>JAEOAD010000001.1:118200000-119400000 GCA_036365145.1 Orientallactaga sibirica
GCTAGATGTCCCTCCATGGAGTCTGGTGAAATAAATTAGTGTCACTGTGTAATGAAATACCATGTGGCCTTTAAAAAGGTTTTAATGAAAGCCGGGCGTGGTGGCGCACGCCTTTAATCCCAGCACTCGGGAGGTAGAGGTAGGAGGATCGCTGAGAGTTCGAGGCCACCCTGAGACTATGTAGTTAATTCCAGGTCAGCCTGGACCAGAGTGAGACCCTACCTTGCAAAAAAAAAAAAAAAAAAAAAAAAAAAAAAAAGGTTTTAATGAAGCGGTAAGGACGGACCGCAGGGAATGGATGCACACTAGCAGCGGTGCGTGGGGTGTGTTGGGGGTAACAGGACAAGGAGCTGGGAAAACCCGGGGCTCTGAAAGCCATGCTGAATGCAGACCTCATTGTGCAGTATGGGGGCTCCCAAAGGCGTTCCGGGACTGGGGCTGGCTGCTTTGGTCTACTGCAAGAGTAACTTTTTCTGCCCTTTGCACCACCTAGCACAGTACCTTGCACAGGGTACTCAATACAAATTTCTGGAGTTGGGCTACATCATAACGATTTCTGCAATCATCTGGGCACATCCTTAGAGCTGGTGAGGCTAATCCAGACAAACAGAGCCTGGCACAATCTGGAGTCCCTGGGATCCCTTTGATTCATGGCACAAGCCTTTCCAACCCCATCAGGGAATGCCAGCACCCATCTGGGGACCTCACCTACAGGAAGAGAAGCTGGCCTTAGAAGGAATGATAACCACATGATGCCACTGGGAAAGAGTGACAAAGTAGAAACTGGACAAAGGCCCCTCAGGGGCCACCTCTGGGCCTGGAGCCAGCTTTGCCTGGTGGGTTTTCTCAGACTAAGAACAACAGCTTCTGTTATGTAAGCACTGCTGTGGTTTGTCTCCTGAGAGTTCATGTGTTAGAACCCAGCATGGCTACGTCAAAAGGTAGTGGGACCTTTAAGAGGGGAATGGAGGGCTGGAGAGATGGCTTAGCGGTTAAGGCACTTGCCTGCAAACCCAAAGGACCCAGGTTTGATTCCCCAGGACCTATGTAAGCCAAATGCACAAGGTGGTGCATGCATCTGGAGTTTGTTTACAGTGGCTGAAGGCCCTGGCATGCCCATTCTCTCTCTCTTGTGCTTGCTCTCTGCTTTTCTAGTTCTCTCTCCAATAAAATAAAATAAATAGAAACAAGAAAATAAGGTTTAAAAAAAAAGAGGGGAATGGAGTTTAGTGGGAGATCATTAGGTCTTGCATGGGGTGTTGCTGCCCTCTAGTAGAGATTAAGGTGGTTCTTAGGGGACCCTGAGTTAGTTTTCTTCGGAGAATTATCATAAAAGCACATGCCTAGCTCCACCCAGCCACTCCTGTCTTGCGATGTGATCTTTCCCTTTTGTGTACACTGTGACAGTATCTGCCACAAGGCCTTAATCAGAGCTGAGCTAATCCTGGCTGGTGCCATGCCCTCAAACCCCACGACTATAAGCTAAATAAGCCTCTTTTTATAAAGTTACCTAGCCTCGGGTATTCTAGCAAAATAGCAGAAAGCACACTGCACACCTGTAATCTCAGCACTCGGGAGGTAGAGGCAGAACAAGGAGTTCAAGGCTAACCTTGGCTACATGAGCCCCTATCCCCCCAAAAAACAAGTAAACAAAAAAAAGAACTGTTATGAACCAGCTACTACACACACACACACACACACACACACACAAATAAATAAATAAATAAGTTATGTTTAGCTGTTTCCATTTTACAGCTATAAGAAACAGCTGACCCAGGGGCTAGATTCAAAGCTGAGGCTTGAGCCCTGGTAGACCCACGCTTGTACTTCCCCCCAGGGTCCACCCTTCAGAACCACTGAGGCAAGTACCATTCAGAACTTACTTAGTGTTTATCTCAGAAAAGTGAAGACATGTTCACCCAGAAACCTGCATACAAATGCTTTACTCCTAACAGCCCAAACCATTAGCCTACCCAGATGTCCTCACTGCTTAAATGAACAGTAGTCCATGCAATCCAGGGAGGACTGCTTGGCCGTAAAAGGAAGGAGCTATTGATACAAGACCTTGGAGGAACTGGGCTGAGTGAAAAACGCCAATTTCGAAAGGTTAATTATTACATGATTCCATTTATATCATATTCTTGAAATGACAAAATTACGGAACTGGGGAACAGCAGTACGTGGGGGGTGGGGGGAGGTTGGATGAGGGTGTGGCTAGAAAGGCAACAGAAGGGACCTTGCTGAAGAGGAAATGTTCTGAACTTGCAATGCTCCCATGTCCACTTCCTGCTGCCAATGCTGCACTGATTCTGCAACATGCTACTAATGGGGAAAATGGAGTAAAGAGCACCCCAAACTTCACCAGTATTCCTTCTAACCGCAGGAATAGAAAATGAATGCCTTTTCAACTACAAAAAAATTTATTTTATTGTATTTATTTTCAAGGAGAGAAAGAGAAAGAATGGGCACACCAAAGCCTCTTGTCACTGCAAACTCCAGACACATGCACCACCATGTGCATCTGTCTTTACATAGGTACCTAGGAATCAAACCTGGGTCGTTAGGCTTTGCAAGCAATCACCTTAACCACTGAGCCATCTCTCCATCCCTCAACTATAAAACTAAGTAAATACATGTCACAACTCAGAGGACTACATACCAAAACAGTAGATTGTTCTAGGAAGCCCCAAATAATGGGTGTCCACACCCACTGCGGACCATACTTCTCATCTGTGACCATCACACCGGCATCTCCTCTGCGTCCTCTTGGTGTGGACAGAAATCCTCTCTTGTCACAGCTCAGTCCCCACAGTCTCCACCCACATCCCTGTCTCCCAAGGCCTCCTGCTCTGCTTCTACGCCTCTGGGGTGCCCGGTGTCTGGGGGAGGGTCTGGCTGGCACCCAAACCTGAACATGGGGACACACTGCTCTCTGGCCTTCACCTCACCAGCCCCAATCAGTGCCTCACTTTCACCAGGATTTCCATCCAAAGAACAAAAGCCCATGTCAGACACCCCAGGCTCCCTGGTCCCACATCCCTGTTTGCCCTCCTGGTTCCTGGGTGCTCATGTGGTGGCAGAGGTCACCACCCACCTCCATGTTCTCACCTTAAGGGTGTTTCCGCACAAGAACAGCTCATCGGTCAGGCATGGTGGTGCCTGAAATCCCAGCCCCTGGGAGGGAGAGGCAGGAAGAGCTTGAGTTCAAGGCTAGCCCAGGTTACATTGCAAGACTGACTCAAGTCAAAAACTTAACAGAAACAGAACAGCCTAAGCTCCCCAGTGTTGTGCCCCAAGGAGAGGCCTACAGGGTAAGAAACCTGGGGCTAAAGCTATTACCCCTGTGCCAGCTCTACTTCAAGCCACACCCTCCAACCTCACCTCCCTGAGCATCAACCCACTCTGGGTTCTCACTTAACCCTCTGACATTCCTCTGAAGAAATATTGCTGTTAGGACTATTCCCATTTTCCAGATGGGAAGACTGAGGCTCTAAGAAACTAATTCAAATCCTAGTCAATATTCTTCAGCCAGAAAGACAAGGCCAGCACTAAAATCCAGGCCTGTTCCTTGGGTGCCTCCCTTCCTCCCTCTCTCTTTTGTTTGTTTTTTGTTTTTTCGAGGTAGGGTCTCACTCTGGTCCAGGCTGACCTGGAATTCACTATGTACTCTCAGGGTGGCCTTGAACTCTCGGAGATCCTCCTACCTCTGCCTCCCAAGTGCTGGGATTAAAGGCGTGCGCCACCACGCCCGGCTCCCCTCTCTCTTTTGGTTTGACAGACTCTCATTCTGTTGCCCAGGCTGGCCTCAAACTCACAACAATCCTTCCTCAGCCTCCTGAATGCTAGGATTACAGATGTGCACACCTACTTTGAATGGGCCTCACTCAACAGAGGTGGGGGCTGCTTCTAAGTCCTTCCAAACAAAACTGTCTTGCTTTTGTTCTGCAAATTTCAAGAGGCCTGTGTGTCTTCTAAACCCAGCTGAGATGGCCCCCAAGGTGAGCACTTAGCTTCTGCCCAGCCCGGTAGAAAAGAGTTCTGTCTGCTTATCTGTTGTCAGAGGAGAAGTGTGGCGCTAAGTGAATTAATACTACACAAGCAGAAGTTGTGCAAACTCTACAACTTCGTGTGAATCTCACGTCTATACAGGACTTTACTGAAGGAAGCTTCCAGATTCCACTTTGAAAGGCTAGACCTGAAAAAGAAACAGACCACACTGGAAATGGTCGGGACAATGGAACTTTCCCTTCTTTTAATATCTTTATTCAGCCTGGGTTGGCTTTACAGAACAGAAATATCCCACTCCCTTAAAACAGGACTCTGACAAAACCTAAACATGAACTTGGCTACAGACAGTCGTTTTCCTGATAGCCTGCGCAGGTCACTGATCTCAGAATTCCCATGTCCCCGTCAGGCAAAGGAAATGGGAGGCAAACAAGAAGCCCACGGGTCTTCATGAAGGCCTGGTGCACTTTTTGTTTTGTCTTGTTTTTGTTTTTTTTGAGGTAGGGTCTCACTCTGGCCACTTTTAACCTCTTGTGACAAAAGACACCTGAAGACAGGACCTAGATGCAAATTCATGAAGATCTGGGGGAGTGCTTTTCTCCATGACTTACACTGTCTTCAGCCAGACTCTGTGACAATCCACAAGTGTGAGAAGGGCTGAGGGGAACTGAACCTGCAGGCAAGTTCCCTACCTGCCAAGAGGAGGAAATTTAATCTGCCCACCTGCCCAGGGATGCCCTTCCCTTGCTGACGGTAAGTAAGCCGCCTGTGTCATGAGAGTGAAGCTGTCTAGGGATTTTATCCAGAGCTAGTTCCCCAGCCAAGGTGACCTGAAAAGCCGCTGGAATCTTGACCAGGGAAAGGTCCTGAGAATGTGCATTTCCCACTCCAGTGACCATCCCAACCAACTCCCTCAGCCCAGGACCACTAAGAGTTCAAGGATAAAAGAAAAGAAAGAGAGACAAATGAAACCCCTTTAGTCAGTAATTTGAACATGAAGACATGCGCAAAACCAAATGCTACTGGCTTAAGAAAACTATAGAGATAACATCTTGGAAAAGAGGCACGCACACGCGTGTGTGTGTGTGTGTGTGTGTGTGTGTGTGTGTGTGTGTGTGAGAGAGAGAGAGAGAGAGAGAGAGAGAGAGAGAGTATACAAGTGCCACAGTGCACATGTGGAGATCAAAGGACAACTTTGGAGTGTCAGACTCGCCTTCTGCCTCATTCTGAGACAGAATCTCTTAAGTTCATCCTGTTCAGCAGGCTAGCTAGCCCTCAAGCTTCCAAAAGTTTCTTCTGTCTCCTCTCTTTTTTCAGCTTAAACCCATTGGAATTAGAGACGCCCAGTATAGCTTCTGGCTTTGGTGTGGGTTCTGAGGATCCAAATTAGGTACTCATGCTTGCACATCTGAGCCCATCTCTCTAGTATAAAATACACATTTTAAAAATATTATTTATTTGACAGAAAGAGGCAGATAGAATGAGCACACCAAGGCCTCTAAATACTGCAAACGAACTCCAGAAGCATGTGCCATCTTGTACATCCGGCTTACATGAATCCTGGGGAATCAAACTTGGGTCTTTAGGCTTCGCAGGCAAGTGCCTTAACTGCTAAGCCATCTCTCTAGCCCCGCTTTTTTTTTTTTTTTTTTTTTTAAAGCTTCTGAGTTCTTGTTCTCTAGATGCAAAAATGAGGGTGACACAGAGTCTACTTTTCAGCCCAAGAGGAATAAAACAGTAGCCACAACATCAGTGCCAGACACTGGGCTTACTGTATCCTCAGAGTGTCCCCACAGAAGGCTGTGTGGTTATCCAATTTCCAGAGGGTGAAACTGGGGTCCAGACCCACGGTCACCCAGCTGCAAACAAGCAAAGCCTCAGTTCATACCTACTGAGCGCCAAAGGCTACTGCCACTACCAGACCTTCTCTTCCAGGAACAATGTGGCTCATGGCTACACTGTAAGCACAGGTTTGATTTCTTGGCTAAATGCTCACACACCAAGGCACAAACAGTGTGTTTGCAATATACCAGACAGCAGCCTTCTGCTAAAACACGGCACACTGTCACACTGCAGGCAGAACGTGAAGAGTGTCTTAGAGAAAGTGGGAGGACAGAAAGCCATCTCCTTCAAGCCTCATCTGCACCTCATCTGCACAAATGTGCTGATAAGCTAGGTGCACCAAGAAAGCCACACATCACTCAGGAAACTCAAGGTCCTCCCAGGACACTGGCTCATTGCTTCCCCAGCACAATCTATATTCATCTGTCCTCCCAGTTTCCCCTAGGAGACCTCCCACCATCTGCCTGCCATAGCTCAAACTGAGTATCTCTCAAAAGTTCATTTCCAAGATGTGCGGCCTAAGTGGGGACCTGCCTCAGTTGTCCTCCAGCCTCAGCACGGAGCTGCCCACAGCAGCAGAATAATCAATGGTTGGAAGTCCTGGCGCTCCCATTCTCTCTCTCTATCTGCCTCTTCCTTTCTCCCTCTCTCTCAAATAAATAAATAAAAAATTTAAAGAAGATTTATTTTATTTATTTTCTATTTTAAGACAGAGACACACAAGAGAGAGAAAATGGGCATACCAGGGCCTCTAGTCACTTTAACAAACTCCAGACACAAGCACCACCTTGTGCATCTGGTTTATGTGGGTACTGAGGAATTGAACCTGGGGCCTTGGGCTTCGCAGGCAAGTTCCTTGACCATTAAGCCACCTCTCCAGCCTCAATGTCTACTCTCAAAGCTAGTATCAAAGCTAGGGAAAAGCACTGACCTTTGAGTCTGGAAGTCACACTTTGCAGTCAGTCCTAGGTGAACACGTGACCCTGATAAGCTACACAGCATTGCTAAGCTCATTTTCTTCCTCTGAAATAGATAAAAAATTGTCCTTGTGGCTGGAGAGATGGTTTAGCAGTTAAGGAGCATGCCTGTGAAGCCTAAGGATCCCAGTTTGATTCTCCAGGTCCCATGTTAGCCAGATGCACAAGGGGGTGCACACGTCTGGAGTTCATTTGCAGTGGCTGGAGGCTCTGATGAGCCCATTCTCTCTCTCCCTGTCTCTCCCTCTGTCTGTAATAAATAAATAAACACATACATAAAAATAGAATCTTAAAAAAAAAAAAAAAAAGACCTTGTCCTGCTGCCGTCAGGTGGAATGTTAGGAAGCAGTGCCCTGTATGACAGGGTACTACAAAAACATCTCTAGCTGCGATGAAATCCCAGCACAATTTCAGAGACAGAAGACACTGTATATACGTCTATAAACTGTCTCACACACAAAGTGCTGTCATTGCACCCCTAGGGCTGAATGCTGGGTACTGAAGGTGAGAGTCACAGATGCTTGCTACAGGTATAAAGCGCTGCTGTCCTTAAACAGAGAGGATGTACACACCCCGTCTCTGTCCCCTGTACCAGAATGACATCTGTCTGTGGAGGTTCTCTTTTTCAATAACTGGGATGGATGTATATTTCCTGGCCTGGTCTTCTGGATAATCAAAGACCACTGAGGGGCTGGTGGCTTAGTGGTTAAGGTGCTTGCCTGAGAAGCCTAAGGACCCAGGCTCAATTCCCCAGTATGCACATAAGCCAGATGCACAAGATAGCACATGCATCTGGGAGTTCATTTGCAATGGCTGGAGACCCTGGCGCACCCGTTCTTCCCCCCTCAAATAAATAAATAATTTTAAAAAAAAGAAAGAAAGAAAGAAAGAAAGAAGGAAGGAAGGAAGGAAGGAAGGAAGGAAGGAAGGAAGGAAGGAGAAAAATAGACCATTGAGGCAGGAATGGTCACATGCCTTTAATCCCAGCACTCGGCAGGCAGAGGTAGGAGGATTGCCATGAGTTCAAGGCCACTCTGAGAATACATAGTGAATTCCAGATCAGCCTGGGCTAGAGTGAGACCCTACCTCCAAAAAAAAAAAAAAAAAAAAAAAAAAAAAAAAAAAACACCCACTGATGACTCACATCTGAGAAAGAACTAGTGATCACATGGCACAGCTAGAAAGAAACCTGACCTTGACCCTGGCTGAATACAGTAGCCCACACTCCACATGGGTCTGTCTTAACGGAAAAGACAAAAACAAAACACAGCAATCAGATGAGCTGCTAAACCAACACAGGACCGTTTTCCAGGACTTTCCAGTCACTCTCACGGTGTCGCAGAGACTTTCTGCTTTTTAAGCAAACAGCACTGTGAGAGGAGGGGAGGTTACATTATTCAGGGAGATGGAAATGCCGTAAGCCCAAGCCGATCTGAACGCAGGAACAAGACAGCCAAGTTGTTTCTGGAACTGAAGCCAACTGCATGCATGACTTGTCAAGAGCTCGCTTATCAATGAGAAATAACTGAAAAACAAGTTCCCGATGAGCACTCTCCTAATTCTCACCAGGGTTCCTGTCACTTCAGCCCACTGACTGCACCGTGAGAAGAGCTTGCTGCTAGGATAAAAGGAAGGAAGGGAGGGATGGGAGGTGGAGAGAACTGGTACTCACAGAGGGAAGAGAGCAAGACTCTGCCTTCTCCTCCAAGCCAAGGTGAGGGACAGGACGGGCAGAGAGGAGAATGGAGAAAGGACAGCAAGGGGCCCGAGGATAAGCTCCTGCAACGTTAAGCCACTTAACCTAAGACAACCATGACCCACTCGTCAGCAGAGCAACTGAGAAGCATATACTGAATTCAACCACCTCAGGATTAAGGCACAAGAGATAAAAGGATAAAATTAATTAATGGAAGAGCAAAACTGGAGAAGCCCAAACAAGAAGCTTCAGTTTTCCTACATGGGCTCAAGCCCCAGAGACACCAGTAGTAGGCAATGCCGAACCTGCCAAGTCACTTCCCTTCTCCAGACCTGGCTCCCTCACCTGCCAAATAGGAGGCTGGGCCATCTGAACAACTAACAAGCATCCAGAAACAGCCACAAATCAACTATGGTGCTTTAACCAGGCCACCGGACCTCCTTACGCCTCAGTTTCCTTACCTGTCACATGCATATGAGGGCCTCAGGCCTAACCTGGAGCAGCTGCTATACTGAGTATGTGCAGATGTCCCTTCCTGATCCTGCTCAAAGCTGAACTACAGAGTTCAAAATCCCAGGAAACTGAGCAATGACAAAGGCTAAATCCTCACTGGCTGCCACAGGCTCAAGAATGACCTTTCCCAGAGCTGTGTGGGAGCAGGAGGCCATGTAGGTCAGTCGTCAGTTCTGCCTGCAGGATGCAGGTGGGGAGGGATGGCAGGGCCACAGAGCCAGCTCCCTCCTATATGTCCGTGGGTAGCCATGGGAATGTATATGTGAGCACATTTTCCAAGCTTAGTCCATAAGCAGTACATAGGGGTATTTTGGCCTCTTTCAGTGAAGCCAATAGCATTCTGAACCACAGAAACTTCTTGAGGAGCTGAAAAGATTAGCTACTGGGATGGGGAGATGGCACAGCAGTTAAGCGCTTGCCTGTGAAGCCTAAGGACCCTGGTTCAAGGCTTGATTCTCCAGGACCCACATAAGCCAGCACTAGGGGTTGCACACATCTGGAGTTTGTTTGCAGTGGCTGGAGGCCCTGGCGTGCCCATTCTTTCTCCCTCTCTCAAATAAATAATTTTTTTTTTTTAAAAAAAGGTTAGCTACAGTTTGGACACCTTCACCTCCCACAGGACAAGAATCTTTTACAAAACACTTATGGATGGGCAGAGCCCTTCCACGCAATGCTCTTTCCCCTCCTGTACAACAACCCACCTTAGGCCAGGCCACACGGGGCCTTCCTACCAGTGTGGCTCCAGGTGTCTGTAAGACGGGGACATGCATCCTGTGGTTGCTGAGCTTGCAGAAGCACCGGAGCCACTGCACACTGTCACTCAGGACACATCTGGGAGAGCAGCAACCTCTTCATCTTGGAGACCTGCAGGTTAGTGGCCCCAACACCTTGTTCTAAAATGGCATCACAGGTACCACACCAAAATACCGAAGGTGATGCAGGAAGGGACCGCCGAGCTCTGCAGGAACCACTGCAGACATGAAGGCCACTAGGTTTCCCATCTGCCCCTCTCTCAGAGATCACATCCTGACCTCAGCTCACACTTCAGGACTTCCCCTTCCTGATCTGGTGGCGTCATCCCTCCCGATCTATTTTACAGAAATGGTGAAGAAATGAATCACAGTAGCCGATCCCACGCGAAGCTGTTGCCTCCCCTCTACCCCACATCACTGAGTTCTACCACACCTTCGAGTGCACAAACACCACCATCTGCCAAAACAACACTGGAGAGACACAGGGCTGCTCGGCAGGTCTGTCATGTGACAAGTACACCCAAACCAGAGAGTTAGCAGCACTTCTCAGGTCAAACTGCCAAAGCCATCCATCTGGTCCTTATAGCTGGAGAGCTCTGAAGGGCAGGATCAGCTGCAGCATCTCGGGAGAGGAACCTCTCTGTGTGGAACAGCATCCATCTGTCTGCAGACAGACCAAAACACTACCAGACTCCTGTCTCTAGACAGAGGTGGAGATGCCTGTGAGGGGGCTTCACTGTGTCCTGGTTCCAAGCTCAGTACAGGCATTTGGCCTACTCCATTGAACAAGCGATGGAGTTAATGCAAGAAGTTTTGGCGAGCAGATATTCCCTGGAAACTGAGCTCCCTTGTTCTTTGCTGTCCCAGCTCAGTCAAGATCGAGGGTATCTCATGTACAAACTCTTCTCTACTTCCTTCTACACACGCTGGCCTCTGGTAAGGCACAGACCTAGGGGTGGCATCACTGTGGGCTAATGAGGAAATGACCTAGCCAACCAGAGCCACTGGGCTTAAAAGCAAGGCATGCTGGGAATCCCATGACCTCTTCCAGGCCTCCTGTCAATCTCTGCATAGCTTCGAATGAGACTCAAAGGACCTTGAAGGCGCTAACTCAACCCCAAAGGAGAGTACATCATCTTCCTCTTCAGAAATGGCCTATGACCCAGAAGAAACAAAAACTCATTCTAGTGTCTGTCCACAGCACAGCCCAAAGTGCTTGGTAAACTGCCAAGTACACCAGCTGCTGCTGGAGCTGGAGCTGTCACGTTGCTGTCGTCCCCCTAGTGGCGTCATCTGAACCAGCTATTGATGCACATGTCCTTGCTCACAGAAAACCCACTCACCGAGTTGGCTGCAAGGCTCACGCAGCCTGAGAGCACTCCTCCACCGCCAGGTACCTCCCAAAACCAGGCAGCACCTCCTGGCATCCTCTGAGGAGTCAGAAGACACACAGGAGGAGGAAAACTTCTTGACCCAAATGACACTAGTTGCCTGGGCCACAAGCCAGGCTAGGGAGATGGGCCACATAATTGACACTCTCAGAGGCAAAAGTAACAAGTAGTCAAGTCAAAACTGGACAGGATCGGAATGGGCGCCATCTGACAGGCACTGGTCAGAGCTCAGTGCTGGGCACAGAAACCAAGCTCAGTGAACAGCACACCGGAGCCCCGGAAGCCTGCGTGAACGGTAGTGCCATCATTGCATTAGACCCAGTCTTGTGAGTACTTTGTGCCTGTGCTGGGATTAAGGTGGGGAACAAGTCATGAGATTCAAAAGCTACTCCCACAGAAGTAAAAATGACTGATGCGTGAGAGAAATAAAACACAGTAGAAGACAAGTATATGCTTTAAAAGAAGTAGTATGGCATAACGAGGCTCTGAAGTTCTGAAACTTGTGTCACAGCGCTGTAAGGTGGATTCAAAGCCTACCTGGATCTCACCTTCCCACTCCCTTGCAGGTGCCTAGGCACACCCTTGTTCATTTCCCTTATTAATACACACAGACATTGACCACAGCTGTGATGGTCACGTGGTACAAGCCTACCGAGCAAGTGACCAGAAGTGGCATTAGCATGCATGAAGCCCAAACAGGCAGGACTGACAGAGTCAGGCTGCAGGCTGCCTTGGCCTGGCTGGTCTGTCCATGCTGTGGCTGGGTGTGGCCAGATGGTCAGAGTCCACACAGGAGTCTCTAAGCAGTGCTGACCACACCCCTGGGTGGGCCACACTCTCTCAGGGCCCACAGTGGGGCTTGGGTCCCTTCACAGAGGTGTCATAGACCATAGGGAACAAACTGGTTTCTTCCAAGGCTCAACAAACAGAACCCAGTTTCCAGAGGAAGAAGCCAAACTTGGGGAACATCAAGACCCTAATTTACACAAATATCATAGTGCCTCTCTACCAGACAGCCTCCTCACTGTGCCCTTGAACCGGAGGAGGAGCCTTGCATGTCATTTCTGTGTGTCCTACAGGTATTCCTGTTCGTGTGCAAAGTCAGCAAGACAGGAAACACCTTGACTGCAGAGCAGGAGCGGAGGCGTGAGGAGTGCCTGCAGATAGTCACGCCAACACAAAGTGCAAAAAGCTATGAGAACTCAACCGCCCCAACAGAGAACGACCTTCTAGAATAGTGCCAAAGCAAAAGGCAAGGACCAGAAGAGTGGGGTCATCAGAATCAGACCCCCATTTGGGAGAAACTGGGTAACTGTGGTGTCTGGAAGAAAAGCAGACATCAGTCACCTACAGAGAAGGGAATGGGGAGTGCAGAAACAGTGATGAGAGGAGACTCTCCTTTTTGGAATGAGGAGTGCAGAAACAGTGATGAGAAGGGACTCTCCTTTTTGGAATGAGGAGCACAGAAACAGTGATGAGAGGAGACTCTCCTTTTAGGAATGAGGAGTGCAGAAACAGTGATGAGAGGAGACTCTCCTTTTTGGAATGGGGAGTGCAGAAACAGCGATGAGAGGAGACTCCTTTTGGAATGGGGAGTGCAGAAACAGTGATGAGAGGAGACTCTCCTTTTAGGAATGAGGAGTGCAGAAACAGCGATGAGAAGGGACCCTCCTTTTTGGAATGGGGAGTGCAGAAACAGCAATGAGAGGAGACTCCTTTTAGGAATGAGGAGTGCAGAAACAGCGATGAGAAGGGACCCTCCTTTTTGGAATGGGGAGTGCAGAAACAGCGATGAGGGGAGACTCTCCTTTTTGGAATGAGGAGTGCAGAAACAGCGATGAGAGGAGACGCTCCTTTTTGGAATGGGGAGTGCAGAAACAGCGATGAGAGGAGACTCCTTTTTGGAATGGGGAATGCAGAAACAGTGATGAGAGGAGACTCTCCTTTTTGGAATGAGGAGTGCAGAAACAGCGATGAGGGGAGAATCCTTTTTGGAATGGGGAGTGCAGAAACAGCGATGAGAGGAGACGCTCCTTTTTGGAATGGGGAGTGCAGAAACAGCGATGAGAGGAGACTCCTTTTGGAATGGGGAGTGCAGAAACAGCGATGAGAGGAGACTCCTTTTTGGAATGGGGAGTGCAGAAACAGTGATGAGAGGAGACTCTCCTTTTTGGAATGGGGAGTGCAGAAACAGTGATGAGAGGAGACTCCTTTTTGGAATGGGGAGTGCAGAAACAGTGATGAGAGGAGACTCTCCTTTTTGGAATGAGGAGTGCAGAAACAGCGATGAGAGGAGACTCCTTTTTGGAATGGGGAGTGCAGAAACAGCGATGAGGGGAGACTCTCCTTTTTGGAATGGGGAGTGCAGAAACAGCGATGAGAGGAGACGCTCCTTTTTGGAATGAGGAGTGCAGAAACAGTGATGAGAGGAGACTCCTTTTTGGAATGAGGAGTGCAGAAACAGCGATGAGAGGAGACTCTCCTTTTTGGAATGGGGAGTGCAGAAACAGTGATGAGAGGAGACTCCTTTTTGGAATGAGGAGTGCAGAAACAGCGATGAGAGGAGACTCCTTTTTGGAATGAGGAGTGCAGAAACAGCGATGAGAGGAGACTCTCCTTTTTGGAATGGGGAGTGCAGAAACAGCGATGAGAGGAGACTCCTTTTTGGAATGGGGAGTGCAGAAACAGTGATGAGAGGAGACTCTCCTTTTTGGAATGGGGAGTGCAGAAACAGTGATGAGAGGAAACTCTCCTTTTTGGAATGGGGAGTGCAGAAACAGCGATGAGAGGAGACTCTCCTTTTTGGAATGGGGAGTGCAGAAACAGCGATGAGAGGAGACTCTCCTTTTTGGAATGAGGAGTGCAGAAACAGCGATGAGAGGAGACTCCTTTTTGGAATGAGGAGTGCAGAAACAGCGATGAGAGGAAACTCTCCTTTTTGGAATGAGGAGTGCAGAAACAGCGATGAGAGGAGACTCCTTTTTGGAATGGGGAGTGCAGAAACAGCGATGAGAGGAGACTCCTTTTTGGAATTAGGAGTGTAGAAACAGCGATGAGAGGAGACTCTCCTTTTTGGAATGGGGAGTGCAGAAACAGCGATGAGAGGAGACTCCTTTTTGGAATGGGGAGTGCAGAAACAGTGATGAGAGGAGACTCTCCTTTTTGGAATGGGGAGTGCAGAAACAGCGATGAGAGGAGACTCTCCTTTTTGGAATGGGGAGTTCAGAAACAGTGATGAGAGGAGACTCTCCCTTTTGTGCCCATGGAGGTAGTTGTATGAACAAAATAAAACATGTCATAGGGCTGAGGGATGGCTCAGCAGTTAGGAACAAACACTTGCCACTTAAGCCCAAGACCACTGAGACCTCCTGAACCAACCCATGTAAAAAGCTGGGTGCAGCCAAGCACTTTCATAACCCTTCTGCAGGGGTGGTTGGGGAACACTGGGGATCACTAGCTGACAGCCATTCCTGGTTGAAGAAGGACGTCGCCTCAAGGAAATACATAGGCCAGCATTAACAGAAAGGCATCCAGCATTCGCCTCCGGCCTTTGCACATGCTCAGGCACACACACACTCTTTACACACACACATACAAAAATAAGTTTTTTCAGGCTGGAGAGATGGCTTAGTAGTTAAGGTGCTTGCCTAAGAAGCCACAGGACCCAGGTTTGATTCCCCAGGACCCATGTAAGCAAGATGCACAAGGTGGCACATGTGTCTGGAGTTTGTCTGCAGTGGCTGGAGGCCCTGGCATGCCTATTCTCTCTCCCCCACTCTCTCTGCCTCTTTCTCTCTCTCAAATAAATAAGTCAAAGTAAAACATTTAAAGTCATGTGCCATCGTGCCTGGTTTCTTTTAAAAGAAATAATAATAATTTTTTATTATTTGAGAGAGAATGAGTTGAGTGAGAGAGCGAGCGAGAGAACTGGTGTGCCAGGACCTCTTGCTGCTGCAGATTAACTCCAGATGCACGGACCACTTTGTGCATCTGGCTTTATGTGTGTACTGGGAAATTGAACCTAGGGCCATCAGGCTTTGCAAGCAAGTGCCTTTAACTGGTAAACCATCTCCCCAGCTCCCCAAAACCTTATTTTTTAGAAACCAATATAAATAAGATCTAGAAGTTGATCTAGTAACAGATAGTTACACGTGAATGGACTAGGTGTGGGAGGATAAACAAGATGGTAGCAGAAAAGCCGGGCGTGGTGACACACACCTTTAATCCCAGCACTCGGGAGGCAGAGGTAGGAGGATCATCGTGAGTTCGAGGCCACCCTGAGACTACATAGTGAATTTCAGGTCAGCCTGAGCTAGAGTGAAACCCTACCTCGAAAAACCAAAAAAAAAAAAAAAAAGATGGTAACAGGAGTCCTCCACAGAGAGGAGATGTGGAGCTGGGGATTAGAGAAGGAGGTTACTTTTCACTGCTGAGCTAGTACCATCATATACTGCCTGTTACTAAAACACAGAAAGTACTTGTAGTCTCCCAAATGCTGTTATTTCATGCTTTCAGACCTCTGTTCAAGGCCTGGAGGCAAGCTGCTCCCACTCCACCAACTGCCCTCTCCAGTCAGCTGGGTCCCCAGACTAACAGTCCTAAAGCTCAGGCCTTCACCACTAGAAGTCCCATCCTGTCCTCCCCACCCCACCCCGCCCCGCCCCAAAGCAATTTACACAACAAGCCTGGCCACTGTGTTACTCTGGGCTTGAACCACAGGCACCTGTCATTACCACGGGTCAGGAACTTCCAGAGAGAACATGAGCCTTACTTAGTTCCTCCAGTTCCCAGTACCTAGCGGGGAGATCTGCTCAGATGTCTGCTGAGAAAAAAAAAAAAAGTGCCAAACATGGTGGCTTATAATCCTAATGCTCAGGAGGCTGAGGCAGAAGGAATGCTGGGAATTCAAGGCCAGCGGAACTACAACACTAATCTTTTTTTTTTTTTTTTTTTTTTTGAGGTAGGGTCTCACTCTGGTCCAGGCTCACCTGGAATTCACTATGTAGTCTCAGGGTGGCCTTGAACTCACAGCGATCCTCCTACTTCTGCCTCCCGAGTGCTGGGATTAAAGGCGTGCGCCACCACGCCCGGCTAACACTAATCTTTGTTTGTTTGTTTTGTTTTTTTTTTGAGGTAGGGTCTCGCTCTAGTCCAGGCTGACCTGGAATTCACTATGTAGTCTCAGGCTGGCCTCGAACTCACAGTGATCCTCCTACCTCTGCCTCCCAAGTGCTGGGATTAAAGGCATGCACCACCATACCTGGCTTTTTTACAACACTAATTAAAAAAAAAAAAAAAAGCCTGGTGAATCAAACCACACACTCATCACCTTCAGTCAAGTCTCAACTTTCCTGGTGCCAACGGGTGCTGAAAGCTTTTTTTAACATACATTTTATTTTTATTTATTTATTTGACAGAGAAAGAGGGAGAGAGAGAGAATGGGCATGCCAGGGCCTCCAGCCACTTCAAATGAACTCCAGATGCATGCACCCCCTTGTGCATCTGGCTAAAGTGGGTCCTGGGGAATCGAACCTGGGCCCTTTGGCTTTGCAGGCAAACACCTTAATCACTAAGCCATCCCTCCAGCCCCTGAAAGCTCTCTCGTTGGTAGGTTTTTCCAAGCTATCAAGATGGTGGTGTTAACACTAATTCAAAGCCTTGCACCTTCTCTCTGATCCACTAAACGCTGGGCTCGAAGCTGTCATCAATAGGACAGAGCTATCAAATGGCAGCAGGATATGGTGGCACACTCGGAAGGCAGAAGTAGGAAGACTGCCATGAGTTCAAGACTGCCCTGAGATTACATAGTGAATTCCAAGTCAGCTAGGGCTAGAGTGAGTCCCTACCTCGAAAAAAAAAAAAAAAAAAAAAAAAAATTACCAACTGGCTAGAAGAATCACCCTGCAAACATACTTCCACTCAACAGAGCCTTGGGCTCTGGGGCCTGGCCACCTTCCCACACCCAGTTAACAGACAAGCCCTGCCCAAAGCTGTTTCCTGTGCTCTGCTGTCTTCAGAAAAAGACTGGGGGCAGCCCGAGGCTGACTTGAGGCAGCACTTGCAGGACTAGCCCTGAACCAGGCAAAGCCTTGACAGCCTGGGCCTGGGTAGGAACTCCATTCCAACAATGAAACCCACAGGCCCAGAGCTTCCACAGAGAATGACAGCCGGGAGCCAGGGCTGTCCCAAAGGAGCCAAGCTATTTAGAACAGATGTTGCCACAGAAATGAAATGTGTTCTAGGTGCAGAGCATGTACACACCCTGTGTTGTGTTTCTTTGGTCATTTTTCTGCTGGCATCAGAGTCCTGTCCCAAGTCCAACCCCTCTGGGCTGGCTGTACTAGTGACCTAATGTCCATAAAGGACTCCCACAGTGCTTCATGGGTGCCACACAATGTGTGCCAAGTCAAGAGGAATGAGCGGTCATCCCAAGAAGGGAAGTAAAGAGCTAAGATTTCGGGGCTGGAGAGATGGCTTAGCGGTTAAGCACTTGCCTGTGAAGCCTAAGGACCTCGGTTCAAAGCTCAGTTCTCCAGGACCCACGTAAGCCAGATGCACAAGGTGGAGCTTGCATCTGGAATTCGTTTGCAGTGCCTGGAGGCCGTGGTGCACCCATTCTCTTTCTCTCTCTCTCTCCCTGTCGCTCTTAGATAAATAAATAAAAATTAAATATATATATATATATATATATATATTGCCATCCCAGCAATCTGGAAGCAGAGGTAGGGGGATCACCACGAGTTCAAAGCTGCCCTGAGACTATATAGTGAATTCCAGGTCAGCCTGGGCTAGAGTGAGACCCTACCTCAAAAAACAAACAAAAAAACCAAAAAAATAATTGTGTGTGTGTGTGTGTGTGTGTGTGTATTCTCTAGGATTTCTGGGTGAGGACAGCATGAGTGCTGGACCTTAACACAGGAGCTCAACAGCCCGAGACAGGGGTCAAAACAGTCTAAGAGAAAGTCACTACATGCCATGTCTAACACTCCAGCAAGGTGCAAGAAGGCTCAAAAATAAGGTCTTCTCTTGGCTTCAGGTGTCAGGGTCCCCATGATGCCCAAGCAGGTGCGTCACATAGTGTGTGGCCTATACCAGTACCCCTCACGAGGCCCACAGGGAGGGCCTTACCATAAGGTGGCCAGGGCACCACCTTTTCCCCTCATCACCCTGCTCTGCTCTGGTCTGCCCACCACAGCTGGCTTCCTCTCCCCTAGAATGCCTGGCTAGTGAGCACGGGCTAGAGGCACGGGCTGTAGTTTACTCTTAACTTGGGAGAGTCTGCTACAGTACGCTCCAAAGCTCCTTTTGTACCATGACCACATAAGCGTACAAGAATGGCTGGTCCCATGCAGTCCAGCAACAGCAGCCCCTGCCCTGACCCACGCAGCCAGCCCAGAGGGCAGACAGACAGACAGACAATGCAGCACTTGTGTTCTCATTGGGGAAGGAGGTTTGCCACCCAGAACCCCATATGAGAATGTCACGAAGGTCTCCAGTCATAAATATGTGGTAAAGGCATGTGCAGGGCACGTGCTCCCCACGTGCTTTTATGACTATGAAAGCACAAGGGGCCATGGGCCACAGCTGCTGGGGGCTGAGGACGACAAGAGCCCAGAACAACAGATGGGAGTCAGGAGAACAGCAGAGATCCTGTTCAAGCCACGACTGACCTAGTGTCTCCCAGTGTTGGAGGAGCAGGACGGGAAGGGAAGGGACACTCACTCCTTCACATAGCAAAACTAAGCAAACTGCAAAACTAGGCAGAGGCAGGGACTGCCCATCTCCAGCCAAGGAAACAAGACCAGCAGTGATCTCCAACTTACAACAGTTAACCAAAAGTAAGGTGGGGGCTAGAGACATGGCTCAGTGGTTAAGGCACTTGCCTGCAAAGCCAAAGGACCCAGGTTCAATTCTCCCAGACCCGCATAAGCCAGATGCACAAGGTGGCACTTGTGTCTGGAGTTCATTTGCAGACAAATTTCTGCTGCAAGTCAGGGAAGGCAGAAAAGGCTCTCAGGCAATGTGACTTATGGCCCAAACTTCTCAAATTCAGTAAATCCAGGATGACACTAAGAAACCCAAAGACTGACCATGTAGTAAAATATGAGTGAGAATCAGAGGGAGGAGAAAGCAGAACTAATGGCCAGGGAACAAGTGCTACTAAATAGACGAAGAATCTAAAGTAAGAAACACAAATTTTTTTTTTAATTTTTATTTATTTTATTTGAGAGAAAGAAGCAGATGGAGAGAATAGATGAACCAGGGCCTTTAGCCACTGCAAACAACTCCAGATATATGTACCACTTTGTGCATCTGGCTTATCTGGGTCCTTTGACTTTGCACGCAAGTGCCTTAACCAATAAGCCATCGTGCCAGCCCTCTTTTTCTAACTTTTATTTACTTATTTTTTATTTGTTTGTTTGTTTGTTTATTTATTTGTTTATTTGTTTGATTTATTTTTTCAAGGTAGGGTCTCACTCTGGTCCAGGCTGACCTGGAATTCACTCTGTAGTCTCAGGGTGGCCTCGAACTCATGGTGATCCTCCTACCTCTGCCTCCCAAGTGCTGGGATTAAAGGCGTGCGCCACCACGCCCGGCTCATTTACTTATTTTTATTTGAGAAAGAGAAAAAGAGGTAGATTTGATTCTTAAAGACACAGCCTCTTGGCCTCTACTTCTGTGTTCTTCACTAAGCCCCTGTTGAGAATAACAAACCGAAAGACTCTGTGAAACAAGTTTTAATTACCCCAGCAGTTCTTCTCCATCACCAGCAAAAGTTAGATAGCCTGTCAAGAGAATTTAAAGATGAAATTTTTAAAAATATTTTTTTGTTTTTATTTATGTATTTGAGAGAGGGAAAGAGAGAGAGAGGGGCGAGAATGGTCATGCCAGGGCTTCCACTGCAAATGAATTCCAGACACATGCACCCCCTTGTGCATTTGGCTTACGTGGGTCCTGGGGAATCGAAAGAAGGTCCTTTGGCTTTGCAGGCAAGCGCCTTAACCGCTAAGCCATCTCTCCAGCCCTTAAAGATGCAATTTTTATTGCAATAAGAATCCTAGGGGCTGCAGAAATGGCTTAGCAGTTAAGGCATTTGCCTGTGAAGCCAAAGGACCCCGGTTCAATTCCCCAGGACCCACGTAAAAGCCAGATGTACAAGGGGCACATGCATCTGGAGTTCGTTTGCAGTGGCTAGAAGCCCTGGCATGCCCATTCTCTCTCTCTGACTGTCTCTCCTCTATCTCTCTATCTGCTTGCAAATAAATAAATAAAATTAAAAAAAAAAAAAAAAAAGAATCCTAGCCGGGTGTGGTGGTGCACGCCTTTAATCCCAGCACTCAGGAGGCAGAGGTAGGAGGACTGCCATGAGTTCGAGGCCACCCTGAAAATACAGAGTAAATTTCAGGTCAGCCTGGGCTACAGTGAGACCCTACGTCAAAAAAACAAAAAAGAAAAAAAGAAAAAAAAAAGAATCCTGTGGTGTCTGTGAAAACCATGGAGGCAGTTTTTAGGTTAAGAGTCAACTGGGTGAGGGGACAAAATGGATACCCCTGGGGCACTTGGTCTCACAGGCCCTAGGATAAGATTGGCCTCTGAGATTCAAGAGGCACACTGGAATTCCAAAGTCCACTAGCCACTACTGTGGGAGCATGTCACCATCTCTGAGCTCCCACTTACCTGTGAGCCTCCTCATTTATAGGTGGAAGAGTGAGCAAGGCTATGGAGGCAATGACCTTGGACACTGCAAAGAGCAGCCTGGGCATTTCCACCCCTCATGGCCCTTCACCAGGGCTCACCCAGTAACCTGACAAGTCAGAGGTGTTGAACCTGGGGCCACACAGGGAACCTAAATGAAGAGGCACATGGGGCACACAGGGAACCTAAATGAAGAGGCACATGGGGCACACAGGGAACCTAAATGAGGAGGCACATGGGGCAGGATCCGTGATGGTATGCACAGGACATGCCTGTCTCCACAAACAGCTTTAGCTACAGCTAACTGCTATGTGACTGTGCAGGTCAGAGGACTGGGGCCAATGTTAAAAACACTTCAGCTTGTCAAGAGAAGCCAAAAATCTATACTTCTGTGTACAAAATTGTGATTTTTTTGTTTGTTTTTCGAGGTAGGGTCTCACTTTAGAATTCACAGTGTAGTCTCAGGGTGGCCTTGAACTCACAGTGATCCCCTTACCTCTGCCTCCCGAGTGCTGGGATTAAAGGTGTGCGCCACAACGCCTGGCTAAAATTATGATTTTTAAAGGTCACCAAGAAATTAAAAAATAAGCTAGGTGTGGTGGTACACACCTGTAGTTCCAGCATTCAGGGAGTGGAGTGGAAACAAGAGAATCAAGAGTTCAAGACCAGCCTTGGCTATGTAAAGAGTTTCATGGCAGCATGATCTACATGAGACAGGTAGGAAAAAGAGTCAGCAAAGCATATTGAGTCAGACAAACTGTGTCTGAGACTACCTCTGCCCTTCAGACGTCACCACTGTGCAAACTCTAGTCTAAGTGAGGCTAACTACTCAGACCCTTGAAAATACCCAGACAGCTGTAAAGTCTTCTTATTGGCTCAAAGACCATGTGGACTCGCTTTGGCATTAGCAATCCACCACTGCCTGGCTCACTCTGTGTTAACTGGCAATCTCAGAGTGACAAGAAAGCTCAGACTGAAACTCTGTGCACATCAAGGGACACCCGCCACCCCTCCTTACCCGAATCATAGCCTGGAGACATAGGGAGTCTGATCCTTTGCCAGGCTGTGGCATGCTTGCTGCTGATATAGAACATGGGGCAGAGGGGCTTGGGGTCTGCCCTGCATCACTAGAGAACTCCCTCTGGCATCTCCCACAAGGTGAGATTGGAGAAAAGAGGTTTCATGTCAATAATCAAATGCAATAATCAAATGTAAGCTTAGATGGACCAGCCATCTCACAGGCAGCTCTGGTTGGGTCATCACGGACAGAACAGCTGCTTCCTCCTCTCCTGCATGGAACAGAGGGGACGTGTTATAGGATAAGCAAGAGGGAGTTTCCTTTTATTTCAAAATAGACCAGGACAAATAGAAACTTCTTGTACCATAACAACACATTCAAAGGGAAAGCTCTATGGGGTTGGCTTTCTTAAATGTCACCCCACAGAGAGCAACCTACTTCTCTGCCCACGGGCCACGATAAAAATGTGGCCAAGGAAACTACCCAGAGGAGTAAAAGGAGTTCTCTTTCAGACAGCAGCTTAGTGTGTGACTGGGGACAAAACTGGGTGGGAAAGAAGGCTGTGGAGCACAAGAGCCTGGGTGCCAAGCCAGGCTCCAACCCACCTCATGGCCACGGATCAAGTTCGATTCCTTCCCTGTGAAGCAGGCCTTGTCCGCCCAACAACTGATTGTGACAGCATCTGATAAGGGAATGGACACACAGAGGGCTGGACTGATGCCAGCTCTGTGGGTAAAAGGCAGACACTCTCTAGTGTGTACTTAACTGTGTGAGGGTTCTTTTGGGGCCACATGCAATTTGCCCCTCTTTCTGAGTGTTAGGATAGCAGTGAGCAATTCAGGGCACAACCTGATCTGCCACATTCCCACCTTCTCCCCCCCCCGCCCCCAAGGAAGGCCCGGGAGAGTTGTAGGAGTGACCAGCTGAACGCAAGCTCACTGCCAAGTGCACAGTAGGATGGCAGGGGCACCACTTTCTCCTTTACAGCATGAAGAAAGACCTTCTTCCATGTGCATCCTCCCAGTCCCAACCTCTTCCTCGCCAGAGACCTCTTCCATGCAACGAATCTAGGGCCAAGTTCCCAGGCTTCTCTGGCCTTCACCTTTCCTCACTCTAGCCAAAGGTCTGGAGTCCTCCTAGCATCTTATTTTTGTCGTTTATGAGCATTTCCATCCTGATGTAAAGGGAGTGGACACTGACCAGGAAGTGGACGCTCATGCAGACTGGATGCATGATGACAAAGACGATTTCAGACCAGAACCACCACCATCCTGTAGCCTGCAGCCACGGAGCTTCTCTACACGCTCAGGGTGTGGGGACAGGATTCTCACACTGGCATCCTGATATCGGAATCCAATTAAAGGAAGTCCACGTACTCCATATTCACCTTTCTACCTCAAAATGACTCCCCCTGATCAGCCAAGGAAGACAAGAACTACACTTGCGCCTAGCTCCATCTACTCAACAGAAGGTAGTGCTTGCTGTTGAGAGTTTCAGGAGAAGGCCTTGGACCACTGGCTAGCTGAGGGACCTGGAACTCCCTTCCCTGCTGCACAGGGGCAGCCATTTTGAGTGAACAAAACATTTCCTTATCTGGGACCCATGGCAAACAAGGCCACGGCAGCCAGTCAGGGCTCCTCACATCCCAGCACAGTAGGAATGGTGGAATAACCTGTCAGGTCCAGAGGGTGCAGCACAGAACACGCTCTGAAGGCAGGAATGGGGGTTGCTGCAGATTTCCACAAGGCCCAACATGCAAACACACACATACACACACGTGCATGCTCCTGACACAGCACAGCTAAAGAGGCCAAGGGCCCTGGGATGCTCAGAGATAGGAAGGAGGAGCTGGGGTCACAGGTTGAAGACCTGCAAGGCTGCAGCCTACTTACAGGGTTGGAGGGGGCACTTTAAATAAGAACCAGGTTCCCTCTGCCAGATGTTTCTCCATCCCTCAGAAGCAATGAACTCACTCCCAACTCTGTGTTAGGCCAGGGAGCTCTGGTGTCCATCCTACTCCCAAAATGCCTTTTCTGCACTTGTGGTTCTCTCAAGTTCACTGGGAGACGTACTTGAGCCTCCTGCCCAGTGGAATGGTCTGCAGTGACAGCCAGGTCCCATCTCTGCACTGTGAAACCTGTATCCACACGGTGACTGCTGGGCAGGTGGCATGTGATCCATGCTCCTGAAGAACAAACTTCTAACGGCACCGAGTTTCCTGAGTTTAGACAGCTACGTATGCTTTGTGGCTGCTACTGTGACCAGCGCAGTCTGGAGTCAAGAGTGTCATACAAGCAACTGGGTGGTTGGTCGGTTTGCTTGCTGTAAAAAGGGCTAGGTAGTAAACGTGTTTGGCTCCACAGACCATCAGGTCTAAAAACTTGCTGTTGCAACTGCCAGGCACTAAGTACTAGAGATGCAAGTAGGCGTGACTGTATTCCAACATAACTTTATTGATAACAGCAAGCAGTGGTCAAATTTGGTCATGTGACTAAAGTTTGCCAACTCCTAACACTCATTGTGAACTAGCTGGATGGCCCCGGGCACCTTGCTGAATCTTCCTAAAAGAACCAGTATGGTCTGGGGGTACAGCTCAATAACAGAGTATGTACCAAGCATGTGTGAGCCCCTGGCGTCAATCCCTGGCGCCAAAAACACACACAAAGAGAACAGTGCTCGCTTACCAAGGTAGTCAGAAGAATTAAATGAGATGCACAGTGCCAGCACACAGTGGGCCTTTAAAAGGTCCCTTTTGAGCCAGACATGGTGACATACACCTTTAATCCCAGCACTTGGGAGGCTGAGGTAGGAGGCTCTCCATTGAGTTCAAGGCCAGCCTGAGACTGCAGCATAAATCCCAGGTCAGCCTGGGCTAGAAGGAGACCCTAGCTCTGGGCAGGGGGGAGATCCCTTTTGAGCTCAAACCTAGGAGCTTTGCATACTAGGAAAGCATCCAAAATGCCTTGTGAGTAAAGGAAGCAGGAAGGAGCTAAGGGCTCTGACTCACACTGCCTTACGTATTCCACTTCCAAGGGGTAAGTGATACTATTATTCCTGGTTTACAGATAGGAAAGATGGGAGGCGGCTGGTTCAAGGTCCCAGGACTAGGGGAAACAGGACCAGGGCTCCTAGTTCCTGGTTCCATGCCCAGACTCGCCTGCCCCAGTCTATTCTAACCAACGGCAACCCAACTCAAGACGCTGCCTGTCTGCGTCATCTCTACTGCCTTGTCCTGTCAGCAATTTCTTAAGAGTTGCCAAGATGTCATCCCCTCCCAGGTCCTGATCTGGACTCCATAGCAAGCACCACCAGGGACCACAGAACACCTCCTCAAGCATCGCATGAGGTTTGGCATGCCGGAGAACCATGTGAATTTGAGCTGTCAATCACGCCACTGCCTCTCCATGAGGACTTAAAATTGAAAACTTCTACCCCAACTGGGTGATAAAGACCCCAGGGAAACACTTGGCGCAGGCCTTTCCAAAGTCTCCACCTGACCAGGCTGGCCCCAATGTGAATGAACCCTTACTTCAATTAGCATTAAGCTCCAGCTCCCACCCAGGCAGAAAGAGCCACCAAGTGTCTTCTCCTCGGTCAGCTACCATGATCACCACCAAGCAGAGGAAAGGGTATTAAGATGGCCACTTTCTTCCCTGGGGCCCTAAGGCACCACCAGCTATGATCCTATACACTGGTACAGGCGGCAACAATCAAGTGGGAGGTGGGCGTGGGCCCTCCCAAAGAGCAGCAGCCGTGCTCTGTTCTCTCCTGGTCCTGGCTCAGCACTGAAAACCAGGCCCTCATTCTCCCTCCCAGGGCATCTGAAGACAGGCCGTCTTCAGAAATATCGCCTCTGAAACTGAGCAGGAATGGCTGTGCTCAGTCGTTCTCTCTCAAGCGCCTGGGAGGAGCAGGGCCAGGCATTTTCACACATGGTCAGAGATGAGCGGGAAGGAAGCCGGCTGAAGCGAGCAGATTGCTGGCCATGCATTTCCACAGCTTCCAGACGGGGTCACCTAACAGTGATTTCCTGGTCTCTTTTCTGCAATGCACAAGGACATGCCTAAACCTCACACAAGCTGAAAGGAAAAAAAGAAGTATTTCCCCAAGGCAAGTTACAGCCCATTCATCTGCGGCCTACCACACACTGAGCAGCCTGGGCATCTGATCCACGCGGCGTCTCAGCTCCTATTTCTAACCATGTCACTCTTTCACGCCAGTGTGCAGCTCGCTTTCTGGCCAATTGAGGCCCAGCCAGGCCCAATCGGTCTTCCCCTTTTCTCTGTAATAAGTGAAGGACTTCCCTGGGAATCGGTTAAACAGGAGATTTGCTGCCCAAATTAAAGCCATTTGTAGTTAACTCACTAATGTTCCACCTCAGGAGTCAAGGCCGATGGGCAAAACACTAAAAGGCTCAGAAAAGTTACCCAAAAAGCCAAGCTGGGCAGCTGAGCCACCACGCTGCCTCCTGACCGGTCCCTTATTTTCCTTTCTTCTCCTCCTCTGGGCCTGAGTCACGTGCCACACAGTCATCTGGGCCTGGAATCTGGGCTGGCATCTGAGGGTGTTGAGGCTCAGAAGTGCCAGCCACCAGCAGTCAGGTGACCCAGGCAGGCTATTTTCCAGTGTGTGTCAGCAACTCTCCTACCTTGGAGAACACGCTGGCTGCAGAGCCCAACAGTACCGGCTCCTTGTCAATCACACCAACACGGTTAGATGCTTTTTTTTCCCTTTGGTGGGGGGAGGATCATTTTACAATGACTCAGGCTTTTAATTCATGCCAGGCTACAACTGTCTGTTGAGTTGGCTTCCTCAGTTCCATCACAGGTGCATAGTTCTGATCACAGATGCAGACAAGACGTGGGCAGTTCCTGAGAATCCCAGGTGCCCCAGTGAACGTACACTGAGACGAAAATAAACCAGACCACATCACTCTGGCCAAGGACAGGGCACTAGATGAAACTCCACCTTCTGCTGAGACTAGCTTCATGCCTAGCCAAGGTCACTCCAAGGTCAAAAGGCCAGGGCCCCTGGCTAATGTCACCCAGAAGATGGTCCCTAGAGAAGCCCACTGGAGAAGACACCCCCTTGCCAGAATTAGACAAGCACTTCCGTGGGCAGGCCAGCTCCGGTGTGAACTGAGTGGAAACTAGCTTCTCATTTAGCTGGGGCCTGACCACCTGCTGCTCACACCTGACCTTTGCCCTCCTTTGCCTTTGTGGGCCACATCCCTCCCAGGTCACACAGTGGCCTCCAAGCTGCCTGCTCCAAGCCCCCTCTGTACTGCCACTCCCTAGTCTCTGAGCCTCCAAAGCTGGAAGCACCAGCAGGCCACACCCAGTCCCCATTCCCTGGGGGCTAAAGTCCAGCCTCTTCCTCCTGGTGTTCCAAGGCCACCCTGACCTTGACCAGCTCAGATCTCCCCTGAGATCTGCACACTCCTCTTTGGGTTCCCAGGGCCCCAAATGCCTGAGAGATGATCTGCTGCTGGACCCACTATTGTCCTCCAAGTCTGACAACCTCCTCCTCCCCACCCTTCATCTGTCCACACCTCTGCTGGTCTCTACCACTCAGGGCAGATGTAACCTCCTCCAGGAAGCCTGCCTGGCCTCTTCCCTGCAGCTGGATTTCAGTGACCTTCCTGTGACTTCTACAGAACCTTATGTATGCACATTGACACTACATTTGTCATACTTTCTGACATTCCTTGTGGAACTCAATGCACAGAAGCAGTCTGACCCACCATAACCCCAGCCTGAGTGCTGTAAAATAGGCATTTGACTTATTCATCTCAGTTCTTCGGGCCTTAATGACATGACTGACACACACAGTGGGTGTTGATTAGACACACTGACAAACTGAGTTGAGCCTGGGGACTACCACCATGGCAGATGTGTTCTGTGATCTCCCAAAACAGTGTCAGGTCTGGGGAGGGAACACCTGTGAGTTGTCATGCCCATTAAGGTCAGAGACAGGCCACATGCCTCAGGTGCACCTCTTATCAGCCCCTCAGTGGCAAAGGTTCATGAATTACCCAATAAGAGGTGTTTAGATCAAGGCCACTCACACCCAGCTGCCTTTGGAGCCCTCTGCAGAGGAGTAAGGCCAGCCCCTAAAAAGGGAAGGGGCTGCCCCAGCCTGGAACCAGAACCCCCTCCCTGAAACCAATGATGACTTCCTAGGCCAAGGAGTCTCCCCCAAAGCTGTCCTAAGTCCTGCAAGAAGTCTCACATGTCAAGACTGTCCACTCAGGCAGATGTGGCAATGCAAATCTGTAAGCCCAACACTCGGGAAGCTGAGGTAGAAGGACCACAAGTTCAAAGCCAGCCTCCACTATATAGTGAGTTTGAAGCCAGCCTGGCAAAAACCCTCTCTCAAAAAATAAATAAAATAAAGACTGTCTACTCTGTCTGATAAGGTGTGACCCTCATGAGATGCAGGGGGCAGAGGTGTCAAAAATGGGCAGCCTGTACCAATACTGGAAGGGTACAGGCCCTGCCCAGTATCATCAGGTCAAGGATTCATTTCAAACCTTGCGGGAGCTTAGGTGAGTCTGTGCTCGCTGGAGAGACAGGTAGTGCTCAGGTGCTAAATTTCTACAAACAGCTGAAGGAAACACACCTGCGGTGGAGTGGAGGGAGCCTTCCAGCTGCAACCATGCAACAGGCATCAGGGAGGTGCTGACTACAGAGGTCCAAGGCAGTCCCCAACTGGAAGGAAGGAGCATATGACAAAAACATAGGCTGAAGAGATGGCTCACTGGTTAAAGATGCTTGCTTGCAGGCCAGGCGTGGTGGCGCACGCCTTTAATCCCAGCACTCGGGAGGCAGAGGTAGGAGGATCGCCGAGAGTTCAAGGCCACCCTGAGACTACATAGTTAATTCCAGGTCAGCCTGGACCAGAGTGAGACCCTACCTTGCAAAACCAAAAACAAAAAAAGATGCTTGCTTGCAAGGCTTAATGGCCGTGTTCAATTCCCCAGTATCTACACAAAGCCAGAAAGAGAAAGTGGCATATACATCTGGAGTTCATGTGCAATGGCAAGAGGCCCTAGCACATCTTCTTTTCCTCTCTCTCCTTGCAAGTAAATACAAATATTTTAAAATAAAATGAAATAAAATAAAAAGACATGGGCTGAAAACACCCTGAGACAAATCTGACAGACAGAAAAAGATACCCTTGCTCTCAGTCCAGACAAGTACACAGCCAACAAGGTTTCCAGAGAATTTACAGAAGTTGTCAGGCCAAGCAAAGCCAAGAGCTGAGGCCAAATCATGACCTACACATACATTTAATAAATTTCCTAGCCCAGCGTGGTGGTGCATGCCTTTAATCCCAGCACTCGGGAGGCAGAGGTAGGAGGATCGCTGTGAGTTCGAGGCCACCCTGAGAATACACAGTATTCCAGGTCAGGTCAACCTGGGCTAGAGTGAAACCCTATCTCAAAAAACCAAATAAATAAATAAATAAATAAATAAATAAATAAATAAATAAATAAATAAATAAATTTCCTATGGATCAAGCTAAATCACTATTGGTAAACAGAGATTTAGTTTTCTGATCCTTCTGCCTCCACCTCTTCGGATAATATCCTACCGGCGTGTGCCACCACAACTCGAAAAGACTTAGTTTTCTCTGGGCTGGAGAGATGGCTTAGCAGTTAAGGCACTTGCTTGCAAAGCCAAAGGACCTTGGTTCAATTCCCCAGGACCCATGTAAGGCAGATGCGCAAAGTGGCACATCCATCTGGAGTTTGTTTGCAGTAGCTGGAGGCCCTGGAGTGACCATTCTCTTTCTCTCTCTGAGTTTTTCTCTCAAGTAAATAAATGAAAAATAAGGGCTGGAGAGATGGCTTAGCAGTTAAGGCATTTGCCTGCAAAGCCAAAGGACCCCAGTTCCATTCTCCAGGACCCACATAAGCCAGATGCACAAGGGGGCACATGCATCTGGAGTTCGCTTGCAGTGGCTGGATGCCCTGGCGTGCCCATTCTCTCTCTATATCTCAAATAAATAAATTTAATTAATAAATGAATGAAAAATAAAAAGAAAAAAGAAATTGTTTTTTTTTTTAAAGATTTAGTTCTCTAAACAGAAAGCTTAAAAATTTTCACTAGGGTTCAATCTTGCTTAAAACACCCTGCAAACTAAATTACAAGGCCTCCTTTCAGTCTATCCTCCCCAAAAGGCAAGAGCCCTCTGACAATAGGGAATACAGGAGAGCAAAGGCTGCCTCCCATCTGACTTGTCCAGAACTGCCCAGCTCAAGTCCTGTGTCCTTCACCTGCCTGTCTGCCCTCCTAACAACACGTTTGCCCCAACGTCCACAGAGCTCTAAGTGTTCCCAGCCCTGGTCTCACTTAGTGCCCAAACCCCAAGCTGAGTGTTATCAGAATCATCAGACTCCAGGTGAGGGAAGCCAAGCAGAAGAGTCACCTGCTCAAGGGCACACAGTCAACACAGGGCAGACGGAGGATCTGAAGCAAGATACTCTGCTCCCAGAGCTCAAGACGGCCTTTACCCAAAATGACGTTTCACCTGCACACTGCAGGTGTGAAATGCTGAACAGTTCCCTCCTATTTTTCCCACACCCCTAAGAAGGCCCTTATTGGCACATGGCCTGCCTGGACCCCACAGTGAAACTTGCACCAGCCAGCCATCTACCTCACATCCCTCCACATGACACCTTGCCTTTCTCCAGAAGCTTTTCACACCGACTCAGGGAACTCTCCTAAGAACGGCAGAGGTAGGCAAGTGAGGCCAAGAAGCCAAGGCTCACACAGGGTGGAAGACAAGCTAGGTCCAGCTAGCAAGCACTAGCTTCCATCGGAAAAACCAATCATGTGACTGCCAGAGGACTTCACGAGAACCCAGCCTCAGTACTATGCCAGAAGGACTTCCTTGAGTTCTATACCCCCTTCCTCTCCTCCCCTCCCCCCTCACCAGGAGCACAGAGCAGAAGAGCCATCATCTTTCCACCTCCAAACAAGCAGAGAGGCTGCTCCCGCCAACCAGTGGAACCTCCCTCCACTCCCAGGCCCCTGGCCAACATGAATACCAGAGCAAGGGGAATTCCAGGCAGGCCGAGGCCTCTCCCAACCAGGCCTTGTCCAGCAGGGTGCTTCATGCTTCAGTCACGGGTAGCTTGTGAAGGAGGGTGGCCTCTACGAGTAGACTGAGGCAGATAGGGGCAACTGGAATCTGCAAAAGCCACCTCCTGTATGCAGGGCACTGCCAGGACACAAAGGGGGCCCCAGAAGCCCTGATCTCTAGGAGCTCCCAGGACCACCCAGCAAGCCCCACCACAGGGATATCAAAGTGCCACTTGGGAAGGAACAGCTTACACCCCAGCAGTTGTTACCAGGAACCCCCAAGGGACAGCACACATTGCTCACAGCAGGAAGTCCGTCACTGTTGCACTGGCAGGCAGTGGAAGAAGAGAAAGCATGGCACGGTGGGAAGTACAGGACTGAGACCAAATCCCAGTCCAGGTAAGAGAGTGATTGGAAGGCTGGAGAGATGGCTCAGTGGTTAAAGGCATTGCTTACAAACCCTGATGGCCTGGGTTTGATTCCCTCGTACCCAGGTAAAGCCAGATACCCAGTAGCACATGCGTCTGGAGTTCATTGACCCTGGTACACCCATTTTTTTCTCTTTCTTTCTCCTTCTCTCTCTTTCAAATAAATAAATTAATTAAATTTAAAATGTGAAGGAAAAAAAGATCAATTGGAGCGATCTTCAGCAATGAAATGACACCAAACCTTCAGCTTCAACGTGTGGAACAGCAACTGAACTCATGAAGGTACACACCTCTAAGCAGACGTTCCAGGATGAACGTGGGAAAACCAGACTGGGAGAGTAATTCTCCTCTCCCCTCCCCTATGCCCTTGGGGGGGGGGGTTGCATGAGGCCAGGCGCAGACCACTTCCCAGCAGGGAGAAGAACTCTTTCCTTTCTCGCTTCCACTGCAACAAGGTCAGAGGAACAGACAATTGGTAGAGAGGCCAGCATCCTTTCACGAAGCCCACCTTCCCAGAGCTTCAGGTCATTCTGTTAGCATCTGGCTTTGAGAGAGGGGGGGAAATCCTGGTCAAGTACAGGGAGCCATCCATCCATTTTCAGCAACTTACGGGAGCTGTGCTAAGGACACACTGGTGCAGAGACTTAAAGTGGCAGGGCCTGGCAGTCACCTGAGAGCAGCTGAGTGTATTTTGCTTGGCTAAAAAACTTGTAATGGGGCTGAAGAGATGGTTTAACAGTTAAGGCCCTTGCCTGCAAAGCCAAAAGGACCCAGTTTCAATTTGCCAGGACCCACTTAAGCCAGATGCACAAGGTGGCACATGTGTCTGGAGTTCATTTGCACTGGCTGGAGGCCCTGGTACACCCATTCTCTCTCTATCTCTATCTGCCTCTTTCTCTCGCTGTCTCTCTCAAATAAATAAATAAAAATAACCACCACAACAAAAGAACTTGTAATGATGGTGATTCAGTCCATATGCTGGTCTGTGTGAAGGCATACGACCCATGGGCTAGAAAGAAGTTCCACAATGGAGAGGGGACAGCAGCAGTAGGGTAGGGACTCAGGAGATGCAGCCCTGTCCCTCTGAAAAACTGGTGTGTGACCTTGGGCAAGTCTCCTCACCTCTTCTCTTCCAGAAAGAGGGTTGCATCTGTACATCAGAGGTCATTCTCCAAAGCCCTTGGCCAATTCTATAAAAATGCAACCGCAAGCATGTTGGTAAGAGGACAGTTCCAAGCTGTGAGGTATAACCAGGTGGCTGACTGTCTAACCCTCATTTGCAAACCTGGGAGAAAAGAACCAACTGCTCCCTGAGAATCACCCAGACCCACCCCAGACCCAAAGGGCATCCTGCCGAGTCCCAAGCACATCTCTGGAAGGAAAGAGAGCCCACACGAGTCCTGAAAGGACCACTATGAAAGAGAGAGAGCCCGAGCAGCACCCACCCTCGCCAGTGCTGAGAAGACACTGAGGAGTCCTAGGGAATCCTGAGGAGAGAAAAGGGGTGACCACAGCCTGGCCCAGCAGAAACACGAACTACTTAAGTGACATACACAGTAGGCACCTCGCCCAGAGGTGAGTACCTTTCAGATCCTTTTTCACAGAGACAAGACAGCAGTGGAAAATTCCAAAAGGCGAGTGAAACCCTACCTCGAAAAAAAAAAAAAAAAAAAAAAAAGAAAGAAAGAAAGAAAAGAAAAAGAAAAAAAGAAAATTCTAAAAGGCTTGCTCCACTCGTGCCAGGAAGGGCCCTAATCGCTAAAGAAAGTGAAGTGTGGTTGGGCCTATTGAAGTCCCCAGTCCTAAACATACAACAGAATCAACCGGGGAACATTCAAAAACACCAGCGCTTGAGTCCTGACCCTCCTCCCATCCCATTCTCTGAGGTTGTGATGGAACTGGGCCTCAGAACTTAGGCAACTAGATTTTTTTTAACCCTCCCCAGGTAAGTAATGCACAGTAGCTTCCACAAGTCCAGAGGGCTCTATGCCCTCCCCCACAGACTCTTGAGGGGCAGAATAGAAGGCTGACCTGGGCAGTCAGGTCTTGCTGGAGGCCACTCCCCGTACAAAGTAGGACTAACCTGCAAAGAGCCATCTGTCTGGAACAGAATGAGAAGCCTCTGCCCAGCACTGCCGGGAGCATACCAAGTTCCCTCAAGATGGAAGATAGGCAACTGTGATCTTTCATTACTTTAGACATGTAAACACAATGTGATACTGCCCAAACCTGGGGTGCCAAGTACCACCAATTTACTTTGAGACATCTGAATTATAAATGCAAAAAATAAAATAAAATAAGCGGGGTGGCGGTGGAGCACGCCTTTAATCCCAGCACTCGGGAGGCAAAAGTGGGAAGATCGCCCAGAGAGTTCGAGGCCACCCTGAGACTACATAGTGAATTCCAGGTCAGCCTGGACCAGAGTGAGACCCTACCTCGGAAAACCAAAATAAATAAATAAATAAATAAATATAAAATCATAAAACCACAAATGGTTGGAAAGCCTTTTAACAAACTCTTGAATGGAAACCGAGATCTGAATAAATGGTGATGCGAGAGCTGCCAGATCTAGTTCCTGTTTCTCCCAGAAGGTCACTGGGAATAATTATATTTTCTTGTGAATCTGTCCTTTGTAAGGATGAAGCAAAACATTTCGGTCTCCTCAGTTGAGGCACTGCCTTTGGGGGCCTGCAAAAGATACAATTCAAAATTCAATCAAAAAAAAAAAAAAAAGCATAGGAAAGAGAGAGGCAGGGAGAAAAGGCAGTTAAAATTAGTAAGTTTCCCTGCGGTGTTAACAAGACTAAACAAAATTTACGTTTTGAGATAAAACAGAACCTAGTGCCTCCAGCATATGACACTGTGATAGCATGGTGTAGGAGGACAAGCAGGCTCGGCCAGAAGCATCTAGCACTACTGGCTTCTCTGCCTTCAGCTGTGAGACCAGGACCAGGACCAGTACCTGGCCTCTCTTGAGCCTCAGTTTCTACAGCTGTAAGTGCAGGCTGGCTGTGAGGATTAGAGCGTGTGCCAAGGTCCAGAGAACAATGCCTTCCACCACCTGCGGATACTGTTAGGACCCTCTCCCCAGTCTGCACCTATTTGGGCTACACCCTTGGGGACCACATTATACCAGCGCTGGGGGAGCTGTTTCATTGTGTAATAGGAGAATGAAAAGAGCAAGCAGAGGAGTCAGAAGCTGGCTTGCCACCACATTCTGAGGTCAAACGGGCTGTTTACCAACATGATCTGCTTTTACCCTCCTGAGAGTGGCACGATGGAAAAAGTCCCTCTGGAGACTCCCAGATGCCTCCGAGGTACTCTTGTTTCCATGATGTCCCTGCATGGTCTGGCCAAACTGCTCCCATCCCCCATGCAAAAGGCAGCTTCCTCTACAGTCCCCACAGCAGGAGAGAAGGAGAACGGTTAAAGGAGGGGGTGTGTGCCTGTCACACTTCTCTGTAACCCCTGACGTGATGTGAAAGTCTACAAGGTAGACCCTTTGAAATGCAAAATCTTCCCGAGTCCTTCAAATGTGTTTTTATTTTCTCGGGTTCCTAAGGCTGCTTTCAGACCCACCCATCAGCATTTCCCCTCCAATCAGCCTGCATTTAACAACCTCTACCACCAAAGGGTTGGGGGGAGGACATCTCCATTTTTTCAGAAAAGCTCAAGCATCCCAATTCATTTCTAGGGGAAGGAGAAGAAGAAGAAAAGGGGGGGGGGAAATCAAACCTGTCCACAGCTCCAGCCTCCCAGCATCCTCTCCGAAACACCCAGCAGCCAAGTTTCCTCCCATCCAACCAGCACAGCAGTAGTCTGAGAGCACTTTCTTAGACAAGATCCCGGGTTCCTTGAGATTAAGATGGGTCATCACAAACAGGGTGTGGTGGCGCACGCCTTTAATCCCAGCACTCGGGAGACAGAGGTAGGAGGATCGCCGTGAGTTCGAGGCCACCCTGAGACTACATAGTGAATTCCAGGTCAGCCTGAGCTAGAGTGAGACCCTACCTCGAAAAAAAAAAAAAAAAAAAAAAAAAAAAAAAAAAAAAAAACCTGACACTCACAAAGCCTAAACACTCAACCAAAACCATGCACACACAAGGTCTGGGTTAGTTACCAAAGAAGTTACCTTCAAACAATGTTGTTTGGCAAAGAAAATTACTTTGCCATAAGGAGAAGCCTAGGGGATGGTACACTACTTGGGAACATGGACTTTTCAGTGGTGTGGTCATTAATCATGTTAATGTAAACTGCACTAAGACCAAAAAAAATTTTTCTAAGCAAGTCTCAGGGCACATCAGCGTATCTAAGCCTCCGGGTTTGTTTCCAAAGTTCACATCCCAGCACGCAATGAAACTACTGTTAATGGGGTCAGCTGTTACTGTGAAAGTCCCCAACCCTGAAACACCATAAAGGTTGTATATTGAGAACCTCCAAAGAGTGGGGCAGGAGACAAACACAGACATTAATCAGAGATGGAGAGCCCATGAGTTTTGGAAAAGTGCATTCACTGAACAAGTTTGAACACACTCCCCCTGCATGATCAAATGTTTAAGAGAGAAGAGAAGGGGACCAGTCAACATTGCTCACGCACCCAAATCCCTGGGCCAAGCCCTGTTCTGCAGGGTGGAGGACGGAGCAGCAGCTGGATGAGGCCAAGAGGAGTGGAGCCCAGCAGAGCTAAGCTGTGCTGCTCCCGGCCAGACCCAACCATGTGCTTGGCGTTGGCAACAAATCAGAGGAGGAGTCTGACAAAAAACAACAGCTGCGGCACAGCAGACTCAGAGAGGCAGAAACCTTGAGAACGCAGTGACTGGAGGTCTCCCCTTAAATTAAAACAAAAACAAACCACCTTTGGGGTTTGCAGAACTAATTTATTAACCACCCCCCCCGTTGGATCAATTAAAGAGAGTCCCTCCACATCTGGTTTCCATCTAAAACCAAAACTTGTACTATCAGCATATTACATAACAAATTATGCCTGCAGGTTTCTCTTATTACGCATCAGAGAGGTGTGGGTGGCGGTGGTAATGGTGGGTTGTGCCGATCTGAGTATCTGCTTATTTCAGTGAGTTTTCCATACAGTGTATAATTGAACTCCGAAAGTCACATTGCTTTCTCGTGGAATAAAACATCCACTGAGAAGGTGGGCCCAGCAGTCAGCCCTGGGGATCCACGGATCACATAAAAAGGATGTGCGTTTTAAAAAGATCTCTCGCAGACCCACATTGCTCCACAGCGTCCCCTGCTGCCCACTCTCAGTGTTTAAACACAGCTCCCTCCGGAACACCGAGAGCTGGCCTTTCCTGAGCTTCCATCAGGAGTCAAGCAAAGGATAAATGGACCCACTCAAAGGACACCCAACCCACCAGGCTTCTAAGGAACTAGGAGGCCAGCGGACCCAGAAGCCATCAGCGATGGGGGAAGGCGGGGAGCGACAAGAGGAAAAGCATAAAGATAGAGAGAGAAAACCCAGGAAACAATATGATGGCTGCCTGTAAAATGTCAGTTGAGTGTACAGCCATCACAAAGTATCCTGCCTTGAACAGCCTTCAAAAGCTCACTTCTGCAGCACTGACATTGTCAGCTTTAACACACTGTCTTTGGTGCTAAAGTTCACACACACAAAGCTGACCCGCTCAGGGGAAGATAACCAACCAGCCCTTGGGCAAAAAACGATCTGAACTGTCCTGAAATCACCCAGCTCCCTGAGTGACTATTTGGGAGAAAATGCAGGCATTCCTCAAGCCTCTCTGATTTCTTAAATACTACAGCATCACAGAAGCTGTCTCATCACACACTTGGGTCCACAAAATGGGTGGCAGCACCCAGACCATATACCAATGCAGTCACAACGACCAATCCTAAGACACAACCCTTCCTCCACTAAAACTATGAACGGGAGTTGCTTCCTAATAACAGCAAACAGCATCCAAACTGTAACTGAGGTAAGACACTGAAATGAAAGCAAGGCCGGGTCCACTGAGGACAGTGAGCTTCACGGGTGGTTGAATCCATCCCTTCCCCAAATCCTCAAACCAAGTGGCTTTTTTTTTTTTGAGGATCTGGAGCAAGGAGGGTCTCCCTTCCAGCCACTGGGGACTGCTGAGAACACAAACGCTGGCAAGTCATTTCGAAGTCTGCTAATATGTTGAAGAGCATTTCAACGTTTGCCTGGCTTCCCGGGCCAATAAGCAGCGCCATTCCAAACTCCTGCAGAAGTCAACAGAAAACAGACCCTTTTCTCCATCATTCAACAATTCAACAAACATTTGTTCCTGTTGAACAACCGTCAGCCTGGCTCCATCTGCACCAGCTCAGCCGGCAAGGATAGCGCAGCGGCGGTGGCGGTGGCGGCGGCGCCACGAACGCCCAGCCCAGGGGCCCGAATGCAAGCCACCGCGGGGGCCACTTTCCCAACACCACCGAGTCGGGATTCTACCGTATGGAAGACTCAAGAGTGTGGCCTATAGGAGGCAGAATCCCATTCATCAAATGCTGCAAAGAGCTTTTCTTTGTTCACCATGGTACTAAGTACAGTACGCGTTAATGAACCCGAGCGGTCAGAGGGAGCGAGCCTGGCATCAGAAAGAGTCCAAAAGCAAGGGGACCCGAGGGGGACAGCCCACGCGACTGGCCGCCCTGTCCGGCACAACATGCATTGTTCCCAAGTCCGATGAAGGGAAGAGGATTGGGGTGGGGGGGTGCCCGACAAGACACTAGGGGCTTTAGGCAAACGATGGACCCTTTCCCGATTCTGGGTTTTCCTCGCCCCACCAAGAGAAACACCGAGCTGGGAATCCGACTCCCACAAGCTTGCAAATCAAGGACTGGGCAAAAAAAAAAAAAAAAAAAAAAATGTGACTCGACCAGTATTCCCGTGACGGACAACCCGTCTCGCCATGTGCAAAAGCCACGCCGGCAGGGCGCCCCCCGTCCGCAAGCCCTGGCCGTGGCCACCCCGCGGGCTCCCCCCTCCCGGGGCAGGACGCCTTTCTCACCCCAGTCGCCGCCGCGCCGGCCAGCCGGGCGGCCTCGGAGCCCGCCGCCGCACGCCCGCATCCCGGGGGTGGCGGCTGCAAACTTCCGCGAACAAAAGAGTTGTCTGCAAAACGATGCGGAACTTCGGGGCGAGCGGTGCTCGGCGCCTTCGCGGCTGTCCCAAATCGGGGCTCGAGTGGAGCCGCCGCCGAGAAAGGGGGACGCCCACGTCTCCGCGCCCGCCTGGCCGACACGGTCCGGGGAGCGCAGACTTTTTTTCCGCAGCGGCCAGGTTTGGCCGGTCCCGCTGCCGCGCGCTGACAAGTCTCACGGCAGCACCGGGGCGAGCGAGACCGGCGCCTGCAGAAAGCGCCCGACGCAAGCGCCTAACAAGGAGGGAGGGGGATGAAAGGAAACCAGCAACATTAGGGGCGAGGGGAAAAAAAAACGCAAGGCGGCGCGCACGCGAGCGGGCGGCGGAGGCGCACACGCAGCACCCCGGCTCGGTCCAGCCCCCGCCGCCGCCCGGCCCGGCCCGGCCCGGGGTCGCTTACTGTGCGGGCGGGTGGGCGCCGTCACCGCCGGCTCGCCAGGCTCCCCCGCGCGCACGCTCTCCTGCCGGCGCCCCGCGCTTTGTACCGAGCGGCTCCCGGAGAGGAGGAAATCGACTTGTCACTTCCTGAACTGTTTGCAACTCGTCCCTTTAACCGGCCCCGGCCAGGTCGCCCGTGCCCGCCGCCGCCGCGGGGCCGCCCGAGCGCGGCTGCGTGAACTCGGCGCGGTGCTCTGCGGGCGGCGTCGCGGGCCCGGGCGCTCGGTGGCGGCGGCGGCGTGCAGAGCCGGGCAGCGTGCGGCGGCGGCTGTGCGGAGCCGAGCGGAGCGGAGCGCGCAGCCGCCGGTGGGCGGGGAGTGGGGGGCGGCGCGCCGCCGGCGGGCTGGAGGGCGTCCTGCGAGCCGCTCCGCGAGGCCCCGGGACGCGGGAAGTGGCCCCGGCCCGGGCTGCGCCGCCACCGGCACTGCCTAGGTCCGATGCCAAGAGCCCGGCGGCTTTCCGCTTCTCCTGCACGTACCCGAACGAACACCCTGGGCCGCGTGGGCTTCAGACGTCCCGCTTCCGGGTTGTTAGGCGTCGAGGTTTCAAATAAACGATCATTACTGCGGCTTGCAGGACGGCGGGGTAGGGGGATCGTTAAGTGCTGTCGCACTTTGGGATAATAGAGCGCTGTTTCCTAACCCGGGGTGCGACCGAAATAAAGGAATGTGTACTTCAGAAGCCACATCCAGAATACATGCAACCGGCGAAGGAAGGATTTGTGGTTGCTAAGCAGAGGCAGAGCATGTTTAGTTCTGTAACTTCGGATGTTGACTTAAGTTCAGGAATGTAACCCTGACAGAAGCAGCGGCGTGTTCATTGTGCGGCTCACCTGGGGGAGGGGACTGTTTTCCCTGTGAAGCCCCTAGCTTTCCCATTACTCCTTCCTGCTGATGTGTTATTTTACTAAACTTCTATCCAAAAAAGTGATTTTTAGTAGTTTTTTTCTAAAGAACTCCATTCGCCTGTTTTGTGTTCTTCTTTGCCAAAAAACAAAACACCTTGCATTACATGGATTGTGTCTGCGCCATTTGAATGGTTCTATTCATAAGTCAGGAAACTTTTTCTGTTGCTTCTAGGAACATTTAATTGGTTTTAATCCAATGTATCAATCCCAGTATCAAACTAAATTAACATTTAATTTTTGAGCTTGAGAAACTATTCTATTTCATACTATTGCTGAAATATATCAGTTGGTCACCACACTAGGCTTATTCTTTGCAGAAAAACATGAATATCTCCTTGTGCACTAAGACTCACTCAAGTGACCGCTGTGAGATTAAGAGGGTCATGGGTAAATGAACTGCATAAAATCATCCTAAGAAAGCCACAAATGAGCTAATATATAGAATCTGAAGATACTGATTATACATATACATTACTTTAAAAATGTGTTCAGGGCCAATTTTGAAAGGAGTAAGAACCAAGAGTCAACAGAAGAAGGTATTGGGAAATGTGAGCATGCTGCACCTCTAAAGGGGAATAAGCCTCATTTCTCTAAAGCATCCCATCAGAGAATCACATGAACCTTCCAGAGCTTTAAGGGATATAGTTTAATGTGCTAACTTTTGATTAGGAGGCCTAGAGTGACTCCTGCTGGCAAACATTCAGTTTATCCCTTCAATTACTAGTTCATCAGGTCAACTCAGAAAACTAGATGCAGGGGTCCTAAGCCTGGAAACAATTATTGCAACCATTATTCTTGTTGCTTTCAAGGCGATTTTAGCCTCGCAATATTCCAAAGAACGGGCAGCTTCTCTGCCATCACCTCCTTGCCAGCCCAAAGTGGCTTATTCTGGTTTTGAGGCTTTCTTAACTACTTTTTCTGCTTAAGGAGCTGGGGAAACCAATGCACAGTTACTTCTAATTTTCTAAATATGAATCTTCAAAGGCTACATACATATACATTAAAGCCTATGTCAGTCATCCATCATGGGCTCTTCCCACACCTTTGCTTCTTAATGCATATCTTCACAGTTATTAAAAAAAAAAAAAAAAAGGCCATACTGGCCTACCCAAAACACTGTTATTTAAGTTTTGCTCAATTCAAAATAATCTATATAAACCCAGTCAAACTAAACGTAAAGCTAGGCAAGTGGCAGCTGGGGGAAGGGAGGGGAACTAAGCTGTCTACCTTTGTTCATTCCTGAACGACCGACCAAATCAGAACCAGATTTAGAGCAAACCAGACACCTAAGCACAAATTCATAGACCAATTTGGGAAGAAATCCACAAACCTAAAAAAAATGGCCCCCGTGTAACTTTCCCATTATCTGCAACAAACCAATCTGATTAGGCCATGCAACACCCCAAAAAGTATAAAAAGCAGGAATTATTTAGTCTTTCCAAAACCAATACATGAGAGTCAGGGAGAAAACAACACTCCTCCCCCCCCCCAAAGGAGGACTGGCAAACAGAGGACAGCGTGTGTGCATGGTATGCACCATGTGTTCATGTAACTGCCTGGGAGTACAGTTCTATAGCACAGCTCCCCCATTCTGAGCTTAAAACTCGTAAGCCACAGGAGACAATAGGGAGTCTTTGATTAAGAAAGGGTGTAACCAACTATGACTTGTATCAACAAGCTAATAAAAGTATTCACCCAAGCACACTGAGCAGAGGAGGGTAAAGGTTGGGTTTGGATATGCACTAAGGAGTGTCTGAGGCAGTCAGTGGGTGTTTTAATTTTATGCCCTTAGAACCAGATTGATGTAATATTCCAGTAACAAAGAGCTAAGCTCTGAAGTTCGAACAAGTGTTGGTAAATGTTCAGTTTCATATCGATGGTTCTAAGGGCGCACCACTAAAACTTATACACTGGTTTACACTAACAAAATGAACCACACAAACATCAGACTGGGTCTACACTGGGCCCACAGCAGCATGCAGAGCATGTGTACTGACCCCTTTATTCAGCATCTAAAAGCCACGGCCTCTTTGTCACAACTGTTGTATTAAAAGCCAGTCATTCACATTTCACACTGTTCTTTCTACATCTGAAAAGACCTTTTTTCAAGCAAAATCTTTTTAAGTTGCTTATAATGGATTACGGGAAGACAGACATCACCCAATCCACCTGATGTGTTTTCAAAGAGACTGGCCACTCAAAACAAGTTGGTAGAATATACTTCTTTGGAAAGTATAGAAAGTTCCTGGTTAGAGGCCAAAACTGAATCTACCATGGGGACAATTTTCACATGTGGATCTTATTCAAAAAATTCTACAAATTTTCCCACCTCCATGTCCAGTTTCAATTAACAGCCCTACCTAACGTACAAAGCATGTTATAACACACTAACAGTTCTTTCCTGTCCTTTTTCCCCCAAGGAAAATGAGCTATCCCTATGGTTATACGTGACATGTAAATAAATGTTATAATGTTATATGTATGGTATTTCTACCTTTTTATTTCTTGTACAAAAATTGTATTTTTGATCTAAGAATAATTTTCATTAGAAAATAACCGCAGCAGTGAACTTAATGGTACCAATCCCACGCCTCTGGCACACTAAGAGTTGAAAGCAGCTTGAAGAGGAATGACTATTGAAATGAGCACATGTGGAGCTGCACAGCTTTGGAACTGAACGTCTAGCACCATTGAGGTACGATAGCATGCCAGCTGGGACGGCATTGTGTGCCACAAAGTGTGGGTTGTAAGCCTGAGTCTTGAGCACAAATCTTGGTTTCCAAGTTGGCAGGTGCTGAAAACACAGAAAATGTCTTGCTCACAGTTCACTGGATGGAAGAACTCTGGGTAAAGTTAGCTAAAAGCTAAACAGAAAATAACAACTTATTAAAAAATTTATTATAAGTTAAAATTTATTTCAATTTGATATTACCTTTTAATTTAGTGTTTTATATATAGATATAAGAAAACATAAGTATGAAAAGCAGACATTGAAGTTTATGCATGCTAAATGAAAAAAGTGTAATAAAGGCATCTCTATCCACAATCGGTTAGTAGTATATGACAACTTACTAAACCAATTTCACTACTCTTTTTTAAAATACTTTTTAATATTTTTATTTATTTATCTACAAGTAGCAAGAGATAGAAGAGACAGGCCTCCAGCCACTGAAAACAAACTCCAGATGCATATGCCACTTTGTGCATCTGGCTTTATGTAGGTACTGGAGAATCAAACTTGGGTCATTAGCCTTTGCAGGCAAGCACCTTTGTAGGCAAGTGCCTTAACTGCTAAGCCATCTCTCCAGCCCGAATTTTACTATTCTAATACGGAAGTTCAAAACATTAACCCATGATCTATGTGTGACCTCAAGGCATATAGACTCTATGACTACCTACCTACAAAACTGTAGCTACCTGTAGGAAGTTACTCTACCAAAACTACAGCTAAAAATAAGTTAAATTTTTTTCATCGTTTGTGGTGGCATAGACAAGTAGGATACTGCTAAAGAGGTGAAGACAGGACGATCAGGAGTTTGAGGCCAGCCTGGGCTACATATTTGCCAGGTGTGGTGGTACACACCTTTAATCCCAGCACTTGGGAGGCAGAGGTAGGAGGATCGCCGAGAGTTCAAGGCCACCCTGAGACTACATAGTTAATTCCAGGTCAGCCTGGACCAGAGTGAGACCCTACCTCGCAAAACTAAAATATATATATATATATATTATTTATGAGAGAGAAAGAGAATGGGCACACCAGGGCCTTCAGCCACTGCAAACAAACTCCAGATGCATGTGCCACCTTATATATCTGGTTTACGTGGATTCTGGGAAATTGAGCCTGGGTGCTTTGGCTTTGAAGGAAAGCACCTTCGCAAAACCATCTCTCCAGCCCTTAAATATTCTTTAGAATTCACATTTACTATTTGAGATATAAATCCAATCTTTAGTTTTGTCAATTATCTGCCATATAAGTGATTGCCTCAAGAAAAAACTGTTTTTGTTTTATTGAAAAACGATTTATTTTTAATTTTTGGTTTTTCGAAGTAAGATCTCACTCTACCCCAGGCTGACCTGGAACTCACTATGTAGTCTCAGGGTGGCCTTGAACTCACCAATCCTCCTACCTCTGCCTCCTAAGTGCTGGGATTAAAGGCATGCGCCACCACGTCCGGCAGATCTTCACTTTTAATTCACACTGTTATCATTCTGAGAGACTAGCCCAGCCTGGTTGTTTCTTGCTTCTCCTCCCAGTGCTATATGGGTGACCCAGCACCTGTAGTACAACACACCTGAACTATAAGCTGATGAGTAGGAAGAGTAGACTTCCTGTGTAAACATGAAGTCCCAGCTCCTTTAACTTCATGAGAAACCAACACAATCATGTTCTGTTGTAAAAACTTCACCTTTACCGAACTTTCTTAAAATGGTTCTGACATGGTATATGGTGGCACATGCCTATAATCCCAGCACTCAGCAGGCTGAGGTAGCGAGTCCATAATAAGACTCAGTCTCAAAAAATAATAAAGGTTCAAAAACTAAAACTTAAAAAAAAAAAAAAAACTAAAACGTACTGCTGAGCATGGTGGCACACACCCAGCAGCACTAGAAGGCAAGAGGATCATTATAAATTCAAAGCCACGCTGATCTTCATAATGAATTCTAGAACATACAGAAAACCGTGTCTCAGCCGGGCATGATGGTGCAAGGCTTTAATCCCAGCACTTGGGAGGTAGAGGTAGGAAAATCGCCATAAGTTCAAGGCCACCCTGAGACTACATAGTGAATTCCAGTCAGTCTGGGCTAGAGTGAGACCCAACCTTGAAAAACCAAAAGAAAAAAAAAAAAAAAAAAGAAAACCCTGTATTCAAAAAAACGAAAAAGTTCTCATCCCCCAAAAAACTCATTGCTCCATAAATTGTTACTAGAAACTTTTCAGTGCCAGGGATGATATACCTTCCAGTGAGTTGTTGGCCAGGGAGGTCAGAGATATCCCCAAAACATTATAGGCCATTGCCGAGGCCCTTGGTTTCCCACTGGGAATAGATGTAAGACCCTATTGTTGAAGACTCCACATACTCGGGTGGCAAGTTCACTGAGAAATCCTGCTGGACCATGAGGACCAGCTGACAGAAAGTTGGAAAAAGCTACACTGCATGCAGGTTAATGGGAGAGCAAAAACACCAGTGAAGGTACTCAACAGTGAATACTGCAAGCCTTAAATTTGGCCAGCCAGGCCAAATGAGCCAACGGGTGCAATAGTGGCATGTCTGTTATGGGGGAAACCAACTGCTCTCTAATTGGACTGGAGGCCCGCTCCATGGGAAGGAACACATCCCTGATACTGAAAATGTACAACAGGGGTAGTCACAAGCCCTAAGGGTGTAATGTCTGCTGGAGTCTTGCTAAATGTATATACTATGCTCACTAAACTGCCTGGTAAGCACTTCTCTTAAGCACACCCATATATTAATACTACTCTCACTTTTAGTCAGAAAAGCTTCTCTTTTCAGATGGTGGCAACCTTGGGATGATTCAGAAGGCACCATGGTGATGAGAAGACGTGACAGAGGAGTGCTCAGCACTGAAACGTCTCAAACCTACCTTCCAAGGCTCAGGGTCCATTGTGGAAGAGGGGGCGGAAAGAATGTAAGAGCCAAAGGAAGAGTAGGACTCCTTACAATGTGCTCCTCTAGACACAAAATGGCCTGGATATCTATGACCTCACAGTACCTGACACTACCTACATAAGACCATCATAATAGGAGGAAAAGATCATGACATCCAACTGAAAAGAGAGACTGATTAAGAGAGGGAGGGGATATGATGGGGAGTGAAGTTTCAAAGGGGAAAGTGGGGGGGGGGAATAACATGGGATATTGTCTACAATTAAAGAAGTTGTCATTAAAAATTAAAATTTAAAAAAACCTCATTGCTCTAAATACTGAGTCACCAATGAAAAAAGTTACAGAAATAAATGTGAAAATCAAAAAATATTTTGAACCCAGGCATGGTAGTGCATGCCTTTAATCCCAGCACTTGAGAGGAAGAGGTAGGAGGACTGCTGACAGTTCAAGGCCAGTCTATAAAGTGAGTTTGTCAGCCTGAGCTAGAGTAAGACCCTAGCTGGAAACAAAACAAAACAAAAGCTGGGAGTGGTTGTGTATGCCTTTAATCCCAGCACTCAGGAAGCAGAGGTAGGAGGATCACCCTGAGAATACAGAGTGAATTCCAGGTCAGCCAGCCTGAGCTACAGTGAGACCCTACCTTGAAAAAACAAAAAAAAAAAAAAAAAAGTTTTATTTATTAAAGGGGATGAAAAAGCCTAAGTGAGGTCAGGGGAAGAGATTGAGTAAAGGAAAGGTGGAAGGGAGGGCTAATCAAAAATCTAAGAAGATATAAATAAGTCATATGGAAACCTACTTTTCTGGACAATGGAATACTCAAAAGCCATAGATTGTTACTAGAAATTTTTCAGTGCCAGGAATGGGATACCTTCCAGTGAGTTGTTGGCCAGGGAGGTTCCTAATACCCCCAAAACATTGCAGGCCATTGCCAAGGCCCTTAGTTTCCCACCAGGAATAGATGGTGAGACCCTATTGCTGAAGACTCCACATACTTGGGCTGCAAGGTCACTGAGAAATCCTGCTGGAGCTGAGCTGAAAACCACCTCCATGTGAACCAGCTGACAGAATGCTAGAAAAAGCTACACTGCATGCAGTTCAATTGGAGATAGAGAAATCACCAGTTAAGATACTCAACAATGGACATTGCAAGCCTTAAATTTGGCCAGCTAGGCCAAATGAGCCAATGGGTGCAATAGTGGCATGTCTGTTATGGGGGAAACCCAACCAATCTCTAATTGGACTGGAGGCCCGCTCCATGTGAGGGACTACATTCCTGATATTGAAAACCTACAACAGGGGTAGTCATGAGCCCTAGGAGTATAATATCTGCTGGTGTCTGGCTAAATGAATATACTATGCTCACCAAACTGCCCAGTAAGCACTTTTCTTATTGTTCATACCCATATATTAATGCTACTCTCACTTTTGGTTAGAGAAGCTTCTCTTTTTCAGATGATAGTGACCTTGGGATGACTCAGAAGGCACCATGGTGCTGAGAAGAATTGACAGAGGAGTGCTCAGCACTAAAACATCTCTAACACACCTTCCAAGGCTCAGGGTCCATTGCGGAAGAGGTGATGGAAAGAATGGAAGAGCCAAAGGAAGAGTACGACTCCTTACAACGTGCTCCTCCAGACACAAAATGGACTGGATATCCATAACCTCACAGTGCCCGACACCACCTATACAAGACCCTCATAACTGGAGGAAAAGACAATGACATCAAAATAAAAGAGAAACTGATTGAGAGGGGGAGGGGATATGATGGAGAGTGGAGTTTCAAAGGGGAAGTGGGGGGAGGGAATTACCATGGGACATTGTCTACAATTATGGAAGTTGTCAATAAAAAATAAAAATTAGGGAGGGAAAGATCATGTTTTTTGTATGTAAGTATAGAAGTGTCAATACAAAATTAATAATTAAAAAAAGAATGATTCAGGCTAATAAAATAAAATAAAATAAAAATAAATAAAAATTAAAAAGAAAACAACTATTTTATGTGTATGTGTATGGTATGCACAGGTGTGTCCCAGCAGCACCCTAGGAGATCACCTGCTGCCGAGTGGTCTGGCCTGGCCTGGCCAGAGTGGAAATTCGGGTGGCCTGCTTCATTGCTTTCACACCCCTTCTTGTTTAAGTAGGTCCTGAGGATTGAACTTAAGCCTCTTCAGGCCCTCATGCTTACACAGAAAGTTCACCATACCACAGAGCCATCTCTCAGGCACAAATCAATTTTTTTTAGACTATCATGGAAGATTGGTTCATTGCACTTTTACATCCTATGCAGTTGGTTCCAGTGTAAACTAAAGACAAGCTGAATAAATTGCTTAAATGACACTGTTAATGCAACAGTGTTACAGCATAACCATGACTCATAGATCAAAGAAATCAAGTCATGGGCTGGAGAGATGGCTCCATGGTTAAGGCGCTTGACTCTAAAACTTAACGACCAGAGTTCAATTCCCCAGTACCCAAATAAAGCCAGGTGCACAAAGTGGCCCATGCATCTGGAGTTCATTTGTAGCAGCTAGAGGCCCTGACATGCCCATTCTCTCTCTCTCTCTCTCTCTCTCTTTCTCTGCTTGCAAACAAATAAAAATATTTTTACAAAATTGAAATCAATGGCTGGAGAGATGGCTTAGCAGTTAAGGCGCTTGCCTGCAAAGCCAAATGATCCAGGTTCAATTCCCCAGTACCCAAAAAAGGCAGATACACAAGGTGGTGCATGTGTCTGAAGTTCATTTGCAGTGGCTAGAGGCCCTGGTATGCCCCATTCAGTCTCTTTCTCTCTCTCAAATAAATAAATAAAGTATTTTAGCCGGGCGTGGTAGCGCACGCCTTTAATCCCAGCACTCGGGAAGCAGAGGTAGGAGGATAACCACGAGTTCAAGGCCACCCTGAGACTACATAGTGAATTCCAAGTCAGCCTGAGCTAGAGTGAGACCCTACCTCGAAACACCAAAAATAAATAATTAATTAATTAATTAATTTAATTTAATTTAAAAAATAAAGTATTTTTAAAAATAGAAATCAAGTCTGGGTGATTCAAGGTAGAAACCAGTTATAAAATCTTAGCCCACTGCTTCCTAACTGGCCAGTAACAGATCCAAATCCAACTCCCCAAGTCTATTAAACCAAAGTCACTAATGCATGATATTGTGTCCCTGTTTGGGGTCCCTTAAAATAGGACCTTTGCACTCAAGTCTAATAAAGGAAAGTACACTGTAACAGTCCGTTTGTTTTCAATTCAAACATATCGATATTTTCCCACCATGCCTACATTTATTACCATTTAATTACCACTTAAAACAAATATTCAGAAGGGTATACTTCACCACTGCTAAAACAAATCACAAGGACATCTGAAAATATGGCATTATGGTATATAGTCCTCATTCCTTAACTAAATAAAATGGTGCCTCAGTATCAGCCTTAAAGACTAAGGAAGAAGGGGCTACAAAGTACAATTTTCTAAGAAATTTTGAAAGGCCCATCTATTCTCTTATCTACCATTCCTCCTCTGTGCCTCTCATTTCATCACTCCTACAATACCACATGCCTTTCAATGGAACTGAATGCATTAACTTAGTGGCACTAAGAGATAAAATCCTGCATAATTCAAACTATTAGTGCCAACAGGAAGAATGTCCTTAGAGGAACAACGATCTATTTGGCACTGGTGTGTGCTAAGAATCACACTAAGTTGCTTTATGTATCTTCTCAATATTCATTACCCTGATAAGGAGGGACTAACCACTAATTGTCTCCACTCTATCCAGCTGCTTCAAAGAAATCTACAGAAGGAAAACCAACCACTAAGTATCTACTGTTCATTAGGAACTTTGTCACTGCCTTCACATGCTTCAGTTTCTGGGGCTGGGAATGTTGTTCAGGGTATAGTGCTTCCCTTGGAGGCACAAGGTCCTGGCACTTGACATTACCCCCAGTACCAGCAAGAATAGAGAAGCAGTTACAAAACACACTGGCAGGAGCAGCCCACCAAGCAGAACATCAAGAAAGGCAGACCCATCAACCCAGATCAAGAACAGTCTCCGCACAGTGTGAGAGCAGACCTCCAGGCCTGAGGCTTTAGAGTGGCAAACTGAGTCATGTGTGAGGATTCTGTTGTGGGTGCTTGGGACACAAAGGACTCACATTAGGGGAATCCTTCATATTATCACAATTTTCCTTAGGTCTAGTCTTGAGCTTATCTTTCTGTATGTAAAAAGGAAGGAGACTATAAACAATAATATGTAAATTTCTGAATTTATTGAATAAATTATCTTTATGGTCAAATGAATACAAACTGAATAATCAACTATGTATCAGAGACAGCAGTCATGCAATCTAGCAAGGCAAACACAACAATTTTCAGATTGCTTCAAATATTTTATTACATATGTACATACATCTCCTCATATACAAACACCTTTGTTCAAGAGTCCAAGTTATTCACCAACTAACATGTAGCAAAGAAGTATGCAATGCCCCCATATATACCAGAACCCTATTTTGCAAGCTTTTTCATTAAATTTCAAATCTCAGGGATTTTCTTAAAATCACATGTTGAAGCACTAACCTGGATGACATACTGAGGGTTACGGGAGGTCATGAGGGCGAGGCTTCAAGAATGGGATTAGTGCCCTTATAAAAGGAGACTGCAGAGAGCTTGTGCATGCTTTCGCTCTTTCTCCCTGACCCTAACACACCCAAAGAGGTTGTGTGAACACAAAGGGAGATGGCAGCTATGATCTTGGCATTCCAGCCTCCAGAACTGCGAGAAAGAAAGTTTAAGTCACTCAGGCTACAGTATTGTATTCTATCTGAGGCACATGGGTGGGAAAGATTTTTTAAAATTACCTACTGAATGCTCTTGTCCTATACAAAGAAAAGCAAAGTGATTTCTCTAGGTCAAATCATTTTCTCTAAAACATAATGTTTAAGAAAAATATCATTTTGCTATTTATTATATTACATGTTTGTTTATTTTTATTTGTTGGTGCTGAGGATCATATCTAGGGCCTTAATCATATTAGGAAAGTACTCTGCTACGACATTCCCAGCCCACTTCACAGTTTTTTGTTTTTTTTTTGAGGTAGGGTCTCACACTAGCCCAGGCTGATCCGGAACTCACTCTGCAGTCTCATGGTGGCCTCAAACTCACAGCAGATCCTCCTACCTCTGCCTCCCAAGTGCTGGGATTAAAGGCATGTGCCACCACACCTGGCTCACTTTACAAATTATCTGTAATAATTAAATGAAAGGAACCAAGAAAAGACAACTAAATTTCATGTTCAGGGAAGACTATTTCATTTGTTGCAAGTTATTAGTCAAGTAGACTTAACAAAATATTCTGGTTATAAAGCTCCTTTATCACACAAGCTTCCAGACCCAGCTCAGGAACTGAGCAAACCTTTAGGAAAGACAGCTGTACATAATGAGGGGAGGTACTTGGAGCTGACCTATTAGTTTAATATAGTTTTTAACAAAATAACAGCCATAACAATTGGCACAAATAACTATAAATCCATGTAGAACTCTCTCTCTCTTTTTTGTTTTTGTTTTTCAAGGTAGTCTCCCTCTAGCCCAGTCTGACCTGGAAATCGCTATGTAGACTCAGGGTGGCCTCAAACTCGTGGCAATCCTCCTACCTTTGCCTCCCGAGTGCTGGGATTAAAGGCGTGTACCACCATGCTCTCTTCTACCTCTTGAATTAATTATAGGACCCAAGGGGCACTCTTCACTGAATCCATGTTTTTCTTCTGGGCCTGCCATGCTTTACAGAGGGGCTGAACTGGTCAAAGCTGTGTGTTATTTATGACTGTTTCTCAGAAAACAGTAAATATTACGTTCATTCAAAACAGCAATATAAAAGCAGTTTCACTGAAAAAAAATGGACTGCAACCAATCTGTTTATAAATAACACAACTTTTAAGTTTTCACTCACAACTTCTGGCCTTTCTTCCAAGGCTTTCTTCATATAGCTCTTTAATTCAGAGCAGTATATTCTATTAAGTACCATATTATGGGGCTGGAGAAATGGCTTAGTGATTAAGGCATTTGCCTGTGAAGCCAAAGGATCCTGGTTCGATTCTCCAGGACCCATATAAGCCAAATGCACAAGGGGCACATGCATCTGGAGTTTGTTTGCAGTGGCTAGAGGCCCTGGCGTGCCCATTCTCTCTCTGTCTGCCTCTCTTCTATCTCTTTTTCTGTCTCTCTGCTTGCAAATAAATAAATAAAAATTAAAACAAAAATAACATATTATGATTTTCCCCACTTAGACTCCAACTAGGCTCCTTACGGACAACATAAAAGGAAACTTAATTATCATTCCTCCAGTGCATCTAAATTTATTTCATTACCAAAATCAACAGCATAAGGGCTAGATGCTGTCTGAGAAAGGCAGACGGATATGAAGTATAAACTGCTCTTTCCTCAACTCTTCCTCCCATGCCCCACCCCTCCAAGTTTCATGGTTGGAAATCATCCTAACATTTTTTTAGCCAGGATGTACTAAAATTAGATGGGAACAAAGGCCTGACATTTTCATATTAGCAGAGCAGTTAGGAAGCAAATGTGAACTTGCAGCACCCACACTCATCCACATTTAGCCTCTTCACAAGTCCTGCTCCCAAGCAGTGGGAGAGGCAACCTCAGAGGCACAGGCACCCTCCCAGTGCCAGTTTCTCTTCTGCTTTATCATAGCACATGAGTGAACAGGGACATCACACAGTCCCTCTGATCAGAGGATCTCATATTTCTTTCCAAGCTACTCTGATATTATCCAGGCTGTCTAACTGCTGGCTCCTATATAAGTGTTGATGGTTTTGGGGAAATGGATAGATTAGACTTGCTTTTTCTTTAAAGACGCTTCTCCACAGCAGAGCAACAAAGATCACTCACTTAATAGCATTTGCTGATGGAGTGATAATGAGTATGTAAAAGGTATTAACATGTAAGAATTTACCATTTCTTCAAAACAAGAAAACTGTTTCCTTTGAGAAATGAAAACATAGATTTTATGTTTTTATGCCTTCCTTTAATAAACTAAACAAGTAATTTGTAAATATTCAGAGGCACCACTGACTGCCTGGTGTTGTCTTTCAACAATAGTATCAGCATGACAAAAGTATTCTGCCAGTCTATATGTCCCAGTTTGTGAGGTTCTACTCCATGAACACAGGACACCCATACATTCATGTCTTGGGAATTATTCCTGTCTTTTTAATTTGGTTCCCTTGGTCCTAAGATACAGTTCCGCATAGTGACAGCTTAAAATTCAGCTAGAAAAGCCCTTTTGATGATTATTCTAGTGCACTGTGTTATACAGATTTTTAAAACTCAGTAAGTGCCGACTCAAGCTCTCTCTCTCTCTCTTTTTTTTTCCTGGTTGCTGGAGCCCATCTTGACATCTGAGCTGGAAATGAATGATCTCTCCACAACACTCCAGGGATTTTGCTAAGGTCATACTCAATCATTCATTAGGCTTCATACCATCGCCTTTCAGAGTTCCATTGTAGAGCTGGTTTTATTCAGCATGTATGTAGCCTGTGGGCTTGGTATTTGTCTGCTTAATGTTGAGTTTCATTTCTATGCCCCTAACATAAGAATCCATCAATTGACCAAAGAATTTCAAACTATTCTTTTACTTTTCCTAACAAATTGCATGGTATGTATGAAGAATAAATTAGCATTAATTTTCTTCCATTAACAGTTAATAAAACATTCTCCTGCACTCTCCTTTCATCTAAGATATCTGTTTCCTGCCTAAGCAAACAAAAAAAAGATAAAGATTTTCTAATTTTTTTCTCACCATGAACTGTCTTTATACCTAATATACTCTTGCTTCCCACAATCAAGCTATAAGTCGTGACAGCCTTTTTCCAGTAAAAGATATTGGCTAAGACTCCTTTTAAAACCCTTACATTGGGCTGGAGGAATGGCTTAGTGGTTAAGGAGCTTGCCTGTAAAGCCAAAAGACCCAGGTTCAATTCCCCAGGACCCATGTAAGCCAGATGCACAAGGTAGTGCATGCATCTGGAGTTTGTTTGCAGTAGCTGGAGGCCCTGGTATGCCCATTCTTTCTCTCTCTCTCTCTCAAATAAATAAATAACAAATAAAAAATATTTTTTACAAAAACCCTTACATACCCCTAGAGCTCACTGAAGAGGTTACTGCTGTGGAACACAAGACACTTGATCTCAAAGTCAAGGCTGTTTCTGGAGCACAAAGATACTGGTTAGAGGCCAAAGAAGCCTGGAGACAAATTGATTGTTCACATTTATTCATGTTTCCAATGTGGGCCAGCGGGCAGGGCATAGACAAATATGCAAGCACAAACATAGATCCATCCAATACAAGTACTTTAAAAAACTTAAGTGTGAGCAAGGTGTGGTAATGGCAGTAATCCCAACCCTTGGGAAGTGGAGATAGGGAGATCAGGAGTTCAATATCATCCTCAGTTACTTAGTAAGTTGGAGTTGGCACCTACCTAGGCTACATAAGCTTTTGCTTCAAACAAACAAACAAACAACAGAAATCATAATGCAGCCAGACATAGTGGCTCATGACTGTAATTCCCAACACTGGGAGGCAGAAGCAAGAGGATCAGGAGTTAAAGATAATCCTTAGATGCTTAGCAAGTTCAAGGCCAGCCTGGACTGGGACAGAGAAGAGAGAAATAAGGTAATTTCCTCCAAAATTAGTTTCTGTTATTCCCTGAATCAATATGAACTGAGGTCAATATGTAGTACTTCATTACAGTATTATAGAAATCTAAAAATAGTAAGCTAATTGAAGTTTATTATTTAGAAAAGCACTGAAATTCTTTTGTATGTTTGCCTCCCTTCTTTCCTGAAAATAAACAAAAGATGACATATGTACCACACAGGTGAAGAAAAACAAGTTTGTTGATGCAACAGGGAAAATAATCAAGGACAGTATGCACCTAAGCGCTTTAGTGAAGCTACCAAAAGCAATGTAAGGCTGAACTTCACAGACACAAATGCCAGTTCCAAAAAGAGAAAGAAACCTGGCTTAAAACAAAATGTTCTAAAAACTTTCATCTGCTAATTGGTGGATCCTACCCATTCATGCCTCAACTCCCTTTGGACTGGCAAATGCACTTTCCCACACACAGAAGTGGCCTGTTATGTTGCAATAACATCATAAGAAAATTCGGCGTAGGCTCCTCAGACAAATTTCTTTTGCATCTCAAACAGTGTCTTTTGATCAAATAAAATTACAATTCCAACTTCCTATCCACAGAAAGCAGTGTTCACTGCATAGCTTACTGCTCTTTTTAAGAAGTGCGTACTTTCATTCAGTATCATACATAGTCTTAAGATTTCATAATACTAAGCTTAACAATTTATGGTTTATTTTATTAACTCGAGGACATTTAATAATCTGGTTTTTACAAAAGCTTGGCATTATCTTAAAATATTATTATTTTTTTTTTTTTTTTTTTTTTTTTGGTTTTTCGAGGTAGGGTCTCACTCTAGCTCAGGCTGACCTGGAATTCACTATGTAGTCTCAGGGTGGCCTCAAACTCATGGCGATCCTCCTACCTCTGCCTCCCGAGTGCTGGGATTAAAGGCGTGCGCCACCACGCCCGGCTCAATCACTGCTATTTTTGAAACCCGTGTGAACTACTGTGGATAAAAACAGTAAGGATTAGATGCCCTGAGAAGTTATAAAACTGTACATATCTAGTTTAAAGTCCCATGTCTCACTAAGTACAATTGTTTGAAAGGTTTAAATTGCATATATTTTGAAATAATTTTTCATTTTTTGCACATTAGAATAAAAGCCATGCAAAAATTGGTGTTCTGTTCAAAGTTTACATAAATGTCTTCAGCTATATTATACAAGGGAAGCTATAGCCTTAAGTGGTTAGTGTTAATCTAAATGAAAAGTTTTTCTTCCTCCATCCCTCAAAAAAGAAAACAGGTATTGGATTCAATAGTGTAAGAGTACTTACCACATCTAATTTCTTTTATTTATTTATTTTCTTTATTTATTTGAGATGTAGAAAAAGGGGGGGGGAGATTGGGGGCACTAGGACCTCCTGCCACTGGAAATGAACTCCAGACACATGGGCTGCTTTGTGCTTCTGGCTTTACATGAGTACTGGGGAATCGAACCTGGGCCATCAGGGCTTGTAAGCAAATGTCTTACCACTGAGCCACCTCTCCAATGCCCCCAATAAAATGTGTTAGTTTATAACTGAATAGGCCCCAAAAAGCTGAAAATCATCAAATATTTATATAAATTTTTAAAAAGTTGTGTTATGAGCCGGGCGTGGTGGCGCACGCCTTTAATCCCAGCACTTGGGAAGCAGAGGTAGGAGGATCGACTACATAGTTAATTCCAGGTCAGCCTGGACCAGAGTGAGACCCTGCCTCGCAAAACCAAAAAAAAAAAAAAGTTGTGTTATATCTCCAATACCAAAATACCCCAGAAAATGGCACTGATACTGATATTCAAAGCAGCATCTAAACTCTCCAGAGGTAAGTGAGCCCCTAGCTAGAACCCCCTTACCTCCACATCCTGAAGGCTTATATAAATGATACTTCCCTTCACTTGTTCTCTTTCTTTCAGGCTAACTTTGAATTCTAGATCCTCCTGCCTTATCCTCCCAACTGCTAGGATTAGAGGCATCTCATGTCTCACTCAAAATTCATTTCCTCACAGTCTTTCAAGGCAGGTAGGGAAATGGTGAGAAGTAATGGGAATGAGACTATCCTCGGAGCACTAGCAAATGTTAGTGTTGCACAGCTCCTAAAAATAACTGTTCAATTCAACTTCACTGCAGCAGTCCAATTACCATACTGACCAATAAATGCCATCAAAGCAGACCTGGCACTGGAAAGGCAGACTACACTAGGAAAAAGACTGTTTCAGAGTCTGACAGATCCAGGCAAGGGCTCTATCCCTTGCAAGGATGACTACCCTCGGCAGTGGCTCTCCTGTGTGCAGAAACAAGTGATACAATCTCACAAAGACACTGAAAAGAGTCAATGACTGACTTAAAAAGGTAATATAGTTTACTATGGACTAGCTTCTAACTATATCCCCTAATTCTCTTTCCTTATACTTGTTTATTCCTCAGTATGTAGAAGATGTACAGCTGTAAAAGACATTAAATAAACCTTTTTTTCTTTCATTTTCTGATAAAGGATCTCATATAGCCCAAGATGACCAAGAATGTATGTAAGGATGACCTTGAACTTCCCATCTTCCTGAGTACTGGAATTATAGGAGTGAACCACCACACCCTAGTTTTATGTGGTGCTGGGGATCAAACCCAAGGCTGCGTGCAAGCTAGGCAAGGACTTTATTGACTAAGCAACATTCCTAGCCCTCAATAAATATTTCTTGATTGGGCTAGAGGGATGGCTTAGGGGTTAAGGCATTTGCCTGTAAAGCCAAAGGACCCAGGTTTAATTCCGCAGGACCCACGTAAGCCAGATGAATAAGGTGGCATATGCATCTGGAGTTCGTTTGCAACAGCTTTAAAGGCCCTGGTGCGCCCATTCTCTCTCTCTCTCAAATAAATAAAATGTTTAAAAATATTTCTTGATCAATTGCTATATTTCTGATGTTGTATAATTATGCCACAGAGCTTCCACATGTATGAAAATTTTTTTTTATGGTATGGCTCTGCCTCTGGCACATCCATATTCACTCTCTTTCTATCTACCTCGTTGTTTTTCGAGGTAGGGTCTCACTCTTGCTCAGGCTGATCTGGAATTCACTATGTAGTCTCAGGGGGCCTCAAACTCATAGTGATCCTCCTACCTCTTCCTCCCAAGTGCTGGAATTAAAGACGTGCGCCACCATGCCTGGCTCATTATTTTCTTTCTTTTCTTTTTTTTTTTTTTTTTGTCAGGGTCTCATTCTAGCTCAGGCTGACCTGGAATTCACTATGTAGTCTCAGGGTGGCTTCGAACTCTCAGTGATCCTCTTACCTCTGCCTACCAAGTGCTGGGATTAAAGGCCTCCACCAAACTGCCCGGCTTTTCTTTTTTTGTGTGTATATGTGGTTTTTGTTTTTGAAGTAGGGTTTTACTCTAGCTCAGGCTGACCTGGAATACACTATGTAGTCTCAGGATGGCCTTGAACTCATGGTGATCCTCCTACCTCTACCTCCCAAGTGCTATAATCAAAGGCATGCACCACCACACCCAGCTCTACCTCCTTATTTTTTCCCTCATTATTTTTCCCTGAGGACCAAACCCAGGGCCTTGCACTTATTAGGCCAGCACTCATCCACTAAACTAAATCCCTAACCCCTACCTCATTAATTTTTATTTTATTTTATTAGTATTTCAAGGTAGCGTCTCACTCTAGTCCAGGCTACCCTGAAATTCACTATGTAGTCTCACACTGGCCTTGAACTCACAGCAATCCTCTCACCACAGCCTGTCAAGTTCTGGGATTAAAGGCCAGTGCCACCACACCTCGCCAAAATTTTTTTTATTTTAATTTTTTTATTGACAACTTCCATAATTGTTTGTTTTGTTTTTTTGTTTGTTTATTTTTCAAGGTAGGGTCTCACTCTGGCCCAGGCTAACCTAGAATTCACTAATCTCAGGCTGGCCTCGAACTCACAGCGATCCTCCTACCTCTGCCTCCCAAGTGCTGGGATTAAAGGTATGCGCCACCACGCCCGGCTCGACAATTTCCATAATTGTAGATAATATCCCATGGTAATTCCCTCCCTCCCACCCACTTTCCCCTTTGAAACTCCACTCTCCATCATATCCCCTCCCCCTTTCAATCAGTCTCTCTTTTATTTTGATATAATGATGTTTTCCTATTATGAGGGTCTTGTGTAGGTAGTGTCAGGCACTGCAAGGTCATGGATATCCAGGCCACTTTGTGTCTGGAGGAGCACATTGTAAGCAATTTTTTTCATTTTTTAAAAATATTTTATTTGGGCTGGAGGGATGACTTAGCAGTTAAGGTGTTTGCCTGCAAAGCCAAAGGACCCAGGTTCAATTCCCCAGGACCCACGTTAGCCAGATGCACAAGGGGGCGCATGCGTCTGGAGTTCATCTGCAGTGGCTGGAGGCCCTGGCGTGCCTATTCTCTCTCTTTCCCCCTCTTTCTCTGTCAAATAATAAATAAATTTAAAAATATTTATTTGTTGAAGAGAAAGAGACAGAGAGAATGGGCACACCAGGGCCCCCAGCCACTGCAAACAAACCTTATGTATCTGGCTTACATGGGTCCTGAGCAATTGAACCTGGGTCCTTAGGCTTCACAGGCAAGTGCCTTAACCACTAAGCCATCTCTCCAGCCCCAAAATAGTTTAAAATAATTACCAATCAATTCAAAATTGTATAGAAATTATATATTTCATAGTCTCACAAAGCACTAAAGTTTTTGCTCTGATCCTGGAGCAGCTTGGTTAAATCTTCATCAATAGCTCTAGTCAATTCAATTTTATCAAACCACAAACATCAAGAATACATAATTTTATAAATTTATTTACTATGTTAAAGCCTTTAACTATTTTAGTAGTTACAGAAAATTGTTTTAAGTCAATAAGAAAAATATTTATATTTCAAATAAAAAGAAAATTTTAAAATAGTCAATTTTTAAAATCCAACTATTCACACATGTGGCATTTCTACCATCCCATTATATGCATAGAATGTGTGCTGCCTGGGTACTTACTAAGCACAGATTTGACTTGCTTTGTCTGTGTCAGTTCTACTCCGCTGTGCAGCCTCTTTTAGAAAACTACCTTTTTTCCATGGAAGTTCCCGTTTTTTGGAAAACCAATGCTGCCACACTGTTTCCAGATCTCCCTCCGAAGCTGAATTTGGGTGTTGGCAGCTCCTCAAAAAGTTCAAATCCTGTCAGACAAAATTAAAATACTCTTATTAGGGAACGGATCCCACAGTTAAAGTATATGCATGCCAACAGCATAAGTTCAAATCCTTTATAAAACTATGTGATTTTAAGCTTAATGGTTTGGAATTTCATTTGTGATTTTTTCCAACAGACCCAAAAAAAATTATGAAATAAACAAGGAACAGAAAGAACCTAGCAGAAAAGGGTCATTCCCCCAAGTCCACCATTTTCTGTTTACCATCACCTCTCCCTCATCTCCCTCAACCAACTTCACTACCTTCTTGGTAGGAAGCAGTTATGATGTTTTGAATTCTTGCCTATGCCAGGCACTGTTTTTTACATAGCTCTATATGCAGGAACTCAATCCGCATCACACGTATTAAAGCTCTTAATAGAGAAAGGTTAGACAACTTGGAGTAAAGATTTGTAGATGATGAGTAAGTTCTGAAGGACAGATGGTTGTGACGGTTACCTAACAATGTCAATGAACTCAAGGCTATTAAACTATATGTTTTATCTAGTTGTGGGTTTTTTTAATTAATTAACTGATTGATTAATTGACTGGAGAGAGGGGCAGGTAGAGAGAAAGAATGGGTGCACCAGGGCCTCTAGCCACTGCAAATGAACTCCACATGCATGCACCACCTTGTGCATCTGGTTTACACGAGTTCTGGGGAATCAAATCTGGGTCATTAGGCTTCACAGGCAAGCACCTCAACCACTAAGCCATCTCTCCAGCCCTATTTATGGAGTTTTCTTAAATTTGTTTTTTTTTTTTTTTTTTTTTTTGGTTTTTTGTTGAGACAAGGTCTCATGTAGCCCAAACTGGCCTCATACTATGTAGCCAGTTCCTTGTTCTTCCTGTCTTTACCTCCCAAATGCTGGGGAGGTTGAGGAAGGAAGATTGAGAGTTTGAAGCCAGTCTGGGCTACAGTGCAGGTGGTATCAAAGACAAGGGGCAGGAAAGCTGATCCTAAGAAACCTTTTCAAAAGGATGAGTCTTTTCAATAGGGTTAGAGATATTTTTAACTTTCCTTGTGTGTGTATGAATACGCAAGTATGTGTATGGGTTCACAGTGCCACAGTGCATATGTACAGGTCACAGGACATTATCAGGGTGCTTTTCCTCTCCATCTTCTACCCACCAAACTGTCACCTAAATACTTATGTTTATGCTCATATATTAATGCTACTCTCTGGCTTACATGGGTCCTGGGGAACAGAACCTGGGTCTTTGGCTTTGCAAGCAAGCACCCACTAAACCATCCCTCCAGCCCCACTCTGGCTATTGAAATTTCTCTTTTCAAACCAAAAAAAAAAAAAAAAACCAGGCGTGGTGGCGCACGCCCTTTAATCCCAGCACTCGGGAGGCAGAGGTAGGAGGATCAGCATGAGTTCAAGGCCACCCTGAGACTACACAGTGAATTCCAGGTCAGCCTGAGCTAGAGTGAGACCCTACCTCAAAAAAAAAAAAAAGAAATTTCTCTTTTCAGATGCCAGTGACCATTAGGGTGACTCAAAAATGGCCAAAGTGCTAAGAAGCAACAATGGAGTGTTCAGCATTAAGTGAGACATCTCTATCATACCCTACAAGGCTCAGGGACCATTGTGAAAGAGGAGGCAGAAAGAATGTAAGAGCCAGGTATGGTGGCATATACGTTTAATCCTACCACGTGGAAGACAGGATCACTATGAGTTTGAGGGCAGCCTGAGACTACATAGTGTATAGTCCAAGTCACCCTGGACTAGAGTAAGACCCTACCTCAAAAAAAAAAAAAAAAAAAAAAGCCGGACATGGTGGTGCACGCCTTTAATCCCTACACTTGGGAGGCAGAGGTAGGAGGATCACCATGAGTTTGAGGCCACCCTGAGATTACAGAGTGAATTCCAGGTCAACCTGAACTAGACTGAAACCCTACCTCGAGAAAAAAAAAGCCAGGCATGGTAGTGCATTCCTTTAATCCCAGTACACATGAGACAGAGGTAGAAGGATCACTATGAGTTTGAGGCCACCTTGAGACTACACAGTGAATTCCAGGTTAGCCTGGGCTAGAATGAGCCCCTACCTCAAAAAAAAAAAAAAAAAAAAACAAGGGCTGAAGAGATGGCTTAGTAGTTAAGGCATTTGCCTGCAAAGCCAAAGGACCTCAGTTCGATTACCAATACCCATGTAAGCCAGATGCACAAGGTGGCGAATGCATCTGAAGTTCATTTGCAGTGGCTGGAAGCCCTGGCTCGCCCATTCTCTCTCTCTCACTTTGCCTCTCCCTCTGTCAAATAAACAAACAAACAAAAATAGAAGAAGAGCTGGGTGTGGTGGCACACACCTCTAATCCCAGCACTCAGGAGGCAGAGCTGGGAGGATCACCATGAGTTCGAGGCCACCCTGAGACTGCCTAGTGAATTTCAGGTCAGCCCAAGCTAAGAGTGAGACCCTACCTCGGAAAAAAAAAAAAAAAAGAAAAAGAAAAATAGAAGAATATAAGAGCCAAAGGAAGGGGAAGACTGCTTACAATACTGTATTCCAGATACAAAGTGAACACAGTATTCATCTAGAATTCATTTGCAGCAGCTTGAGGCCCTGGCGCACCCATTCATTCTCTCTCTCTCTCTCTCTCTCTCTCCTTGCAAATAAATAAAAGATAAAACTTTTTTAAAGGTCTCTTGGGGCCAGGTGGTGCACACCTTTAATCCCAGCACTCAGTAGGCAGAGATTTAAAAAAAAAAAAAGCCTCACGGGCTGGAGCGCGATAACTCAGTGGTTAAAGGTACTTGCTTGCAAAGCTTGCAGGTCTAGGTTCAGTTCCCCAGTATTCATGTAAAGCCAGATGCACAAAATAGCACAAGTGAGCTGGATGTGGTGGCACACAACTTTAATCCCGACACTCAGGAGGCAAAGGTAGGAGGATTACCGTGAGTTCAAGGCCACCCTGAGACTACATAGTTGTATGGCACAATACAGGCCTGGCCCTAGCCAGACCACATGGCAGAAGAAACCAAGAAGTGGCTTCTGCGAAAATGGCGTTCTGCGCAGGCCTGGCGTGACAATAGCTACAGTCCCATGCTCGCGAGAAACCTGTAATAAGATGACCTGTCCAGAAACAGGCTGTCATTGGTCACAAAAAGGGGACCACCCCATACAATGATTGGCCAGCCAAGCCCCTTAAAACCCCCCCTGCACTTCCTCAATAAACAAGTTTGTGGCAGCTTGCTTTCCGCCTTCACCCAACTCCCAGAGTCTGTGTCTTGATTCTGCGCTGCTCATCCCCAACTCAGCAGAGACCCTATCGTACCTCCTGGGCTGGTCTTAGGCGGGACCACAACACATAGTGAATTCCAGGTCAGCCTGGACTACAGTGAAACCCTTACCTCAAAAAAAAAAAAAGCCGGGCGTGGTGGTGCACACCTTTAATTCCTGCACTCGGGAGGCAGAGGTAGTAGGATCGCTGAAAGTTTGAGGCCGCCCTGAGACTACATAGTGAATGCCAGGTCAGCCTGGAATAGAGTGAGACCCTACCTCGAAAAACCAAAAAAAAAAAAAAAAAAAAAGGGGGCGGGGGCTGGAGAGATGGCTTCCGGTTAAGGTGCCTGCCTCTAAACCTAAGAACGCTGGTTCCAATCTCCAGGTCCCACGTTTAGCCAGATGCCAAGTGACGCAAGGGCGCAATGCCACACCTTGACCACAAGGGGGCGCGCACATCTGGATTTCGTTTGCAGCAGCTGAGAGACTGCTGGCACGCCCATCTCTGTCTTCCTCTCCCTCTTTCTGTCTCTGTGTCTCTCTCCAAAAAAAATAGCACGTCTGATTCTCTCTCCTTTCAAATAAATTTTTAAAAATTATTTTTAAAAATAAAAATAGGGGCTGGAGAGATGGCTTAGCAGTTAAGGCGTTTACCTGCAAAGCCAAAGGATCCCAGTTCAATGCTCCAGGACCCACGTAAGCCAGATGCACAAGGAGACACATGCATCTGGAGTTGGTTTGTAGTGGCTGGAGGCCCTGGCACACCCATTCTCTCTCTCAAATAAATAAATAAGAGCCAGACATGGTGGCACATGCCCTTAATCCCAGCACTTAGGAGGCAGAGGTAGGAGGCTCACCTTGAGTTCGAGGCCACCCTGAGACTCCATAGTGAATTCCAGGTGAGCCTGGGTTAGAGTGAGACCCTATTTCAAAAAACCAAAATAAATAAATAAATTATATATATAATAAAATAAAATAAAATAAAAATCAGTAGCCAAATGTGGTGACACATTTCTTTAATCTCAGCACTCAGGAGGCAGAGGTAAGGACTGCTGAGAGTTTGAGTCCAGCCTGGGACTAGAAAGACTGAGTTCCAGGTCAACCTGGCTAGAGTGAGACCTACCTTGAAAAAAACAGTAAATAAAGCCAGGCGTGGTGGTGCATGCCTTTAATCCCAGCATTTGGGAGGCAGAGGTAGGAGGATCACCGTGAGTTCAGGCCACCGAGACTCCATAGGTCAGACTGGACCAGAGTGAAACCCTACCTCGAAAAACCAAAAAAAAAAAAAAAAGAAAGAAAGAAAAAGAAAAGAAAACAACAGTAAATAAATAAATACAAGTGAAAAAACTCTGTTGTTTTGCCACTGCTTTCAGATTCTCTTGATTCTGCCTGCCTTTGCTGCATTGGGATTACAGGTGTGTGCTCCCCTTTGCATCCAGCTGTTGGGTGCTGAAGAGGTTGGAACTTGGGTTGGTAGTCTTGAAAGCAAGTGTCTTCAACCACTGAGCCATCTCCCCAGCCAGAAAGACCTATTCTTTAACATGTAGCAGAAAACCTAAGGAGCTAATAGAGAAGCCTTCAGCAGTGATATGTGGCTGGGTACTCTGTTGCTATCCTAAGTCTAACTCCAAAACCATTTTCTTTTCTTTTTTTTTTTTTTTTTTTTTTTTTTTTTTTTTCGAGGTAGGGTTTCACTCTGGTCCAGGCTGACCTGGAATTCACTATGTAGTCTCAGGGTGGCCTCGAACTCATGGCGATCCTCTTACCTTTGCCTCCCGAGTGCTGGGATTAAAGGCGTGCGCCACCACGCCCGGCTCCCAAAACCATTTTCTAAACAACTCAATCCCTCCCAAAAATGTCTTCGATGGTTTATAATACTTCCTTAGCACTTACTATTACAACATTTTGTTTCTTTTAATTCTCTATGTAGTTCTAAAACTGAATACAGAGAGTTTACTCAACAGTTCTCAGACACAGGCACATTTTTAAGTGCAGTATACCAGGCTAAAGTCTGTTCCTCATTACCAAAGACAGACAAATGTGTTTTTGTCTACTGGCTCCAGGGGTAAAAGGGAACACCTGTATTTAAAAACCAGGAATGGAACTCGCTCTACATAGTGTAACTCTGAGCATTTATTAAAACTGTCAAGCTGCAGGAAGAGGGAAAGACTTGATGGGGGCCTGAACAGATCTAAAAGGAAACAAATTTAACATGGAAGACAATAAAATTAATGACACAAAATAAAAAACAATAAATCACATAAAATTCTTGTCTCATTAGCCCTTAACATTCAAAAGGAAACAAAACCTAAACTACCATGTATGCAGTACACTTAGAAGTAACAGTAGGGAGTAAACCACTCTCTTGAAATAATCTATTTCTCTGTAACTGGTAACTAGATTCAAAACTTAAGAAAATATTTAGTGCCAGATCATTTTCTTAATACTTCAGCCTGAAAATTCCTCCCGTTCCTCTAAAACAACTCCTACTCTGAGAGAGTACAAGGGAGCTGCACATGGAAGTGCATGTCTTCAATCCCAGCACTTGGGATGCAGAAGTAGGAGGATCACCATGAGTTCGAGACTACTCTGGGACTACAGAACAAAGTCCAGGTCAGCCTGGGCTACAGTGAGACCCTACCTCAAAAAAAGCAAAAAAAAAAAAAAAAAAAAAAAAAAAGCCAGGTGTGGTGGCTCACACCTTTAATATCAGCACTCAGAGGAAGAGGTAGGAGGATCGCTATGAGACTACATAGCGGATTCCAGGTCAGTCTGAGCTAGAGTGAAACCCTACCTCGAAAAACCAAAAAAGCAAAATAAATAAATAAATAAATAAATAAATAAATAAATAAATGGTAAGCAAGTATCTAAAAGTTATCAAAGTCGGGCACGGTGGCACACGCCTTTAATCCCAGCACTTGTGAGGCAGAGGTAGGAGGATCACCGTGAGTTCAAGGCCACCCTGAGACTACAGTTAATTCCAGGTCAGCCTGGGCCAGAGTGAGACCCTACCTTGAAAAAAAAAAAAAGTTATCAAAATACTTCCCAAGAAATTTCTACGCACGACATGCATAAATCTAGAAGAGAAAATACTTCTTAAAGCACACAGAAAACAAGAAATACTCTGCCAGAAAAATCACCATGTTCTAGATTCTCAATCCTCACAAGATTTCCCTCCCATTAGCAGACACAGAACTAATAGGGAAAAAAGGATCCTGCTCGGCATGAAAAATGAACTTCAAAAATTTGTAGTGGAACAAATATCAATTCCCCACATGGTTTGCATGAAATTTAAAAAGAATTGTCGAAGCCGGGCATGGTGGTGCACACCTTTAATCCTAGCACCCGGGAGGCAGAGAGGTAGGAGGATTGCCATGAGTTCAAGGCCACCCTGAGACTGCATAGTTAATTCCAGGTCAGCCTGGCCAGAGTGAGACCCTAGCTAGAAAAACCAAAGGAAAAAAAAATGTTGAGGGCTGGAGAGATGGCTTAGCAGCTAAGGCACTCACCTGCAAAGCCAAAGGACCCAGTTCAACTCCCCAGGACCCATGTAAGCCAGATGCACAAGGGGGCGCATACATCTGGAGTTTGCAGTGGCTGGAGGCCCTGGAGCACCCATTCTCTCTCTCTGCCTATTTCTCTCTCTCAAATAAATAAAAAAATTTTTAACCCAGGCACGGGAGGCAGAGGTAGGAGGATCACCATGAGTCCGAGGTCACCCTGAGACTACATAGTGAATTCCAGGTTCAGGTCAACCTGGGCTAGAGTGAGACCCTATCTTGAAAAATAAAGAAAAAAGAAAGAGAAAAAAAAAGAATGAAAAGGAAAGAGAAGAGGAAAGAACCTTCATTTTACAGGCTCATAAATTTTAGTACTTAACTGCCAGGATTTCTGGGAAATTTTTTTAAAAGGCCTCTGGATCTCAACCAATGTTACTTCTATGTGCTTTGTATACAGTTAAAAATTATTACCAAGGTCATTAACACAGAAGAAAAGCAGGCAATTCCTACAAACAGAAACGTAAAAATACTGTAACACATGGGGGAGGGTGTTACTCCAGTATTTAACTCAAGCTAAGCACACATTTAAGCCATTTACCTTCACTGAACTCAATTAGCAACTCTTCCTTGGTCCAATTACATGAAGTTATTAGAAAAAAGCCTTTTATTTTCAACACCTCAAAGAGAGATGTCACATACCGCCTCCTCTTCTCAACTGCATTGTCAGGATTAAGACTTATAGCATCAAAAGTTCCTTTGTCAATACAGATATGAAATCCAGACAGCTCTGGGGAAGGATTCAAAAAGTCTTCAACCTATATTCAAAACCAATGTACATGTGAAAACAATTAACACAATTTTTATGGAATTTAAGTGACAACTTGGATAAAAGGGGCCATTGATTACGATGGTATTTTACATACAATAAGCATATTTTCAACTTTATAGTTAACTTTTATGTGTTTCATTCCAAGATCATTAAAGCCAAGATTAGTAGGAGTTCTCTTGACAGTATTTCCTGGGCATTCCAAATCTCTACAAATTTGGAAACAAATCAAAGCCAGGCACTCTGCCTAATAATACCAGCACATTATAAAGCACAAAAGCCTGGTTTATGAAAAAGTTGATTCTTTTGAAAAGGAAAATATCTGACGTACTTATCAAAATAACAAAATTTACTTGTAACTCAAGTCAGCAGAAATAAGACTTTTGGCTTCTATTTCTGATTGTGTGACTGAAGGTAAACAAAGGGTTATCCGAAGTTCTGCCATGATTCAGCAGCCTAGCAAAACTATTAGTGGATTGCTTGACACTTAAGAAATTACATTACTATTTCCATCTGTAATTTTTTTTTTTTTTTAGTTTTTCAAGGTAAGGTCTCACTGTAGCCCAGGCTGACCTGGAATTTATTATGTGTCTCAGGGTGTCCTCAAACTCACAGTGATCCTCTTACCTCTGCCTCCTGAGTGCATGTGCCACCATGACCTGCTCAACTGTAATTATTTAACATGGTAAATAATCTTATACTTCACATGGTTATCCATACACCATCATTTGATTATCAAGACACTGATACAATCTAAATATTAGAAACAGTGATATACCTCAACTTTTTTTCATGCGGTTCAAGGTAGGGTCTCACTCTAGCCCAGGCTGACCTGGAATTCACTATGTAGTCTCAGGATGACCTCGAACTCATGTTGATCCTCCTACCTCTGCCTCCTGAGTGCTGGGATTGAAGGCATGCGTACCACACCCAGCTATACCTCAATTATATATTCACAAAAATTTAATTCTGGGATACTTTTTCTTTTGTGTGTGTGTGTGTGTGTGTGTGTGTGTGTGTGTGTGTGTGGTTTTTCAAGGTAGGGTCTACTCTAGCTTAGGCTGACCTGGAATTCACTATGTAGTCTCAGGGTGGACTTGAACTCATGGTGATCCTCCTACCTCTGCCTCCTGAGTGCTGGGATTAAAGGTATACGCCACCACGCCTATCCTGGAATACTTTGAAAAACAAGCAATTAGCTTATTATTCATGCAATTTTAATAAAGCAGTTTTATCTAAAACTATTGACTGAAAATTGATATTATTTACTTGTTTGGGTTTTTGTTCTTTTGTTCCTTTTTTGATATGTGTTTGTGTGTATATGTGCATGTTCATGGGCAAACACGTGTGTGGAGGTCAGAGGATAACCTTCAAGTGTTTGTGGTTGCTTTCCACCTTGTTGTTGAAGCAGGTCTCTTATTCACAGCTCCAGCTTCCAGAAAACTCTCCTGTCTCTTCTTCCTTCCTTCCTTCCTTCCTTCCTTCCTTCCTTCCTTCCTTCCTTCCTTCCTCCCTCCCTCCCTTCCTTCCTTCCTTCCATGTAGGGTCTCACTCTGGTCAAGGCTGACCTAGAACTCATGCTATAGTCCCAGGCTGGACTCGAACTCACAGCAATCCTCCTACCTCTGCTTCCCAAGTGCTGGGATTGAAAGTATGCACCACCACTCCCAGCTGTCTCTTCTTTCTCACCACAGGAACACTGGGATAACAGACAATAGTGCTACAGTGTCATGATTTATGTGGATTAAGGACTGCCCACTATCTCTACTTTCTTTGACACCATAAGCACTGGTGTTACAGTCACTAGTGCTACATGTCATAATTTATATGGGTTATGGGGATCCAAGCTCAGTACTCAAGCTTGTGTCACCAAGCCATCCCTGAATCCTGTTTGTTTCTTGAGATAGGGTCTCATGATATAGCCCAAGCAATCTTAAACACCTTATCCGCCTGCATTTATTCACCTCATGCCAACATGTCTAGCATGTGTTTATGTTTGAGGATAGGATACTCTGCCTCATATCCACAGTACAGTATTCACTTTACCTGACTCAAATTAAAGACTACAACTCCGAAAATCTAACTCTGGAGGAATGTCCCCATTCTAAATACCTACATAAAACACTCAAAAATTCAGCAAACATTTCACAAATACCTAAACGGAAGACTAAATGAACTGGGTTTGGAGCAAAAACAAATATTTTAAAAGTAAAAATAGGGCTGGAGAGATGACTTAATGATTAAGATTGCATGTCTCCAAAGCCTAAGAAAGACCCAGGTTTGATTCTCCAGGTCCCACGTAAGTCAGATGCACATGGTGGCACAAGCATCTGGAGTTCGTTTGCAGTAGCTAGAGGCCCTGGCATGCCCATCCTCCCCCCACACTCTGTCTCTAATAAATAAATAAGAATAAAATCTTAAAAAAAAAAAAAAAAAAAAAGCCAGGCATGGTCACACACCTTTAATCCCAGCACTCGGGAGGCAGAGGTAGGAGGATCACCATGAGTTCAAGGCCAACCTGAGAATACAGAGTGAATTCCAGGTCAGCCTGGGCTAGAGTGAAACCCTACCTCAAAAGAAAAATAAAATAAAATAAAAAGCAATGAGCAAAACTAGATAAAAATTTCAAGTTACTTTAAATGTTTCAATTTGGGCCAGGCATGGTGGCGCATGCCTTTAATCCCAGCACTCGGGAGGCAGAGGTTGGAGGATCACCGAGAGTTTGAGGCCATCCTGAGACTACATAGTTAATTCCAGGTCAGCCTGGACCAGAGTGAGACCCTACCTCGCAAAACTAACACACAAAAAGTTTCAATTTGGATTATGACTGTCATTAATTCAAAAGAAGTCAAATTCACATACTTCAAAAACATTTATCACTTCTATTATAATAAAAACATTATAATAATGTAACAGTTACCTTCAACTTAATGTCAGATAACCCCTCTTTCTGTAAAATACTTTCCGAGAGCTGAATTGCAGAAGGAGAATAATCAATTCCAGTTATATTAGAGAAACCAAATTTTGCCTAAAGGAAGATAATTTTACACTTTAGTTTAAAATTTTAAACAATATTTTATTACTTATTTGCAAGCAGAGAGAGAATGAGGCCAAGGCCTCTTGCCACTGCAGATACAGGTACCAGGTAATAGAATCCAGGCCATCAGGCTTTGCAAGCAAGTGCCTTTATCTTCTGAGTCATCACTTCAGCCCCCATAGTTTAAAATTTTTAATATGTTTTCCCTATGAGTTACAATATTCCTTTAGTACTAGGGTTGTTTTAATTCTTTTGTAGATCAAATGAAATATATCTAATTACTTATAGTGTTTAAATTTAATTGTAGCTGGGCGTGGTGGTGCATGCCTTTAATCCCAGCACTTGGGGAGCAGAGGTAAGAGGATCACCATGAGTTCAAGGCCATCCTGAGACTACATAATGGATTCCAGGTCAGCCTGGGCTAGAGTGAGACCCTACCTCGAAAAATCAAAATAAATAAATAAATTTAATTGTAGCCTAAACAGAAACCAAAAGTTTAAATTTATATGATAACACATTTGTTTTTATAATATTTGATTTCTTTTTCAAAAGGAAATTCATTTTCTCAAAGATAATGTATAAACCCTCCAGCAGAAAAATGTAATGACTTATGATGATATGCTCAAATTCTCACATAAACATAAGTTTTAATGAAACAATTAAGTCACATGAATAAATTAAATGCATATGTAGTTAGTTGATTTAAATCTTTTTCTTCAGTATAATTATAAATTACACAATTCTCCACCAGCCCCCTGACTTTTGTGTAGTGATTTTCATGTTTTAAGTACCCTATACACTTCCTAGATATTTCCAAAGACTAAGAGACAGGCGGGCCAGGTATTACTATTGTAAGAGATTATAGCTCACCAGAATAGAATATTTTGCTGTCTGCTAGCCACAAACCCTTCTGAAATGTAAGGCATCTATGCCAAAGTATGGTGGTGACTTCTCTTCTACACCCACTCCCTAATTATGCTTATTGTTTTTAGCCAATACACTAAAAATAATTTCAAAGAAAATACAAAAAGCAAGAGAAGTTGCAAAGTACAGTATGGCCTAAAATCCCCTTGGCAATCTTCCCTACTTACAAATTGATTACTTCCTTCAAAATTTACTAACTCCTACAGAGCCCAATAACACTTAGCTTTCTTAGCCCTAAGTGACTGATTCCTAACATAAACTCATGACACATAGACCAGTTACTGTCCACATAGCATTTGTGTTCTTTTGTTTTTTTTCCTTTGCGGTAGCATCTCACTCTATCCCAAGCTGACAGGGAACTCACTCTGTAGTCCCAGGCAGGCCTTGAACTCATTACACCTAATTCCAAATCTGTTATTATGGTCTGGGAATTCAACTGAAGTCTATTTGCTTCTCCATTCTACAAAATCTTCAAAGCAGTTGTTTTAACATTGTCAGATCCCACAGGAGCATGGATGAAATGTATATATGATTTTGTTAGTTTTCAAAGTACCAGCCATTAGCCAAAGCGAGATATTTTTCTTTTAGACTTAGTAATAAATATAAGTCCATCTTCTTCAAGTCATATCCCTAAAGAAGTATAGTTAATAGTTAAAACATTTAAGTTTTTTAATGTTTTATTTATTTGAAAGGCAGAGAGAATGGGCACACCAGGGCCTCTAGCTACTGTAAACTCCAGATGTATGTGCCACCTTGTGCATCTGGTTTACATGGGTACTTGGGACTCAACCTGGGTCCTTAGACTTTACAGACAAGTATCTTAACTACTAAGCCATCTCTCCAGCCCTAAGGTGTTTTTTGTTGTTGTTGTTGATTTTATTTTTATTTATTTGAGAGAGTGAGACAGAAAGAGGCAGAGAGAGAAAGAAGAGAATGGGCGCACCAGGGCCTCCAGCCACTGCAAATGAACTCCAGATGCATACCCCACCTTGTGCATCTGGCTTATGTAGGTCCTGGGGAATTGCACTGAGGTCCTTTGGTTTTGCAGGCAAATGCCTTTACTGCTAAGCCATCTCTCCAGCCTCCCTAAGGTGTTTTCTAACTCTGGAGGAACTTCAGTATCTTCAAGTATTTTGTTTGTTCAGGTTTGGAAGTGGGTTCAATGTTTGGAGTGGAGTCTCACGTAAGTCCAGGCTTCCCTGGAACTCACGCTGTAGTTCCTAGCCTGGTATTAACTCAGAGATCCTTCTACCTCAGCTTCCCAATGATAGGATTACAGGTATGAGTCACCATGACCAGCTGGAAGTGTTTTTTTGTTGTTGTTGTTTAACAGGTCCATGACCTTGTCAAATTCTATTCTCTGACAAAGGGCATTTTTGGAAAGTAAGCATGGTGCTATGGAGGGACAATAGCACACACCTAAATAATTTAGCAGAGATTTTTTTTTTTTTTTTTTAGGTTTTCAAGATATGGTCTTGCTCTAGCCCAGGCTAACCTCGAATTCACTATCTAGTCTCAGGCTGAGCTTGAACTCACAGTGATCCTATTTATGCCTCCCAAGTGCTGGGATTAAAGGCATGCACCACCAAGCCAGGCTTTCTTATTTATAACCAGTAATTTTACTTCTGTGATCTTTAAAACATGGTACTTTCATCAGGAGTGTGTTTTGATCTATGAGTTTTAAAAGTACAAATCATAGCTGGGAGTAGTGCCAGCACTCAGGAGGCAAAGGTAGGAGGATCATCATGAGTTCCAGGCCACCCTGAGAATATATAGTGAATTCCAGGTCAATCTAGACTAGAGTGAAACCCTACCTCAAAAAAAAGGGAGGGGGGCTGGAGAGATGGCGTAGCGGTTAAGGTGCCTGCCTCCTAAGCTTAAGAACACTGGTTCCAGGGCTGGAGAGATGGCTCAGTGGTTAAACGCTTGCCTGTGAAGCCTAAGGACCCCGGTTCAAGGCTCGATTCTCCAGGACCCACGTAAGCCAGATGCATAAGGGGGTGCATGCATCTGGAGTTCATTTACAGTGGCTGGAGGCCCTGGGACACCCACTCTCTCTCTCTCTCTCTCTACCTGCCTATTTCTGTATCTCTCTCTCTCTCTCTCTCTCAAATTAATAAATAAAAATATTTAAAAAAAAAAAAGAATGCTGGTTCCAATCTCCAGCGGTTCAAATCTCCAGGTCCCATGTTTAGCCAGATGCAAAGAGATGCAAGGGCACAACGCCACACTTGACCACAAAGGGGTGCACACATCTGGATTTCGTTCACAGCAGCTGAGAAGCTGCTGGTGTGCCTATCTCTATCTGTCTCCTCTCCATGCATACCCCACCTTGTGCATCTGGCTTATGTAGGTCCTGGGAATTGCACTGAGGTCCTTTGGTTTTGCAGGCAAATGCCTTTACTGCTAAGCCATCTCTCCAGCCTCCCTAAGGTGTTTTCTAACTCTGGAGGAACTTCAGTATCTTCAAGTATTTTGTTTGTTCAGGTTTGGAAGTGGGTTCAATGTTTGGAGTGGAGTCTCACGTAAGTCCAGGCTTCCCTGGAACTCACGCTGTAGTTCCTAGCCTGGTATTAACTCAGAGATCCTTCTACCTCAGCTTCCCAATGATAGGATTACAGGTATGAGTCACCATGACCAGCTGGAAGTGTTTTTTTGTTGTTGTTGTTGTTTAACAGGTCCATGACCTTGTCAAATTCTATTCTCTGACAAAGGGCATTTTTGGAAAGTAAGCATGGTGCTATGGAGGGACAATAGCACACACCTAAATAATTTAGCAGAGATTTTTTTTTTTTTTTAGGTTTTTCAAGATATGGTCTTGCTCTAGCCCAGGCTAACCTCGAATTCACTATCTAGTCTCAGGCTGAGCTTGAACTCACAGTGATCCTATTTATGCCTCCCAAGTGCTGGGATTAAAGGCATGCACCACCAAGCCAGGCTTTCTTATTTATAACCAGTAATTTTACTTCTGTGATCTTTAAAACATGGTACTTTCATCAGGAGTGTGTTTTGATCTATGAGTTTTAAAAGTACAAATCATAGCTGGGAGTAGTGCCAGCACTCAGGAGGCAAAGGTAGGAGGATCATGAGTTCCAGGCCACCCTGAGAATATATAGTGAATTCCAGGTCAATCTAGACTAGAGTGAAACCCTACCTCAAAAAAAAGGGAGGGGGGCTGGAGAGATGGCGTAGCGGTTAAGGCGCCTGCCTCCTAAGCTTAAGAACACTGGGGGCTGGAGAGATGGCTCAGTGGTTAAACGCTTGCCTGTGAAGCCTAAGGACCCCGGTTCAAGGCTCGATTCTCCAGGACCCACGTAAGCCAGATGCATAAGGGGGTGCATGCATCTGGAGTTCATTTACAGTGGCTGGAGGCCCTGGGACACCCATTCTCTCTCTCTCTCTCTCTCTCTCTCAAATTAATAAAAAAAAAAAAAAAAAAAAAGAATGCTGGTTCCAATCTCCAGCAGTTCAAATCTCCAGGTCCCATGTTTAGCCAGATGCAAAGAGATGCAAGGGCACAACGCCACACTTGACCACAAAGGGGTGCACACATCTGGATTTCGTTCACAGCAGCTGAGAAGCTGCTGGTGTGCCTATCTCTATCTGTCTCCCTCTCCCTCTCTGTGTCTCTCGCTGTCTCTCTCCAAAAAAGGGGGGGGGGGCTAGAGAGATGGCTTAGCAGTTAAGGCACATGCCTGCGAAGCCTAAGGACCCAGGTTTGATTCTCCAGGTCCCACATAAGCCAGATGCACATGGTGGTGCATACGTCTAGAGTTCATTTTCAGTGGCTAGAGGCCCTGGTGCACCCATTCTCACTCTGTCTTTCCCCCACCCCTCTCTGTCTCCAATAAATAAACAAACAAAAATAAATCGTTTTTTAAAAGCCTTTTTAAAAAAGTACAAATCACCCACTTAAGTCTGGTTATTGCTTCGTTGTCGCAATTAAGTGACACTATTTTCACAGTAAAATTTTTAGAGAGAGAGAAAACTGGCATGCCAGGGCCTCAACCTCTGAAATTGATCTCCAGATGCTTATAACACATAATGGGCATGTGCTCTTGCCTCACCTTTGTCCGTATGTCTTATGTGGGATCTGGAGAGTCAAACATGGATCCTTAGGCTTTGCAGCAAGCACCTTAAACCACTGAGCCATCTCTCCAACCCTAGCTTCAAAATTTTTATCTGTTAGGTGCAAGGAAGATGGCTCAGTGGTTAAAGGTGCTTTCTTGCAAAGCTTGCCAGCCCAGGTTCAATTCCTAAGCCCCCCATCTAGTATTTGCCTGCAGTGACAAGACAGCCTTACAAAGCCAAAGGACCTTGGTTTGATTCCTCAGGACCCACGTAAGCCAGTTGCACGAGGTGGCACATGCATCTGGAGTTCATTTGCAGTGGCTAGAGGCCTTGGTATGCACATTCTCTCTCCCCCCCCCTCTAATAAATGATTTAAAAAATTTTTTAAAAGATCTAATTCCTTCCTCAGAAATCATCTTTCCAACCTTTGCATAGCATTTTTTTTTTTCAATAGTAATTAAGGTTTACAGAATTTTGGCTTCCAATATTTCAACATTCAAGATTTTACTCATTCAGAATTATGATTTTTGGATTTAAATTTTTGAGATTTTGATCATTTGGTATTATGGCTTTCAGGATTATGCTTGGCTCATTCATTTAGTGCTTTCTCACAATCTATGCAGTTTCTCTTTCACACCATGTGAATATCAAAGTCACTGGTATGACTGCTTTGTTAATTCATATTTAGATGGTCAATCACCCCAACTGGAAACCTTTCTTAAACTTTCACTTTAAGATACGCTCAGGGCTTCTCTCTTCTTGGACCTGTGAAATCGGGCCAACTTCTTCTGCCATGATGGAACCTCCCCAAGAACTGTAAGCTTCAATAAAAATCCCTTCCTCCATTAAAAAAAAAAAAAAAAACAGTTGGCTTAGCGGCTAAGGCACTTACTTGAGAAGCCCAAGGACCCACACATTCCCACATAAGTGAGACGCACAAGGTGATGCAAGTGCACAAGGCTGCACATGATCACAAGGTGGCACACATGTCTGGAGTTTGATTGCAGTGGCTGGAGGCCCTTGTATGCCAACACTCTCTCTCTCTCTCTCTCTCATAAAAATAAAAGATTTGGGGCTGGGGAAATGGCTTAGCAGTTAAGGCGTTTGCCTGCAAAGCTAAAGCACCCTGGTTCGATTCCCCAGGACCCACATAAGCCAGATGCACAATGGGGCAAATGCATCTGGAGTTCATTTGCAGTGGCTGGAGGCCCTGGCACGCCCCTTCTCTCTTTCTCTCTGCCTCTTCCTCTCTCTCTCTAAAATAAATAAAGAAATAAAATAGTTTAAAAAAAAGATTTGGCTCAAACACATGAATACTAAAAGTACCAACAAGTTCAACCAGGAAAACACCATTTCCAGTTCCAATATCAAGCACGGAAGAATCCAATGGAATTTTATGTTTCTGCATCCACCGTATTAGCCGGTTCATACTCTCTTCTCCAAACCTGCTGGGAACAGAATTAGTTACAAGTAACAGACATAGAGCAAAACTTACTACTATATTGCATTTAAACTGCTCATACCAGATGCTCATCTAAGTCTTTTTTGAGAATAAGAAGTCTAATACTTGTGATTAATTAGGCTTTTTTTTTCTATTGTTATTTAGAAGAAAATACCTCTAAAAACAGAATACGTTGCGTCCATATATACATTCTCTCTCTCCCCCCCCCCGTCTATATCAGCACTAGTCCTTAAAAAATGTCCCTATATGACATCAAATTAAAAGAGAGACTAATGGAGAGAGGGAGGGGATATGATGGAGACTTGAGTTCTAAAGTGGAATGGGGGGAGGGAAGGGAAATATCAGGTGGTTTTTTTTTTGTATGTAAGTATAAAAGTCAATAAAAAAATAATAATTAAAAATAAATAAATAAAAATTAAAAATAAAAATAAAAATGTCCCTATAGTCAGGAGTGGTGGTGCATGCCTTTAATCCCAGCATTCAGGAGGCAGAAGTAGGAGGATCACCATGAGCTCAAGACCATCCTGAGACTACATAGTGAACTCCAGGTCAGCCTGGGCTAGAGTGAGACCCACCTCAAAAAACAAAACAAAACAAAAATTATAGCCAGGCATGGTGGTGCATGCCTTTAATCCCACCACTCAAGAAGCAGAGGTAGGAGGACTGCCATGAGTTGAAGGCCACCCTGAGACTACATAGTGAATTCTAGGTCAGCTTAGGCTAGAGTGAGACCCTACCTCAAAAAACAAAAAAAAAAAAGCCGGGCATGGTAGCACATGCCTTTAATCCCAGCACTCAGGAGGCAAAGGTAGGAGGATCACCATGAGTTCAAGGCCACCCTGAGAATACATAGTGAATTCCAGGTCAGCCTGGGATAGAGCGAGACCCTACCTCAAAAAGAAAAAAAAAAGTGCTGGGGAAATGGCTTAGCTCTTAAGGCGTTTGCCTGCAAAGCCAAAGGACCCTGGTTCTATTCCCCAGCACCCACATAAGCCAGATATACAAGGGGGTCCATGTGTCTGGAGTTTGTTTGCAGTGGCTGGAGGCCCTGGTACATCCTCCTCTCCTCTGTTAAATAAATAAAAATAAAAAGAATGAAAGTCCTTTCTTAATAGTCTGATCAATTTAAAGTTGGGCCATTAAAAAACAGAGATGGGCTAGAGATGGCTCAGCTGATGGCCTGTGTTCAATTCTCTAGTACCCAGGTAAAGCCAGATGCACAAAGTGGTGAATGTGTCTGGAGTTCATCTGCAATGGTGGCAGACCCTAGCACAACTATACTACATTCACTCTCTTTTCCTCCACCTCCTTGCAAATAAACAATAAACAAAATTTTTTAAAAAGGAGAGATTTTAAATCTACCTACTTAAGCCAGGACTTAAGGACTCCCAAGCATTTTAGACCATCTTTTTTTTTAATTTTTTTTATTTTTTGGTTTTTCAAGGTAGGGTCTCACTCTGGTCCAGGCTGACCTGGAATTAACTATGTAGTCTCAGGGTGGCTTTGAACTCATGGCAATCCTCCTACCTCTGCCTCCCGAGTGCTGGGATTAAAGGCGTGCACCACCACGCCCTGCTGACTAGACCATCTTTGATATAAGTGCACACACATATACACGTATGCATACGATCACCTGGATCATAACTTAGCTTTTTTCTCTAACTCACCAGATTTCTCCTGTATCTCCATATTCTTGGAATGTTTGCAGTTCTCTCTCATAGACTGCATCCCAACTATGTAAACAATGAAACACAAGAGTCTAAAATTAAAATGTACTATGAATTAAATGAACTTTATGAGATCTAAAACATTAGTGTTACAAAAAGTGCACATCCTTCAATATTTTTACCATCCTTGCATTAGAACAATTAAAAGTATGGGCAAGCACAGTAAATAATACATGTAGAGGACCTGATGCATACCCTGCAAATATTTTAGCTTTAAAAATACCAAAAATGGGGCTGGAGAGATGGCTTAGCGGTTAAGGCGCCTGCCTCCTAAGCCTAAGAACGCTGGTTCCAATCTCCAGCGGTTCCAATCTCCAAGTCCACGTTTAGCCAGATGCAAAGTGACACAAGGGCGCAGTGCTGCACTTGACCACAAGGCGGCGCGCTCATCTGGATTTCGTTCGCAGCAGCTGAAAGGCTGCTGGCCCGCCCATCGCTATCTGTCTTCGTCTCCCTCTCTCTGTCTCTCTCTCCAAAAAAAAAAAAAAAAAAATCAAAAATGCCAGGCGTGGTGGAGCATGCCTTTAATACCAGCACTTGGGAGGCAGAGGTAGGAGGATCACTGTGAGTTCAAGGCTATCCTGAGACTACATAGTGAATTCCAGGTCAGCCTGGGCTAGAGTGAGACCCTACCTTGAAAAAAAATAAATACCAAAAGTGGAGCTGGAGAGATGGCTTAGTGGTTAAGGCGTTTGCCTGCAAGGCCAAAGGACCCAGGTTTGATTCTCCAGTCCCCACATAAGCCAGATGCATAAGGGGGTGCATGCATCTGGAGTTCGTTTGCAGTGGCTGGAGGCCCTGGCGCACGCGTGCTCTCTCTCTCTCTCTCAAATAAATAAATATATATTTTTTAATACCAAAAGTGCCAGGTGTGGTGGCACATGCCTTTAATCTCAGCACTCAGGAGGCAGAGGTAGGAGGATTGCTGTGAGTTCCAGGCCAGCCTGAGACTACATAGTGAATTCCAGGTCAGCCTGAGCTAGAGTGAGACCCTGCCTCGAAAATACAAAATAATAATAATACCAAAAGTGGCTGGAGAGATGGTTCAGCCATTAAGGCACTTGCTTGCAAAGCCAAAGGAACAAGGTTCAACTCCCCAAGACCTACATAAGCCAGATCACACGGTGATATGTCCATGTTGAGTTTGCTTGCAGTGGCTAGAGGCCTTGGCATGCCCATTCTCTCTCTCTCATAATAAATAAAAATATACAAAAAAGGCAACTATACAAGGATCTCTAAGTCCTTGATCCAAGTCCAAACCTTGATTATACATGTTACTGCATTATTTGGTCTTCAATGTGCAGATCCAGAATTTTCTACCACTATAGTACAATGGGGCTCACAATGAAACCAGCAAAGATAAAGCTGGCTTAGAAGTTAAGTTTAAGATCTAAGTGCTAAAGATCTTTCATATATTGTCTGCCTGTCCTGGTATCCTAGCTCTCATATTAAATTTTCCCTTAAACCAAATTTTGCTTTCTCCTCCTGCTTCAACTCCACAAGCCCTGACTGACCTCCGAAGCTTCCTCTCATCCTAATTACTGTTCTTCACTTTCATTTATCTACTAATTCATTAAGGTGTTTTTGTTGTTGTTTGGTTTGGTTTTGGTTTTGATTTTTTAAGGAAGGGTCTCACTCTAGCCCAGGCTGACCTGGAATTCACTATGTAGTCTCAGGGTGGCCTCGAACTCAGGGCGATCCTCCTCCCTCTGCCTCCCGAGTGCTGGGAGTAAAGTCGTACACCACCACCCCAGGCCATTAAGTATTTTTTAGTATTAATTTTTATTTATTTATTTATTTGAGAAAGAGGCAGAGAGAATGGGCACATCTGGGCCTCCAGCCATTGCAAACAAGCTCCAGACACACGCGCCACTTTGTGCGTCTGGCTTACGTGGGACCAAGAGAAATCGAACCTGGGTGCTTTGGCTTTGAAGTCAGGAGCCTTGCCCGCTCAGATATCCCTCCGGCCCTCATTAGGTAATTTCTGAGCGCCTGTGTTTTGGGCAGATAATTTTCTCTTTCCCCTAAACTCCCTACCATCTCCTGTCCCCGCCTCGGAGCGTCCTCCACGCCCATCCCGCGCAGCGCCCACCGCCCTCGGCCTGGGGCGCCTCCGGCTCGGCCCCGAGCCTGCGGCGGTGCAAGACCGCTACCCGGACGTCCCGAGGGCTTCACCCCAAAAGTTAACCGTCCCACGTACCCGCTGGGGATCCCTCCCTCCCTTCCGGACCCCCAAAGGTGGTCTTCGGCCCGCCACGCCCCCCAGGCTTCCCCGTCCTCGCCCTTCCGGGCCTCAGCCGGGCAGTGCCGCTCATCCTCTCCTCCTGCACGCGACACTCACTGCTCTCGGGTGCCCAGCGCCGAGGGCACGAAGCCATCCTCGGGCGAACTGTCCTCTAGAGACCGCTCCGCGGCCACAGCGCCGCCGCAGCCGTCAGCGCGCGCGCTCATCCCGCTCGGCGCCCAGGTGGGCCTCAGGCGCCGCCATAGAGACGCGACGCGGGCAGAGGGGACGCGCGGGCCCGGCAGCTCTAGGCAATGGGAGGACCGCGTCTCTACTGCTCCAGACCTGATTAGGGGCAGTCCCCGGCTAGGCTATGGGCCGCTGGTCTGGGGGTCCCGCCGAGTCCGCTGCGCAGGCGCGATCCGGCAGGGCTGCGCGTCTTGCCAGGAGCCGTCCAGCGGCCTTAAAGACACCCTTTTCCCTATGGCTTATAAAGAGACTGTATTTGGGGACCGTTGTTTGTAAGTCACCGTTCAAAGTATTGCATTTTTAGAGAACGGCTGTCAGAAACTACAAAAAAAAAAAAACCTCCAAAGCCGGGTATGGTAGCCCACATCTTTAATCCAGGCAGAGGTAGGAGGATCACCATGAGTTCAAGGTCCCCCTGAGACTACAGAGTGAATACCAGGTCAGCCTGGGCTAGAGCAAGACCCTACCTCAAAACAAACAAACAAACAAACAAACAAAAATACCAAAAGCAGGTCGGCCCCATCCCGGAGCAAATCAGGGAAGTGGGTGGACAGTCCATCGCATGACTGGCTTGGATTTCACTTGTGACTGGGATTCTGGAAAGGATTCTGGTCTCATCTCACTTCATGTCCTCAACAAATAAAAGATGTGGGCTGGAGAGATGGCTTAGTGGTTAAGGCGTATGCCTGCAAAGCCTAAGGACCCAGGTTTGATTCTCCAGGTCCCACGTAAGCCAGATGCACATGGTGGCGCATGCATCTAGAGTATGTTTGCAGTAGCTAGAGGCCCTGGCGTGCCCATTCTCACTCTCTCTCTCTTTCCCTCTCTCTGTCTCAAATAAATAAATAAATATACAATCTTAAAAAAAATAAAGAAATGAATGTCGTTCTCTCCACCCCCACACACACACACAGAGTACACCAGCCACGGAACTCAGTGATAGGACACTGTGGGTCCACCTCTCTTCCCAGCTAGGCACCTGACCTTGCCCAAGTCTCACCTTCTATGTGCTTTAGTTTGCTCACTGTACCACTCTCCAAATGGACAGTCATTTGTTCGCAAGACTGCTCAGCATGTGAACCTGAGGTGTCTTCTACCTGTTGGTCTGACTGCAGTTCACAGCTCTACATCACAGTGTAATTTTTATGGGCCAAGGGTATTCTCTGTCGTAAGATTGAATATCCATGGTCCAGTTTCATACATCCCCTAGCAAAGGCTGCCTTCCAACCAAAACTAGGCTATGTTTCTGTTTGACTCCAGATGGAAGCGCAATAACTTGCGGTAAATTTCTTCAGCAGTTGCCCTCCCAGTTTGCAGTTCATCTCCTCCTATACGTAGCAGTGTTCCAAGATTTTCTGGCAACCACTGCTGAAGGAATAAAGTAAATGCAGATGAAAATCCATGTGCCCAGTGATTAAAGAACTCAAGAAAGAGCTTAAGTAACCTTATTACAGAGCAATAAAATCACCGGAAGCCAGAGCCAATTAGTGCTGCCCTTGGCAGATGGCTGTTTTGATTTTTCAAGACTCTAGATGCTAGTGTGACTAAGTGGGTCTTAAGAAAGTTTTCGGTTCTAATGAAGAAGCACCCATGAAAAATAAGCCCATCTTCAACCTGGTGTCTCGATAACACAAGATATTTCTGCCTTGTGTGATGAAAGCTATAAACAGTGGTTGGTATGCAGCCCTGGAAAAAGCATGGTTTATACTGAGTTCCTTCCCTGGCTCCAGGCAGGATTATTCTAGCTGCCTAGTCCTAAGGGTAGTACATCTGATCACCCAGGGAGACAGGATTCTTGGCAGAGGGAGGAGTTCCATCAAGGGACCTGCTCATCGCCAAGGAGAAGCAGCACTGTGCAAGGAATGCAGTCCCTCCCACTGGGTACCAGTTAGATGAGGTAGGAGGGGGTCTTCCAGCACTTGGGGTTGCCTGTTGTCTTTTGTTTACTGATTACTGCAAACTGGTACCTGCTATTTACCCACAACTCCTCTGGAACTGTGCTTCCCAGAGTTCTCAAGCACTTCCTTATTGACAAATCCAAGATCAAGGGCAAGGCGTTCTGAACACACTTTTTTTTTTTTTTTTTTTTTTTTTTTTTTTTTTTTTGGAGAGAGACACAGAGAGAGGGAGAGGAAGACAGATAGAGATGGGTGTGCCAGCAGCCTCTCAGCTGCTGATAACGAAATCTAGATGTGTGTGTCCCCTTGTGGTCAAGTGCGGCATTGCACCCTTGCATCACTTTGCATCTGGTTAAACGTGGGACCTGGAGATTAGAACCCGCGTTCTTAGGCTTAGGAGGCAGGCACCTTAACCTCTAAGCCATCTCTCCAGCCCTGAACACAGTTCTTGAAAAACCCTTCCTACTCTCCTGCTCCTACTCTGATGTGATCCTTGAAAGGGGTTCTGGAATTAGAACCCCAGCTTTTTATTTATTTGTTTATTTTATTTTTTAATTTTAGAGAGCAACAGAGAGAGAGAATTGGCCCTAAGCCTCTGCACTCAAACTCCAGACTCTTTTGACACCTAGTGGGCATGTGTGACCTTGCACTTGCCTCACCTTTGTGCATCTGGCTTACATGGGATCTGGAGAGTCAAACATGAATCCTTAGTCTTCACAGGCAAGCACCTTAACCATTAAGTGATCTCTCCAGCCCAGAAACCAAGATTTTTTTGGGGGTCAATTTCACAACTTTCTTTTTTTTAATTTTTTTATTGACAACTTCTATACTTAACATACAAAAAAACACATGATATTTCCCTCCCCTCCCACCATTCCACTTTAGAACTCCAATCTCCATCATATCCCCTCCCTCTCTCCATTAGTCTCTCTTTTAATTTGATGTCATCATCTTTTTCTTCTATTTTGAGGGTCTTGTGAAGGTATTGCCAGGCACTGTAAGGTCATGGATATCGAGGCCAATTTCTGCCTGGGCAGTTGCATTGTAAGAAGTCATACCCTTCCTTTGGCTCTTCCATTCTATCCGCCCCTCTTCAGCAATGGGCCCTGAGCCTTGGAGGGTGTGAGAAACCAAGATTTTTAAACTACTTTTATTACTTGTGTGTGTACAACCACTTGCATGTGGAGGTCAGAGGACGACTTTGGGTCAGTCATCTCCTGTCCACTTCATTTGAAGCAGAGTTTCCTACCTCTGCCTTCCATGTGCTGGATTTAAAGGCGTGTGCCACCATGCCCGGCTCACTCTGGATTCTTGTTCTGCTGTTCTTTGCTGGGTTCTCTTTGAGCTCCCAGGAAATCCTCCTGTCTCTGCCTCCCCTCTCACAATCAGTATGTTGACAGAAGCCTGCCATGGCTTCTGTTTTTTTTTATATGGGATCTGGGGATTGAACTTGGATAATTCACCTTGCGCTGTGAGAGTTTTATCCACTGAGCCACCTATCCAGCCCCAAACTCCCGAGTTTTGAGCCTTAGCCTCACAGGGTGTAAACATATGCAAGTTCTTTAACTTCCTAAGGTCTCAGCTTGGCCATCCTATATTAAAACAAGAATAACATGTCTGGAGAGATAGCCTGGTGGTTAAGGCACTTGCCTTCAAAGCCTAAAGACCCAGTTTTTTTTTTTTTATTTTAGAAACAAGAATAGGTCATGCTCTGGAATGAAATCCAGATAGCCTTGTGGGCAAGTGGTTAAGCGCCCTTGCACTTGCATCTGGCTATATGTGGAAAAGATTGGACCCACTGGAAAGACCAGAGTTCTTAGGCTTAGGAGGCAGGCGCCTTTAAGCCATCTCTTTTTATTTTTGATTCCCAGTACTCATGTAAAGCCAGAGATAGATGATGTGGAGTTCAGAGAGGCTAAAGACACCCATTCCTTCTCTCTCCTTGCAAATAAATACATATTTTAAAAAACCAAGAATAATGATAGCACCTACCACATAAAGCAGCTGAAGAGAGGAAATGAAATCATCCCAGTCAAGTCCTACCCACCTGAAACCTGGTAAATGTCAATAAATGTAAGCCCCATTTCTTCAACCATAAAATGGCATTTATCAGAGAGATTATTTACTCTGTTTATTTTGTCAGGATTTTTTGCTATTATTTATTTATTTTGGTTTTTTGAGGTAGGGTCTGGCTCTAGTCCAGGCTGATCTGGAATTCATTCTGTAGTCTCAGGCTGGCCTCAAAATCACTGCGATCCTCCTACCTCTGCCTCCCGAGTGCTGGGATTAAAGGTGTGCGCCACCACAGGCTCCTGTTTTTATTACACTCATTCCATTACCCTCTCTCATTGCCCTCTCGCTCCTGTTGTTCCCCTTTCTCTTCCTAACTACTTCCCCTTCTACTTCCATGTCTTCTTGTCCATTGCTTGATTCTGATAATGTACACATGGAATCTTTATCCTGGGCTGACCTGAAATTCACTATGTATTAAAGGTGTATGCCACCACACCTGGCCCTTGGTAGTGTTTTGATTTAAATCTTCATGTCTTGACCTTGTGATATACTCGAAGATCTTTTCTTGTCAATGCCTATAAATCTCTTATATATTTTTAATATATTTATTTATTAGAGAGAGAGAGGAGAGAATGGGCATGCCAGGATCTCTACCAACTGCCAGATGTATGCATGGGCATCTGGCTTACGTGGGTCCTGGGGAATCAAACCTGTCAGGCTTCACAGGCAAGCACCTTACCATCTACACCACCTCTCCAGTAAAGGTCTCTTATATTTTAAACTACTTCATAATAATAATGATAGCAATGACAGCCGTCAGCAAGCTGTCACTTTGTGCTAAGAACTGTGCTAAACACATCCACTCTATTTCTCACTTACTCCTGAAAAGCACATGTGAGATTACACAGACAAGCAAAGCAAGGTTCAGAGAAGTTGCTTAAAGTCACACAATACATGCTGGAGCCAAGAACTACTACATGCATGGGTGTGCTCTATCACTGCATATTTTGCTGAAGATTTCTGTGGGGAAAGCAGTTGACAGAGGTCACATCACACAACACACAATACCAGACCTCTTTCCTCAAAGTTCAGAATCTCACGGTAGCTACTCATCTCCTGTTCCTATTCTGTTTGTTTGTTTGTTTGTTTGTTTGTTTGTTTGTTTGTTTTTTTTCGAGGTAGGGTTTTACTCTGGTCCAGGCTGACCTGGAATTAACTATGTAGACTCAGGGTGGCCTTGAACTCACCGCGATCCTCCTACCTCTGCCTCCCGAGTGCTGGGATTAAAGGCGTGTGCCACCACACCCGGCTCCTGTTCCTATTCTTTCTACTTTCTCAAACGGACAGTATATTTGGTTTCCTAGCTATCTGATCAGATGTGGGGTAAAAAGAAAAGGAGACAACAAAAGTGTCTCCAGTGGATATTGCTCATTTCAATTGTAGAATTTGCCAGTAAACTGCTCCATCTAGTATACTAGAACACTTGAATAGTAGGCAAACTCAACACCTAGGGTCATTCTCGTTGTTTTCTTGGAGTATAAGATCTACACATGGCACCTTAAGCACCTACCTTGAAGACATATAAAGTGAGATTTACATAGCTAAGAACACTGCCTATAATTAGAAAACCCAAGCATCTAATTAACTCAAGATGCAAAAATCTCTATATTTTAATACAAGAAACACAAAAAAATCAAGAATATACAATCCCACCAAAACTTATAAATCCATCAGAAATCACCCCCCAGTGAGACTGTTTTAGATGAAATGCTTGGTAAAGATTAAAAAAAAAAGAGTTAGCCGGGCATGGTGGCATACGCCTTTAATCCCAGCACTCGGGAGGCAGAGGTAGGAGGATCGTCATGAGTTCAAGGCCACCCTGAGAATACAGAGTGAACTCCAGGTCAGCCTGAACTAGAGTGAGACCCTACCTCGAAAAAAAAACCAAAAAAAAAAAAAAAAATTATATCTATAATCAAAGAAATCAAAGAAGAAAACAAACTCCTGAAGGAGAACACAGGAAACCAACTTAATGAAATAAGGAGTCAATACAAGACATGAGTAAAGAAATAGAAATAATTTTAAAATACCAATCAGAGCCGGGCATGGTGGCGCATGCCTTTAATCCCAGCTCTCAGGAGGCAGAGGTAGGAGGATTGCTGTGAGTTCGAGGCCACCCTGAGAATACAGAGTGAATTCCAGGTCAGCCTGGGCTAGAGTGAAACCCTACCTCAAAAAAAAAAACAAAATCAAGAAAACACTGGCAAACAGAATACAAAAACATATCAAAAAGATCATTCATCCCGACCAAGCAAGCTTTATCCCAGAGATGAAGCAATGGTTCAACATACACAAATCAATAAATGTAATACTCTATATAAATGGACTGAAGGACAAAAATCACATGATCATCTCAATAGATGCAGAAAGGCATTTGACAAAATCCAGCATCCCTTCATGGTAAAAGTCCTACAGAAAGGGGGAATAGGCTGGGTGTGGTGTCGCATGCCTTTAATCCCAGCACTTGGGAGGCAGAGGTAGGAGGATCGCTGTGAGTTCGAGGCCACCCTGAGTCTACTAGTGAATTCCAGGTCAGCCTGGGTTAGAGCGAGACCCTACCTCAAAAAAAAAAAAAGGGGGTTGCTGGAGAGATGGCCTAGCGGTTAAGGCCTTTGCCTGCAAAGCCAAAGAATCCTGGTTCAATTCTCCAGGACCCATGTAAGCCAGATGCACAAGGGAGTGCATGCATCTGGAGCTTGTTTGCAGTGGATGAAGGCCCTGGCACGTCCATTGTCCCTCTCTCTCTCTGCCTGCCTCTTTCTCTCTCTCAAATAAATAAATAACATATATTTACAAAAAGAAAGTGGAAATAGAAGGAACATTTTAGCATAATATAGGCTATTTCTAACAAACCTAAAGCCAACATAATACTAAATGGGGGAAAATTTGAAACTTTTCCATTAAAATCAGGAACAAGACAAGGGTGTCCACTGTCCCCACATTTATTTAATATTGTACTGGAAGTCTTAGCTATAGCAATAAGGCAAGAGACACAAATAAAAGTGATACAAATTATGCTGGGCGTGATGGTGCACGCCTGTAATCTCAGCACTTGGGAGGCAGAGGTAGGAGAATTGCCATGAGTTCAAGGACACCCTGAGACTACAGAATGAATTCCAGGTCAGTCTGAGCTACAGTGAGACCCTACCTCAAACAAACAAACAAACAAACAAACAAACAAAAAAAAGTGATACAAATTGGAAAGGAAGAGATCAAGTTATCATTATTTGCAGATGCTATGATTCTATACATAAAAGTCCTGATTCTATACATAAAGGACCCTAAAGACTCTCCCAGCAAACAATGAGAGCTGATAAACACTTACAGCAATGTAACAGGATACAAAATAAAAACACAGAAATCAGTAGCCTTCCTACATCATGCTGGGATGAAATCAGGGAATCACTCCCATTCACAATTGCCTCAAAAATAAATAAATAAAGTACATTGGAATAAACCTAGCCAAGACAGTGAAGGATCTCTACAATGAAAACTTTAAAACATTCAAGAGAGAAATTGCAGAAGACACTAGGAAATGGAAAGATATCCCATGTTCTTGGATTGGAAGAATCAATATTGTCAAAATGTCAATCTTACCAAAAGCAATCTATATATTTAATGCAATCCCCCTCAAAATTCCAATGGCATTCTTCACAGAAATAGAAAAAACAATCCTAAAATTCATTTGAAGCACAAAAAAATTCAAATGTCCAAAACAATTTTGAGCAACAAAAATAAGGCTCCTGCTAACACTCTATCTGATTTTAACCTATATTTAAAAAAAAAAAAGCCAGGCATGGTGGCACATGCCTTTAATCTCAGCACTTGGGAGGCAGAGGTAGGAGGATCACCATGAGTTTGAGGTTACCTTGAGACTACATACTGAATTCCAGGTTAGCCTGGGCTAGAGTGAGACCCTACCTTGAAAAACCAAAAAAAAAAAAAAAAAAAAAGTCTCCAGGTTTTTTTATTTATTTATTTATTTTATTTTATTTGAGAGAGAAAGAGGCGAGAGAGAGAGAGAGAGAAATGGGTGTGCCCAGGCCTCTAGCCACTGCAAATGAACTCCAGATGCATGTGCCCCCTTGTGCATCTAGCTTATGTGGGTCCTGGAGAATTGACCCGGGATCCTTTGGCTTTGCAGGCAAACACCTTAATCACTAAGCCATCTCTCCAGCAAACTTTTAAAATATTTTTATTTAGTTGAGAGAGAAAGAAACAAAGAATGGGCGCTCAGGGCCTCTAGCCACTGCAAAGGAACTCCAGTTGCATGCCATCTAATCAGTAATCACTAAGCCATCTCTCCAGCCCCCAAGTTTATTTTTTTTTAAGCCTTACTGTTTGGCAACTTTTTTTCTTTTTCTTTTCTTTTTAAAATATTTTTATTTAGTTGAGAGAGAAAGAAACAAAGAATGGGCGCTCAGGGCCTCTAGCCACTGCAAAGGAACTCCAGTTGCATGCGCCCCCCTTGTGCATCTGGCTTACATGGGTCCTGGGGAGTTGAACCTGGCTCCTTTGGCTTTGCCAGCAAACGTCTTAATCGCTAAGCCGTCTCTCCAGCCCTCTCCATGGTTTTTGACTTGAGCGACTGTCCAAAACAAAAACAAAAACAAGAACAACAAAATAAAAAACAGTTATAGGGCTGGCTCAGTAGTTAAAGGCACTTGCTTGCAAAACCTGATGGCTAGGATCCATTCCCCAGGTACCCACATAAAGCCAGATGCCCAAAGTGTGCGTGCATCTAGTTTGTTTGCAGTGGCAAGAGGCCCTGGAACACCCATACATACCCACCCACACACTCTCCCTCAATGCAAATAAATACTTTTTTAAAAAATCAGTTTAGCCGGGCGTGGTGGCGCACGCCTTTAATCCCAGCACTCGGGAGGCAGAGGTAGGAGGATCGCCATGAGTTCGAGGCCACCCTGAGATTACATAGTGAATTCCAGGTCAGCCTGGACCAGAGTGAGACCCTACCTCGAAAAAAAAAAAAAAAAAAAAAAAAAAAAAATCAGTTTGGCCGGTAGTGGCGGCACACGCCTTTAATCCCAGCACTCGGGAGGCAGAGGTAGGAAGATCACCGTGAGTTCAAGGCCACCCTGAGACTACATAGTGAATTCCAGGTCAGCCTGAGCTACAGTGAGACCCTACCTCAAAAAACAAACAAACAAAAAAATCAGTTTAATTGGCTGGGTTTGGAAAGGGTGTGAGAAGCTTTGTGGAAAACCAGGAGCCAAGTTTGGAACATGAAGGAATCAACAACTTGAAAAATAATAATAGATAATAAAGTTCCTTCTCAGGGCTTTTTTTTTTGTTTGTTTGTTTCTTTTCGAGGTAGGGCCTCGCTCTAGCCCAGGCTGACATGGAATTCACTATGTAGTCTCAGGGTGGCCTCGAACTCACAGCGATCCTCCTACCTCTGCCTCCCAAGTGCTGGGTTTAATACTTTCTAATTTGAGTTGTTTATTTCCACATTTACTTGTTTCTCTCTTCAATGTTTTTTTCCCCCTTAAATTTGCAGGTTTTCTGTTGTCTGTACGTTTGATGAGATACTAGTCTCCACCAGGCTAGCAAAGGGTCACATCACGTCGCTCAACGTCACACCATTCAATTGGTTTGAATCATCTCCTGCCTTTCGCCCTTCAGCTTCATGTGCCGAAGGGACAAACTGGTTCGCCTCAGGGGCTGCACAGACAAGACGCCGCCGTGCGAGGTGTGCTGGGTGGGAGGCTCTTTGCCAGGTCTTTTCGATCTGGAAACGTAAATTTCCGTGCCTGGTCCCTATCCCCTACCTAGCGCGCGGCTGCAACTCCCAGCCCGCCCTCCTCACAGACTCCATTTCCCAGCATGCCCAGCGGCCGGGCGGCCAGAAGGCTGTGCGCCTCGCGCGGGGCATGATGGGGGAATTGGAGCTTTCCATCATGGCGGCTTCCATCTCGGGCTACACCTTCAGCGCCGTGTGTTTCCACAGCGCCAACAGCAACGCAGACCATGTAGGTGCCGGGCCCTGTGCTGGGGCTTTCATCCTTTTCCTCAGGCCGCTGGGTGCCGGCTAAGTCGGGTCCGCTGGCCGCTCGGGCTCCGGGGCTGCTGTCGACCCAGTCCGGCGGCTCCGGTCCCCGGCGAACCCCGCGCCCTCGCTGGGCCCCGCACTCGGCACAGCCGGCCGCCCGCGGGACATTGGTCCCCAGGGCCGGCCTGCCGCAGGCTCAGGAGTCCCGCCGCGGAAAGTGGGGGCGCCCGGGGGACGAGGAGCCGGGCTTTGGGCCGGGGAGACGCAGCGGCTCGTGGGGAGCCGGCGGGTGAAGCCGCGGCTGTCGCCGCTCTCGGCCGGGTCACCCCCCGCCCCGCCCCGGCCCGCCCGGCCCCCCGGGCAGATGGAGCCTGGACGCGGGAGGACGAGGTGCGGCGGTCCGTTTGCATCTCGTGGAAGTTGCTCGTTTCGTGCTTTGGCCGATCGGGAAGGGACCGGCCCGCGCACGGGCGGCCGCGTGAGCCACGGGCTGTGCAGCCCTTGATGCGAACGGAGTGTTTCGGTGTCTTCTTCTTCTTCTTCTTCTTCTTTTTTTTTTTTTTTTTTTTTTTTGCAAGGTAGGGTCTCACTCTGGTCCAGGCTGACCTGGAATTAACTATGTAGTCTCAGGGTGGCCTCGAACTCTCGGCGATCCTCCTACCTCTGCCTCCCGAGTGCTGGGATTAAAGGCGTGCGCCACCACGCCCGGCTCTTCTTCTTCTTTTTTAATTGGACTTGGGCAGTTCTTTCTGAAACGAGATATTTTTTTTTCTTCTGGCAGCAGATATTTAATTTGTCCACCCGTTTAGGGGCTGGGGGTTTATATTCAGTAATGTTATTAGGGGCTTAATTCATCAAGTCAGTGTGTGGGCTTTTTTTTTTTTTTTTTGGTGGTGGTGGTCATTACGAAGCAAAACGAGGCGCTGCCCGAGGAGGAGCTGATTTGGTTTGATGTCAGCAGTCTTCACTTCCATTAATAAAAACTGATTCTGAGCGGCGATTCCATGAGTCAGCTCAGTGCGATTAAGTTGCTGGACTTTTCATTTCTTCAGTGTTGAAGGTAGAGATTACTGATAGGGTTATTTACAGCATAGGGTTTTTTTTTTTTTTTTTTTTTTTTTTTTTTCCAGAGGCAACTCTGAGCCCTGGCTTTTGGTTTGTAGCAAGCTATTTAATAGTGTAGGCAGTTTGCGATGCCCTACAGTTATGTGATGAATGATGCTTCTTCATTTTATAGAGTACTCTAGTATCATAGTTTATGTGTACGGCAAAATTATTGTAAGAACAAGAAACTACCTATTGCTGGGCATAGTGGCGCATGCCTTTAATCGCAGCACTTGGGAGCCAGAGGTAGGAGGATCGCCATGAGTTTGAGGCCACCCTGAGATTACAGTGTGAATTCCAGGTCAGCCTGAGCTAGAGTGAGACCCTACCTCGAAAAACAAAAAAAAGGTTGGGGGGTGGGCTGGAGAGATGGCTTAGCGGTTAAGTGCTTGCCTGTAAAGTCAAAGGATACGGATTCGATTCTCCAGGTCCCACGTAAGCCAGATGCACAAGGGGGCGCATGCATCTGGAGATTTGGAGTTCATTTTGCAGTGGCTGAAGGTCCTGGTGTACCCATTCTCTTTCTCTTCCTCTTTCTGTCAAATAAATAAATAAATAAAATATTTTTTAAAAAGAAACTACCTATTGAAAATGGATAGTCTTTTTACAGTCTTCAGCAAATTGGACATATTACTTAAATTGTTATTAATTTGTTGTTGGTTTAAAACAAGGTGTTATGTAGTCCAGGCTAGCCTCTGGTGATTACAAGGCTGACTTTGAACTCATGATCCTCCTCCTTATACCCTCCTAAGTGCTGGGATTTCAGGAATATGTCACCACACCCTTTAGATTGTTAATATTTTGGGTGGTGATGAAGATTTTACCCAGGGCCTTGTACATATGAGACAGTGGGATACTTCAAAGTAATTTTAATTTTAAAGTTGACGAACCAAGAGTTTACTTTTGTAATGCATACTTGTTTTGTCAGGAAAGAAATTATTCTAAAGCCATGCATTATTTTGTAGAACTATAGTTAACAAACATTTTTCTGCAAGTAAAAGATATTCTTGGGCCTGGAGAGATGGCTTCGTGGTTATTTGCCTGTGAAGCCTAGGGCCCTGGTTGGAGGCCCGATTCCCCAGAACCCACATAAGCTAGATGCACAAGGGGGCGAATGCATCTAGAGTTTGTTTGCAGTGGCTGGAGGCCCTGGCGAGCCCATTTTCTCTCCCTCTCTCTCCCTCCCCCCCTCCCCCGTCGCTCTCAAATAAATAAATAATAAACTTCTTAAAAAAAAAAAGATATTCTTTAAGGTTTGGGAGCCATGTGATCTTGGTGGCAGCTACTAAGCTCTGTTGTTATGGGGAGAAAACAAATGTAGCCCATAAACAACTGAAGTGACTGTTTTGTAATAAAAGCTTATTTATGCACCGAAAATTGAATTTCAAGTACTTTTAACAATTCATTACATACTCCTATGGTTTACTTTTGCAAGCATTAGAAAATATAGCAGCAGGGCTGGTTAAGGCGTTTGCCTGCGAAGCCAAAGGACCCAGGTTCAATTCCCCAGGACCCACATAAGCCAGATGCACAGGGGACACATGCATCTGGAGTTTGTTTGCAGTGGCTAGAGGCCCTGGTGTGCTCATTCTCTCTCTGTCTGCCTCTTTTCTATCTTTCTCTCTCTGCTTGCAAATAAATTTTAAAAGTATTAAAAAAGAAAATATAGCAGCCATACTCCTCTTGCAGGCTGGGCATTAACAGGCATTGGAATGAGTTTGCCTATTCCTGCTGCAAGGTAACAGCTACTCAGACCAGTAGATAAATAAACATTCATATTTTAACTTTATTTATTCATTTATTTTTATTTTCTTGGTTTTTCGAGGTAGGGTCTCGCCCTAGTCCAGGCTGACCTGAGGGGGAATTCACTGTGTAATCTCTCAGGGTGGCCTTGAACTCACCGCAATCCTCCTGCTTCTGCCTTCTGAGTGCTGGAATTAAAGGTGTGCCCCACCACACGCAGCCATACTCAACTTTAGAATGCTTTGGTGTCACTGTTGATCTGTATTACTGTTTCTCATATAGAGGACTGTTACAGTTACTAGGAAAATAGAGAACATTGAGTTAAATTTGAATTTCTGGCAAATAATTTTATGTATTATTTAGGGTATACTAAAAATTGTGTTTGATATTTATCCAAAATTCAAGTTTAACTGGGTGACTGGGTTGCATGTGTGTGTAATTTATTTTACTTATTTGGCTAATTTTGGGAACCCTAGTCTGTAGAACATTAGAAATCTATAGCTGAGTTGTTGAGGATATAAAGTTTTTGTATTGTTTTGTTTTGTTTTCAAGGGAGGGTCTTGCTGTAGTCCAGGCTGACATGGAATTCACTATGTAATCTCAGGGTGGCTTCAAACCCACAGCAATTCTCCTACCCCTGCCTCCTGAGTGCTGGGATTAAAAGCGTGAACCACCATACCCAGTTAAGGATTTAAAGTTCTATAAGAATTTTACCTTATTTTTCACTTTAATTTAAAAATATTAGGAGGGCTGGAGAGATGGCTTTGTGGTTAAGATGCTTGCTGGCAAAGCCAAAGGACCCAGGTTTGATTGCTCAGTACCCATGTAACGCCAGATGCACAAGGTGGCGCATGCATCTGGAGTTCATTTGCAGAGGCTGGAGGCCCTGGCATTCTCACTCTTGCTCGTTCTCTCTCAAATAAATAAAAATTTTTCTAAAAAATTTTCTCATTACAAGATAAAGCTTTTATTATGAGAACTCATCATTGAAAGACTTTCATGGGGTAAACAAGCTTATTTAGTTAGTTTTTCTCAAACTAGTACTGAAGGATACCTCTTTGGAGAGAGAGAATTAGTCTGTTCCTCCCCCAGCCCCTCCTGGTAGGGTTTTGCTTTAGCCCAGGCTGACCTGGAATTCACTGTGTAGTTTCAGGCTGGCCTCAAACTCAAGGAACCTCCTATCTCTGCCTTCTGAGTGCTGGGATTAAAGGTGTGCACCACCCTGCCCAGCTTGTCTGTCTTTTCTCCTTTGGTGCTAGGGATTCTCTGCTACTGAGCTACATCCCAGCCTGAGGTGTTTTTTTTTTTTTGTTTGTTTGTTTGTTTGTTTGTTTGTTTGTTTTTTTTGGTTTTTGAGGTAGGGTTTCACTCTGGTCCAGGCTGACCTGGAATTAACTATGTAGTCTCAGGGTGGCCTCGAACTCACAGCGATCCTCCTACCTCTGCCTCCCAAATGCTGGGATTAAAGGCGTGCGCCACCACGCCCGGCTTGTTTGTTTGTTTTTTAATTGTTTTTTTTATTGACTTTTATACTCACATACAAAGAAAAAACCCACGTGATATTTCCCTTCCCTCCCCCCATTCCCCTTTAGAACTCAAGTCTCAATCATATCCCCTCCCTCTCTCTATTAGTCTCTCTTTTAATTTGATGTCATCATCTTTTTCTTCTATTTTGAGGGTTTTGCAAAGGTATTGCTAAGGCACTGCAAGGTCATGGATATCGAGGCCAGTTTCTGTCTGGAAAGTTGCATTGTAAGAGGTTATACCCTTCCTTTGGCTCTTCATTCTATCCGCCCCCTCTTCCGCAATGGTCCCTGAGCCTAGTAGGGTGTGACCGAGGTGTTTCAGTGTTGGGCACTCCTCCATCCCTTCTTCTCAGCACTATGTTGCCTTTTGGGTCATCCCAGTGGTCATCACCATCTGAAAAGAGAAGCTTCTCTAACCAGAAGTGAGAGTAGCGTTAATATGTGAATATGAACATTAAGTGTAGTGCTTTCAGGGCAGCTTGGTGGGAGTAATATATACATTTAGTCAGATGAGAGCAGGCTTATACCCCTAAGGCTCATGACCTCACCTGCCATAGACTTTTACTCAGGTTTTTCAGTACCAGGTATGTATTCCCTCCTGTAGAGAGGGCCTTCAGTCCAATTATGGAGCAGTTGGTTACCCCAAGAATAGACATGCCACTATTGTACCCGTTCAGTCATTGGGCCTGTCTGGCCAAGCTTGAATATTCAGTGTCCACTGTTTTCACTGTAGATGACTTCTGTCTCCCATACGCTGCATGCAATGCAGCTTTTTCCAGCTTTCAGTTGGCTGGTCTACAGGGAGAAGATTTTCTGCTCCACACCAGGTTGCTTTCTCAGTGACCATGCTTCTCAGGCATGAGATGTCTTCAGCAATAGGGTCTTACTATCTGTTTCTCTAGGGAAACCAAGGGCTTTGGCAAGAGCCTTTAATGTTTTGGAGGCTACCGGGACCTCCTTGGCCAACAACTCACTGGAAGGTATTCCATCCCAAGTACTGAAGTTTTTTTTTTTTTTGAAAGGAAATGTGTAACTCAGATTTGAAGAATGCTCTGAATGTGATAACTGGGGAGCCTAGGATAGTTCCCCATTACTTTTTTTTCTTTTTTGGCAGTAATGAGAATCAAACCTAGAGCTTCATGAATACTAGCGAAGCATTCTGCCAGTGCGCTATAGTCCTAGCAGAGACACTGCCAAATCCAGTACAAAAGTGAGGCCATAAAACACCTGTCTTTCCCCTCCCCACCACACATGTGCACTTGCAGATGGAAATAGTTTTACTCTGGAAAGCTGGTGTGGCTCATGTAAGGGATTAGCATGGACCTGAAGTGTGAGGAAAAGGTGAGTCTAGCAGATTAGATTATGCAGCAGTACTTGTTGAGCCCCTGGGAGGTGCTGGCTAGTCTGCAGTGTGGCAGGTAGTGAGTAAACAAAGAAGAAAATGAACATAGGGTAAAGGGGACAGGGTCCCTGGCAGTTGTTATGTCCCTTATGTTGGTCAGGCAAAGCCTTGAGTGAGGTCCTATTTCAGCAAAGGCAAGGAATAAGTCCTGTGGGTATTTGGGGAGATGGATTCCAGGACAGCTTATCAGTTAGTTCATCGTTTCTACAGGAGGGTTATTTCAACACATAGAGTATCTTCTCCAGCCATGCTTGTGTGGAGCATGGCTGTAAGTGCCCAAGCAGCAAGTGATTGCAGAGTAATTCTATATTGATAATGGTGATAGATGTGTTCAATAGGTATAAATAAACTGCACTTTTTTTTTTTTTTTTTTTTTTTTTTGGTTTTGCGAGGTAGGGTCTCACTCTGGTCCAGGCTGACCTGGAATTAATTATGTAGTCTCAGGGTGGCCTCGAACTCTCGGCGATCCTCCTACCTCTGCCTCCCGAGTGCTGGGATTAAAGGCGTGCGCCACCACGCCCGGCAAAACTGCACTTTTTAAGGAAAAATTTTCATGTGAATAATATATTTACTTCTCATGTCCTTCCATCCAGGAGCTCCTAATTGGCATAGTGCTTCTCCTTTCGTCATTAGCAAGGGCTTTTAGAGCAATATGTGTATTTTCAAGAAAACAGCCTTAGGATAGTTCTTCCTGAATTTTTCCAACATGCTATAAGATTAAGTAGGATTTAGATAATAAGTTCAGAGCCAGGCGTGGTGGTGCATGCCTTTAATCTCAGCACTCGAGAGGCAGAGGTAGGAGGATCTCCATGAGTTCGAGGCCACCCTGAGACTACATAGTTAATTCCAGGTCAGCCTGGGCCAGAGTGAAACCCTACCTTGAAGACCCAAAAAGAAAAAAATAAAAAGATAATTCACCTAAAAACAGGGAAGACTTGATGACACTCAAATAATACTTTATCTGGTTTATTTGGCTGGTGAGATGGCTTAGCAGTTAAGGTGCATACTTGTGAAGCCTAAGGACCCCAGTTCGATTCTCCAGGTTCCACGTAAGCCAGATACATGTGGTAGCGCATGCGTCTGGAGTTTGTTTGCAGTGGCTAGAGGCCCTGGCATGCCCATTCTCACTCACTCACTCACTCTCTCCCCCTCTCTCTGTCTCAAATAAATAAATAGAAATAAAGTCTTTAAAAAATAATACTTTATCTGGTTGTGGATTTTTTTTTTTTCAAACAATCCAATTAATAGATATACCTAGGACTGGAGAAATGGCTTGGGTTCGATTCCTTGGTACCTACATAAGCCAGATGCACAAAGTATCACATGCATATGGAATTTGTGGCAGGAAGTCCTGGTTTACCCACATTCATTCTTTCACTCTCTCTCTGTCTCTCTCAGATACTATTTTAAGAAAATAGGTATACCTTAGTCTACTTGGTTTATGAAGTAAATATAAAAATATATATGTGGGCCTGGAGAAATGGCTTAGCAGTTAAGGTGCTTGCCTGTAAAGCCTAAGGGCCCAGGATTCAATTCCTCAGTACCCATGTAAGCCAGATGCACAGGGTGGCACATGAATCTGTAGTTTGTTGTGGTGGCTGGAGGCCCTGGCGTTCTCCCCTCCACCCCAACAAATAAACGAATAAAATATAAAAAATAAAAAGCATTAAAATATATGTGTGTGTGTATGTTATATTTATAAAAATCTCAAGTTTATTTTGATTACTGTTAAATTTATTATAAAATAATACATCCTCACTTCCTCTTTAACCTGTAACTGTTTTTTGTTGTTGCTCTTAGGAAGGATTTCTGCTAGGAGAAGTAAGGCAAGAGGAAACTTTTAGCATCAGTGACTCACAAATCAGCAACACAGAATTTCTACAAGTAATTGGTAAGTCTGTCAGTAGCCTTTGGAATATTCTTCTGTGCATATGCTTATTATTTGTTTTGTTCTTTGGCTCTTAACTGATTTTAATGTAAAGTATTAAAGAATGCATAAAAAGCCAGGTGTGGTGGTGCACGCCTTTAATCACAGCACTTAAGAGGCAGAGGTAGGAGAATCTCCATGAGTTCAAGGCCACCCTGAGACTACATAATGAATTCCAGGTCCCCCTAGGTTAGAGCAGAACCTTACCTCAAGAAACAAAACAAACAAACAAAAAAGCATAAAAAACTAAAATGAAGCAGGGCATGGTGGCGCACGCCTTTAATCCCAACACTCGTGAGGTAGAGGTAGGAGAATCTCCATGAGTTTAAGGCCACCCTGAGACTACATGGTAAATTCCAGGTCAGCCTGGGCTAGAGTGAGACCCTACCTTGAAAACCAAAAACCCTTAAAATGATATTTACTAATAACAGGAGATGAGCCGCATGTGGTGGCACATGCCTTTAATCCCAGCACTCAGGAGGTAGAGGTAGGAGGATTGCCATGAGTTCGAGGCCACCCTGAGAATACAGTGAATTTAGGTCAGCCTGGGCTAGAGGAAAACCCTAACTTGAAACCCCCCCCCCCCCCAAAAAAAAAAACCCAGGAAATATTTTTTGTTGGTATAAACTTGCAGTCACAGCTAAAAGTATGGGTCTACCCCTTACTGGGCCAGTGGTCTGGCTTTGAACAGTATGTGACCACTTGATAGTCTTCTGGAAAGTCCAGTGAGCTTTCAGCCCTCCTCCTTGCTAACTTCATCTCATGCTTTAATGAAGGGATGCTATAGGTCCTTCCTACAGAGATCTGGCAAAGATAGTAACACTTATTTATACATGAGATACTTGCCAAACCCACACATAGTGTTCCCAGGGATGAGCTAAACAGTCACTCTGGGGAGGTTTCTGGGAAAGAGGAAGAAGTGTTTATAGATGCATCCCTTCCTTATAGACCAATTTCTTTTTGAGAACTAGCATAGTCTTTTCAGGTACACCTTGAGCACATCACCAAGCAGCAGTCCTGACAAGCAGAATAGAGCAGGGAGTGCTTAGTTTGTTTATGCAGCAACATCTTTTGAAAAACTTCGTGATTGAGGACTGAGCTAGGCAGAGAAAGGAATACCCAGATGTATTTCTGCCTTCCAGATAATGAGGAGGATAAGACAAACATACAGAAGTACTACACAGCACAAGTAAGGTCAGAAGAAAGAAAGACTGGGGAAATGGCTCCATGGTTAAAGGCACTTGTTTGCAAAGACTGCAGGTACAGCTTTAATTCCCCAGTACCCAAATAAAGTCACATGCCCAAAGTGGCATGTGCATCAGTGGCAAGAGTGAGAGGATCTATGCCCACTGCTAGCAAATAAATAAAAATAATTTTTGCCTGGTGTGATGCTGCACACCTTCAATTCCAGTACTGGGGAAGCAGAGGTAAGAGCATTACCAAGAGTTCAAGACCAGCCTGGAACTATAGTGACTTCCAGGTCAGCTAGAGTGAGACCCTACCTTAAAAAAAAAAAAAAAGGCAAAGCAAGCAAGAAAGAAATCCCACAAGTGTTCAAAATTGAGATAAACTGGTAGTGGGGAATCAGTAAGGACCCTATGAAGGAGGGAATCATAGGGCCAAGGGAGGGGTGCAGAACAAGTACATGGACATACAGAGAACCGGGCCTGTTTCTATATGACTAAAACACCGGGTACTAAGTGCATGTAAATGGTTTGTGTTTTCAAATACTGCTAACAAGTTAGGTTGCCCTGGGCCCAAATCATCAACTTCAAGTCTAGATAACCTTGTAGTACAGGGAATGTGGGGTAAGGGTGAGGATTGAGTTAGAGGTAGAATTTGGGGAAAACAAATAACTAAACTCCAAGAGCCAAAACAGTAAATGCCATTTACCATGGTCCTGCCCTGCCAAATAAAGGCTTGTGGGCAGAGCCTTTCATTGAGAGGTTTTTGTTTTAGTTTTGCTCTTTTTTTTTTAATTTGTTTATTTATTTATTTGAGAGCAACAGAGAGAGAAAGGGGCAGATACAGAGAGAGAAAGGGGCAGATACAGAGAGAGAAAGGGGCAGATACAGAGAGAATGGGCATGCCAGGACCTCCAGTCACTGCAAACGAACTCCAGATGCATGTGCCACTTTGCATCTGTCTTATGTGGGTCCTGGGGAATCGAGCCTCCAACCAGGGTCCTTAGGCTTCACAGGCAAGCACTTATCTGCTAAGCTATCTCTCCAGCCCTTTTTAATTTTTTAAAATTTTTATACAGTTACTTTTACCCTGCTTCAATTCTTTATTTCTTTATTTTTATTTGAGACAGAGAGGGAGAGAGAAAAAGAGAGAATGGGCACACCAGGGCCTCTAGCCACTGTGAATAAACTCCAGACTTGGGTGCTACTTTGTGAATCTGGCTTTCATGGGACCTGGAGAATCGAACCTGGGTCCTTAGGCTTCGCAGGCAAGTGCCTTAACTGCTAAGCCATCTCTCCAGCCCATTGCTAACTCTTGAAAATCCTAAAGCATGCAGTTTTATTTAATAGGATATATGTGTAGTTCTTCATTATTTATACCTGGGTTTCAAAATTAATCTAGTAAATAAAGATTATTTGACAGATGTGGTTAACTGACAGCAAAAACTGTACTTCTGATAGGTATTCTAGTTGTTTATTAATTTATTTACTGTTTTTGCAATGCTAGGGATCAAAATCAGGGCATTTCATATTCTAGGCAAGTGCTCTAACACTGTAATAATTAATGGTATCTAAAATAACTTTGGGTGTACTGTATCATTTTTAGTGACAAAAGGAAATACTTCTAGGTGGGGTTTACTTATTTGCATCACTGTGTCAGTGCCATAGCTAAACAAATGAACTCTTCTTCCTGTGGAAGTTTTGCATCTGTGCATGTGTTTGGGCAGCATTAACACAAATACTGATGCTATGAGGATAGCCCTGTGTCCTTCTAGCTGTTGCTACTGTGTTTTTTTTTTTTTTTTTTTTTTTTTTTTTTTTTGATTTTGCGAGGTAGGGTCTCACTCTGGTCCAGGCTGACCTGGAATTAACTATGTAGTCTCAGGGTGGCCTTGAACTCTCGGATCCTCCTACCTCTGCCTCCCGAGTGCTGGGATTAAAGGCGTGCGCCACCACGCCCGGCTTGTTGCTACTGTTTTGTGTGTGTGTGTGTGTGTGTGTGTGTGTGTGTGTGTGTGTGGTTTTTCGAGGTAGGGTTTCACTCTAGTCCAGGCTGACCTGGAATTCACTATGTCGTTTCAGGGTGGCCTTGAACTCATGGCAATTCTCCTACCTCTGCCTCCCGAGTGCTGGGATTTTTTAAGCAGGGTCTCCCGAAACTCACTTTGTAGTCCTAGGCTGGCCTCAATCTCATGGCTGTCCTCTTACCTAAACCTCCATCCTTGGGATTAAAGATGTACCCCACCACAGTTAGCTAGCTCATTTTAACTGAATTAAAATTAAAGCCTAAATCTCTGAGGCAGTGCCTTTTTCAGTAGCAGATGATGAGTTACTCTGGGGAAATGTGATCAATAGAATGGAATGGTCAGCCTTGTGGTCTGATAAATCAGACTAGCCTCCTGGTGAGCTGGAACACATCCTTCAGCCATTTCACCACACATCTTTCAGAAGCTCTTAGGATCTGCTTATAAATGACTGTCCCTTCAATATTGATTGTCTTTGAAAGGGCTAATAGACATCCAGAATTACAGACACCTGGCCAAGTTGTCAGGTGTCTTTAGCAGGTTATTGATGGTAGGATTGATGGTTAAGGCCCTTCCCTCCCAAAGCTGTCCTCATAGCTTTTATTCCATTTGATTAAATGCTTCCAGTCAGTGGTCACTTTCTCTTGTGATGTTTGTTTGAATAGGTAAGGTTGAGTAGGGCACACAATAGCTGTGTGTTCCTGAATAAAGACGTTCACATGTGTGCTTGTTACACATGGACAGATGGAAGCAGACCTTTTTCTCTAGTCTGCTTTGTTCTGGGACTGTGTCCCTCATGGGGTGGAAATGGTAAGTAACCACACTTCCTTCACTGGCGTGCATACAGCTACTGTTTGCAAGAGGAAAACCATCGTGAGTGTCTGAAATTTTGGTTTTACAACATGCCTGAGCTGTCATAGTTGCCTGTGTCTTACTTGATTAACTCAGTTGTGTTCTTCTTTCTGATCACAGAAATCCATAATCATCAGCCTTGTTCAAAACTTTTTAGGTAAGTCTTGTCTTTATAGTTTTGGTGTTTGTTAAAAGAGGTGATTAAAACTAATGAATTTAGTCCTGGAACTGATTATGCCTTTAAAGTCACAAGTAAAGACACCCCGGATATTTTCTTTTCCAGTTTTTTGTTTTTGTTTGCTTTGTTGTGATTGTTATGAGACAGTATCAGTATAGCCTAGGCTAGCCTTCAACTCGTGAAATTCTTTCCTATGCCTTGTCAAGGGTTCTGTAAATGAAAAAAAAGTTAATTAGGGCTGGACGTGATGGCGCACTCCTTTCATCCCAGTACTTGGGAGGCAGAGGTGGACGATTGCTGTGAGTTCAAGGCCACCCTGAGACTACATAGTGAATTCCAGGTCAGCCTGGGCTAGAGCGAGACCCTACTTCGAAAAACCACACACACACAAAGTTAACTAGGGATCATATATGATACACATAAAATAATGACTATTTTGAAAAAAAGTTTTAAATGTTCAGTGGTCATATTTATTTTTTAATTTTTTAATATATTTTATTTATTTGTTTAAGAGAGAGAATGGGCACATCAGGGCCTCCAGCCACTGCAAACAAACTCCAGATGCATGCAACCCCTTGTGCATCTGGCTTATGTGGGTCCTGGAGAATCGAATTAGGATCCTTTGGCTTTGTAGGCAGGCGTCTTAACCACTAAGCCATCTCTCCAGCCCCCATCTATCTATCTATCTATCTATCTTTCTTTCTTTCTTTCTTTCTTTCTTTCTTTCTTTCTTTCTGTCTGTCTTTCTTTCTTTTCTCCTCCTCCTCCTCCTCCTCCTCCTCCTCCTCCTCCTCCTCCTCCTCCTCCTCCTCCTCCTTCTTCTTCCTTCTTCTTTTTTTTTTTTTTTTTTTTTTTTTTTTTTTTTTTTGGTTTTTCAAGGTAGGGTCTCACTCTAGCCCAGGCTGACCTGGAGTTCACTATGTAGTCTCAGGGTAATCTTGAACTCATGGCAATCTTGCTGCCTCTGCCTCTGCCTCTGCCTCTGCCTCCTGAATGCTGGGATTAAAAGTGGGTGCCTCCACGCCCGGCCAGTGGTCTTTTTTTGTTTGTTTGTTTGTTTTTGAGGTAGGGTCTCACTCTAGCTCAGGCTGACCTGGAATTCACTATGGAGTCTCAGGGTGACCTTGAACTCATGGCAATCCTCCTACCTCTGCCTCCCGAGTGCTGGGATTAAAGGTGTGCACCACCGCGCCCGGCTTTCAGTGGTCATTTTTAAAATGAAAGAAGCCATGAACAGTGGCTCATGCCTGTGGTTTCAGCTGCTGATGAGGCTGAAGCAGGAGAACATGTCTCACAAAGGAAAGGGAAGGGGAATATGAAGCTTCCTCCTTCTATTTAATAATATACCAGGTCCATATGTGGCCAACTAAAGGACAGAAAGGAATGGGAAGAGGAACGTTCAGAAGGGAGGAAGCAACAAAACAGAGTTCTGGAAGGAAAAGGGTGAGGGGGACATAGCCCTTTCCTAAACCGCCACCCAGGACTGTCACTCCTGTTGCTCTCTTGATGTGCTGGTGATTGAACCCGGGGGCTTGTGCATGCCACGGGAGTGTGTGCTGCTCCTTCTGGAAACCAGCCAGTGCTTTCCTTACAGTGTTCTTGTCCAACACGTCAGCCTGCTAGCCCCTTTGTCTCCTCCTGCTGTACCCTGTGGCTTTCACGCTGACCACTTTGTCAACCCTTACTCATTGGTTAGTCCAGAGGATTGTTACTGTGCCAGATGGCTACCTATAAACGAAGCTTTGGAGTGGCCAATAGTCTCATCTTTGCCATTTCTACCTAGCTGAAAAGAGTGGGGAAGCCATATGAGCAACCACTGGTTCATCTGAAAAGATCATCTGAGCAGCTGAAATATGTCAGGCGCTGGTCTACACATTACCTCTGGGCCTGATTGTCAGATCTGTACTGGCCATGTTTTGCCCTACCCTGTCAAGGCATTCCTTAAAACACTGTCAGCACAGTAGTATCAGAAGAAGCATTTATACCTTTTGTTCTTTGTCTGTTCTTTGTCTATAGACTAAAGGTTTGTCCCTCCCATCCCCATGATTCCTACTTCTTAAAACAAAAAGAGAACCTATCAATGATCTGTATACTAAAAACTTCTTATTTTGCAAAACAAGGGAATGGAGAGCCAGTAAGGTACATGGCTTGTCCCACATTCTATAGTGAGAAGCACAACTTGGTTCAAGCTAATATTCCTCATGACTGAGTCAGTTTTTTCTGTACCTTGAACTCCTTCTGGCCTTTAGGGCCTCGGCTTATGGTGGTGGGAAGAAGGTGGCATTCCTGACACCATGGCCAGAGATAGGAAGGGCCTGTAAATCAGTAGTCTGAGCTGGTCACATTGGTCTGTTTTTGGAGGTCGGTACATTGTTTGGAACTAGCCAGACCTGGCTGCAAATCATAGCCCATCTTTCTAACAGCTCTGCAGTTTATCCAAGGCCATTAACTTTGCTGTCTACCAAAAAAAAAAAAAAAAAAAAATAGGGCCGGGGAAATGGCTTAGCGGTTAAGGTATTTGCCTGTGAAGACTAAGGACCCCGGTTCAATTCCCAGGACCCACATAAGCCAGATGTACAAGGGGGCGCATGAGTTTGGAGTTCGCTCGCAGTGGCTGGAAGCCCAGGTGCACCCATTCTCTCTTTCTATCTGCCTCTTCCCCCCTCTCTCAAATAAGTAAATAAAAATAAAATTTAAAAAATAGGAATAAACTTGTTGAATTTTTGGTCTGAATTTGTCCCTCAATACTGTGGTAAGAACAATGTGAACTAATAAGGGAAAGCATACAATTATCCTGCTGAGCATTCAGCAAATGTTCATTTCCCTTCTTCCTTTCTCAGAAAATGGGCTGCTGTTATCTTTTTTCCCAAACTACTTAGAAACAAGAAGTGACAGCCATTTGAAACCACATATTTTGTAATTACTTTGATACTTCCTACACAAGGAAGTAATGTCTTTAGAATGTAGTGATCTTTGGAGTAGAGTTTGACACAAAGTATAACTTCCGGAAAGCTTTTCCACATTTCTTTGTGTACCTTTGTCTGTAAGCAGCTGTATCTTTTTAGGGTTAGATACTTCATCATTCCTGGAAAGCATGTCCATGTCAGTGCTGCAGAATTTTAATACCATTTTTTTCTCTTTAATTACAACAGTTTTTATGACTACGCAAGCAAAGTTAATGAAGAGAGTTTGGACAGAATTCTTAAAGAACAGAGGAAGGTATGTTGTTTATTGCTCAGTGTTTTTCAGTGCTGGTGACTTAGTTTCTCAGTAGTCTTGCTAGCTTGTCTCTTAGCATAAAAGGTAGAAGTGTAGATATCCACAGTGAATTAGTTTGGCATCTCACCCTCCATTTCTCAGAACAATGGGAGAGTTTGTTTAAAACCCCAGATCTGCAGGACTGCATCCTAGTATGAAAGGGGCCATATTGACATGTATTGATAGCTCTAGCCAGTGGATAGTTTTTCTATATACTTTTTTTTTTTTTTTTTGGTTTTCCAAGGTAGGGTCTCACTCTGGTCCAGGCTGACCTGGAATTAACTATGTAGTCTCAGGGTGGCCTCGAACTCTCGGTGATCCTCCTACCTCTGCCTCCCTAGTGCTGGGATTAAAGGCGTGCGCCACCACGCCCGGCTTTTTCTATATACTTTTGTTGAAAGAACTACTCTCAATTTTTTGTTTGTTTCTTTGTTTTGTTTTTCATGTAGGGTCTCACTCTGGCCGAGGCTGACCTGGAATTAACTATGTAGTTTCAGTGTGATGTTGAACTCACAGCAATCCTCCTACCTCTGCCTCCCGAGTGCTGGGATTAAAGGCGTGCGCCACCACGCCCAGCTTCAATTTTTTATTTAGTAACTAATGTGGAATTTGGTATAGCACAGTGGAAAGAGACAGGCAAGTTCCACACCATGGCTATGACTCCCTTGTGTGACTTGAGGAAAACAATTCATTATGAGATGCTCCAGGACTGGAGAGATGGCTTAGCAGTTCAGACACATGCCTGCGAAGCCTAAGGACCCCGGTTCCATGCTCCTGGCTCCCTGAAAACCAGATGCACATGGTGGCGCTTTCGTCTGGAATTTGTTTGCAGTGGCACGCCCATTCTCACTCTCCCTCCCTCTCTCTGTCCCAAATAAATAAATAAATAAATAAATAAATAAATAAATAAATAAATAACCAACCCCTGGTGTGGTGTTGCACGCCTTTAACCCCAGCACTCTGGAGCCAGAGGTAGGAGGATTGCCATGAGTTCAAGGCCACCCTGAGATTACATAGTGGATTCCAGGTCTGGGCTAGAGCAAGACCCTACCTCTAAAAACAAAAATAAATAAATAAATAAATAAATAAATAAATAAATAAATAAATAGATGCTACAAAGGAAGGTTTGGCATGGAAAGTCAGTAGTTATCATCCTTTCTGCATGAAAGTGTCAGAATATGTTCCAAATTTACTGTTAACTTTAATGTGAAGCTAACAGTTTTAAATTACCTTCCCTTTTTGTTTGTTTTGGTTTTGTTGTTTTTTTTCTTTTATTTTCAGGAAGAGAGAGAGAGAATGAGAATGAATGGGTACCCAGGGGCCTCTAGCAAACAAACTCCAGACACATTCTCCACTGTGTGCATCTGGCTTTATGTGGGTACTGGGGAATTGAACCCAGGCCATCAAGCTTTGCAAGCAAGTGCCTTTAACCACTGAGCCATCTTTCCAGCCCTTTTTTTTTTTTTTTTAATATTTCTATTTATTCGCAAGCAGAGAGAGAGAGAGAGAGAGAGAGAGAATGGGTGCATCAAGGCCTCTAGCCACTGCAACATACTCCATATGCATTTCCCACTTTGTGCATCCAGCTTTACATGAATACTGGGAAATTGAACCTGAGTCATTAGGTTTTGCCAGCAAACACTGTAACTGCTGAGCTATTTCTCTAGCCCCCTTGTTGTTTTGAGTCAGGGTCTCAAGGGGCAAAAACTGGTGCTCCATCTGCCTGCTACCTAAGTTCTTGGATGACAAACATGTGCCAGTGTGCCACCCTGCCCAACTAAACTACTCCCACTTGTGTTTTTTTTGTTCGTTTGTTTTGGTTTTGAGGTAGTGTTTCACTCAAGGTCAGGCTGACCTCCTAGAACTTACTCTGTAGTCCCAGGCTAGCTTAAAACTCACAGTGAGCAGTGATCCTTCTTCCTCTGCCTCCCAAGTACTAGGATGAAAGGTGTACACCACCACTTCTTACACTTTCTAAAGCCAGCATTTTACTGTTTGTTTATAAAGATTGTTTTCTATTAAAGGACTAAGTCATTTCTACAACAAAGGTTTCCAAACTTTTGTTGCAAAAGAAAAGGGAGATAGCTCAGTCAGTAAATGCTTGCTATGTAAGCAAGAGGACCTGAGTTCAAACCATAGCGCCCAAGTAAAAACTGGGTGTGGCAGCATGCACAATCCCCATGCTGGGAAGCAAAACAGGAGATCCCTGGAGTTTGCTGGCCAGCGGGTCTTGCTGAATTGGTGAGCTCCATCATCAGTAAGAGGCCCTGTCTCAAAACAATAAGGTGGAGAGCAACTGAGGAAGACACCCAGCACTGACCTCCACTTTCTTAAATTCCACTTTCTTACCCTCTCCTCCCCTGCATCCCTGTCAGCCATCAAACTGCTCTGATTTCAGGTCAGCCTGAACTAGAGTGAGACCCTACCTCAAGAAACAAAAACAAAACAAAACAAAAAAATTTGTTGAAAGAACTACTCTCAATTTTTTGTTTGTTTCTTTGTTTTGTTTTTCATGTAGGGTCTCACTCTGGCCGAGGCTGACCTGGAATTAACTATGTAGTTTCAGTGTGATGTTGAACTCACAGCAATCCTCCTACCTCTGCCTCCCAGTGCTGGGATTAAAGGCGTGCGCCACCACGCCCAGCTTCAATTTTTATTTAGTAACTAATGTGGAATTTGGTATAGCACAGTGGAAAGAGACAGGCAAGTTCCACACCATGGCTATGACTCCCTTGTGTGACTTGAGGAAAACAATTCATTATGAGATGCTCCAGGACTGGAGAGATGGCTTAGCAGTTCAGACACATGCCTGCTGAAGCCCCTAAGGACCCAGTTCCATGCTCCTGGCTCCCTGAAAACCAGATGCACATGGTGGGCGCTTTCGTCTGGAATTTGTTTGCAGTGGCACGCCCATTCTCACTCTCCCTCCCTCTCTCTGTCCCAAATAAATAAATAAATAAATAAATAAATAAATAAATAAATAAATAACCAACCCCTGGTGTGGTGTTGCACGCCTTTAACCCCAGCACTCTGGAGCCAGAGGTAGGAGGATTGCCATGAGTTCAAGGCCACCCTGAGATTACATAGTGGATTCCAGGTCTGGGCTAGAGCAAGACCCTACCTCTAAAAACAATAAATAAATAAATAAATAAATAAATAAATAAATAAATAAATAGATGCTACAAAGGAAGGTTTGGCATGGAAAGTCAGTAGTTATCATCCTTTCTGCATGAAAGTGTCAGAATATGTTCCAAATTTACTGTTAACTTTAATGTGAAGCTAACAGTTTTAAATTACCTTCCCTTTTTGTTTGTTTTGGTTTTGTTGTTTTTTTTCTTTTATTTTCAGGAAGAGAGAGAATGAGAATGAATGGGTACCCAGGGGCCTCTAGCAAACAAACTCCAGACACATTCTCCACTGTGTGCATCTGGCTTTATGTGGGTACTGGGGAATTGAACCCAGGCCATCAAGCTTTGCAAGCAAGTGCCTTTAACCACTGAGCCATCTTTCCAGCCCTTTTTTTTTTTTTTTTTTTTTTAATATTTCTATTTATTCGCAAGCAGAGAGAGAGAGAGAGAGAGAGAGAGAGAGAGAATGGGTGCATCAAGGCCTCTAGCCACTGCAACATACTCCATATGCATTTCCCACTTTGTGCATCCAGCTTTACATGAATACTGGGAAATTGAACCTGAGTCATTAGGTTTTGCCAGCAAACACTGTAACTGCTGAGCTATTTCTCTAGCCCCCTTGTTGTTTTGAGTCAGGGTCTCAAGGGGCAAAAACTGGTGCTCCATCTGCCTGCTACCTAAGTTCTTGGATGACAAACATGTGCCAGTGTGCCACCCTGCCCAACTAAACTACTCCCACTTGTGTTTTTTTTTGTTCGTTTGTTTTGGTTTTGAGGTAGTGTTTCACTCAAGGTCAGGCTGACCTCCTAGAACTTACTCTGTAGTCCCAGGCTAGCTTAAAACTCACAGTGAGCAGTGATCCTTCTTCCTCTGCCTCCCAAGTACTAGGATGAAAGGTGTACACCACCACTTCTTACACTTTCTAAAGCCAGCATTTTACTGTTTGTTTATAAAGATTGTTTTCTATTAAAGGACTAAGTCATTTCTACAACAAAGGTTTCCAAACTTTTGTTGCAAAAGAAAAGGGAGATAGCTCAGTCAGTAAATGCTTGCTATGTAAGCAAGAGGACCTGAGTTCAAATCCATAGCGCCCAAGTAAAAACTGGGTGTGGCAGCATGCACAATCCCCATGCTGGGGAAGCAAAACAGGAGATCCCCTGGAGTTTGCTGGCCAGCGGGTCTTGCTGAATTGGTGAGCTCCATCATCAGTAAGAGGCCCTGTCTCAAAACAATAAGGTGGAGAGCAACTGAGGAAGACACCCAGCACTGACCTCCACTTTCTTAAATTCCACTTTCTTACCCTCCCTCCCTGCATCCCTGTCAGCCATCAAACTGCTCTGATTCCAGGTCAGCCTGAACTAGAGTGAGACCCTACCTCAAGAAACAAAACAAAACAAAACAAAAAAAAAGAATTCAATCTTTTTTTTTTTTTTTTTTTTTCGAGGTAGGGTCTCTCTCTGGCCCAGGCTGACTTGGAATTCACTATGTATTCTTAGGGTGGCCTCGAACTCATGGCGATCCTCCTACCTCTGCTTCCCGAGTACTGGGATTAAAGGCATGCGCCACCACGCCCGGCTCAAGAATTCAATCTTGTTTGAATATTTAATACTGCAAGACAAAGAGCAGCATCTTCATGTTTTCAGACTTGCTTGTTGATGTTGTAGCCATCAGTGCTGAGAAGTCCATTTTCACATAAATATAAATAAAATAGAAGTATGTCTTAGCACCATTTCAGAAATTGTGGAAAATTCTGTCCTAACCCAAGATTTGTGGGTGGTATGTACATGTGAGCAGGTATATATATATATATATATACCTACATACATACATACATACATATGTGTGTGTGTACACGTGCGTGTAGAGGTCAGAGGATAACCTTAGGTGTTATTTCTCAGGCACCATCTTATTATTATTTTTTGGAGAGAGAGAGAGGGAGAGGAAGGCAGATAGAGATGGGCGCGCCAGCAGCCTCAGCTGCTGAGAACGAAATCCAGATGCGTGCGCCCCCTTGTGGTCAAGTGCGGCATTGCGCCCTTGCATCACTTTGCATCTGGCTAAACGTGGGACCTGGAGATTGGAACCAGCGTTCTTAGGTTTAGGAGGCAGGCGCCTTAACCGCTAAGCCATCTCTCCAGCCCATCCACCTTTTTTTGAGACAAGGTCTCTCACTGCTCCAGAACTTTCCAAGTAGGCTATACTCCTTGTCTTCCTCCTCAGCATTGGGATTGTAAGCGCATGCCACCACACCCAGCTTGCTCTAGATTCTAGGGACCTACCTCAGGTCCTAGTGCTTGCATGGTAAGCACTTTCACAAATGAACACTCTCTCTCTCTCTCTCTCTCTCTCCCTCTCCCTCTCCCTCGCTCCTGCTTAATGATTTTTTAAATGAAGAGGCAGCAATTCAATCAAAATATTTATTTATTTATTTAACAGAAAGGGGGGGGAGAGAGAGAATGGGCACGCCAGGGCCTCCAGCCACTGCAAATGAACTCCAGACATGTGCGCCCCCTTGTGCATCTGGCTAACATGGGACCTGGGGAATTGAACATAGGTCCTTTGGCTTTGCAGGTAAATGCCTTAACTGCTAAGCCGTCCTTCCAGCCCCCAAAAATAAATTAAAAAACAAATCAAACATTCTAACAAAAATACAATTTAAAGATAGACTAACTTTATCTATATGCTGAGGGATGATGGTAGGAAATTAGTCTCTGGTTTCTAAAATTAACTATTCAGTTTCTACAAGAGCAGGCTTCATATATGCAGTAAAACAGTGCAAGTCACAACATACAGTAGTAGTGAGTCTGAGCTGAGGAGTTTCAGGGAGCATTCATTTGCACTACATGGTATAACTCTGTGAGGTGCAAACTGTGCGTGCTGTATGTCCTAAAGCAAGGCTGAAGTAAAGGCCTGTAGTGCAACACAGGTGGGCACTGCCAGACACACCACAGATTGATAACACATTTGATTTTTTTTTTTTCTTTTTTTTTCTTTTTTTTTCGAGGTAGGGTTTCACTCTGGTCCAGGCTGACCTGGAATTAACTATGCAGTCTAAGGTTGGCCTCAAACTCTCGGCGATCCTCCTACCTCTGCCTCCCGAGTGCTGGGATTAAAGGCGTGCGCCACCACACCCGGCAACACATTTGATTTTGAATTAAATTTTGGTTGCTTTCATTCAGAAACCTTTTACTGTTGCCAAATTTTTCAAGACTCCACACATTCAGTCATTCAGTTGCGTGACCTGATAGTTTAAGAAGCTATGCTTAAGCTGGGCGTGGTGGCGCACGCCTTCAATCCCAGCACTGGTAAGGCAGAGGTAGGATGATTGCCATGAGTTCAAGGCCACCCTGAGAGAACATAGTGAATTCTAGGTCAGCTTCAGCTACAGCAAGACCTTACCTAGAAAACCAAACAAAAAGAGAGAGAGAGAGAAAGAGAGAGAGAAGCAGCAGCAGCTATGCTCTATGTTACTGTAGTTGTTTGTTTTGGTTAGGCTGGCTGACCAGTGAGCCCCTGGGATCCTCCCATCTCCACTGGCATGGCCCCACACAGGTTTTTACATGGGTGCTAGGGATCAAACTCAAATCTTCATGCTTGCACAGCAAGTGCTCTTAAGTGCTGAGCTACCTGCCCGGCTCCTAGAATTTTATATAAATAAAACTATTTAAATAAAAACTACCACGCTTGGGTTTATCTTCATCTTCTTTCACTTAGCATAAGTATATTGGGATTCTTCTACTGGTATATGTACCAGTGATTCATTCCTTTTTTTTTTTTTTTTTTTTTTGTTTTGTTTTGTTTTTTTGGGTTAGGGTCTCACTCTAGCTCAGGCTGATCTGGAATTCACTATGTAGTCTCAGGGCAGCCTCGAACTCACAGTGAAAGGCATGCGCCACTACACCCAGCTTCCTTTTTTATTACTATGTAGGATTCCATTGTGTGGATAAACTGATTTGTTCAGTTTATCCATTCACTTGATGGACATTTGGGTTGTTTTCAGATTTGAGCTATCAAGCATAAAGTTGTCATGAACATTTGTGTACAAGTTGACATGGATACATTCAGAATTTAATTAGTAAGATTTGGAACAGCTTTTAATACTTCTTTTGATTTCTGTTGCAGAAGGTTATTGGGTGGTACAGATTCCGGCGAAACACACAGCAGCAGATGTCGTATCGAGAGCAGGTTATCCACAAGCAGCTCACCCGCATCCTCGGGGTGCCTGACCTTGTCTTTCTTCTCTTTAGTTTCATCTCCACCGCCAACAATTCCACTCATGCTTTAGAATATGTTCTCTTTAGACCAAATCGCAGGTAAGGAAAAGCATTCCCACCAACCAAACTGAAAAAGAAAGATACTGGTTCAAGTACTTGAGATTCATGACTGAAAAATGTTCATTTTAAAGCCTTTTTTTTTTTTTTTTTTTTTTGAGGTAGGGTCTCACTCTGGTCAAGGCTGACCTGGAATTAACTATGTAGTCTCAGGGTGGCCTCGAACTCTCAGCGATCCTCCTACCTCTGCCTCCCGAGTGCTGGGATTAAAGTTTTTTTTTTTTAATTTTTTTGAGGTAGGATCTTGTACTAGCCTAGGCGGACCTCAAAATCACAACAATCTTCCTACCTCTGCCTCCCTAGTGTTGGGACTAAAGACACGTTCTACCACGTCCAGTTATAACTTTCTTTTAGCGTGTGTGTAGTGTGCATGTCAGGTGTCCTCTGTTGCTCTTCTGCTTTATTTCTCTGAGGCATTCTCACTGAACCTAGAGCTCCTTATGTTTTTGGTTTGGTTAGATTGTCTGACCAGCGAGCCCCACAATCCTCTTGTCCTTACCCTTCTTGGGCTGAGGTTACAGGCGTGCATAGCCATATTTGGTTTTTTTGTTTTGTTTTGTTTTTTGAGGTGTAGGGTCTTGCTCTAGCCCAGGCTGACCTGGAATTCACTATGTAGTCTCAAGGTGGCCTCGGATTCCCAGCGATCCTCCTACCTGTGCCTCCCCAGGGCTGGGATTAAAGGTGTGCACCACCACACCCAGATTGGCTTTTAAAAAAATATATATATTTATTTATTTATTTTATTTATTTGACAGAGAGAGATAGAAAGAGACAGAGAGAATGGGTACACCAGAGCTGCCAGCCACTGCAACCGAACTCCAGATGCATATGCCACCTTCTGCATCTGGCTTACATGGGTCCTGGAGAATCAGACCTGAGTCCTTTGGCTTTGCAGGCAAATGCCTTAACCACTAAGCCATCTCTCCAGACTTTTCTTTTTAAACATATGGTGCTGGAGCTCAAATGTATGTCTCACGCTCACACAGCAAGCACTCATACCCACTGCGCTGTCTCGTCAGCCCCTTTGTAGCATCTTTAAAGAAAAGTTTTCACTGCTTTCTTTGAAGTTAGAGAAGGTATTTTCCTTGTCAGTTACTTACATGAATTAAATGGGTTTGGGGATCAATAAGCATTAGCTAGATGTTTGTTATGCATAAATTTTTGTAAGTATGAATAGGTAGAAACTTAATTTGCTGCTTCATACTCCATTATGTGGAAATAGAACTTCATCTTATTGCTTCTGATTGTAACTTTAGAACATGGAATTCAAAGACAAAATTGTAAAATTGATCCACCTACTAGTTAATGAGGAGTTTGCACTGTATACTTGCTGAAGTGAAAAAAAAAACACAAAACAAGATTATATTATATGATCATACTTTCTGCCTGTAAATTGCAGAAGGTATTCCCTCTGGAAATGTAGTTATAGAATAGAATAATTACCCTGTGGGTAATTTTTCAGCACTTGTCAGTCACTGTGGGGATGCACAAGATGGGTAAGACACAGCCCCCACCCTTAAGGAGTGTACAACTGAATTTCTACTTTAAGGGAAGGGAAAACATTGCTAATTCATGAATCCTTGGTGGTCTGTAAAAGTAGGTGCTCCCATAGTGCTGAGAAGAAGTGATAGAGGAGTACTTAGCAGTGAAACATCTCTATCACACCTTCCAAGGCTCAGGGTCCATTGTGGAAGAGCTGGTAGAAAGAATGAAAGAGCCAAAGGAAAGATAGGACTCCTTACAATGCACTCTTCCAGACACAAAATGGCCTGGATATCCATGACCTCGCAGTACATGATACAACCTACACATGATGCTCATAATAGGCAGAAAAGATGATGACATCAAAATAAAAGAGAGACTGATTGAGATGGGGAGGGGCTATGATGGAGAGTAGAGTTGCAAAGGGGAAAGGAGGGGGGAATCACCATGGTTTATTATCTATAATTATGGAAGTTGTCAGTAAAAAAGAAAAATAATTAAATTAATTTTTTTTGTTTGTTTTTTTATTTTTTGAGGTAGGGTCTCACTCTAGTTCAAGCTGACCTGGAGTTCACTCTGTATTCTCAGGGTGGCCTCGAACTCACGGCGATCCTCCTATCTCTGCCTCCCGAGTGCTGGGATTAAAGGCTTGTGCCACCATGCCCGGCAAAATTAAATTTTTAAAGATATTTTATTTAGGGCTGGAGAGATGGCTTAGTGATTAAGGCACATGCCTGCGAAGCCTAAGGACCCTGGTTTGATTCTCCAGGTACTACGTAAGCCAGATGCACATAGTGGCACATGCATCTGGAGTTCATTTGCAGTGGCATGCCCATTCTCACTCTCTCTCTCTCTCCCTCTCTCTTCTTTAATAAATAAATAAAATATTTTACAATATTTTATAATTTAATTTTTATAATATTTATTTATTTATTTATGAGAGAGAAAGAGGCAGAGAGACAGAGAGAGAGAATGGGCGTGCCAGGGCCTTCAGCCACTGCAAACAAACTCCAGATGCATGCATCCCCTTGTGCATCTGGCTTAGATGGGGCCTGGAGAATCGAACCAGGATCTTTTGGCTTTGGAGGCCATCTCTCCAGCCCCAAATTAAATTTTTTTAAAAAGTAGGTGCTCCATAGCACCTTCTGTTAGTTTACTAGTATCAGAGACTAAGAGTCCTATGGCCAATCCCCATTCCTTTATTTAACTGTATCATTTATTTATTTATTTATTTATTTATTTATTTATTTATTTATTTACTTACTTATTTGCATATGTGTGTGTTTGTGCATGTGCACAAGCCAGGGTCTCTTACCACTGCAAATTACTGCCTGTCCAGCTCTACGTGGGAATTAAACTCAGGTTAGCAGGCTTTGCAAGCAAGTACCTTTAACCACTAAGCCATCTCCTCAGGCCCTATCATTCTTTTTTCTTTTCTTTTGTTTGTATTTCAAGGTAGGGTCTCCCTCCAGCTCAGGCTGACCTGGAATTCACTATGTAGTCTCAGGGTGGCCTTGAACTCATGGCGCTCCTCCTACATCTGTTTCCCGAGTGCTGGGATTAAAGGCGTGCGCCACCACGTCTGGCTGCTTTTGAGTTTTGAAACAAGGTCTTGCTTTGTATCCCAGGCAGTCCTGTTATCCACTATGCAACCCAAGCTGGCCTCAAACATGAAGCAGTTTTTCCTGCCCTAGACTCTTTTTTTTTTTAATTTTTATTTATTTATTTATTTATTTTTTTGGAGAGAGACATAGAGAGAGACAGAGGGAGAGGAAGAGAGATAGAGATGGACGCACCAGCAGTCTCTCAGCTCCTGCAAAGAAATCTAGATGCGTGCACCCCCTTGTGGTCAAGTGCGCCCTTGCATCACTTTACATCTGGTTAAACGTGGGACCTGGAGATTAGAACCGCTGGAGATTGGAGCCGGCGATCTTAGGCTTAGGAGGCAGGCGCCTTAACCACTAAGCCATCTCTCCAGCCCCTGCCTTAGACTCTTGAATGTTGGGGTTACAGGCTTACACCACACCCAGCTACCATGCCCATTCTTAAAATAACAGTTTTTTAAATATATTTTATTTATTTACAAGGAGGAGAGAATATGAATGGGTGCACAAGGGCCTCTAGCCAGTGCAAATGAACTCCAGATGCATGCACCACTTTGTGCATCTGACCTTATGTGAATATTGAGGAATCAAACCTGGGTTGTTAGGTAGTGCAGGCAAGTGCATTAACTTCTGAGCCATCTTCCCAGCCCTTAAAGTAGTCTATTTTAAAGCTGAGTGTGCTGACATACACCTGGAGTCCCAACACTGAGGTGGGCAGTTTCTTTGAGCCCATGAGTTTGACACCAACCCAGGCAACATAGGCAGATCCCATTCCCTCATGCAAAAAAAAAAAAAAAAAAAAGCAGGGCTGGAGAGATGGCTTATCGGTTAAGGCACTTGCCTACAAAGCCTAATGGACCGGAGTTCAGTTTCCTAGTACACATGTAAAGCCAGATGCACAAAGTAGTGCATGCATTTAGAATTCATTTGCAGTGGCTGGAGGCCCTGGTGTGTCCATTCTGTCTGTCTCTCCTTCTCTCTCTCTCTCTCTCTCTCTCTCTCTGCTTGCAAATAAATAAAATAAAATACATTGAAAAAAATCAGAGCCAGGTGTGGTGGCATATGCCCCTAATCCTGGCACATGGGCAGCTGAGGCAGAAAGATCCTGAGTTTGAAGACAGCTTGGACTACACAGTGAGACTCTGTCTTAAAAAAAAAATGTAGGCCAGTTAATCCCAGAATTTGGGAGGCTGAGGTAGAAAGACTGTTGTGAGTTCAACACACAAAAAAAAAGCAAATAAAAACATTGTTTTGTCTACATACTAAATATGTCCATATCTAAGGAAACTTAATTAAAAAGAAAAATTTTTTAAAAGAATAATAGTTTTATGTGATCTTTTTCTCCATTCTTCCACAGGTATAATCAAAGGATATCACTTGCTATTCCCAATCTAGGCAATACTAGCCAGCAGGAATATAAAGTGTCTTCAGTGCCAAACACTTCTCAGAGTTATGCCAAAGTTATCAAAGAACATGGGTAAGTTGAAAGGTAAAATGAGTTTCTTTTGTCAACAGTACTTCCTTTGGTAATAATATTATTAATGGGGCTGGGAGAGATGGCTCAGCAGTTCAGGTGCTTGCCTGAAAAACCTAAAGATCTGGGTTTAATTCCCAAGTACCCACATAAAGCCAGATATACAAAGTGGTGCATGCATCTAGAGTTCATTAGCAGCCTGCTAGAGGCCCTGGCTGTTTCACTTGCATTCTCTCTCTCTCTCTTTTTCTCTGTCTCTCTCTGCTTGTTTGTTTTGGTTTTTTAAGGTAAGGTCTCACTCTAGTCCAGACTGACCTGGAATTCACTATGTAGTCATCTCAGGGTGACCTCAGACTGACGGTAATCCTGTTACCTCTGCCTCCCAAATGCTGGGATTAAAGGCATGTGCCACCACACCCAGCCTCTCTGCTGGTAAATAAATAAAAATAAAATTAAAAAATAATTTTTGTATCTGTATCTTTCTCTCTCTCAAATAAATAAATAAATAAAATGTCTTAATTAAAAAAAAAACTGGGGCTGAAGAGGTGGCTCAGCAATTAAGACACTTGCTTGTAAAACCTAATGACCCAGGTTCAGTTTCTCAGTGACAATGTAAAGCCAGATGCACAAGGTGGTACATGTGTCTGTAGTTTTCAGTGGCTTGAGGCTCTGGATTGCCCTTTTTTTTTTTCTCTCTATCTGCCTCTCTCTCAAATAAATAAATAAAAAATAAAATAAAATGTTTAATAATATTGTTAAAAGTGTACAGAGAAGTGTCAAATCAACTTTATTTTGCTGAATTTGAAGAAAGTAGACTGGTGATTTTCTAGACGATTACCACCATATATCAAAATTTTATTCTGTTTGTGTGAGTAGGTATGTGCTCAGGCCAGTGATCAGTGTTGGGTTTTCTCCCTCTTGCTCTCCATCTTATTTATTGAAACAGGGTCTCTCGCTGAACCCAGGGCTCACCAATTCAGATAGTATAGTCAGTTGCCTGTCTTTACCTCCTGAGTGCTGGGATTACTGACGTCTGCTGCTACAATGCGCAGTACTTACTATGGGTTCTGAGGATCCAGACTGAGGTCCTCAGACTTGTGTAGCAAGGGCCTTACTCACTGAGCCATCTCCCCAGCCTCAAAATTATATTCTTTTTTTTTTAAAGATTTTTGAGGTAAGCTTTCACTGTAGCCCAGGCTGGCCTGGAATTCACTATGTAGTCTCAGGGTGGCCTCAAACTCATGGTGATCCCCCTACCTCTGCATCCTCAGTGCTGGATTAAAGGTGTGCGCCACCAGCCTGGCTAAGATAGTTTATTTTTACTGTGTTTTTCTTCCAGTTCTAAAGCTAAACCTAGTCAATGAAAACCGTACAGCTTTCATTTATATTTGAAATTGGCAACATGGTTTCAATTTATATTGCTTCTGTAATTCTTGCAATATAGGCATTTTTATTGTTTAAACATTGTCACCTTAGAATCATAACACCTAAAAAATTAAAAAATTTTTAAAAAAGAATCATAGCACCTAATTAACACAGTATGGTAGAAGTGATATGAAAAGTGTAAATAGAAAATTTAATAATAACAATTTTAATAACTTTGTGACATTTCTTTTTACCTGTTCTCTAGTACTGACTTTTTTGACAAGGATGGAGTCATGAAAGACATCAGGGCTATTTATCAGGTTTATAATGCACTTCAGGAGAAAGTACAGGTAACTGACTTATTTACTGACTTTCATCTTATTTATATTGCTCAAGGATTTGAGTTCTACTTTAATTTTTTTATAAACTTTAAGTAACAAATGACTTATGATCCAAAAGTCACTATGTGCTTTCCAGGAATAATATAAGGTCTGTAGAGTGGAGTTACTCATGCCAGCCTACACAAGCCTGTCTCACTATGTGACTGAAGTCAAGCCTCTGAAGTATATTATTAATGCTACTGCTTAAAATACTTGTGGACATGCCGGGTGTGGTGGCACATGCCTTTAATCCCGGCACTTGGGAGGCAGAGGTAGGAAGATCGCCTTGATTTCAAGGCCACCTTGAGACTACATAGTGAATTCCATGTCTGCCTGGACTATAGTGAGGCCCTATCTCAAAAAAAAGAAAACACCTTATGGCCCTATTTGCAATAGTGTTTGTTCTGGGGAAAATGTATTGAGTTTAAAGACTACTAAGAACACAACTGTCTCCATCTGTTACACTCTAAGTAGAAACAACATCACAACCTAGTAACTCATTACAGTTCTGCTTCCATATGTCTACTCATTTTGCCCCCAGCTGCCTGTGTAGTGTGGGAAGACTGTTCAGTCCTAGTAATTCATGGTATAGGTATTTGTGGACTTGTCTCCCTGAGCTGAGCTGGGTGCTGACATTGCATTCCCACATTCTTGTCACCAATCCTCATGTTCTTAGTAGTTTGCTCTAACACCTAGACACAAAAGAGCCTTTTGAGCTGGAGAGATGGCTTAGCAGTTAAGGCGCTTGCCTGCAAAGCCTAAGAACTCATGTTCAAATCTCCAGGTCCCATAAGACGCACAGTGACACAAGCACCCAATATCACACATATTCCACAAAGGGACACACATGTCTGGAGTTCAGTTGCAGTGGCTGAAGGCCCTGGCGCACCTGTTCTCTTCCTCCATCTCTCCTTCCCTCTCTCTCTCCCAAAAAACAACAAAAAAAGAGCTTTGAACTTAACCTTGAAGGCAAGAAGGAAAGTGGCAAAGTTGAGGACTCTTCTAGTCCTGGTGAAAGCCTGGTTTAAGAAGAATGCTGCAGAGAGTAGAGAGAGGAATGGAGAAGGAATAGACAGGGAAGGCAGACTACATGCAGCCTGAGGCAACAGGGTCTATAGACCTGGAAAAGTGGAAAACTCTCCAGGCTCTTGGTGCCAGACTTACTTTCTAGAAGTTTTTGGAATTTCTGCTATGGAAGGAATGCACAGTGGAAAAGAGTTTTTTGTCCTGAATTCAAGAGCCTGCCCTTTTCATACTATCAACACTGGCCAAAAGACTGCAGAGTGGCAGTTATTCGTGTCCTTGTTGATTGAGAAAGGCCCACAATGAGATACTGTGTTTATTCATACCTCACTTTGAAACTTATTTTCTTTTCCAGCTTTTCTGCATCATAACTATTGCAGTTAAATAAATCTGTTTCATTTACTACTTTGATTTTTGATTGTAAATAAATGTTGAAAACATTTCATCCCCATCTTTTATCCTTCCTTTGTAAGCTAAACTGGTATCATGAACTCTCATTTTGTTTCAATAAAAATGTTTTAACAGAGCCGGGCGTGGTGGCGCACGCCTTTAATCCCAGCACTCGGGAGGCAGAGGTAGGAGGATCGCCTTGAGTTCGAGGCCACCCTGAGACTACAGAGTGAATTCCAGGTCAGCCTGAGATAGAGTGAGACCCTACCTCGAAAAACCAAAAAAAAAAAAGTTTTAACAGAGCCGGACGTGGTGGCGCATGCCTTTAATCCCAGCATTTGGGAGGCAGAGGTAGGAGGATCGCCATGAGTTCAAGGCCACCCTGAGACTACCGAGTGGATTCCAGGTCAGCCTAGGCTAGAGTGAGACCCTACCTTGAAGAAGAAATGTTTTAACAGGGAAGACATATATTTCTGACTTTACCCATATCTTTTTAAGACTTCATAAATGGATTAACAGTCATCATAAAACTAGAAGCTGTGGTGTGCTTTTATAATCCCAGCACACTATAACAAGTAGGGAGGAAAAAGAAGGATTTCCCAGGAGCTCACAAATGGAGTGATGAACAAATGAGATTCCCTGCCTCAAATGAGATGGAAGGCACAAAAATTGTTCTCTGACTTCCACATATTCTGTGGCTTCCATGCACACATGCACAAACATACTTGCCAAATAAACAGACAATCCTGAGCCTGATATGGTGTCATACGCCTAGAAACCCAGCACTGGAGAAGCTAAAATGGAGAATCTCAAGTTTAAGGCCAACTTGTGCTACCTTTCTAAAAAAAAGAAAATCCTGGTCTCTTAGGCACTTAGGACTTTGCTCTACCTTACCTATCTACTTTTCAGTTTGACAAAAACCATCTGAGCTTTTCTGTGGATTATAACAGGATTGAATTTATGGACTGCCTCATACTTGGTTTGAAGCTAACCTTTCTTCATGGGGCTTTTTCCCCAGGCAGTGTGCGCAGATGTAGAAAGGAGTGAGCGAGTTGTTGAATCTTGTCAGGCAGAAGTGAACAAGTTAAGAAGACAAATCACTCAGAGGAAGAATGAAAAGGAACAAGAAAGAAGTAAGTTTCTTGTTCATTTACCATTCACTAGAAGGAAATGTCTTATTTTTTGTGGAGGAGAAGTACTGAGGATTAAACATGGCTCCTACATTCTGGACAAGTGCTTTACCACTGAGCTACCCTGCCCTTTCATACCTTTTTTTGTTATCATTATTTGTGTTTGTTGTTTTTTGGGCGGGTTGTTTTCTGGGGGAGAGTTGTTGTTTTGTTTTATTTACTGTAGGATCTAGCTCTATCCCCAGCTGACCTGGAACTCTAGTCCCAGGCTGACCTTGAACTCACAGTGATCCTCCTTCCTACCTCTGCCTCCCAAGTGCTGGGATTAAAGGCATGTGCCACCATGCCCAGCTGTTTTTTTTTTTTGTTGTTGTTGTTTGTTTTTTAAGCATTATTTTTCTTTAAAATTTATTTATTTATTTATTTATTTATTTATTTATTTATTTGCAAGCAGAGAGAGAGATAGGAGAGAGGCAGACAGAGAGAGAATGGGCGTGCCAGGGCCTCTAGCCACTGCAGACGAACTCCAGATGCATGTGTCCCTTGTGCATCTGGCTTACATGGGTCCTGGAGAATTGAACCAAGATCCTTTGACTTCACAGGCATACGCCTTAACCACTAAGCCATTTCTCCAGCCCTGTTTGTTTGTTTTTAAGTTAATTAATTTGCAAGCAGAGAGAGAGAGAAACAGAATGGGCACGCCAAGGTCTCAAGCCACTGCAAACAAACTCCAGATAAATGTGCCACCTTGTGCATCTACCTTTACATAGTTACTGGGGAATTGAACCCAGGTCGTTAGACTTTAACCGCTGAGCCATCTCTCCAACCGTTTGTTTTTAAGCAGAGTCTCACTCTAACCCAAGCTAACCTAGAACTCACTCTGTAGTCCAGTTATAGTTACTTCTTGTTGCTAGGGTAAAGCACCCACCAAAGGCAGCTGACCGGAGCAAAGTTTGTATTTTGGTTTATAGTCTTGTGGGGAAGCTTCATGATGGCAGGGGGAAAGATGGCATGAACAGAGTCTGGAGGACATTACCTCTGCCACAGCAAGTGGAAAACAGCCACAGGAGAGTGAGCCTAACTGATTAGTGGGATCTGGCATAACAACCCTAAGCCTGCCTGCCCCCAACATACCTTCTCCAATAAGACTCCACTTACCAGACTGACATCAGCTGGGAACCAAGCGTTCAGAACACATGAGTTTATGGAGGGTCATCTGATTCAAACCACCACACCCAGGCTGGCCTTACACTCATGGTGCTCCTCCTACCTGTACCTTCCAAGTGCTGGGATTAAAGTCATGTACCATCACATCCTTCTTTTGTTTGTTTGATTGTTTGTTTTGAGACAGGAGCTCCATAATTTTCCCAGGCTGGTCTTGAACTTACGATCTTTCTGCCTCAGCCTCCCAAGAAGCTGGGAATTTATAGGTCTGCACCACATGATCAGGCTATGTGTTACTTTAAATATCAAATTGTACATTAACTGACTTGAGCCCTTCTATACTAAGCTCATTGTATCATACTTCCAATAACTAAAACTGGAACTAACATTCATGCTAATGCTAGTCAAATGGCTACATATCTTCATTCTCCAGAAGAAATAATCTACAGCCATTAAATATATTGAGGTAGAGCCAGGTATGGCAGTGCACACCTTTAATCCCAGCACTTAGGAGGCAGAGGTAGGAGGATCACCATGAGTTTGAGGCCACCCTGACACTACATAGTGAGTTTCAGGTTAGCCTGGGCTAGTGTGAAACCCTAGCTCAAAAAAAAAAAATTATATATATATGGCCCTGGTGTGCCTGTTCTCTCTCTTTCTCTCTCTCAAATAAATAAATAGATAAATATTTCTTTATCTATCTATCTATCTATCTGACAGAAACCGGGAGGGAGGGAGGAGAAGAGAACGGGCACACCAGGGCCTTCAGCTGCTGCAAAAGAACTCTAGACACATGCGCTACCTTGTGCATCTGGCTTACATGGGTCCTGGGAAATTGAACCTGGGTCCTTTGGCTTTGCAGGCAAGCGCCTTAACTGCTAAACCATCCCTCCAGCCCCTAAATAAATAAATAAATAAATAACAAGAGAGAAAGAGAAGGAAAAAGAAGAAAGTGCAGAGAGCTTCTGCCATGTGGAGGACAGGAGTGGAGTAGAGAGCCCATGTGCGAATAAGGGTGGGAATCTCCTGAAGCTTATACGAACCTGGAAGTTGAGGAGCCAGCCAAGAGAGAGTTTGTCCCCTGGCACACATCTACTTATAACCTTGTTATGATGAGCTTCATCTTCAGGCTCAGGTGAGCCTGAGAGACCTCTGATTAGTCTGAGCTAGAGGCTGGCTCAGGAAGAGGCCAGCCATGACACCAAGTTCTGGGGGCTGGACTTAACCAACCATAATGTTAGGATTAAATTTAAATTCTAAGAAAGGAGACTTCCCTCCCAGAAGGTATTCAGGTTTGTGGAAAAACAGATCTAGGGAACTCCTTTAGTCTGGAGATAAGAAGTCCCATCATCCTTTGATCTCTAGCAAAGTGGGCAGGTTCAAAGACATTTTTGCCTTCACTTTCCGGGGCCTAGTCACTCTAACTGCCTCCATCCCCCTCTGAAGAAGATCTAATCTTGACTGCCATTGGGGAATCGGCGCAGACCGATTTGGCTTCTTCAAGCTGATTGGGTTCAAGGATGTGACAGTTGGGAAATTTCCCCAGTGGGACTATCTAAGGGACCCTGAAAGGGTATTGGTGGAATATACAAAGACAGTCTTGGAAGAAAATGTTGGGGAGAAAGAATAAAAACAAAGGGGGCGCACAGCAAACTGGACGCCTTTAGGGTTTCCATTTTTGTGGCCTTCTAGGCCTCGGAGAGCATTTGAGGGAACCCGGGTAGATGGTCTCAGGACCATCTGAGCTGAGCTGAGCTGACTGAGATTGAATGGCATAGTAGTGCCTGACATGCTCCAAAATCCGTTCCTGTAGGTCTTGTGAAGTAAATGAAGCATTAGCAGAGTTGTCAGGAACATATGCACAACATTTAACCTTGATAATAGCAAATATACCACCTTGGGCTGCCATGAGGATGTCATAAACCAATTGTCTTTTATCATTTGAACCTCAGAACCAAGAAGGGAGATTCTGTGAACTATTTTTATTTATTTATTATTTTAATTAATTTTTTTTTTCATTGACAGCTTCTTTAATTGTAAACAATATCCCATGGTACTTCCCTCCCTCCCCCCCACTTTCCCCTTTGAAACTTCACTCTCTATCATATCCCCTCCCCCTCTCAATCAGTTTCTCTTTTCAGTTTGATGTCATGACTTTTCCTCCTATTATGATGACTTGTATAGATAGTGTCGGGCACTGTGAGGTCATGGATATCCAGGCCATTTTGTTTCTGGCGGAGCACGCTGTAAGGAGTCCTACCCTTCCTTTGGCTCTTACATTCTTTCCGCCCCTTCTCCGCAATGGACGCTGAGCCTTGGAAGTTGTGTTTGAGATGTTTCAGTGCTGAGCACTCCTCTGTCCCTTCTTCTCAGCACCATGGTGAATCATTCTGAATCATCCCAAGGTCGTCACTGCCATCTGAAAAGAGAAGCTTCTCTAACCAAAAGTGAGAGTAGCATTAATATATGGGTATGGACATTAAGAGACATGCTTACTGGGCAGTTTGGTGAGCGTAGTATATACATTTAGCAAGACACCAGCAGACATTACACCCTTAGGGCTCATGACTACCCCTGTCATAGGTTTTCAGTATCAGGGATGTATTCCCTCCCATGGAGCGGGCCTCCAATCTAATTAGAGAGTGGTTGGTTTCCCCCATAACAGACATGTCACTATTGCACCCATTGGCTCATTTGGCCTGGCTGGCCAAATTAAAAGCTTGCAGTGGCCACTGTTGAGTACCTTCACTGGTGTTTTCTCTCTCCCATTGAGCTGCATGCAGCGTAGCTTTTTCCAACTTTCTGTCAGCTGGTCCTCATGGAGGAGGCTTTCAGCTCAGCTCCAGCAGTATTTCTCAGTGACCTTGCAGCCCAAGTATATGGAGTCTTCAGCAATAGGGTCTTAACATCTATTCCTGGTGGGAAACCAAGGGCCTCAGCAATGGCCTACAATGTTTTGGGGGTATCTGTAACCTCCCTGCCAACAACTCACTGGAAGGTATCCCATCCCTGGCATTGAAAATTTTCTAGTAACAATCTGTGGCTTCTGAGTGTTACATTGTCCAGAAAAGTAGGTTTCCATATGACTTATTTATATCCTCTTAGATTTTGACTAGCCCTTCCTCCATCTTTCCTTTACTCAATCTCTTCCCCTGACCTCACTTAGGCCTTTTCACCCCATTAATCTGTTCTTCTACTTACATATATACAATAGCATCCTTTTTTTTTTTTTTTTTTTTTGGTCCAGGCTGACCTGGAATTAACTATGTAGTCTCAGGGTGGCCTCTAACTCTTGGTGATCCTCCTACCTCTGCCTCCTGAGTGCTGGGATTAAAGGCGTGCACCACCACGCCCGGCTTAATACCATCCTATTAAGTCCCCCCTCCCTCCCTTTCTATTCCCTTTATAGCCCCTTTCTAGTTTACTGGCTTTTGCTACTGAGTTTTATTTTTTCTCACATAGAAGTCCAATCATTTGTAGCTAGGATCTACATGTGAGAGAGAACATGTGATGTTTGGTTTTCTGGGCCTGGGTTACCTAAGTATAATCCTTTCCAGATCCATCCATTTTCCACCAAACTTCATAACTTCATTTTTCTTTACCACTGAGTAGAACTCTATTGCATAAATGTGCCACATCTTCATTATTCACTCATCAGTTGAGGGACATCTAGGCTGGTTCCATTTCCTAGCTATTGTAAATAGAGCGGCAATAAATGTGGTTGAGCAAGTATCTCTACTTGCCTAGGAGTGGTATAGGTGGGTCATATGGTAGGAAGCTCAACCCTTATGTGGCAATATTGAATTTGGTAAAATGACTTCTGCTTCCCCTTCCTCCTTCAAGACATGGTATCACCATGTAGCTCAGTCCAGCCTGTATCTCCCCACTTCCCCATCCTCCTGCCTCAGCCTCCTTCCCCAAATGCTGGGATGACAAATTTGAGCCACCATGCCCAGACTATGTTTGTCTTTTTCTTTTCTTTTTTTCTGAGGTAGAGTTTCATTCTAGCCCAGGCTGACCTGGAATTCACTATATAAACTATTTTTTAATTCGATCATGTGTGTGTGTGTGTGTATATGTATATTTTGGGGGGGGGTTGTTTTGTTTTTTTTGTTTGTTTGGTTGTTTTTCAAGGTAGGGTCTCACTCTGGCCTAGGCTGACCTGGAATTAACTATGTAGTCTCAGGGTGGCCTCAAACTCACAGTGATCTTCTTACCTGAGTGCTGGGATTAAAGGCGAGTGCCACCACGCTTGGCTTTTTGTTTTGTTTTTGAGCAGAGTCACATGGAGCTCAGACTAGCAATAAAACACTCACTATGTACCAAGGATGACTTGAGTTTCTGATCTCTCCTGTCTCCATCTCCCAAGTGTTGGGATTTAATTGTGCACTATCACATCTGGTTTATGAAGTGCTGGGAATTGAACTCAAGGCTTCATGATGTATGCCAGGCAAGCATTCTAACAAGTGGGCTATATTCCCAGCCTCCCTGATCATATATATTCTTATTACAAATGTTCAGCTGTCAGGCTGGAGAGATGGCTTAGTGGTTAAGGCACTTGCCTGTGAACCCTAAGAACTCACATTCAAATATCCAGGTCCCCACATAAGAGACACACAGTGATGCAAGTGCACAATGTCGCACATGTGCACAAGGGGGCACACACATCTGGAGTTTGTTTGCAGCAGCTGAAGGCCCTGGCGTGCCCCTTCTTTCTTTCTCATTCCCTCTCTGACTCTTTTCTCTCTCTCTCTCATGAAAAAAATGTACAGCTGTAATCCATCTCTTTTACATTTTATATTATTCGTCTTTTTGTAAAAAAAAAAAAAATTAATGATTTTTTTTGTCAAGGTAGTCTCAGCATAGCTCACGCTAACCTGGAACTCACTCTGTATCCTTAAGCTGACCTCTAACTCACAGTAATCCTTCTACCTCAGCTTCCTGAGTACTGGGATTTAAGGCATGTACCGTCACACCTGGTTTGTCATATGTTTTATAAACTTTATGGGTAAATGTTAGGTCTGGTGGTGAATCTGGGCATGGTGGTCTGAATCTAATTCCAGCATTTGGGAGGTAGAGGCAAGGGGATTTCTAGGAGCTCAGGGTCATCCTTGGCTACATAGTGAGTTCCTGACTAGCCTGGGTTAAATAAGAACCCATATAAAAAGTTTTAAAAAAGAGCCAGGTGTGGTGGCGCACACCTTTAATCCCAGCATTCGTGCTGAGGTAGGATTACAGTGAGTTCAAGGCCAACCTGAGACTACATAGTAATTTCCAGGTCCACCTGAACTAGAGTGAGGCCCTACCTCAAAAAACAATAAATAAATAAATAAATTAATTAATTAAATTAAAGGGGAAAAAGCCAAGCATGGTGAGTGCCTGCCATTAATCCCAACACCTGGGAGGCAATGGTAGGAGGACCAGTGAGTTCAAGGCCAACCTAGGACTACAGAGTAAGTTCCAGATTAGTCTTGGGCTAGAGTGAGATCTTTCCTAAGGAAAAAAGAAAAAGAAATGCAAACAGGAATTTGGAACAGTTGAGTCAGTAGCACAAGTATAATGTGTCAATCTATAATTATATAAAATTTATAATTATGACACATGCATTTGATAGAGTATTATAGCCATTAAAGTGAACTTGGATTAACATCCATTTGTAATTTTTTTTTCCTTGTTGTTTTTCTAGCCCAGGCTGACCTGGAATTCACTATGTAGTCTCGGGGTAGCCTCGAACTCAAGGCAATCCTCCTACCGCTGCCTCCCAAGTGCTGGGATTAAAGGCGTGTGCCTATGCCTGGCTTTTTTTTTTTTTTTTTGGTACTAATAATTTTTGTATGTATGTTGATAAGGATTGAACCTAGGGCTTTGCACATGCTAGGAAAGTGCTCTACCACTGAGATACACCTCCAGCCGCTAAAAACACATTTTTTGTCTCATTTTGTCTTAATATATTTATTTATTAGAGAGAAAGGCAGATAAGGAGAGAGAGAATGGGTATGCCAGGGCCTCTTGCCACTACAAACAAACTCCATATGCATGCACCACCCTATGCATCTGGCTTATGTGGGTCCTGGGGAATTGAACCTGGGTCTTTAGCTTCTCAGACAAGCACCTTAACCACTAACCTCTCTCTCCAGCCCTAAAAACACATTTTTTATTTGTTTTTTAAATATTATTTATGCACATGTGGGGGAGACAAACAAACACCAGGTGCTTGTGACACTTTTTGTGTCTGTCTTTATGTGGGTGACTATGGAATTGAACCTGGGCTAACAGGCTTTGCAAGAAAGTGCCTTTAACCACTAAGCCATTGTTGTGGTCAGCTTCAGGTTGCTGTGATGAGCTTCCAAACAAGACACAGTTTATGGGAAGAATAGCGTTTATCTCAGGTTTACAGATCCAGGAGAAGCTCCATAATGGCAGAAGCTGGCCCCCTTTACCAAGTCCATGCAGAGAGAAAACCACCACAAGCAAGCACACTACAGGAACTCCTGACAGCACAATTACTCTGCATATCTTTAGACTGGAAACAGATCCTCCCCCAGTAACACCCTAAAGCGGGACCCTAGGATCTGCCCACAGTGACACCTCCTCCAGCCAGGTGGCTGGAGATCTAAGTTACAAGCTTTAATAAACTCCTGGATCTAATGGAGGACATCCATTCAAACTACCACTGCCGTCTGTTTACCCACCTCGTTTGTTTTTGTTGTTGTGCTGGGATTAAAGGCATGCACCACCACACCTGACCCTCATTTTTTTGTTTTGGTTTGGTTTTTGTTTTGGTTTGGTTTGGTTTGGTTTGGTTTTTGGTTTTTCTTGGTAGGGTCTCGCTCTAGCTGGAATTCATTATGAAGTCTCAGGGTGGCCTTGAACTCATGGCAATCCTCCTACTTCTGCCTCCCGAGTGCTGGGATTAAAGGCGTGCTCCACCACGCCCGGCCCTCATTTGTTTTTTGAGACTGAGTCTCATGTAACCTTGGCTGGCTCTGAACTTGGTGTGTGCCTGAGGATAACCTTGAATTTATATGCTTCCTACTTCCACCTTCTAAATGCTGGGATTATAAGTGTGTACTACCATGCCCAGGACTTCAGTCATACTAAGCAAGCACTAAGTGATAACCCTAGCCCATTAAAAAAAAAAGGTGGGCTTGAGAGATGGCTTAGTGGTCCAGGCGTTTGCTTTCAAAGCCAAAGGATCCCAGTGTTATTCTCCAGGACCCATGTAAGCTAGATGCACAAGGTGGCACATGCATCTGGAGTTCGTTTGCAGTGGCTGGAGGCCCTGGCATGCCCATTTTCTCTCTCCCCCTCTTTCTCTCTCTCAAATAAATAAATAAAATATATATTTTTTAAAAAGTTAATGCTATCTATACTAATAGTTGAAAGATGTTTTAGAGCAGTCCTAAAATTTTGATAAATTTGTGCTCTGGTTCCTGGAAATTCAAGCATAATAGATAGATAGATAGGGCTTTTAAACTTTTAAGAAGCAGGGGTATAAGTGCATCGTGACAAGTACTTTTTTTTTTTTCTGAGGCAGGGTCTCACTCTAGCTTAGGCTGACCTGGAATTCACTGTGGAGTCTCAGGGTGGCCTCGAACTCATGGTGACAGGTACCTTTAAATGTAACATTTAGTCAGGCTGGTACAAGCCTATAATCCCAGTATTTGAATAGTAGAGGCAGGAGTATCAGAAGTTCAAGGCCAGCCTGGGCTATATGAGACCCTGTCTCCAAAAAAAAAAAAAAATGGGAGCCAGGAGTGGTGGCGCATGCCTTTAATCCCAACACTTGGGAGGCAGAGGTAGGAGGATTGCCATGAGTTCAAGGTTACCCTGAGACTACAGATGAATTCTGGGTCAACCCAAGCTAGAGTGAGACCCTACCTCGAAAAACCATAAAAAGTATTTGGTGTGAAGATATTGTAAAAGGTGTTGAAAATTGTTTCTGCCCCAAGATTTGAGCAACAGTTGAGCAAAAGAAGGTTGTCTTGGGCCTTCAAAAATGAATGTAAGTACATAATACAGTTGTAAAATAATGGTAACAAATAGGTTGACCATGTAATGAATGGTGATAAAACCTGTGGAGGTAAAGAAGGTGTTAAAATATCTGTCATGTTTTTTTACAGGATTGCAGCAGGCGATGTTAAGCAGACAGATGTCGTCTGACAGTGTGGAACCAGCATTCAGTCCTCGGATGTCCTATTCTGGGTTTGCAGCTGAAGGAAGAAGTCAGCTTGGAGACACAGAGCCCTCTGATCCTCCTCCCCCTTACTCTGATTTTCACCCAAACAATCAAGAAAGTACTCTGAGCCACTCTCGCATGGATAGGAGTGTCTTCATGCCTCGACCTCAAGCCGTGGGCTCTTCCAGCTACGCTTCCACCAGTGCCGGACTGAAGTATCCTGGAAGTGGAGCCGACCTTCTTGCTTCCCACAGAGCAGCAGGAGACAGTGGTGAGGAATCTGATGACAGTGATTATGAAAACTTGATTGACCCTGCAGAGCCCTCCAACAGTGAATACTCACATTCAAAAGAGCCACGATCTGTGACACATCCCGAGGAGGAGCCCAGGAACACTCAGACCTCCCAGATTTAACTGAACAAATGACAGTCTTCCATTTGGCACTGCTTTTCTTAATAAGAAGCGTGTTGAAAGTTGGTTGAGGACTGAATCTGGGGGAGAACTGCTTTCTCAGATACCGTGGCTGCAGAGAGGAGAGTCCTGTGCACAGAACAGAACGTGCGGGAACCTCCGTCCTTCCGCCAGTCCTACCCTCCCTCCGGACACAGTGCGCAGGGTTCACAGAATCATTGAGATAATCAAACTGTCCTAATCCTGGTGCGATTCATGGATGTACTGGTAAATTTAGGCAAAATTAAACTTGTCACTGTAATTTCTGTTCTTTTCAATGAATTGGAAATTATTTAGAGACTAAGCACAATTAGTCTATAAATATTCTGTAAATCAAAAACTTACCTCTTGCACTATCATGCCTTGAAATTTGCTTTTTTTCAAAGGGAAATGAGTTTAGCAGCAGCCTTCAAAGAACTTCTTTCTATGATGAGCCAAATTCATCTTTGCCAGAAAAGAAATTTTGTTAACTCTAAGAAGCCTAATTGGAACAAATCAACTATGCTTTCTCCTTTCTGCATGACTTTGTAAGAGCGAAGGAGAGAGCTTTGTTTCAACTTTTTCTACTAGCCTGATACGTATTGTCACTTAAAATGGTTGCCTTTAAAAAAAAAGTAGAAATACTAATTACCAGTAAGTAATCATGCAAATAAGTATGCCATAAAATGAGGTAGTTCCTTTCTCGGGTGGATGACTGTGACTGCTGTGGTGCACTAGCACACGCTGGGGTCTGTCCTGGCATCTTAGAGGAAGGACCCTCAGCAGTGGAAACACAGTTAGATGCCAGACCTGAGTTCTGTGAAGAACAGTCCAAACATGATAGATTGAGTTCCCACGGGAGGGGATGTAACTTGCTTAGATCTGACAAATCCTAGTGCTAGTTTGATTTGTGGAGGAAAGACATTTAATAGACTGGGAATCTTGGTGAATAGAAATTTGTTTTAAATCCAAATAACCGTACTTATTTTTTTTTTAAGTTGCCATTTGTGTGGGATAATTGCAGATACGTAGAGACAGTTGGGATGCACTTATGTTTTTATTTAATTACTGCTTGTTTTCTAGTTTTGCCCAGAATGTGTGAAACCACTAAGACCTTATGAGTAGTATGTTGGGCTCTTGGTCCAGGAATGGCAAGACCTACCATTTACAGCAAGGCTGACCCAGAAAGTTAATGCTTACAGTTTAACTGCATGTCCTTGGACCGGTGAAAACAACAGGAGTAAGGAAGCCATTCAAAGACTTGACCTCTCATTCCAAAAGAGTAGTCTCACTTTACCGGAAGTGTTTTCTCAGGAGCTGCAGCTCCAGTTGAAATCAGACAGTATAACTTGGACTTGAGAATGAGAACCTGAAGCTGCCACTCTTTGGGTGTTCACTCTGGGGGTCTGTATTTGAACTGCTGTCCTGGTTTGGCTGGCCTTCCACCACTGCCATTTGATTTGAAATGTTGCAGGTCACCTGTCGTCATCAACCACCTACTTACCAGCAGCTTCAGCACCATGTGGATTGAATTGTTTAAGTGCCATTGCCACCTCCTCTGTTCAGATTTTGACATTCAGGAAAATACTTTTATTTTTATGCCATACTGAAATCTACCATGTATATCTGACAAAGCAGTTAAATGTGACAATAAAAACTTATTTAATCACGTTGCCATTGTTTTATTGTCTATCTTAGTATTCTTCAGGGTCTTCCCTCAGTGGACTCATTATTGTGTTTTCCAGTAGATAGCCATATATTTGACAGAGAGAAGGAGACAGAGAATCGGAGTCAGAGAAAACATGGGTGCGCCAGGGCCTCCAGCCATTGCTGACGAACTCCAGGTACGTGTGCTACTTTGTGCACGTGGCTTTACGTGGGTCCTGGGGGAATCAAACTTGGGCCATCGGACCTTGAAAGCAAGCACCTTTAACCACTGAGCCATCTCTCCTGCCCTCTAGTACATAGCTTTTTAAAGATCATTAAAATTTAGCTGAGAGGGCCTGGAGAGATGGCTTAGCAGTTAAGGCACCTGCCTGCTAAGCCTAGGAACACCGGTTCCAATCTCCAGGTCCCACGTTTAGCCAGACGCAAAGTGACGCAAGGGCACAATGCCACACTTGACCACAAGGGGGCGCACGCATCTGGAGTTCTTTCACAGCGGCTGAGAGGCTGCTGGTGCACCCTTCTGTATCTGTCTTCTTCCCTCTCTTTCTCTCTGTGTCTCTCAAGAAAAAATATAGCTGAGGGCTAGAGGGATGGCTTAGAGGTTTAGGCTCTTGACTGCAAAATCTGGGGACCCAGGTTCAATTCCCCAGTACCCACATAATCCAGATGCACAAAGTGGCACATGCATCTGCAGTTTGTTTCCAGTGGCTAGAGAGAAGTCCCTGGTGTATTCCCCCCGCCACCTCTCCCTCTCTCAAATGAATAAATAAAATATTTTTTTAAAAACTGAGCTGGGGTGATGGCACTCACCTATGATTCCAACACTCAGGAGGCAGAGGTAGGAAGATCACCATGAGTGCGAGGCCAGTCTGAGACGACAGAGTGAATTCCAAGTCAGCCTGGACTACAGCAAGACCATATAAAAAATAAATAAATAGTCTTCAGTCTCCATAGACTTTTTGTCTATGGGACAAGAACGCAGTGTCCTAACACGTTTCTATTGATTTCATGGTGAGCATGCAAGAGCCATGTTATCTAGAGCAGAGCAGTATCCGTTACAGACAGCTGAAATTTGGAAAGACCCCCACCTGTCCCACACCACTCTTGTTTGTAGTGACTCCTCTACCTGGGTCTCCCAACCATTGAGCATCTTAGGACTTGTGGACTCAACTTACAAAAAGGACATCCTGGCTAGTGAGGATCCTGGGCAGCCATGACAGTTGAATGTGTCTTCAAAACCCAGGTTTGCAGTAGGATTCTAATGTCTTTTTTTTTTTTTTTTTTTTTTGGTGTGTGAGTGTATGTTTGTGTATGGAGTGTGGGCATGTATGTGGCACAGCACACGTGGAGATCACAAGACAGCTTTTGGGTTGGTCCTCACCTACCTTGTTTGAGGCAGAGTCTGCCATTTTTCACCATTCCATTGGTGAGCTTCTGGGAAATTCTGTATCTGCCTCTCGCCACAGATGCACTTGGATTACAGAAGCCCACCACAGCTTCCGGCTTTGGCCTGGAGCCTTGGGATCTGAATTCAGGTACAACCAGTACTTTATCCACTGAGCATCTATCTCCCCAGCCCAAGACTTGGGATTCTTTTAACCTACTTACAAATCTGAAAATGCTTGAATACACATAGTTGATTTTTTTGTTTGTTTTGGATTAGGGTCAAAACAAAAATGGAAATCTTAGTTCTAAATATTCAGGATTTATATTTTTAAATGCCAGGCAGTAAGGGAGTGACACTAACTGCTTTCATTAAATGATTTAAATTGCCTGTCTTGCAAAGAACATTCAAGCGGTTAAAAAAAAATGTCTGAGAACTTAAAATAAAAACCCCACTGAAATAGTAATGGTGATTAACTGTTTTGGATCTGGATTATGTTGTCTGTAGATTTCATTTTGGATACTGAAAAAGCTTCATTCTTCTACAGAGTTCTGTCTCATCCTTTCTCACAGCAAACCTGAATTCTGCCAGTCAGGAAACCCAAAGGCAAATGGTTCTGCAAATGTGTTGCTACTAAGTATCGGAAAGTGTTTCCTTCGAAGCTCTGTAACAGCCAGGCTTGTGGGAAGCCCTAAAATTTAGCTCTGCAGGCTTCACAGTGGTTTTGTCCGGAATGTCAGGAGTACAGACTGGTTACTCAGCCTGTCTGATCTCTGGACACTGAGCCAGGAGCACCCTCTAGCAGTGACCTTTTGGAACATCCACAGAAAGATGCTATAGTACATGCCACAGGTTATCCAGAAGCCTTATTACTATTTATTATTATTATTTTTTTTTTTTTTAACAAGATAGAATTGGCACACCATGGCCTCAGCCACTGCAATTTAACTCCAGGTGCTTGTGCCACCTAGTGGGCATATGTGACCTTGCGCTTGCCCCACATTTGTGTCTGGCTTACATGGAATCTGGAGAGATTGACATGGGTCCTTGGGCTTCGCAGGCAAGCATCTTAACTGCTAAGCCATCTCTCGTAGCCTTTTATTTGCACAAAGTTTTGGCACAAGGAAGATCATTGTAGCATACGTCCAGTAACCAAAACTGGAACTAACATTCATGCTAATGCTAGTCAAATGGCTACATATCTTCATTCTCCAGAAGAAATAGTCTGCAGCCATTAAATATATTGAGGTAGAGGTCAAAATGTTATCTTGACAGTCAGGAAAGATGTTTTGTATATACTGAATGAAGCAGCACAGGGTTCCAAGTAGTTAGGGATGAACTTTCTTTAGATTTTTGTTTGTTTGTTTGTTTGTTTGTTTGAGGTAGGGTCTCACTCTAGCTCAGACTGACCTGGAATTCATTATGTAGTCTCAGGGTGGCCTCGAACTCACGGCGATCCTCCTACCTCTGCCTCCCAAGTGCTGGGATTAAAGTTGTGTGCCAAAACCGGGCATGATGGCACACGCCTTTAATCCCAGCACTTAAGAGGCCGAGGTAGGAGGATCTTTTTGGTCAAGGGAACACCCAGAAGCCATGGGTGTTAGATTGTTAGGATATACCTTCATTTTCAGTGAAGGCCGTGAGTTCGAGGCCACCCTGAGACTACATAGTGAATTCCAGGTCAGCCTGGACCAGAGTGAGACCCTACCTTGCAAAACCAAAAAAAAAAAAAAAAAAAGAATGAGAGCCGGACGTGGTGGTACACGCCTTTAATCCCAGAACTTGGGAGGCAGAGGTAGGAGGATCACCATGAGTTCGAGGCCACCCTGAGAATACAAAGTGAATTCCAGGTCAGCCTGGGCTAGAGTGAGACCCTACCTCGAAAAACCAAAAAAAAAAAAAAAAAAAAAAGAATGAGGATGGTAAGACCACCTGGGTGCCTGCTAATAAAAACTGTCATGTGCTGAACGGGTGCAATAGTGACATGTCTGCTCTTGGGGTAACCAACTGCTCCATACTTGGACTGAAGGCCCTCTCTCCAGGAGGGAATACATACCTGGTACTGAAAAACCTAAGCAAAAGTCTATGGCAGGGGAGGTCATGAGTCTTAGGGGTATAAAGCCTGCTCTTGTCTGGCTAAATGTATATATTATTCCCACCAAGCAGCCCTGAAAGCACTATACTTAATGTTCATATTCACTAATACTACTCTCACTTCTGGTTAGAGAAGCTTCTCTTTTCAGATGGCGACCACTGGGATGACCCAAAAGGCAACATAGTGCTGAGAAGAAGGGATGGAGGAGTGCCCAGCACTGAAACATCTCTGTCACACCCTACAAGGCTCAGGGCTCATTGCAGAAGAGGAGGCGGATAGAATGGAAGAGCCAAAGGAAGGGTACGACTCCTTACAATGCAACTATCCAGACAGAAATTGGCCTCGATATCCATGACCTTGCAATGCCTAGCAATACCTTCGCAAGACCCTCATAATAGAAGAAAAAGATGATGACATCAAATTAAAAGAGAGACTAATGGAGAGAGGGAGGGGATATGATGGAGATTGGAGTTCTAAAGAGATATAGGGGCAGGGGAGGGAAATATCATGCATTTTTTGTATGTAAGTATAGAAGTTGTCAATTTAAAAAAAAGGTTTTTTTAAACCCTGTCATGTGGATCCTAGCTACAAACGTTTGGACTTCTATGTGAGTTGGAATAAAACTCGGTAGCAGAGGCCAGTAAGCAAGAAAGGGGATAGGAAGGGAAGGAGGAAACAGGGGGTTACTTAAGAGGATGGTATTGTATATATGTAAGTAGAACAGATTACTCAGGGTGGAAAGGCCTAATTGAGGTCCAGGGAAGAAATTGAGTAAAGGAAAGGTAGGGGGAGTGCTAATCAAAATCTAAGAGGGGGGCTGGAGGGATGGCTTAGCAGTTAAGGCGTTTGCCTGCAAAGCCAAAGGATCCCAGTTTGATTCTCCAGGACCCACGTAAGCCAGATGCACATGGTGACACATGCATCTGGAGTTCGTTAGCAGTGGCTGGAAGCCCTGGCGCATCTATTCGTTCTCTCTCTGCCTCTTTCTTTCTCTCAAATAAATTAATTAATTTTAAAAAATCTAGGGCTGGAGAGATGGCTTAGCGGTTAAGGTGTTTGCCTGCAAAGCTAAAGGATCTCCGTTCGACTCTCCAGGACCCACGTAAGCCAGATGTACAAGGGGGCGCATGCATCTGGAGTTCGTTTGCAGGGGCTGGAAGCCCTGGTGCACCCATTCTCTCTCTCTCTCTCTGCCTCTTTCTCTCTCTCAAATAAATAATAAAATAAATAAAATATATTTTTTAAAAAAATCTAAGAGGGTATGAATAAAGCATATGGAAACCTACTTTTTTGGTCAAGGGAACACCCAGAAGCCATAGATTGTTATTAGAAAATTTTCAGTGCCAGGGATGGGATACCTTCCAGTGAGTTGTTGGCCAGAGAGGTCCTGATGCTGCCAAAACATTATAGGCCATTGCCGAAGCCCTTGATTTCCCACCAGGACTAGATGGTAAGACCCTATTGCTGAAGATTCCACATGCTTGAACTGCAAGGTCACTGAGAAATGCTGCTGGAGCTGAGCTGAAAACATCCTCCATGTAGACCAGCTGACAGACAGGTAGAAAAAGCTAGGCTGCATGCAGCTCCATGGAAGAGAGAAAACCCCAGTGAAGATACTCAACAGTGGACCCTACAAGCTTTAAGTTTGTCAGGCTAAATGAGCCAACAGGTGAAATAGTGGCATGTCTGCTATGGGGGAAACTAACCACTCTCTAATCAGACTAAAGGTACATTCCATGGGAGGGAATATATGCCTGATACAGAAAACCCATGATGGGGGTGGAGGTCATGAGCCCTAGTGGTGTAATGCCTGCTGGTGCCTGGCTAAATGCATATATTATGCTCACCAAACTGCCCTGTAAATGCTTCTCTTAATGTCCACACCCATATATTAATGCTACTCTCACTTTTGGTTAGAGAAGCTTCTTTTTTCAGATGATGGTGACCTTGGGATGACTCAGAAGGCACCATGGTGCTGAGAAGAAGTGACAGAGGAGTGCTCAGCACTGAAACATCTCTATCACACCTTCCAAGGCTCAGAGTCCATTGTGGAAGAGGTGGTGGAAAGAATCTAAGAGCCAAAGGAAGAGTAGGACTCCTTACAACGTGCTCCTCCACACACAAAATGACCTAGATATCCATGACCTCACAGTGCCTGACACTACCTACACAAGACCATCATAATAGGAGGAAAAGATCATGACATCAAACTGAAAAGAGAGACTGATTGAGTGGGGGAGGGGATATGATGGAGAGTGGAGTTGCAAAGGGGAAATGAGAGGGAAGAGAATTACCATGATTTATTGTCTGTAAGTATGAAAGTTGTTAATTAAAAAAAATTTTTTTAAAACCTGTCTACACTATTGCTGAAGACATCACATGCTTTGGCTTCAGGGCACTGAAATCAAACTGGAATTGAGCTGGAAACCTCCTCCCTAGCTGGCATAGTGCTAGAAGTTCTTTGCAGGTTGCTGGGCGAGAAAATTCATCAACAGTCTTATCCCGCAGTGGACGCCATGAGCAACACAACTGACCGTCCAGGCAGGATGTACCCATGATTGTGCAATAGTAACATGTCTGCTACGGGGTAACCAGCGTCTCTCTCTGATGGGATTTGAGGCCCGCTTCATGGAAAGTAATCCATGCCGAATCCTAAAATTCTAATCAAAAGCTTATGGCTGGGAAGGTCACAGGCCCTTGAAAGGACACCTTGATAGTTGGAATTGATATGCCTCAATAGATTCATTTTACTACAGCTTCTTGGATATCTAGCTGCCTGGCTGGAAGAGAATCCTAGGGTCCAACTCTAAGGTGTCTTTGGAGGTTGCGGTAGTTTGAATAGATGGCCCCCAATATATTCAGTGTTTCATTGGTTTGTAGTTTGGATCTGCAGCCAACTGACTGGAGGAGGTGTCACTGAATGGATCTGGCAGTGGGTTTGACATTCCAATCTAAAGATATGCCTAGAGTTCCTGAGGTGTCCTATGTGGTGTGGCTTTTGACTTGTGGCTTCTCTCTTCTTGCCCGGTCCTTTAAGAGGGGTCAGCTTCTTCTGCCTAATATTATGGAACTTCCCCTGGATCTGTAAGCTTCAAGAAATATCCTTTCCTCCATAACTGTGCCTTGTTTGGAAGTTCATTTCAGAGAATCTGAAGCTGAATGGTTTGAAATTCCAGCCTAATGGTATGCAGAGTGCTGGGGCTCTGCTTGGGGTTCCTGGAGTGTGCTTGCTTATGGTGGGTGGTGGATCTCTGTAATGGGGACAAGCTTCACCAACCATTATGGAACTTCCCCTGAATCTGTAAGGTTCAAATAAATCACATTCCTCCCATAAACTGTGTCCAGTCTGGAGGTTCATCTCAGTGATGTGAAGTTGTCTACCACAAAATTGGTACCAGAAAGTGGGTTGTTGCTGTGTGATGAATCTGACCACGTGAATTTTGGTCTTTTGGAACTTGGGTTTGGGAGGAATGGGCATGGACTTGGTACTTGTAACTGAAGATGCCTTCCAGAGTGGTAAGCCAAGTTTTATGGACTATTCTGATAAGAGTTTGAAAATTCTAAGTACAGAGAGAATTGTACTGGGGGGGGGGTGGTGCTTTGCTTATGAACTTTCTAAGGGGAAGGAAAGACCACAGAGAACTTTGTTGGAACTGAGTTACTGGCATAAGGGATGGCTGTGTTCTTCTGCCCAGGCCCAGAGAATCTGATCAAGGTTAAACTTGCAATGGATTAATGTGCTTGGCTAAAGATATATAACTGACAAATTTAAGATTTTAAAGTTGGAAAAACTCAAGCAAGTTTAAAATTACTGGCACTGAGACTGGTTGCTAAAGCTGCTATTGTTAAGGATGGCCAAACTGCTTTACATTGAAACAATGCAAAGGATGCCTGAGGGAAGACTGAATGGTAGAAATGCAAACTGGAAAGGAGTTGACTGAAAGGAAGGAACCTGCTCTTCAAGATCACATTTATTTTGTCCCTGAATTAACAACATGTCTGTGTCCTGAACACCTGACATTGGTTTTGGAAGCATGAGGAATGCATGGAGTGGGTCATGAAGTGCACATGGTTCCAGGAGCCACTGCTGAGAAATGGCATGAGGCAGGATGTGATGACCCTGAGAGGCCAGTGGAGCCATTGGGACATGGATCATGGATGGTTTGCAGTGGAGACCCAAGGATGTTGAGATATACCAGGACTGTGCAAGGGCTACCATATAGGCTGTTGGCTCAGGATGGCAGTTTTCCTGGCTACTCAGCCCAGCTGGAGGGGCTGAATTGGAAAATCCAGAGACTTATCACTGGCTACTGGTTATGGATATTGAACTTGAACTACAGATGTTTGCCTAGTGTTGTTGCAGTTGCATTGATCCAGTCTCTCCTTGTTATACCTTATAGCAGTTGGAAATGTTTACCCTTCAATAATTTTCAATGATTTCTCACATCACTTAATCTACTTTTTTCCTTAAAAGAATTATCGCCATCTTCTTTTAATGCTTGTCTCCAACATCTTGGCACTTGACCTACCCAGAACTGCTTCTTCATGTACATCTCAAATTCAGTGATATTGCCCTATACAAACATAACACCATTATCACCTGTAACAAAGTTAATAATTCCCTAATGTTATCCAGTACTTTGCCCATGTTCTTAGTTGTCTCCAAAATGTCTGTTTGCATTTGGAGAGAGCTCACTGCTGGCTCCGTAACCAAGTGACCCGTTTTAGCAGCACTGACTAGCAGGGTGACACTGTGGGGCTCCTGCTGTGGTTCAGTTAGTCAATGTTGGTCTCCATGAATTGTTCCTCCCATTTTCTAACTGGAATCTAACTCAATATTAAGACCTAACTTCCAGATTTCAGAAAACAAACAAGGATAGGTTACATGTAGAGACAGACAAATCCAGAACATTGGACTTTGTAGGAAATTACTGATATAGTTTCTTCACAAAGTCAATGTTATAGAGGAGAGAAGGAGGAGGATTCATTATGACCAAAAGAGATTATAGAAAGAGCAACCTTAGGGCTAGACAGATGGCTTAATGGTTAAGATGCTTGCCTACAAAGCCTAAGGATCAAGGTTTGATTCGTCAGTACCCACATAAGCCAGATGCACAAGGTGGGACAGGCATGTAGAGTTTGTTTGCAGTGGGTAGAGGCCCTGGTACACCCATTCCACCACCCCCTACCTACCTCCCCCCCTCAAATAAATAAAATATAAAAAGGAAAAGCAACCTTAATTGGTTTCAACTTTGAATAAACTAGAAAAATCATGGGACATTTACAGAAATTAGGAAATCATAAGTTTCCTTAGGCATAATGGTGGTATTGATAGGCAAGAGAATCATCTGATTTAAAAAAAAATTTTTTTTGTTTATTTATTTATTTGAGAGTGACAGACAGAGAAAGAGGAAGATCTAGAGAGAGAGAGGAAATGGGCATGCCAGGGCCTCCAGCCACTGCAAACGAACTCCAGATGCATGTGCCCCCTTGTGCATCTGGCTTACGTGGGTCCTGGAGAATTGAGCCTTAAACCAGGATCCTTAGGCTTCACAGGCAAGCGCTTAACCGCTAAGCCATCTCTCCAGGCCTCATCTGATTTTTTTATGAGAGAGAGCGAATTGGTGCACCAGGCCCTCTAGCCACCACAGTCGAACTCCAGATGTGTGTGCCATGTTGTACACATTTGTGACCTTGTGAGCATGCATCACCTTGTGCATCTGGCTTATGTGGGTTCTGGGGAATCAGATTTGGGTCCTTAGGCTTCACAGGCAAGCACCTTAACAGCTTTTTTTTTTTTTTTTTTTTTTTTTTTTTTTTTTTGGTTTTTTGAGGTAGGGTCTCACTCTGGTCCAGGCTGACCTGGAATTAACTATGTAGTCTCAGGGTGGCCTCGAACTCACAGCAATCCTCCTACCTCTGCCTCCCAAGTGCTGGGATTAAAGGCCTGTGCCACCACGCCCAGCTCTTACTTACTTTTTTGATTTTGATTCTGGGGATTAAACCCAGGGCTTTGTCCATGTTAGGCAAGTACTATACCACTGAACTCCATTCTCAGATTGCTTGATACAATTGTTTGTTTGTTTGTTTGTTTGTTTGTTTTTCGAGGTAGGGTCTCACTCTAGCTCAGGCTGACCTGGAATTCATTAAGTATTCTCAGGGTGGCCTCAAAGTCATGGCAATCCTCTTACCTCTGCCTCCCAAGTGCTGGGACTAAAAGAGTGCACCACCACGCCAGGCCTTTATGCAATTTTTTAAAAAATAGAGAAAGAGGCATATATATATATATATATATATATATATATATATATATAGAGAGAGAGAGAGAGAGAGAGACAGAGACAGAGAGAGAGAGACAGAGACAGAGAGAGAGACAGAGAGAGAGAGAGCCAGGGACTCCAGCCACTGCAAATGAACTCCAGATGCATGCACCACCTTGTGCATCTGGCTTGACATGGGTACTGGGGAATTGAAGCTGTGTCCTTAGGCTTTGCAGTTAAGTGCCTTAACCACCTCTCCAGCCAATGCATTTTTTCATTTGTGTATAGGTGACTGTGTGAACGTGGCACTCACGTGCCAGTGGAGATCAGAGGACAACTTTCAGGGGTCAGGCCTTGCCTTCCACTTCACGTTGAGGCCAGTTCTCTCCTATTGTTGTTGGCTGCTGCGCTAGCAACGTGTTTCCAAGCTTCCTGGAAGTCCTGTCTCTACCTCCCATCTCTCTATCAGTGTACTGGGATTACAGAAGCCCTCCAGCTTTTTTTTTTTTTTTTTTTTTTTTTGAAAGAGAGACACAGACACAAAGAGAGATAGGGAATGGGCCTCTCAGCCACTGTGAACAAACTCCAGGCGCGTGCGCCCTTGTGGGCAAGTGCAGCATTGCACCCTTGCAGTCACTTTTTGTGTCTGGCTAAACATGGGACCTGGAGATTGGAACCGGGTTCTTAGGCTTTGGAGGTAGTGTGTTACTATAGCTCAGGCTGACCTGGAATTCACTATGTAGTCTCAGGGTGGCCTTGAACTCCCAGCGATCCTCCTACCTCTGCCTCTTGAGTGCTGGGATTAAAGGCATGCACCACCACGCCCGGTCTTTATGCAATTTTATCTTATTTTATTTAAAATAATTTTAAAAAATTATTTATGTATTTGCAAGCAGAGAGAGAGAAAGAGAGAGAGATAGAAGAGAGGCAGACAGAGAGAGAATGGTCATGCCAGAGCCTCTAGCCACTGCAAATGAACTCCAGATGCATGTGCCCCTTGTGTATCTGGCTTACATGGGTCCTGGAGAATCGAACCGGGATCCTTTGGCTTCTCAGGAAAACGCCTTAACCTTTAAGCCATCTCTCCAGCCCCCTTTATGCAATTTTAATTCGTTTAAATCCAGGTTGGAATACCTACCTGTGTGGCACATCCAAGGATGCTGAGCACTTGTTTCACGAGGCAGGGTCAAGAGAGGCTGAAGTAGCACTTGATGTGCCCAGGGTCACAAAGCTGGTGAAAAATCAGCACCAGGCTTCTTGCCTCCTCTGCAGCCGAGTCTGCTCATGCCCGTGACAGGCTCAGGGACTGCTAGCTCAGGCAAGGACAGCTTTTGCCCCAGATAGATGTCAACAAAGAGCAGACTGCAATGTTTGAATGCTCTGAAACCCCCACAGGGCCTGGCAGCCTGTGAAGGAAGCTCGGCTGTCCTTAGCCCAGACATGGGATGCCCTTCACAATGCCCTGGCACTTTCAATGCAGGCAGACAAGAGTCCGACAAGGAGTCCTCACCTGGGGCAGCTACAGTCCCCAAGACACCTCTTCCGAACCAGCATGCTCCCTCCTTGCCTCAGCTTGGAGAGGAAAGGTTGCTTGCGAGGGAGAGGCAGAGCATTATCTGCAGCTCAACACCCAGACTTCCACCTGAGCATTCCCCCTGCCTAGCCACACACAGGTGGCCAGGTGGAGGGTCAAATTAATCCCTTTCTTTATCCGGAGGCTGGCACTCAAATCTCCATCTACCCAGAGAGAGTGGGCAGAGTTATGGTCAAGGCTGAGCGACGTCCAAGCCCTCAGGGTGGGCGGGGGAGAGTTCTGGCACCACTCTTTAGCCATCTGCTCCTGACCAAACTGAGTACACCATGCCTCACAGGTTCTCCAGAAGCTGCTCTGGGCACTCAGAGACCAGGTGGGTCCAATCTTCAGCCCTGTCTCCTCACCATCTTCTTTCCCTGATTTTTCTTTCATTCCCCCCCTCCTCTGTCTCCTTCTTCCCTTCCCTTCTCTTTTACGCAGCAAGTTGTTTTAAAAAATATTTTTAACTTTTTAATATTTATTTATTTATTGTTTTTTTGAGGTAAGGTTTCACTCCAGTCCAGGCTGACCTGGAATTCACTATGTAGTCTCAGGGTAGCCTCGAACTCACGGTGATCCTCCTACCTCTGCCTCCTGAGTGCTGGGATTAAAGACATGCACCACCACGCCTGGCAATATTTTTATTTATTTATTTGAGAGAGCGAGTTGGCATGCCAGGCCCTCCCACCACTGCAAATGAACTCCAGATGTGTGTGCATCTGTCTTTATGTGAATATTAGAGAACAGAACCTGTGTCCTTTGGCTTTACAGGCAAGTGCCTTAACTGCTAAGCCATCTCTCCAGCCCATATTTTAATATTTTTATTTATTTATTTGTGGAAAAACAGGATGGGCACACCAGGGGCTCTTGTCACTGTAAATGAGCTCCAGATGCATAGCCATTTGTGCATCTGACTTTATGCCGGTACTGGGATATTGAATCCAGGCTAGTAGGTTTTGCAAGCAAGTGCCTGTAACCACTGAGCCATCTCTGCAACCTGCAGGCATGTTTTCATCAGTCTAACATATGCATAGAAAAAGGTACGGGCAGTGTGGTGGGCACGGGAGCTTACACAAGCACCTCCCCCCCCCCGCCCGGGATGCCATGGTTGGGCTCCAGGACAAGCCTTACGACATGCCAGGGCACACTCCGGGACCTTAGAGGGCAGATGAGAAGGTTGTTGACAGGGTGGCGATCAGGAAGGCATGGGATGATGCAGAAGTCCTCACTGTTCCTGATGGTTGGAGGGAGCCAGCTTTTTCTGAAGAAGATAACCCCAGAGGACTGTTGGAGGAAAGCAGTTTTGCAACTTTGTTTCCGAAATACAGAGACGCATACGCACTGAAAGAGTGTTGGCCTTTGGTGCAGAAAGCCTTGAATGAACATCCTGTGAGTGCAACCCTGGACCTGACTGAGGGCAGCGTGACCGTTTGTACCACAAAGAAGACTTTTGATTCATATATCATCATTAGAGCCAGAGACCTAATAAAGAGCGTAGCAAGGAGTGTTTCATTTGAACAGGCAGTGCTAATTCTTCAGGATGATGTTGCCTGTGACATTATTAAAATAGGCTCTTTAGTAAGGAATACAGAAAGGTTTGTAAAAAGAAGACAGCGGCTTAATTGGTCCCAAAGGATCTGCACTGAAGGCATTGGAACTCTTGTTTGTTTTTTGTTTTTCGAGGCAGGGTCTCACTCTGGCCCAGGCTGACCTGGAATTAACTATGTAGTCTCAGGGTGGCCTTGAACTCACGGCAATCCTCCTACCTTTGCCTCCCGAGTGCTGGGATTAAAGGCGTACGCCACCACACCCGGCGGCATTGGAACTCTTAACAAACTGGTACATTATGGTGCAGGGAAAAAGATACAAATGATAAATGTATAGGTTGTTGAATTTTCTCAAACTTCACTTACATATATAATTCGTCCAAAGATAATAAAACTATATACCTCTGGATGCCTTTTCTAGTTCCTGCTCCAGTGTTACTGATGTGACTTTGCTAGATAAAATTACAGACTTTGCCCATCTCAAAAACAAAAAATGTAATAACATAAAATAATAAAAATAAAAATCCCAGCAAGAGTACTTGGGGTGATGTGGAAAGTGACAAACTATTTCTGGAATTTATGGGTGCTGTATATTACCGGTCACCTCAGCATAATTACCAGACGTAGAGGCAGTAGAAACAGACCTGCACTTGACTGAGAGCAGTTTGATGCTTTGGTACAATAGGGAATGGATCATTTTTAATAACTAGGGCAAAGTCAACTATATGTCTCCAATGGGAAAAATGAACTTTTTACCTACCCTTAGATCATATAACATACAAAGTTGTTTTTTTTTTTTTTTTTTTTTTTTTGAGAGAGGAAGAGAGAGGGAAAGAAAGAAAAAGTGCCATATGTGTGGGCATGAAAGAGAATTGGTGTGCCAGGGCCTCCAGCCATCAGATATGTGTGCCATCTTGTGCACATGTATGACCTTGCACGCTTGCATCACCTTGTGCCTCTGGCTTACAAGGGATCTGGAGAGTAGAACATGGGTCTACATTAGGCTTTGCAGGCAAGCACCTTAACCGCTAAGCCATCTCTCCAGCCCCAAAACTTTTTTTTTAATCAAGTATGGTCTTATTCTATCTAACCGAGGCTGACCTGGAATTCACTATGTAGTCTCAGGGTGGCCTTGAGCTCACAGTGATCCTCCTACCTCTGCCTCCAGAGTGCTGGGATTAAAGGCATGCGCCACCATGCCCAGCTAATTTATAATACTTTTGACCCTGATTTCATACCATATACAAAATTTTAAAAAATTAAAATGTGGAACGTTAAAACCATTTTCCTTCTGATTGAGTTCCTCTTTCCTTTAAATCCTTGACCACTTTGGGTTTGTTTGTTTGTGAGGAGAGACAGAGAGCGAGAGAGAGGGTACATGGGTGTACCAGGGCCTCTTGCTACTGCAGACAAACTCCAGATGCATTTGCCACTTTGTGTATCTGGTTTTATGTAGTACTGGGGAATTGAACCAGGGCCAGCAGGCTTTGCAAACAACTGCATTTATATATATACATATATATATCTCAGGCTGACCTTCAACTCACTAGGTAGGTAGCTGAAGATGATTCTCCTGCTTCCGTCTCATAAGTGCGTGTGTGTGTATGTATGTGCTATCACAGTTGGCCTTTTAAATTAATTAATTTTTGAGGTGGTCTCATGCTGCAGCCCAAGTTAGCTTGAAACTCACTATATAGTTCAGGTTGACCTTGAACTCATGATGATACTTCTGCCTCATTCTCTCAATGCTGGAATTGTGTGTGTGTGTTTATTTTACTTGAAGATTTTTGTTTGTTTGTTTGTTTGTTTGTTTGTTTGTTTGTTTTTTGAGGTAGGGTTTCACTCTAGCCCAGACTGACCTGGAATTCCCTATGTAGCCTCAGGGCGGCCTCAAACTCTCGGCAATCCTCCTACCTCTGCCTCCCAAGTGCTGGGATTAAAGGCATGTGCCACCATGCCTGGTTTGCAATGAGAATTTTTGAACTCATTTTCCTGCTGAAAATAACTAGAAAAAGTAGATAAATACACCCTGCTGATTGTTCAGATTTTTGGCCTTATAGTTTTTCATCAGATTTGAAAAATATTGTCATTATTCCTCCAATAATTTTTCTGACCTCTCCCCTCTCTTTCTGACAATCCAAGTAGTTCAGCTACAAAGTATCCCACAGGTCACAAGGTCTAACCCTTTATCCTTTCTCTCTCTCTCTCTCTCTACACACACACACACACACACACACACACACACACACATATATAAATATATATGTGTGTGTGTATTATATATATATCTGTGTGTGTCACAAGGTGCATTATCATGCTAAAACTTCCATTAGCATTTTAAAAATAACTTCTACTTCCCTTCTGATTGGGTTTCTTTTTCCTTTAACTCCTCCACCCTGTTAAGCATATTTATAGTAACCGTTTAAATCTTCCTGCCTTCGGTGCTGGTTCACTTTCATTGTCAGCTTGAGTGGATGTAGAATCCTCCAGGAGACAACCTCTGAGCCTGTCCTGTGTGAAGACATTCTAAAGAGGATGACTGAGGAGGAGGACCCGCCATGAATGTGGGTCCTGTGCTGAATAAAGAAGAGACAGAAGAAAGCAATCTGAACACCAGCACCAGCACCATCTCTCTCTGCTTCCTGACTGCAGACGAGACACAGTGTGACCAGCCACCCCATGCTCCCACCACCATGCATGCCTTCTCGGCCATGATGTTCACGGGAGGGCAGCAGATATTATTGCCCTCAAATCATGAGCCCACATAAATTCTTCATCCCCTAAATGTCTTCTTATCAGGCATCTGGTCACAGCATGAGGAAACTAATTAGCTAATAGACCTGTCAATTTGATGAACTGACCCCCCACACACACACATACACATAGACACACTTCTTTAGAGACAGGTTCTCATGTAGCCCAGGCTGGTCTAAACTCCCCATTTCATCAAAGATGACCTATCAAGGGTGGCCTTGAACTTAAGATCTTGCTGCCTCTACCTCTTGAGTGCTGGGATTGCAGGTATATGTCAACATGTCTGGTTTTTGAGTTTTTCATTTTTATTGCTCTCAAGTAGCAGCTTTCAAAAACCATTTTTATATTATTTTTATTTATTTGACAGAGAAATAAGGCGGGAGAGAGGGAGAGAGAAAGAATGGGTACATCAGGGCCTCCAGCCACTGCAAATGAACTTCCAGACGTGTGCGCCCCCTTGTGCATCTGGCTTACATGGGTACTGGGGAATCGAACCTGGGTCCTTTGGCTTTGCAGGCAAACACCTTAACTGCTAAGTCATCCCTTCAGCCCTCAAAAACCTTTTGAGAGCTGGAGAGATGGCGCAGTGGCTAAAGGCACTTGCTTGTAAAGCCTAAAAGTCTGGAAGCCTGGGTTTGATCCCCCAGCACCCATGTAAAGCCAGATGCACAAAGGGGTGGTCCATGTGCCTGGAGTTCATTTGTAGCGACACGAGGCCCTGGTGGTCCCATACTCACTCTCTTTCTGTCTCTCTCTCTCAAATAAATAAACAAATAAAAATATTTAAATTTAAGCCAGGCATGGTGGTGCACACATTTAATCCCAGCACTCGGGAAGCAGAGGTAGGGGGATCGCCATGAGTTCAAGGTCACCCTGAGACTACATAGTGAATTCCAGGCCAGCCTGAGCTACAGTGAGACCCTACCTCAAAAAAACAAAACAAAAAATAATTTATAATTAAAAAAAAACAACACTTTGGGTCCTAGAACCCCTTTGAATTCTTAAAAATATTTATTTATTTGAGAGAGTGAAAATTGGCACACCAGGGCCTCCTGACTGCAAATAAACTCTAGACACACATACCATTTTGTGCATCTGCCATTGTGTGGGTAGAGGAAAATCAAACCCAGAATGCAGATTTTGCAAGCAAGTGTCTTTAACTGCTGAGTCATTTCTCCAGCCCTTTTTTGGAGTCTCTAACCCAGACTGACCTGGAACTCACTCTGTAGCCCAAGCTGGCCTTGAACTCACAGTGATCCTCCTACTTCTGCCTCCCAAATGCTGGGATTAAAGGGGTGTGCCACCATGCCCAATTTCTCTTTCCTTTTAAAAAACTATTTGAAAAAGAGAGGCAGATATATATATATATATATATATATATATATATATATATATATATATATATATATATGGAGAGAGAGAGAGAGAGAGAGAGAGAGGGAGGTGGTGTGGGAGAATGGGCTCACCAGGACCTCTAGCGACGGCAAACAAACTCCAGATGCATGCACCACCTTGTGCATCTAGCTTACATGGGTCCTGAGGAGTCAAACCTGGGTCCTTTGGCTTTGCATGCAAGTGCCTTAACCGCTAAGCCATCTCTCTAGATCTGAAAAAATAAGTTTCTTATGGAGTGTTTCATCTTTTTTTTTTCAAGGTAGGGTCTCGCTCTAGTCCACGCTGATCTGGAATTCACTATTTCACTCTGTAGTCTCAGGGTGGCCTCGAATTCACAGCGATCTTCCTACCTCTGCCTCCCGAGCACTGGGATTAAAGGCGTGCGCCACCACGCCCGGCGACCATTTTGATTTATTTTTGGTTTCTATTGACCCCATCTGGCCTCTTTCCGCTTTCTGTGGAGTAACCAGGTACTTACTGCTTACCATTCCCATCCTGGCTGCCTCAGAATTCTCAGGAGCTTTCATTTCAAGCAGGCTGTGTTTATGTGCATGCATGTGCATTTTATCTAGTTTTCTAGTTGTTTTCAGCAGGAAAATAAGTGACTTCAAAAATACTCATTGCGCCAGGCATGGCGGCGCACGTCTTTAATCCCAGTGCTCGGGAGGCAAAGGTAGGAGGATTGCCCGAGTTCGAGGCCACCCTGAGACTACAGAGTGAATACCAGATCAGCCTGGGCTACAGCAAGACCTTACCTCAAAAAAAAAAACAAAAAAAAACCCACAAAAATATAAAAAATAAATAAATAAAAATGGTCTACTTAAATCCAAACACATCATGATACATATAAAAATAGATGAAACAAGCCGGGCGTGGTGGCACACACCTTTAATCCCTGCACTTGGGAGGCAGAGGTAAGAGAATCACTGCGAGTTTGAGGCTACCCTGAGATTACATAGTGAATTCCAGGTCAGCCTGGACAAGAGCGAGACCCCCACCTTGAAAAACCAAAAATTAAAAATAAAAAACTCTGGGGCTGGAGAGATGGCTTAGCAATTAGGCTTTTGGGTGCAAAAGATCAAAAGATCCCGGTTCGATTCTCTACGACCCATGTAAGCCAGATGCACAAGGGGGTGCATGCATCTGGAGTTCGTTTGTAGTGGCTGGAGGTCCGGGCACATCCTCTCTCTCTCTCAAATAAATAAATAAAGTATATTTAAAAAAAATTGAGCCAGGTGTGGTAGCACACGCCCTTAATCTCAGCAATCGGGAGGCAAAGGTAGGAGGATCATGGTGAGTTCGAGGCCACCCAGAGACTACATAGTGAATTCCAGGTCAGCCTGGACTAGAGTGAAACCCTACCTCAAAAAACCAATAAATAAATAAATAAATAAATAAATAAATAAATAAATAAAAATAAAAAAAACTTTTATAAATTGTGGGGTTAGTAAAACAGGTCGTACCAGCCAGACACTGAGCCAGCCCTTAAGAAATGGGTCATAGCAATGTTCTCAAAACCTTAGTCCTTAGCAGTCTGGGGACACTAGAGACCTGGAGGGAGTGAGAGGCTGTGGCCTGGCTCGGCTACCAGCAAGCCTAGGTGAAGAGAGGACGAACTGCTGGTCCCAGCTGAGAGTACTGTCCTTCCCAGCTGAGAGTGGGCGTGCTCAGGGCCAGGCCCCTTCAGGCATATGTAATCAGAGCCCAGGTTAGGCCGGACCTCTGCTTCAGACAGAGTGCTGGGCAGGTTTCCTGCTTCCTTCCAACCCATTTCCACCCCAGCCAGGACAGCACAGCAAATGCTGTTAGCTGAGCTTTGAGGTTCTGTCTTTAACTTTGCCCAAGGCTGGGATGCGTCCAGCTGGTAGAAACCCTACAAGGCTACGCTATCAAGCTCATGACAGAACTTTTCTTATCAAGGGTGGTTAGAGATGTAGGTCAGTGGTAGAAAGATAGAAATTGGGCTGGAGAAATGGCTTAGCAGTTAAGGCGTTTGCCTGCGAAGCCTAAGGACCTGGGTTTGATCCCTTAGTACCAACATAAAGCCAGAGGCACAAGGTGGCATGTGCATCTGGAGTTTGTTTGCAGGGGTTAGAGGCCTTGGTGTACCTGCCCTCCCTCACTCTCCCCCCCTCAAAAAATAAATAAAAATATTTTGAAATAAGAAAGCTTGCTAAACATGCATGCACAAGGCCTTGGGTTTAATTCTCCAGCACGCGAAGTCTATAGATTCATCCCGTGGTTCTTCACACAGGCTGCCTTTTCAATCTCCTGGGGATGTTTAGTCAATATTACCACCAAGTTCACACCTCTAAAACTCCTATCTGATTGGCTGGCTTTCAATGTTTACTGGGGGAATCTTAGTGGGTAGGCAGGGTTGACGTGGCTGGTCTGTCTTCACAATGATTCATCAGTGTGACCTAGTGAGGATGCCAGGGGCCCCTGAGCACCTCCACGCAGCCACTCACTGCCTTCTGCAGGACACTAAGATCTGACACCGCCCGGAGGGTGACAGGCTCCATAGCCTGCTTTGCCAGTAGCCCAACACTAGCATCCTTTTGGGATCCAATCTCTCAGCCCCAAACAGGTCAGGCCAGTGGGAAGAGGCCAGGCTTAGGTGACCATGGTCTCTGTCACTCCAGACACACCCACTGGCTGCTAGCCTCTGTGTGGATGCTATAGCTGCACCCCGCAGGTGACATTAGGCATGCTGCATGGTGGTGACAGTGTTGTCCACTTGGAAAAGACAACACAGGGTGAAGCGAACCAGGCAGGAGCCATGCAAAGATGCCCTGCTCCCTCTGTGTCAAGAGGAAGTCAGCTGACAAGGGTGGCTCTGTGGAGGACGGGAAGGCCAACAAAGACCTGCTCCTCTCGCCTCTGTTGCCCTAGGGAGAAGCTGGGGTAGCCATTCATCCATAAACCTGGCCACCCGTCAGGGGCTGGAGGGATGGTTTAGCGGTTAAGGCGCTTGCCTGCAAAGCCAAAGGATCCAGGTTCGATTCCCCAGGACCCACGTTAGCACCGCCCACTGACTTACTGAATCTTTGGCACTCTGCACATCTGTGGGAAAAGCCACTGGCCTGCCCACTTCCGTCCCAGATGTCCTATCACTGTCACAGGTCTGGCTGATCTCTGGGATGGAAAGTTCTGGATAACAACCATAGTTAGCATTGTCAAGCTTTTATGAAGGGGCAGGTACTCGATTCCTCTTGTCTTGTTTTACTCTCAGAACAGTGTAGGAGGCTACTGCTTTTATTAGTTCTCATTTATGGGCAAGAGAACCAGAGATTAGAGGTCATCAGACTTCTGAGTTATAGAGGTAGGACTGGAACTTGCGACACAGTGGCCTGATGATGGCCACCCACGTGAATTATGAGGCTACCCAGAGAGGGGTAAACTGGTTTCCCTGGGGCCAGGTGTCCCTTGACAAGGGCATTTTATTGTCCTCCCAAAAGTCACACGGGGCCTGACTCATTCTCTGACGTCACAGACAACAATCGTAAGGACCCCAACGTTCCAGTCCGTGCGAGTGGGCCCGTCATCTATCTGTGTGCAGCTCTCTTCATTGTGCCTCTGGAAGAGCCTGTTCTGAAGCACCTGCTGCATGGATGGCAGTGCCATCACGTGAGTCAGCAGCTGTGACACGTGGCTGCCAGCTCTGATCTCTCAGCCAGGAGGTGATTGATTGATTGCTGCACCCTCCCTAACCTTGGTCCTTTCAGTGGGCATGGCAAGGCTCCTCCAGCAATGCCAGCCACATGGCTTGTGGAGCAGCCAAGCCCCTTCCGCTCTTCCATCAACTTCAGAAAGTTCAAGGACTCTTTGATTTCTGCGTTGTGGCTGGTTTTTCTTATTTCAGCTTTCCACACTGCAATCAATCCTGCTTGGGCAGAGGACTGGCCCCCAAATACCAATGTGCATGGAGACACGTGCCCCAGAGAAGAAAAAAACTAATGAAATGGGCTTCCACAGCTGTGGGGAGAATCAGCCTGAAAAACAAGAAAGGCAAAAGCCATAGCTTTATCGGCCTGTGATTGCCTTTTTGAACGAGAAGAGCCAACACACCAGAAAAAGATGGTTCCTAAAATGCTAGACATTTCAATAATTGTAGGCACGCCCAACCCAGACCCTGATGACTTTTTCCCCCTCATCTGATTTGTCACACAGTCAAATGTGAGTTTACGCCAGGACTCTTCCCCCAGAGCGGCTCCTCTCTGGGTCTGGATCTGATCAGGGCCTCAGCAGTGCAGGGAAACCCAGGCCTGGACTGGTCCCAAGGTCCCTTTATTCATTGTGGCTTTTAACCTGCAAAATGGACACTGAGAAACAAAATGTTTCTGTGGCATAGGTGTTGAAACTTTTCTTCTGACAAACGTTAAAAAAAAGTTTGCTTTTTGTTTTTTGAAGTAGGGTCTCACTATAGCCCAAGATGACCTGGAATTCACTATGTAGCCTCAGGGTGGCCTTGAACTCACAGTGATCCTCATACCTCTGCCTCACAGAGTGCTGGGATTAAAGGCGTGCGCCACCACACCTGGCCTTTATTATTATTTTTTTAAAGTCCCCATAGTTTTTTTTAAATTTATTTGAGAGAGAGAGAGAGATACAGAAATAGGCAGGCAGAGAGATAGAGAGAGAGAGAATGGATGAGCCAGGGCCTCCAGCCACTACAAAGGAACTCCAGATGTGTGCATCCCCTTGTGCATCTGGCTTACGTGGATTCTGGAGAATCGAGCCTCGAACCAAGGTCCTTAGGCTTTACAGGCAAGTGTTTAACTGCTAAGCCATCTCTCCAGTCCCCCTCCATAGTTTTTATCAATCCCAGTTCTGTTCAAACATCCCCATAGTCCAAGGTCTTTAATTAATTTCTTTTTTATTTGAGAAAGAAAGATGCAGATAAAGAGAATGGGCAAGCCAAAGCCTCCAGCCACTGCCAATGAACTCCAGATGCATGTGCTATCCTGTGTGTCTTTTCGTGGGCACTGGGGAATTGAATCTGGGTCCTTAGGCTCTGTAGGCAAATACCTGGACCACTAAGCCATCTCTCCAGCCCCAAACTTACTATTGTTTTATTCAAGGTAGGGTTTTGCTCTAGCCCAGGCTAATCTGAGTTTATTGGCAGCAGCAAGAAGCCCTAGGACAGCCATTCTCTCTGTGTGTCACTGAAATACATATTTAAAAAAGAAAGGGAAGGGCTGGAGAGAAGGCTTAGTTGCTAAAGTGCTTGCCTACAAGGCCTAACAACCCTGGCTTGCTTCCCCAGTACCCCCATAAAGCCAGATGCACAAAGTGGCACATACATCTGGAGGTTTTTTGGGTTTTATTTGTTTGTTTGTTTTTTGGTTTTTTGAGGTAGGGTCTCGCTGTAGCCCAGGCTGACCTGGAATTCACTACGTAGTCTCAGGCTGGCCTGGAATTCACGGCAATCTTCCTACCTCTGCCTCCCAAATTCTGGGATTAAAGGTGTGCGCCACCACACCCGGCCTACTGGAGTTCATTTGCAGTGGTTGGAGGCCCTGGTGTACCCATTCTCTCTCTGTCTCTCTTCTCTCTATCTTTCTCTGTTTGCAACTAAAAATAAATATTTAAAGAAGAAAGAAAGAAAGAAAGAAAGAAAGAAAGAAAGAAAGAAAGAAAAGAAAGCGGACAAACTGGACGTGGTGGTGCACGCCTTTAATCCCAGCACTTGGGAGGCAGAGGTAGGAGGATTACTGAGAGTTCGAGGCCAGCCTGAGACTACATAGTGAATTCCAGGTTAGCCTGAGCTAGAGTGAGACCCTACCTCCGAAAAAAAAAAAAAAAAAAGAGAGAGGGAGAGAAAGAAAGAAAGAAAGAAAGAAAGAAAGAAAGAAAGAAAGAAAGAAAGAGGAAAAGCAAGATGAGACTGGCAGTCCTCTTTCTCTGCTTCCTGGTCAGAGCAAGCCGCTCCTGCCTCCATGCCTTCCCCACTGTCGTCCTCTGAACTGTGAGCCCAAATAGATCTTTCCTCCCTTAAGTTACTCCTGGTCAGATATTTTGTCACAGCAATGAGAATGTAACTGATGCACTCTCCTTCCTCTGGGGGTGCATGTAGGTGTCAGAAGCAAAACCTGGAAGCAGTCTTCCCATTGTGGAATTCACAATGTAGTTTCAGGGTGGCCTTGAACTCACAGCAATCCTCCTACCTCTGCTTCCCGAGTGCTAGGATTAAAGGCATGCACCACCACGCCTGGCCTAGAAGATTCATTAAAAAAAAAATTATTTATTTATTTAAGAGATAAAGAGGCAGATATATTTAGAGAGAATAGACTTGCCAGGACCTCTAGCCACTGCAAATGAACTTCAGGTGCATGTACCACCTTGTGCATCTGGCTTATGTGGGTCCTAGGGAATTGAACCTGGGTCCTTAGGCTTCACTGGCAAGTGCCTTAACTGCTAGGCCATTTCTCCAGCCCTCTGTTTTCTTTCCTTCTTTCTTTCTTTCTTTTCTTGTTTATTTATTAGCAACAGACAGAGAGAGAAAGAGGCGGGGTGGGAGGGAGAATGGGCACACCAGGGCCTCTAGCCACTGCAAATGAACTCCAGATGCATGTGCCACCTTGTGCATCTGGGTGGGTACTGCAGAATCGAGCCTCGAACCAGGGTCCTTAGGCTTCAGAGGCAAGTGCTTAACCACTAAGCCATCTCTCCAGCCCCCTCTTTTCTTTTCTTTTCTTTTCTTTTCTTTTCTTTTCTTTTCTTTTCTTTTCTTTTCTTTTCTTTTTTAATATGTTGCTGGGTGTGGTGGGGCACATCTTTAATCCCAACACTTGGGAGGCAGAGGTAGGAGGATTGCCATGAGTTCAAGGCCACCCTGAGACTATATAGTGAATTCCAGGTCAGCCTGAGATACAGTGAGACCCTGCCTCAAAAAACAAAAACAAACAAACAAACAATATATATACATATAATTTTGGTTTTTCAAGGTAGGGTCTCTAGCTCAGGCTGATCTGGAATTCACTCTGTAGTCTCAGGGTGGCCTTGAACTCATGGCAATCCTCCTACCTCTGCCTCCCAAGTGCTGGGATTAAAGGCGTGCACCACCATGCCTGGCTATATGTTTATTATTGTGTGCATGCCATGGCACACATGTGGAAGTCAAAAGACAATTTTTGAGTCAGTCCTCACCTGTCCATCTCATCTGAGGCAGGGTTTCTCCTGCTGGATTCTCACTGCTCTATTTTCTGCTGGGCTTGCTAGGAGCTTCCAGGAGCATCAGCATGCTGGCAGTAGTACAGAAGCCCACCTGGGCTTCCAGCTTTTTTACACGGGTAATTCAGCTTGAGCAGAGGTGCGATCCACAGAGCTATCTCTCCAACCCCAATTCTAAGTTTTCTAAAGACCCAGAGAACACGTATCAGGAATCTCTCCTTGTTCCCTAGGTGTTTATCTTTTGGAAGATGGTTGTTTTAGCTAAAAAGAAACTTAACGTGTGTGTGTGTGTGTGTGTGTGTGTGTGTGTGTGTGTAAATGCAGGCATACAGTCTTGCTCCTCACCCCTCACCTGGTTTGAAACGAGATCTTTTTTGTTCCCTGCGGCGGGTGCCAGGACAGCCGGCCTGCAGGCTTCCTGGGGTTATACTGCCTCCACTTCCCACTCCATTTGAAATGTACTGGGATTATATACGTGCACTGGAGCATCCAGCTTTACGTGGGTTCTGGGGAGGCAAACTCAGGTAGTCATGCTTACTCAGCAAGCGCTTTTACTTATTGAGCAGTCTGGTAGACCCAGGAAACGGTTTATGGTTTTTTTTTAAATTTTTTTCTGATTTATTTTTATTTATTTGAGACAGAGAGAGGGACAGAGAGAATGAGAATGGGTACACCAGGGCCTCTAGCCACTGCAAACGAACTCCAGACACATGCGCTGCCATGTGCATCTGGTTTACGTGGGACCTGGAGAATTGAACCTGGATCCTTAAGCTTTGCAGGCAAGCGCCTTAACCGCTAAGCCATCTCTCCAGCCCCTGTTTATGGTTTTTTGAGACAGGGTCTGGCTATGTAGCTCAGGCTGACCTTGAACTTGAAACCCTTCTTCCTCTGTTTCTTGAGTGCTGGGATTGCAGGCATATGCCATCATGGCTACCTATAACAGGTCTTGGAAACTAAGGTACATAATACTGGTGTTTTTCCTGGCTGAATAGTAATATCAATGTGGGCTCAAAGTGGAGAGCACCTGCTGTATACAGGCTTCAAGCCCCTCCATGGGCTCACTTTTTGAAGACTCTGCTTCCAGAATTCTTGGCACAAAGACCGCTTTCATGGCCGGCCCTCACAGACCAGCTGGACCTGCAGGACAGGTCTTCTGCTCAGCTCTTCCTACCTGACTCTTTCTACTTCCTGGAGGCTTTAAACAGAATTTGGGGCTGGTGACCGTAAGCGAAACTTACATGGAATCTCTACTTCCCTTCCCTTTCCTCTGTGTCAGTAAGGACAATAGAACAAAGCCCCTTTCTGTGACAAGCCCTATCAAGCGATGCTCAGCAGGTGATTGACATGTGGTCTCATTTGCTTGTGTGATATCTGTCTAGGATGAGAGCATGGTGACCCTTGTTTCCCCTTCTCCAGAAGGAATAGGACAGTCAGAGGAGCAGCAGCTACGTGAACCAACTGGTTCTGCGGGCTTGCCCTATCACCTACCCCTGCCACACGAGAAACGAGAAACGAGGCTAGGCAGGGCTGCAAGACTGGCGGGCAGTGGTGCTATGGGTGTCCCTGTCCCTTCCCTCCTCAAGCCAAGGGGATCATTGACCTATGACCCTAAGGACTGGGGTGCTTACAAGAAGGCAATGCACCCCTCAGAACTATGTCTGCAGAACTGAATGGTTTAGTGATTAAGGAGCTTGCCTACAAAGCCTAAGGACTCATATTTGACTCTCCAGGCCCTGCATAAACCAGATGCACAGTGATGCAACCACACAAGGCTCACATATGCATAAGGGGACGTGTCTAGAGTTCGATTGCAGTGTCTGGAGGTCCAGGCACGGCAATTCTGTCTCTCTCTCTCACTCCCTCGCATCAAAAATGAAACTATTGTTGCCGAGTGTGGTGGCACACGCTTTTAATCCCAGCACTTGGGAGGCAGAAGTAGGAGGATCGTCATGAGTTCAAGGCCACCCTAGACTGCATAGTGAATTCTAGGTCAGCCTGAGCTACAATGAGACCCTACCTCGAAAAACCAAAAAAATAAAACCATGTGTCCCTTTTTTGTTTGTTTTGTTTTTTTGTTTTTCAAGGTAGGGCCTCTCTGTAGCCCAAGCTGACCTGGATCAGGGTGACCTGGAGCTCATGATGATCCACCTACCTCTGCCTTCCAAGTGCTGGGATTAAAGGCATGTGCCATCACGCCCAAGTCTTTTCCTTTTTCTTTTATTGCAAATCCATCATTAAAAAAAAAAAAAAAACCCATGCTGGAGAGATGGCTTAGCCTTTAAGGCATTTGTCTGCAAAGCCAAAGGACCCAGGTTCAACTCCCCAGGACCCATATAAGCCAGATGCTCAAGGAGACATCTATGTCTGAATTTCGTTTGCACTGGCTGGAGGCCCTGAGTGTCCATTCTCTATCTGCCTCTCTCTCTCTCTCTCAAATAAATAAATAAAAATATTTAAAAAAATCAAAGGCCATAGGCTAAAGAAAAACATGGTATTTTTCATGAGAAATGTAGGGTTATCCGATGTTAAGAAGCCTGTCATTTGGACCCATGTGTCAGATGAGTCTTCAAAAAATTGAAACTTGGGCTGGAGAGATGGCTTAGCGGTTAAGGCGCCTGCCTCCTAAGCCTAAGAACGCTGGTTCCAATCTCCAGGTCCCACGTTTAGCCAGATGCAAAGTGACGCAAGGGCGCAATGCCGCACTTGACCACAAGGGGCGCACACATCTGGATTTCATTCGCAGCAGCTGAGAGGCCGCTGGCACACCCATCTCTATCTGTCTTCCTCTCTCTCTGTCTCTCTCTCTCTCTGTCTCTCTCCAAAAAACAAAATTGAAACTTAAGCTGGGCATGGTGGTGCACGCCTTTAATCCCAGCACTCATAAGGCAGAAGTAAAAGGATCTGCTGTGAGTTCAAGGCCATCCTGAGACTACATAGTGAATTCCAGGTCAGTCTGGGTTATAGTGAAACCCTGCCTTGAAAACACACACACTCAGAAAAAAAAAAAAAAAGAAAGAAAGAAAGAAAAGAAAAGAAAATACAGGGCTGAAGAAGATGGCTTAGCTGTTAAGATATTTGCCTGCAAAGCCAAAGAACATGGATTTGGAGGTCGTTTACAGTGGCTGGAGGCCCTGGTGCGCCCATTCTCTCTGTCCCTATCTCTGTCTCTCTCTCTCTCTGACTCTCTCAAATAAATATAACTTTAAAAAAACATTAAAAGCCTATGGCTAGGAAAGTCACACACCCTAGGTGGGGAGGCTACTACTATTGTTTGGCTAACTAGATATATTATGCCCACCAAATTGTTCTCTAAATATTTGTGTTTATGCCAATATATATTTATGTTTATTAAATTTAAACATATTTAAAGCTGGGTGTGGTGGTATACGCCTTTAATCTCAGCACTCGGGGGGCAGAGGTAGGAGGATTGCTGTGAGTTCTAGGCCATCCTGAGACTACATAGTAAATTCCAGGTCAGCCTGAGCTACAGTGAGACCCTACCTTGAAAAACTAAAAATAATAATAATAATAATAAAATAAACATATTAAATTATCAAACTAATATATTTATTGAGGGAAATACAGAACCAAGGAAAGACATCCATGTGGACTAAGAGCCCATGTGGAGGGCTTGGAAAAACGATGAAAGACAGAAAAGAAAGTTTAAAGAGCTCCTGCCATGTGGAGGGCAGGAGGGGTAGAGAGCCCATGTGGAAAGTGAAGGCTAAGGGCATTCTTCCCTTGTCTTGGCCTAGCAGGGCCAAGATGAGGGGAAACTTACCAGAACTTGGAGGTTCACGAGTGGTCAGGCAGCCCAGAGAGAGGCTGGTCCCCCAGGACCCATCCATTTATAACTTTATTGTGGTGGGTTCTGCCTTCCGGCTCGGGTGAGCCAGAGAGCCAGCTGACCAGTGTGTATGCCCAGATGTTGATGCTGCTCTTGCTTTTGGTTAGAGAAGTGTTGTAGTTACCTTCTCATTGCAGGAACAAACACCTCACCAAAAATAGCTGATGGGACGAAAGGGTGGTTTTTTTTTTTTTTTTTTTTTTTTTTTTTTTTTTTTCATGCTTGCAGTTTCCAGGGGAAGCTTTAGCATGGCAGAAGAAGCCGGCTTCACTCACCACACATCCACAGCACAGAGTGGGAAAAAGAGCAGCCTGAGCTCAAGCTGTCTCTGAACACACAGTAGGATAGACTCCAGATCTGCCCCAGAGACACACTGCCTCCAGCAGGGCTCTGAACACAAAGTGGGCTAGACTCAAGATCTGCCCCAGAGACACACTGCCTCCAGTAGGGCTCTGCCTACTGGAGACTAAGAAGGAAGCTTAATTAAAACTATCTTACCGGGCTGGAGAGATGGCTTAGTGGTTAAGGTGCATGTCTGCGAAGCCTAAGGACCCTGGTTTGATTCTCCAGGTCCCACATAAGCCAGATACACATGGTGGTGCATGTGTCTGGAGTTTGTTTGCGGTGGCTAGAGGCCCTGGCACACCCATTCTAACTCTCTATCTCTCTTTCCTTCTCTCTGTCTCTAATAAATAAATAAAAATAAATCTTTTAAAAAAAAGTATCTTACCAAAAAAATTATATGTATGTATATATGTATATATATGTATGTATACATATATGTGTGTATGTGTGTGTGTGTGTGTGTATGTATCTGATGTGGGGCTGGAGAGATGGCTTAGCAATTAAGGCATTTGCCTGCAAAGCCAAAGGACCTCGGTTTGACTCCCCAGGACCCACATAAGTCAGATGCTCAATGTGGCACATGTGTCTGGAGTTCATTTTCAGTGGCTGAGGCCCTGGCACACCCATTCTCTCTCTCTCTGTCTACCTTCCTCTTTCTCTTATTCTTTCAAATAAATAAATAATTTTTTAAAAAAATATCTGGGGTGGGCTGGAGAGATGGCTTAGTGGTTAAGGTGCCTGCCTGCGAAGCATAAGAATGCCCGTTCGAATCTCCAGCTCCCACATTTAGCCAGATGCAAAAGTGACACAATCAAGATATTATCAATAAGACATATGTAAAATTACTTTTTTGAATAAGGGCACGTCTAGAAGATGTAGACTGTTACTAGAAAATTTTCAGTACCTGGGATGGAATTCCTTCCAGTGAGATGTTGGCCAAGGAGGTCCCGGTAGCCTCCAAAATATTAAGGCTTTTGCCAAAGCCCTTGGTTTCCCTAGAGAAATAGATAGTAAGACCCTATTGCTGAAGACATCTCATGCCTGAGAGGCAAGGACACTGAGAAAGCAAGCTGGTGCTGAGCAGAAAACCTTCTCCCTGTAGACCAGCCAACTGAAAGCTGGAAAAAGCTGCACTGCACGCAGCGTATGGGAGACAGAAGCCATCAACAGTAAAAATAGTGGATGCTTGTGGTGGTTTGATTCAGGTGTCCCCCATAAACTTCAAGTGTTCTGAATGCTAGGTTCCCAGCTGATGGCAACTTGGGAATTAACACCTCCTGGAGGCAGAGTATTGTTGGGGGCGGGTTTATGGGTATTATAGCCAGCTTCCCCTTGCCAGTGTTTGGCACACTCTCCGGTCGCTGTTGTCCACCTTACGTTGACCAGAGGGTGATGTCCACCCTCTGCTCATGCCATCGTTTTTCCTGCCATCATGGAGCTTCCCCCTCGAGCCTGTAAGCCAAAATAAACCTCTTTTTTCCCACAAGCTGCTTTTAGTCGGGTGATTTCTGCCAGCAATGCGAACCTGACTGCAACAGTAAAGTGGTACCGAGAGTGGGGTTGCTGCTAGACACCTGACTGTGTGGCTTTGGCCTTTTGGAGCTGATTTTCAAGAGGAATGTGGAAGGATTTGAAACCTAGGCCTAAGAGACACCTTGCCGTTCTGGTCAGAGCTGAAAGACCTGAATGCAGTGAGAACTATGAACTGTGAGGTTTGGCTTATGAGGGTGAAAAAGAGCTTTGCTTGGACTGGGTTAGCAGTTTGTGTGAGAAGCTTCCTATCCTGAGAAGATGTGCAGGGTTGCTTTGCGTAAAAATGAACTGGTGTGAGCAGAGGGATATGGCACAGAAAAAAGGAAATCTTTGGGTGAACTCTACCCGTTCAGCTGCAGTTGAGAGATTACAACCTTTGAGATTGGGCCAGCTGACCTGCAATGGGGCAACAGGAAGAATGCAGACTCTTTTGAAGGGGCCTGAATGCTGAAGGAGTGTCCTGTTCTTCAAAGTCTGATGTATTCCCCCCTGGATTAACAAATTGGCACCCTACCTGGTGTTATGGAGTATAACAAATGCAGGAAAGAGAGGGTCATTGAGTTTGTAACGCGGTCTTGTGTTTTGGAAATGGCCATGGGCAGTGTGAAGCAGGTTTGCTGGATGCCTGCATGGAGATCCCATGGAGCCATGAGGATGGACCGTGGGTTGCAGTGGAGACCCAGTGGAGATGCCAGGACTATGAGATGGCTGCCAAGGAGAGCTGCCGGCCCTGGATGAAGTTTTCCAGGACTGTGAGTAGCCTAGCTGGAGGGGCGGAATTGGAACTTCAGAGACTTGTTGCTGCTCAGAAGTATCGGACTTGGAGATTTGTCACTGACTAGTTGTTGGATTGGAATTACAGAGTTTGACGTTTGCCCTGGTTGTTTAAAATCTTGTATTGGTTAAGTATTTCTTTGTTTTGCCCAATGCCATCCTTTGCAGTGTGAATGTTTTATTCTGTGCCATTATGGGTTTTTTTGGGGATATTTTTGGTATTACGGCTCAGTTAAAAGACCTTGGATTATGGGGACGTATGAACATCATTGGAATTGATAAAAACTATGGGGACTTTTAAATTTGCATGAATGCATTGCATTTTACATCGTGTATGGTTATCAGTTTATGGGGGCCAGGGGCGGAATGTGGTGGTTTGATTCAGGTGTCCCCCATAAACTTCAAGTGTTCTGAATGCTAGGTTCCCAGCTGATGGCAACTTGGGAATTAACACCTCCTGGAGGCAGAGTATTGTTGGGGGCGGGTTTATGGGTATTATAGCCAGCTTCCCCTTGCCAGTGTTTGGCACACTCTCCGGTCGCTGTTGTCCACCTTACGTTGACCAGAGGGTGATGTCCACCCTCTGCTCATGCCATCGTTTTTCCTGCCATCATGGAGCTTCCCCCTCGAGCCTGTAAGCCAAAATAAACCTCTTTTTTCCCACAAGCTGCTTTTAGTCGGGTGATTTCTGCCAGCAATGCGAACCTGACTGCAACAATGCTGAATATTCAAGCTTGGCCAGACAGGCCCAATGACTGAACGGGTGCAATAGTGGCATGTCTACTCGTGGGGTAACCAACTGCTCCATAATTGGACTGAAGGCCCTCTCTATGGGAGGGAATACATACCTGGTACTGAAAAACCTAAGTAAAAGACTATGGTAGGTGAGGTCATGAGCCTTGGGGGTATAAGCCTACTCATGTCTGACTAAATGTATATATTATTCCCACCAAGCTGCCCTGGGGACACTACACTAAATGTTCATGTCCACATATTAACGCTATTCTCACTTCTGGCTAGAGAAGCTTCTCTTTTCAGATAGTGATGACCACTGGGATGACACAAAAGGCAACATAGTGCTGAGAAGAAGGGATGGAGGAGTGCCTAGCACTGAAACACCTCTGTCACATCCTCCAGTGGCTCAGGGACCATTGCGGAAGAGGGGGCGGATAGAATGGAAGAGCCAAAGGAAGGATATGACCTCTTACTATGCAGCTGCCCAGACAGAAATTGGCCTCGATATCCATGATCTTGCAGTGCCTAGCAATACCTTTGTAAGACCCTCAAAATAGAAGAGAAAGATGATGTCATCAAATTAGGAGAGAGACTAATGGAGAGAGGGAGGGGATATGATGGAGACCGGAATTCTAAAGTGGAATGGGGGAGGGGAGGGAAATATCAAGTGGGGTTTTTTTGGTATGTAAGATTAAAAGTCAATAAAAATTAAAAAAAAAAAAGTGACACAAGTGTGCAATGTCCCACATGCACACAAAGGGGCGCATACGTCTGGAGTTCATTCACAGCCGGTGAGAAGCCCTGGCAAGCTCATTCTCTCTCTGCCTCTTCATCTCTCTCTCTCAAATTAAACTTTAGGCTTTTTTTTTTTTTTTGAGAGAGAGAGAAACAGAGAGAGAGATTGAGAATGTGTGCGCCAGCAGCCTCTCAGCTGCTGTGAACAAACAGACGTGTGGGCCCCTTGTCAGCAAGTACAGCATTGCGCCCTTGCATAACTTTGCATCTGGCTAAACGTGGGACCTGGAGAATCAAATGGGCGTTCTTAGGCTTAGCAGGTAGGCGCCTTAACCACTAAGCCATCTCTTCAGCCTTCTCTCTCAAATTAACAAAAAAAGTCTGAGGTGGCTGGAGAGATGGCTTAGCGCTTAAGGCACTTGCCTGCAAAGCCTAAGGAACCAGGTGTGATTCCCTAATACCCACATAAGGCACATGTGTCTGGAATTCATTTTCAGTGGCTAGAGGCCCTGGTGTGCCCATTCTTGCTCTATCTGCTTTCTCTCTCTCAAATAAATAAACAAATAAAAATAAAGTATATATTAAAAAAACAGGGCTGGAAAGATGGCTTAGCAGTTAAGGCGCCTGCCTCCTAAGCCTAAGAACGCTGGTTCCAATCTCCAGCGGTTCCAATCTCCAGGTCCCACGTTTAGCCAGATACAAAGCGACACAAGGGTGCAATGCCGCACTTGACCACAAGGGGCACACACATCTGGATTTCATTCTCAGCAGCTGAGAGGCTGCTGGGGCGCCCATCTCTGTCTGTCTTCCTCTCCCTGTCTGTCTGTCTCTCTCTGTCTCTGTCTCTCTCAAAAAAAAAAATAAAATACCTGAGGTTATGGGGGCGTTTACATTCAAACCACCACAAAAAGTTTCTCTTTTCAGATGGCAGTGACTGCCAGGGAGACAGAAAAAGCATCAATGTGCTAAGAAGTGACAGTGGCATGTTCAGCACTGAATGAGACATCTCTGTCACATCCTCTGAGGCTCAGGGACCTTAGCAGAAGAGATGGAGGGAAGAACGATAAGAGCCAAAGGAAGAGGAGGAGTGATTTGGAATACTGTCTTCCAGGCAAAGTGCGTATTGCACTCATGGTCTCACAGTGATTATAGTCACTATTTGCACAAGACCTGCAATATGAGGGGGTGGGAAGACATCGAAATGGACGAAGGGGCTGGGAAGATTGCTCAGTGGTTACATCACTTGCTTTCAAAGCCTGTTAACCAGGATGGATTCCCCAAAGCCCATATAAACCAGAAATAAAAAGTGGCACAAGCACCTGGCATTCATTTGCAGTGCTAAGAAACCCTGAAAAGAAAAAATAGAGTAAGAAACCCTGGTGTGAGCATGCATGCATGTAAATAATTACTTGCAGTTTTTGTTGTTGTTGTTGTATTTTTGGAGAGAGTCAGAGAGAGAGAGAATGGGTGCACCAGCAGCCTCTCAGCCACTGTGAACGAACTCCAGATGCGTGAGCCCCCTTGTGGGCAAGTGTGGCATTGCGCCCTTGTGTCACTTTTTTTTTTTTTTTTTTTGGTTTTTCGAGGTAGGGTCTCACTCTGGCCCAGGCTGACCTGGAATTAACTATGTAGTCTCAGGGTGGCCTTGAACTCATGGCGATCCTCCTACCTCTGCCTCCCGAGTGCTGGGATTAAAGGCGTGCTCCACCACGCCCGGCTCTTGTGTCACTTTTGTGTCTGGCTAAATGTGGGACCTGAAGAATCGAATGGGCGTTCTTAGGCTTAGCAGGCAGGTGCCTTAACTTCTAAGCCATCTCTCCAGCCTGTTTTTTTTTTTGGGGGGGGGAGGGGGCAGGGTGTCACTCTAGCCCAGGCTGACCTGGAACTCATGGAGTCTCAGGCTGGCCTCAAACTCACAGTGATCCTCCTACACCACCATGCTGGTCCACACACAGATAGATTAATTAACTAAAATAAATGGAAGAGGAGCAAGTTAGAAAGAAGTAGGGGTTCAGTGGAGGAGGGATAAAGAAGGGGGAGACAAAAGAGGGTGGTGGGAGTATATTCATGGTACATTGTGTTTATATATGGAGGTTGTGAATAAAAGGCTAAAATATAAAGGAACCCGGTGTGGTGGCACACGCCTTTAATCCCAGCACTCAGGAGGCATAGGTAGGAGGATCGCCATGAGTTTGAGGCCATTCTGAGACTACATAGTGAATTCCAGGTCATCCTGAGCTAGAGCGAGACCCTACCTCAAAAAACCAAAAAAGAAAAAAGAAAGAAAGAAAGAAGAAAGAAAGAAAGAAAGAAAGAAAAAAGAAAGAAAAGAAAAGAAAAGGAAAGAAAAAAGAAAGAAAGGTCCCAAAGCCGATTGGCTATGATAAAGATTATGGAAGCACAGGCTTTTCAAATTCATTTTCAAACCCTTTATATGAAATATCCTCATTTTTAAACAAATAGTCCAAATTTTTGTCCAAAAAATTGTCCTAAGAATTAAAGAAAAGGGTGTTTTTTGTTTTTTTTTTTTTTGAGTGGGTTGATTTTCTAAGATAGGGTCTTTTCTAGTCCAGGATGACCTGGAATTCACTATGTAGTCTCAGGTGGCCTTGAAATCAAGGCAATCCTTCAACCTCTGCCTGCCAAGTGCTGAGATTAAAGGCGTGTGTCACCACACTCGGCTTTTTTAAGATTTTTACTTCTTTTTTAGTTTGCAAGCAAGCAGAGAGAGAGAGAGAGAGAGAGAGAGAGAGAACACGGGTGCACCAGGGCTCTTTGCCACAGCAAACTCCTGATGCATGTGCCACTTAGTAAGTCTGGCTTCACATGTGTCCTGGGAAATTGAACCTGGGCTAGCAGGTTTTGTAAACAAGCACCTTTAACCACTGAACCATCTCCTGAGCCCCAGTTTTGTTTTTGGATACAGGGTATCAAGTAGCCCAGGCTGACTTTAAACTTGCTATACAGCCAAAGATGACCTTGAACTCCTGATCCTCCCTCCATCTCCCAAGTACTAAGATTACAGGCATGCACTACCACATGCAGGCCAGTGTTTTGTTGTTGTTTGTTTGAGGCAGGATCTCACCAAGCAGCCTAGGCTGGCCTGGAACTCAGATTTTTTCTGCCTCAGTGTTAGTGCTGGGATCACAGCTGTTCACTGTAATACCTGTTCCTCATCTCAGTTTACTGGACCTCTTAGATATATATTCATGCCATGCCTTTCCAAGAGAACAAAATAGACAAATATGTGCAATGCTCTTTTCAAATAGTCTCATAATCACGACTGTTTGCTAATCCCACATGTTTAAGAGGCTCTGCAAATACTATTGCCTCCATTTAAGTTTTACCGATGAGGAAACTGAAGGTCAGAGAATTAAGAGATTTGCTCAAGTCACCGGAAGTAGGAAGTAGTGATGCTCAAACCATCTCAGGAATCCTGATTCCAGATTCCATGAGATCTTCTATGATACTCTACTGCCCATCAGGAGCAAGAGGTGGGAGTGTTTCCATGAATAAGTGCTTGTGTTTAAATAGAGCTCCAGAGAACAATTTCAGTACAAAGATGTTCACCATGGTGGTGTTTATAATCATACCATCACGGCTGTGGCTGTTTGTGTATTCATGTTTATGGGTATGTGTACACATACATAATTATATAAGAAGAGGAAGCCAGGCGTGGTGGCACACACCTTTAATCCCAGAACTCAGGAGGGAGAGATAGGACGATCGCTGTGAATTCGAGGCCACCCTCAGACTACATAGTGAATTCCAGGTCAGCCTGGGCTAGAGCGAGACCCAACTTCAAAAAAAAATAATTGGGGGCTAGAGAGATGGCTTAGCAGTTAAGGCATTTGCCTGCAAAGCCAAAGGATCTCTGTTCAATTCTCCAGGACCCACGTAAGCCAGATGCACAAGGGGGCCCATGAATCTGGAGTTCGTTTGCAATGGCTGGAGGCCTGGTGCGCCCATTCTCTCTCTCTCTTTCTCTGTCCCTCTTTATCTCTCTCAAACAAAACGAAACAAAACAAAAATTAAAACACATTGTGTGTGGTGACATTCACCCATAATAACAACACTCAGGAGGCATAGGCAGGAGGATTACTATAAATTCAAGGCCAGTCTGCTGTACATATGCACTTCCATGCTAGCTAGAGCTATATAGCAAGCTCTTGTCTCAAAAAGAAAAGGAAAACAAAGAGAATACCGGAGAAGGCCGAGGAGATGACTCAGTGGACAAAGCACTTGCCCTGCAAGCATGAGAGCCTAGATTCAGATTCCCACAACCCACATAAAGCAGGACAGTGTGGTGTGAGAGTCTGCGAATCTTAGCGCACCTGAGACAAGGTGGGAGTGGAGGTGGAGAATCCCCTGCAAGCTTTAGGCAAGCTGGCCTGTCAAATGCAGTGGTGAACAAGGAGAGAGACCTTGCTTTAAAAAATTAGGTGAGTGGGTGTGGTGGCTGTGGTAGTTTGAATAGATGGCCCCCAATATATTCAGTGTTTTATTAATTTATAGTTTGCATCTGCACCACCTGGCTGAAGGCAGTGTCACTGGGTGGATTTTTAAAGTGCGGTGGTGGGTTTGAGATTTCAGTCTAAAGATATGCAAAGTGTGCCTAGCGGGAGTTCCTGAGGTGTGTGTGTGGCTTTTGGTTTTTGCTCTCTTGCTGGTCCTGTGAAAAGCAGGCCAGCTTCTTCTTTCATGATGGAACTTCCCCTGGATCTGTAAGCATCAATAAATAATATCCCTTCCTCTATAACTGTTCCTGGTCTGGAAGTTCATCTCAGCGAACCTAAAGCTGTCTGCTACAGTGGCTCACACCTTTAATCCCAGTACTCGGGAGGCAGAGGTAGGAGGATCGCTGTGAGTTCGAGGCCACCCTGAGACTCCATAGTGAATTCCAGGTCAGCCTGAGCTAGAGTGAGACCCTACCTCGAAAAACCAAAAACAAACAACAACAACAAAACAAAGGTGGAAGATAAGGAAAGACACTCAGTTGTCTTCTGACCTCAGCCATGGCCCATGTATCTTCATACTCACACACATGAACACACACACACATATACCAAAAATAAAAAACACAAGCCGGGCGTGGTGGCATATGCCTTTAATCCCGGCACTCGGGAGGCAGAGAGGTAGGAGGATCACCGTGAGTTCGAGGCTACCCTGAGACTACATAGTGATTTCCAGGTCAGCCTGGACTAGAGTAAAACCCTACCTTGACAAACCAAAAAAATAAAAATAAAATAAAGAAATAAAAATAAAAAAGTAAAAAATACAGGTACTAGGTATCAACTCCAAGGGCCTTCTGAGTGCCAGGCAAACACTGAGCCATTGAGCCATAGCCCCAGGCCATTGTCTCTATCTGCTTCTCTCTCTCAAATAAATAAAAATTTTTTAAAATTCCAGTGTGCTCACCTTCTGAATCTGTGGATGGACTGATGAGTTATCAATAATTAGTTGTCCAGACAGGTAAATAATCCACTGATACAAAACTGCAAGATGAATTTCTCTTTTTTTAATATTTTATTTTTATTTATTTATTTGAGAGAGAGATACAGAAACAGGCAGAGAGAGAGAGAGAGAGAGAGAGAGAGAGAGCACACCAGGGCCTCCAGCCACTGCAAATGAACTCCAGATACATACTCCTCCTTGTGCATCTGGCTTACGTGGGTCCTGGGGAATGGAGCCTCGAACCAGGGTCCTTAGGCTTCACAGGCAAGCGCTTAACTGCTAAGCCATCTCTCCAGCCCCGAATTTCTCTTTCTTTCTTGTTTCCTTTCCTTTTCTTTCTTTCTTTTTAAAAATATATATTTATTTATTTGAGAGAGGTAGAGAGAGAGAATGGGTATGCCAGGGCCTCTAGCCATTGCAAATGAACTCCAGATGCATGTGCCTCCTTGTGCACCTAGCTTAAGTGGGTACTCAGAAATCGAACCAGGCTCCTTTGGCTTTGCAGGCAAACACCTTGACCACTAAGCCATCTCTCCAGCCATTTTTTTTTTTTTTTTGAGGCAGGGTCTTGCTCTAGCCCTGGCTGACCTGGAATTCACTCTGTAGTCACAGGGTGGCCTCAAACTCATGGCAATTCTTCTACCTCAGCTCCTAATTGCTGGAATTAAAGGTGTGTACCTAAACATCTTTCTCTTCTTGGTCATTCATGGCATTTCTAAACTCTCTGACTGTGAGGAGTCAGCAAGAAGGTCCTCTGGGCTTGGAGATGCATTGCCAGCTGCCTTAGCATATTGTCTACCATTCCTCCGTGCCTCCCAGCAGCACACTTCCACCCATCAGCAGCCGTGCTCAGCGTGCTATCCCCACGGCTGGGAGCCAGAACCTACTCCAGGTCTGGGAAGAGGTTTGCACCTTAGGATAGAAGTTATTTAGTGCCTTATTTTTCACCCTGAGCCTTTACCCACAAACCAGCCTTTGGTTGGAGGCACACTTGGTGTAAACACATTCATTATAAACATACCAGGAGTGTCTAGAATTGAATGAGAGTGCTGCCCTTGAAATCCATGAGACCTGTGTTCAGGCCCAGTCTCCTGTGGTCAGTCTTTATCTGTTGATGGATGAGGTCCTCAGGGGACAAGTGGAGATTCCATGGGCTGGCTTCTGTTGGGGCTGTCAGCACAATGCTTGCCTTGCTTCTTGAAGAATGTTCTTCCTCATTCCTTCCCCTATGACTGAGGGGAAAAAAATGGAAACAAGCTCTACCTGTGTGGGCATTGTGTGGACACATCCCTAGGTGTACACACATTGCAGGTTGTATGTCTTCATTTCTCAAGACTTCCATTAAAAAAAAACAAAAAAAAAAACACCAACCTAAAGTCTTTACGCAACAGAGAAAATATGTTTTCTCTCATATTTTGGGAGGTAAAAGTTGGGAATCAAAGTGTCAAAGGGCCATTGCTGCCCAGACATTCTAGGCGAGGAGCCTTCCTTCCTTCTTTCTAGCCTTTGGGGTATTGCCAGCTATCCTTGCGTTCTGCAGCTTACAGATATGTCCCTTGTCACATGACCTTCTTTCTGTATCTCTTCTATGTGTTTGTGTACCCCTGCCTTACGAAGACACTAGTCACTGGTTACAGGGTGACCTCACCTAAGCTGATTGCATTGACAAGGTCCTTTCTGCAAAGTTAGGTCATGTTCTGAGTTTAAAGTAGACATGAGGGCTGGAGAGATGGCTTAGTGGTTAAGGCACCTGCCTGGGAAGCCTAAGAATGCCCGTTCAAATCTCCAGGTCCCACGTTTAGCCAAGTGCAAAAGGGACCCAAGTGTACAATGTTGCACATGCGCACAGGGTGCGCACGCATCTGGAGTTCGCTCACAATGGCTGAGAAGCCCTGGGGTGCCCATTCTCTCTGCCTCTTCCTCTCTCTCTCTCTCTGTGTCTTTCAAATAAAAAAAAATTTAAATAAACTTAAATAAGTAAATAAACTTTAAAGTAGACATGAATTTGGAGGGATACTATTTAACCCTGTAGACAGGGTTAGAAAAGAAAGCTAAGTCCCACAATGAGATGAATCTCACATTCAAATCATTAATTGTGAAGCCGGGCGTGGTGGCGCACGCTTTTAATCCCAGTAGTTGGGAAGTAGAGGTAAGAGGAGTGCCATGAGTTCGAGGCCACCCTGAGATGACATAGTGAATTCCAGGTCAGCCTGGACTAGAGTGAGACTCTACCTCGAAAAACCCAAAAAAAAAAAAAATCATTAATTGTGAAAAATGTACACTTTAAACCTAATGCCATATGCATTTTATGTGTGTGTAGGCACACAAATACAATTCAATAATCTATGTTTAAAAAAATTTCTTCTTGGGCCTGGGGCTATAACACAGTTGGTAGGGTGCTTGCCCAGCATGCTCAAAGCCCTGGGTTTAATCCCCAACACAGCATAAACGTGGCATGGTGGTGCAGTACTTGGAAAGTAGAGGCAGGAGAATCAAAAGTTCAAGACCAGCCGGGCGTGGTGGCGCACGCCTTTAATCCCAGCACTTGGGAGGCAGAAGTAGGAGGATCACCTTGAGTTCGAGGCCACCCTGAGACTACATAGTGAATTCCAGGTCAGCCTGGGCTAGAGTGAGACCCTACCTCGAAAAACCAAAAAAAAAAAAAGTTCAAGACCATCCTCTGCTACATAGTGAGTTTGAGGCCAGCCTGGGCTACATGAACCCCTGTCTCTTTTTAGTTTTTTTGAGGTAGGCTCTCACTCTAGTCCAGGCTGTCCTGGAACTCACAGTGATCTTCCTCCCTCTGCCTCACAAATGCTGGGATTAAAGGCATGTGTCACCACGACTGGCAGAATCCCAGTTTTAAAGAAAATTGAGGGCTGGAAAAATGGCTTAGTCATTAAGGTGCTTGCCTATGAAGCCAAAGGCCCCAGGTTCGATTCCCCAGGACCCACATAAACCAGACACATAAGGTAGAGCATGGGTCTGGAGTTTGTTTGCAGTCGCTGAAGGCCCTGCCCATTCTTTCTCTATCTGCCTCTCTTCACTCACTCACTCACTCACTCACTCACTCACTCACTCAAATAAATAAATAAATAAATAAGAAAAAAAGAAGAAAATTGAGCAGGGCATGGTAGCACATGCTTTTTTTTTTTTTTTTTTTGCGAGGTAGGGTCTCACTCTGGTCCAGGCTGACCTGGAATTAACTATGTAGTCTCAGGGTGGCCTCGAACTCTGGGCGATCCTCCTACCTCTGCCTCCCGAGTGCTGGGATTAAAGACGTGCGCCACCACGCCCGGCTGGTAGCACATGCCTTTAATCCCAGCACACGGAAGGCAGAGATAGGAGGGTCGCCATGAGTTGGAGGCCACCCTGAGTCTATATAGTAAATTCTAGATCAACTTCAACTAGAGTGAAACCCTACCTCGTAAAACTAAGAAGAAAAAAGAAAAAGAACATTTTCCTCAACAATTGCCATGGATAATCTTTTGGGGGGATCCCCATTGGAGGCACTTCAACTTAGATGGAACACAGGTCCTGGCATTCTCCAGAACACTTGTTCTGGAAAAGAATTCTTATTAGTTCAGGAGGAAGTGGACACTATGGAGTTACTCAAGTGTGGCCTAGCTCATTAGGCTGTGAGATAAAGGTCAAGGCTATGCTCCCCACAGTCCACTGTGAAACAAATGAAGCCTCTTGTAGCTTTTGTTTGTTTGTTTGTTTTGTTTTTTATTGACAACTTCCTTAATTGTAGACAATATCCCATGGTACTTCCCTCCCCCACCCACTTTCCCCTTTGAAACTCCACTCTTCATTATATCCCCTCGTCCTCTCAATCTCTCTTTTAATTTTGATGCCATCATCTTTTCCTCCTATTATAAATGTTTATTTATTTATTTATGTATTTATTTGACAGAGAGAGGGACTCAGAGAGAGAATGGGCGCACCAGGGCCTCCAGCCACTGCAAACGAACTCCAGACGCATGCTCCCCTGTGTGCTCTGGCTAACATGGGTCCTGGGGAATCAAACTGGGTCCTTTGGCTTTGCAGGCAAGCACCTTAGTCACTAAGCCATCCCTACAGCCCTTTTCCTCCTATTATGATGGTCTTGTGTAGGTAGTGTCAGGCACTGTGAAGTCATGGATATCCAGGCCATTTTGTGTCTGGAGGAGCACGTTGTAAGGAGTCCTACCCTTCCTTTGGCTCTTACATTCTTTCCACCCCCTCTTCCTCAATGGACCCTGAACCTTGGAAGGTGTATTAGAGATGTTTCAGTGCTGAGCACTCCTTTGTCCCTTCTTCTCAGCATCATGGTGCCTTCTGAGTCATCCCAAGGTCACCACCATCTGAAAAGAGAAGCTTCTCTAACCAAAAGTGAGAGTAGCATTAATAGATGGGTGTGGACATTAAGAGAAGTGCTTACTGGGCAGTTTGGGGCGGATCAGTGTTTTTGTCCAGGGAGGGCTATACATTTCACATACAAATGAGTTTTGAGAGGTCAAAGTATTTTTGTGTAAAAGTGCTTCATCACTGATTGGATAAAAGACAATCCTTGGGTTGGAGAGATGGCTTAGTGGTTAAGGCGCTTGCCTGCAAAGCTTAAGGACCCAGGTTCAATTCCCCAGTACCCACATAAGCCAGGTGCACCTGGTGGCACAGTTCATTTGCAGTGGCTGAAGGCCCTGGCGCACTCATATATTCCCTCTCATATATTCTCATATATGTGATTTCCTAAACACAAATCCATACTGTCCCATTCCCCAGTTCCCATGCACGGCCAGATGTACAAAGTAGCTCATGAGTTTGGCTTTGGCACATCTATACCCACACATTCTCCCTCTGTCTCTCACTCACTTTCTCTCCACATCCCTTTCAAATAAAAAATAAGAAAATAAGTATTAAAAAAAAATACAAATATCTAAGCCGGGCGTGGTGGCGCATGCCTTTAATCCCAGCACTCGGGAGGCAGAGGTAGGAGGATCACCATGAGTTCGAGGCCACCCTGAGACTACATAGTTAATTCCAGGTCAGCCTGGACCAGAATGAAACCCTACCTGGAAAAACCAAAAAAACAAACAAACAAACAAACAAAAAAAACAAATATCTAGCTGGGTGTGGTGGTGCACGCCTTTAATCCCAGCACTTGGGAGGCTGAGGTGGGAGGATCACCATGAGTTCGAGGCTACCCTGAGACTACATAGTGAATTCCAAGTCAGCCTGGACAAGAGTGAGACCCTGTCTCAAAAAAAAAAAATTACAAATATCTACACGTTCTGACTTATGGAGGTTCAACTATTGATATTTCAGCGTAATGGATACAAAAGTGACTTACATTCATTAGAAATTGTTTTGAATTCTGAATGTTGCCCTTTTCCCAGGCTGGTAGGTTTTAGTTCGATCCTCTCTTGTGATCCTGGGTGCTGTGGACACACTGGAGCTCCCAGTCAGCCCTGCAAACACAAGGGAAGCAGAGCGCTCCCAGTGTGCTAGGTTGCTAAACTTGCTCAGAAGGTTAGATTCCATGTGGGTTTTTTTTTTTTTTTTTTTTTTTTTTTTTTTTTTGGTTTTGCAAGGTAGGGTCTCACTCTGGTCCAGGCTGACCTGGAATTAACTATGTAGTCTCAGGATGGCCTCGAACTCTCGGCGATCCTCCTACCTCTGCCTCCCGAGTGCTGGGATTAAAGGCGTGCGCCACCACGCCCGGCTTCCATGTGGTTTTTGACTTAGATGTTTAACTTGTGATAAGTTTATGAGGATGCATCTCTATGGTACTGTGAGGAGCATCTGCTATAAATGCACATTAATATAATAACTACATAATAAAACCAATAAATGCACATTAGGTAGTTATTGCCTATAATATTACCTACTATGTTAGGTAGAATATATTTTTATTTTTATATTTTTAGTTATTATTATTATTTTTTTCGGTGCTGAGGACCGAACCCAGGGCCTTGCGCTTGCTAGGCAAGCGCTCATCCACTGAGCTAAATCCCCAACCCCTATTTTTAGTTATTTTTTTAAAGATCTTTTTGTTGTTTTTCAAGGTAAGATCTCACTCTAGCTCAGGCTGACCTGGAATTCATTATATAGTCTCAGGGTGGCCTCGAACTCATGGTGATCCTCCTACCTCTGCCTCCTGAGTGCTGGGATTAAAGGTGTGCACCACCATGCCCAGCTTAAGATTTTATTTTTATTTATTTATTAGAGACAGAGAAAGGGGGAGAGAGAGAGAGAGTGAGAATGGACACACCAGGGCCTCTAACCACTGCAAACTAACTCCAGACACGTGTGCCACCATGTGCATAAGGCAGGTGCCTTACCCACTAAGCCATCTCTACAGCCCTCATTTTTCTTTTTTGGGCAGGGGGAGAGAGACACAAAGAAAGAGAGAGAGAGAGGGAGAAGAAGACAGATAGAGATGGGCACTCCAGCAGCTGCGAACAAAATCCAGATGCGTGCACTCCCTTGTGGTCAAGTGCAGCATTGCGCCCCTTTGCATCTGGCTAACTGTGGGACCTGGAGATTGGAACTGGCATTCTTAGGCTTAGGAGGCAGGAGCCTTAACCGCTAAGCCATCTGTGCAGCCCCAGCCCTCATTTTTTAAAAATTTGCTTTGCTGTAGCTTCTGCTGATTGGAGAGCCTCCAAGTGTCCCTCGATGTTGGGCCCTGCCCGGTGTGAAGCCGAGTGGTTAGCCCAGCCAGTCTTGGCCTACTCCTGGTGAGGCCTAGTCGAGCTTCCAGAGCCTGAGTAGAGTTTGGTGACCTGTCCTTGAAGTGACTCAGCACCTAAGCTGAAACTGCCTCCACCCAGCTGCTGCTGACGTGGTGAAATACTATTGGCCCTTATACCTTTCTCTCATCCCCTCTTCCCGCCCCCTTCCTCAAAATATATAAATACCTCCCCATGACAATAAACGGAGAGATTCCCCCCTTAGACGGACTCCGCGGCTCAATGTGGTTTTTCTCCCCGTGTTTTGGGGGGGAGGGGTTTGAGTCGCCGACACCCGCCTTCCCGCTCAGCCTCGAGAGAAGCTGCTGGCCCGGTTCTCTCTCTCTTCCGCTCTACCTGCCGGTGGTGGAGGGAAAAAACCCCGGCACCTCGAGATCTATCCTTACCTGCTCTGAGCTGTTGAGGGCTGACTGACCTATTAGGCCTGTGTGGGAAATGGGACATTGTGGCAGAGACTGGAGAGAGGAGAGATGGTTGGGATATTTTCCCTAGCTTCTCCCTGCTGGGCCTCTAGTTGAGTGTGCTTTGTTTCGGCAGGAAGGCCACGACTAGTGCCAGGTAGCCCTCTCCTAGGCTAGCTGCTCTAGAAATGCCTCTCTCAGTGTTTCCAGCTTTAACAGCAATACCAGGGATTGGTATGACACCATTCTTTGTTGGTTTTCTCCAACTTTGCCCAGCACCTCAATTTTCTCATCAGAGTGTGCTCTGTATTTCTGCCTGGGAGCTTAATGGGTATGGAATTCTCTAGCATCAACCTCTAATAATGGGGAGAGAATGGAGAAGAGTAGATATAGAAAACAACTTCCTTATGTGTAAGATTTATAATAATGTCTTGGGCATTTTAAGAAAAATTGAGCTTTCCTTACCTTTTTTTTTTTTTTTTTTTTTTTTTTGGTTTTTCGAGGTAGGGTCTCGCTCTAGCCTAGGCTGACCTGGAATTCACTATGTAGTCTCAGGGTGGCCTTGAACTCACAGAGATCCTCGTGCGCCACCACGCCCGGCTACTTTTTTTTTTTTTTTTAACATGGAGGAGGTTTTCAGTTCAGTTCCAGCAGGATTTCTCAGTGACCTTGCAGCCCAAGTATGTGGAGTCTTCAGCGATAGGGCCTTACCATCTATTCCTGGTGGAAAACCAAGAGCCTTGGCAATGGCCTGTAATGTTTTGGGGGTATCTGTGACCTCCCTGGCCAACAACTCACTGGAAGGTATCCCATCCCTGGCACTGAAAATTTTCTAGTAACAATCTATGGCTTCTGAGTGTTCTCTTGTTCAAAACAGTAGGTTTCCACATGACTTATTCATATCCTCTTATATTTTGATTAGCCTTCCCCCCACCTTTCCTTTACTTAATCTCTTCCTCTGACCTCACTTAGGCCTTTCCACCCCCATTAATCTGATCTTCTACTTACATATATACAATACCATCCTCTTAAGTACCCCCTCCCTCCCTTTCTGTTCCCTTTATATCCCCATTCTAGCTTATTAGCCTCTGCTACTGAGTTTTACTCCAACTCATATAGAAGTCCAATCATTTGTAGCTAGAATTCACATATGAGAGAGAAGAGACCCACTGTTCTTTTCTTTCTTTCTTTCTTTCTTTCTTTCTTTCTTTCTTTTTTTTTTTTTTTTTTTTTTTTTTTTTTTTTTTGGTTTTTTCAAGGTAGGGTCTCACTCTGGTTCAGCCTGACCTGTAATTCACTATGTAGTCTCAGGGTGGCCTCGAACTCTCGGTGATCCTCCTACCTCTGCCTCCCGAGTGCTGGGATTAAAGGCATGCGCCACCACGCCGGCAAGACCCACTTTTCTATCGAGGAGCTTTTTATTACAAGGGAACGAAGGAGTTTTCTTAAAGAGTGGACCTATCTCCTTCTATCAAGTCATATAAGAAGACTAGTAGCCAGTGAGCTCATTAAAACAATAGTTCATATTTAGGTGGAACAATGGGATGATTGAATGGTTTTGTGCTGCACACAAAACTGTTATTTTTGTCTGATTAACTCTCTTTTAAAATTTAGATTGTTTCTGTGCGTTGTGGTGCAAGCCTTTAATCCCAGCACTTGGGAGGCAGAGGTAGGAGGATCAACTATGGACTACATAGTGAATTCTAGGTTAGCCTGGGCTAGAGTAAAACCCTACCTCAAGAAAGAGAAATAAATAAATTTTAGATTGTACATTTAACAAATGTTCATCACTATTATAAGTCTGTCATATCAAAGGTCACAAACAGGAATCTTCATGTTTCTGTTTTAGCCATGCAAGGTGTTCTCTTTGGTCCCACTATTTGAATGTGTATATTGTTTTTGAAGCAAATGAAATCACTTGCATGAGTCATTTTCATTAATTTAAGACATATTTGAATGACATCATGAATATTCTCAAGTACTTTGCAATTAAATAAATATCTTTAGACCATGTAGTTCCTGAAATGACTGGAAGGAAAGTATGGAGGCATTCCTAACTTCGCTGCCTTGGAACTGCTCCTAGCTCATTTGTCACTTTCGTGTTTAGCAAATAGCAGAATATTTTCAATTCCATAAGCATTACATAATAAGACATGTGATGAAGTCTTAGATCCCATAGCAGAGTTTTTTTCTGATGTGTGAGAGTATGTACATACATGTGTATGTATGTGTATGCAGCTGTACTAGTGTGTGCACATATATATATGTATGTGTGTATGTTTGGTGTGTGTGTGTGCATGTGTGTAGGGGCATGATAGAGATGTCACCTTGTTGGTATTGAAATGGGAACAAGTTTGGTTATTAATAATAATCAACCAAGCCGGGCGTGGGGGCGCACACCTTTATCCCAGCACTCAGGAGGCAGAGGTAGGAGGATTGCCGAGAGTTTGAGGCCACCCTGAGATTGCATAGTGAATTCCAGGTCAGCCTGAGCTAGAGTGAGACCCTACCTCGAAAAACCAAAACAACAACAACAACAACAACAATCAACCAATATTTACCTTGATATGTACTTAAGGCTAACTTTGATTTGGGGAGCACTAGAAATAAAACTCCAGGCCTGTGCATGCCGGGTACGTACTATACCTTTGAGCAACATGCCCAACCTGCTTTGGAGGGATTTTTAAAATTAATTAATTTATTTATTTAGAGAAAGAAGCAGATAGACTGAGAGAGAATGGGCACTTAAGGGCCTCTAGCAAAGGAACTCCAGCTGCATGCAGGGTCTCATTGTAGCCCAGGCTGACCTGGAACTCACTCTGTAGTCCCAGACTGGCCTCGAACTCATGGTGCTCCTTCTACCTCAGCCTCCCAAGTGTTGGGATTGAAGGTGTGCACCACCACCCCTGGCTCTTATTTTCTCTTTGGTCTTTTGAGGTAGGGTCTTGCTCTAGCCCAGGCTGACCTGGAATTCACTATGTAGTCTCAGGGTGGCCTCGAACTCATGGTGATCCTCCTACTGCTGCCTCTTGAGTGCTGGGATTAAAGGCATGCACCACCATGCCTGGCTTTCTTTCTTTCTTTTTTTAAAATTAAATACATATGTATTTTATTTTTAATTATTAAATTATTATATTTAGTGAGGGAAGTACAGAACCAAGGAAAGGAGAATGAAGACACCCACGAGCCCACAGGGTGGGCCTGGAAAAACCATGGGAATGACAGAAAAGAGAGTTCAAAGAGCTCCTGCCATGTGGAGAAGGAGCCCGTGTGGAAAGTAGGGGCTAGAAGGCTCTCCCCTCAGCAGCTGAAGGTTCCCAAGTGGTCAGGCAGCTCAGAGAAAAAAATATTTTTGGGCTGGAGAGATGGCTTAGCGGTTAAGGCGCATGCTTGAGAAGCCTAAGGGCCCCGGCTAGATTCTCCAGGTCCCACATAAGCCAGATGCATTTGGTGGCGCATGCATCTAGAGTTCATCTGCAGTGGCTAGAGGCCCTGGTATGCCCATTCTCATTCTCTCTCTTCCTCTCTCTGTCTCTAATAAATAAACCAATAAAAATACAATCTTAAAAATATTTTTTTATTGGGCTGGAGATATGGCTTAGTGGGTAAGGTGCTTGCTTGCAAAGCCTGCCAGCCTGGGTTCGATTCCATAGTACCCATGTAAAACCAGATGTGCAAAGTGGCACAGGTGGCTGGAGTTCATTTGCAGTGGCATGAAGATCTGGTGTGCCCATTCTCATTTCTTCACTCTCTCTGCTTGCAAATAAATTAATAAAAATATTTTTAAAGTATTTTTATTTACTTATTTGAGAGACATAAAGAGAGAAACACAGAAAGAAAGTGATTATGGCCAAGCCAGAGTCTTCTGCCACTGCAAACAAAATCCAGACACATGCACCACTTTGTGCATCTGCTTTTATGTGGTTCCTGAAGGATTGAACTCAGGCTGTCAGACTTTACAAGCAAGCATCTTCAACCACTGAGCCATCTCCCTAGCCACCTCAGCTCCATTTCTTAACCTTTCTATCTTTCAATAAATGTCATAGTCAGTTCAGAACTTTTTTTTTTTTTTGAGGTAGGGTTTCACTCTAGTCCAGGCTGACCTGGAATTCACTATGTAGTCTCAGGGTGGCCTTGAACTCATGGTGATCCTCCTACCTCTGCCTCCCGAGTGCTGAGATTAAAGGCATGCGCCACCACGTTGAGGCAGGGTTTCATTCTGGTCCAGGCTGACTTGCAATTCACTATGTAGTATCAGGGTGGCCTCTAACTCACGGCAATCCTCCTACCTCTATCTCCCTTGTGCTGGGATTAAAGGTGTGTTCCACCTTGTCCAGCTCGGAATTATTTTCAAATGCATAAAAATAAATGAGATGTGAATAAATTTATTAAACTATAGTTATCAAATCATTTTAAAAAACTTGTTCATTTATATAATCCAAAGATATGTTAAATAATAAGTCCCAGTGGCAAGATATGTAACCACTTTGTTTTTCCAATGGTGATGAGCATAAACCATTCTTTGAGATTTCTACAACCATAAGGTAGTCACAAAAATGTATGATTCTAAGCCTGGTATGGTGGCACACGCCTTTAATCCCAGCACTTGGGAGGCAGGTAGGAGGATCGCCATGAGTTCAAGGCCACCCTGAGACTACATAGTGAATTCTAGGTCAGCCTGGGCTAGAGTGAGACCCTACCTGAAAAAAAAAAAAGTCTGATTCTAGCCAGGCATAGTGGCGCATGCCTTTAATCCCAGCATTTAGGAGGCAGAGCTTAGGAGGAGAGCTGTGAATTTGAGGCCATCCTGAGAATACATAATGAATTCCAGGTCAGCCTCAGCTAGAGTAAGACCCTACGTCAAAAAAAAAAAAAAAAAAAAAGCCAGGTGTGGTGGCACACGCCTTTAGTCCCAGCACTTGGGAGGCAGAGGTAGGAGAATCGCCATGAGTTCGAGGCCACCCTGAGAGCATATAGTGAATCCCAGGTCAGCCTGGGCTAGAGACACCCTATCTCAAAGAACAATCAATCAAACAAACAATCAAACAAACAAACAAACAAACAAACAAAAACCAAAACAACAACACACTATGATTCTGAGCAGGTATGGTGGTGCATGCTTTTAGACCCAGCACTCAGAAAGCTGAGGTAGGAGGATTTCTGTGAGTTTGAGGCTAGCCTGGGCTACAGAGTTAGTTTCAGGTCAGCTGGGCTACAGTGAGACCCACCTCAGAAAAATCAAAGGGGAAAAAAATATCAGTGAATCCTATTGTTGCCAAAGCCATAGGTATGTTAATAGCTTTGTTGGCTGTATTGATAATCACTGTCAATGTTACATTATTAAACTGTGTTTAATTAAATTAAGATGCATTTTCTTCCCACCTAGAAGGTGGGGATCCTGAGTGAGGCACTGTCCTCCTCTAGATGGTCAGCCCCGTGAGGCAGGAACAGCCTGTGTCTGTGAATACTCAGGACGCACTTGGCATTGAATCAGCCCAATAACCGTCATCTGCATTTATTAAACGTTAGATAAAACATTCGGCTAGGAGAGTGACATTTATCAAGTGCTTATGAGCACCGCCAGATAAGAGTGTACCCAAATCCTCATAACTGCCAGGGAGACAGCATCTTGGGTTTCTCTGCTAAAGACTCTGGGGTTTCCGAGATGAGAGCAATAGGTCTGGCAGAGTAGAATGTGAAGTCAGCACTAAGTCCATGCTCTTCCCACTCACCCTCATAGCAGTCCTCCTACCTCCAGCCTACCCAGTGCTGGGATCATAGGTGTGAACCCATGCCTGGCTTCAGAATAGTCCTTGTTTCTTTTTCTTTTTTTTATTTTTATTTTTTGTTTTTTTCAAGGTAGGGTCTCGCTGCAGCCCAGGCTGACCTGGAATTCACTATGTAGATTCAGGGTGGCCCCAAACTCAAGCAATCCTCCTTCCTCTGCCTCCCTCGTCTGGGATTAAAGGTGTGCGCCACCACACCCAGCTCTTTTTAAATTTTTTTGTTTTTAGTTTTTCAAGGTAGGGTCTAACTCTAGCCAGGCTGACCTGGAATTCACTATGTAGGCTTACACTGACCTCAAACTCGTGGTGATCCTCCTACCTCTGCCTCCCGAGTGCTAGGATTAAAAGCGTGCACCACCACACCTGGCTCTTTTTAAATTTTTTAAAAAAGATTTTATTTTTATTTTTATTTATTTATTAGAGACAGAGAGAGAGAAAAGAGAGAGAGGAAGAGTGAGAATGGCTGCACCCAGTCCTCTAGCCTCTGCAAACAAACTCCAGACACATGTGCTCCCTTGTGCATCTGACTTATGTGGGACCTGGAGAATTGAACCAAGGTCCTTAGGCTTCGCAGGCGTGTGCCTTAACCATTAAGCCATCTCTCCAGTCCTCTTTTAAAAATTTTAAATACTAGGGACCAGTGACCAATCCCAGGGTTTCTCACATGGTAGACAAGTGATCAATCATTGAGCTATATTCCCAAACTCCAAGCTTCTTCTTCTTCTTCTTTTTTTTTTCTTTTTTCAAGATAGAGTCTTGCTCTAGCCCAGGCTGACCTGGAATTCACTATGTAGTCTCAGGGTGGCCTTGAACTCACCACGATCCTCCTAACTCTGCCTCCCTAGTCTGGGATTAAAGGTGTTGTCACCATACCTGACTCCAAGCTTCTTAAGAAGACTCAAGACAGCCACTGCCCAGCATGAGGCAAGTCATCTCTGGCACATCTGCCAGGGTCCAGGAGGCATTACAGAGGAAGTGGCAATTTAAACACGAGTGCTGCTCTCATTCCTATCCTGACTACCTTCTCCAGGGAGAAGGTGGTACATACTGAGGAGACTCAAAACTCATTGAAGCAGAAATTCAGAGGATGCAGAGAGCTCAACACTAAAGGAGACTTTTAGCATGCCTACCAAGGCTTAGGGAACATTGCAGAAGAGGGAGTGTAAACATTATAAGAGCCATTGTGTGGGGGGGTATATTCTGAGACATTGTTCCCCACATAGAGACTGGTGCATTCACAACCCCACAGTGAATACCAGCAACCCCACTGATGAGGTACTCAGTGGAATGGGGTGGGAGACAGGGGACACAAGAGTGTAACGCAATGGGAATGTGGCCAATATACCATATGTTTACTCTGTAAAGCTCATAGTAATAATAAAAATAATTCTTTAAAAAAAAAAAAAAAGAAGCCGGGCGTGGTGGCGCTCTTTAATCCCAGCACTTGGAAGGCAGAGAGAGGTAGGAGGATCATCACAAGTTTGATGCCACCCTGAGAATACAGAGTGAATTCTAGGTCAGCCTGGGCTAGAGTGAGACCCTACCTCAAAAACAAACAAACAAACAAACAAACAAACAAACAAACAAACAAAAAGACTCAGGCTAGAGAAATGGCTTAGCAGTTGAGGCATTCCTTGGCTGAGACAATCTCAGCATGGAAAAAGACTCAGACCCATCAGGTAAGCTATATGTTGTCTGATACTTTTCAGGCAGGTTTGTGGTTGGCATCTAAGAGGGTCACAGGAAGGTACTATGCTCCATAAAACAGTGTCTTTTGTTGCAGGTGCCAACAGGCAACAATGACTGCTCTGAATTTTACTTTCCTCCTGGCTTTCATTAATGTCCTCTAGTCTTCTCTTCTTTGTTAACAAAAATGCTCTGATATGCTGAAAACAAACCTTACCCTGGTCATTCACCAACCCTCTCGGATTGGCAGTCTGTAATCGCTGCTTCAACACCCACGCATGGCTTCAGCTTTTGAAACTTGGCATCTCTCCTCACCATCCTACTGAAAAGTGTTCTCTAGAAGGTCACTGAGTCTTGTTTGTCAAATCCAGTGACCTTTTCTCCATTGAATTCTTTCTATCTGTAGACACTGTTTAGGACCAGGTACTTGAGGCTAACCTACCTGCAGCTTCTGGAACAATGCAGCACCTTTTGCATCTAACTCATTTTTTCCCTCTGTGGGTAGCTTTTCATTCTTTTCTTTTTTAAAGATTTTATTTTTATTTATTTATTTATTAGAGACAGAGAGAGGGAAAGAGAGAGAGAGTGAGAGAATGGGCATGCTAGGGCCTCTAGCCACCACAAATGAACTCCAGACATGTGTGCCCCCTTGTGCATCTGGCTTACGTGGGACCTGGAGAATAGAACCTGGGCCCTTAGGATTCGCAGGCATTTGCCTCAACCGCTAAGCCATTCTCTCCAGCCCCTCTTTTTTTTTTTTTTTAATATTTCTCTTTTTTAACTTTAAAAATTTTTTGTTTATATTTATTTATTTATTTAAGAGTGACAGAGACAAAAAGAGGCAGAGAGAGAGGATGGGCACACTAGGGCCCCCAGCCACTGCAAATGAACCCTAGATGCATACACCACCTTGTGCATCTGGCTCATGTGGGTACTGGGGAATAGAGCCTCCGACCGGGGTCCTTAGGCTTCACAGGCAAGTGGTTAACCACTAAGCCATCTCTCCAGGCCCCTTTTCATTCTTTCTACTCCTGCAGCTTGTGTGGTAACATCTGTATTGCCAACTCTGGTGTTTATCTCCAGGGTCAGCCTGATCCATTTCACAGCTCCTCGCAAACACCTGCTTCTCTCTTCAGAGTCCAGGATCTTCATACCTGATCTGTGGTGGACACCTCCCCTGATGCAGCTCCTCCACCCACTGTGTGTGTCCATGTTGATGTCTCTGCCGTCTCTATTGAGTTCTCTGACATTAGATTCTTTCTGCTACCCGATTTGGGCTCTGGCAAACCCTGATTTACTGGATTTCACTTCTGCCCCTCTTTCCCATTTCCACACATACTCTGGCTTTAGCTCCTTGTCTATCAGCTATCAATTCTGTCCTTATTTCTAGTTTTACCTTCATTTGTCCCATAGACATTCCCGGTAAAGGGGTCATTCTAATGTGGCACTTTCCTGTGTACAGCCTTTTTGTGGCTTTCTTCTATTAATCGAAATAAGTAGAAAGCTACAATTTGCCATTTATGACTTTCATAACAAGGTAGAAAAAAGTGAAATGGAATATTTTCTATAGGTAGCTTGAGAAACACCGGAAATGAGAGCCAGAACAACTATATTGTCCCTACACTTTACTATGGAGGTTCTAAAATATATTTTGTAATTTATTTGAGAGATAGAGAAAGTATGAGTGCACAAGGACCTCTTTATTTTGCAAGTGAACTTCAGTTGAATGTGCCACATTGTACATATAGCTTATCATGTCTATTGGGGAATTGAACCCCAGACTGGCAGGCTTTTTAAAAAAATATATATTTTTTTTATTTATTTGAGAAAGACAAGGAGAGAGAGAGAGAGAGAGAGAGAGAGGGGGAGAGGGAGAGAGAAAGGGCGTGCCAGGGCCTCCAGGCACTGCAAACGAACTCCAGACACGTGCACCCCCTTGTGCGTCTGGCTTATGTGGGTCCTGGAGAGTAGAACCAGGATCCTTTGGCTTTGCAGGCAAATGCCTTAACTGCTAAGCCATCTCTCCAGCTCACTGGCAGGCTTTTTAAGGAAACCCCTTTAACTGCTGATCCATCTCCCTAGTCCAAGAAAAATATTTTAAAAGTACAGTAGATACATTTCTTTAAATGAAGTATTTCTCAGAACCCAAATATCAAACTGGTACTTTGATTTGTGTCAAATAGCACAAATCAGTTTCTTAACTATGAGCAGGTCACCCACTCTATTTGTTAAGTCACTTACTATCTTTTTAATGTATTTATTTATTTTTATTGACAACTTCTATACTTACAGACAATAAACCATGATATTTCCCTTCCTCACTTGCTATTGAAGGGACCAAACTGACGCCATGACTAGGCCGAAGTTTCAATTTCCAGGCGGGGCGAGCTCTGGGGGCTGAGTATGTACAAATGTAACTGCTGCTTGCTTAGCCAATCACGTTAGGAGGTTACCTTCTCTGTCTGAAATTCCCCTAGACCTGGCTGCCAAAACTTTAAGACCATTCAAAAAAAACACAAGTACAGTTACTGTTCAAATTAGCCAATCACGTTAGGAGGTTACCTCCTCTGCCTGAAATTCCCCTAGACCTGACCGCCAAAACTTTAAGACCAATCAAAAAAACACAAGTACAGTTACTGTTCAAATTAGCCAATCACTGTTACTAGAAAATTTTCAGTGCCTGGGATGGGATACCTTCCAGTGAGTTGTTGGCCAAGGAAGTCCCCGTAGCCTCCAAAACATTAAAGGCTATTGCCAAAGCCCTTGGTTTCCCTTGAGAAACATATAGTAAGACCCTATTGCTGAAGACATCTCTTGCCTGAGAGGCAAGGTCACTGAGAAAGCAAGCTGGTGCTAAGCAGAAAACCTTCTCCCTATAGACCAGCCAACAGAAAACTGGAAAAAGCTGCACTGCATGCAGTCATCAGCAGTGAAAACAGTGGACACTGAATATTCCGGTTTGGCCAGACAGGCCCAATGACTGAACGGGTGCAATAGTGGCATGTCTGCTCTTGGGTAACCAATGGTTCCATAATTGGACCGAAAGCCCTCTCTATGGGAGGGAATACATACCTGGTACTGAAAAACGTAAGCTAAAGTCTATGGCAGGGGAGGTCATGAGCCTGCTCTTATCTGACTAAATGTATATATTATTCCCACCAAGCTGCCCTGAAAGCACTACACTTAATGTTCATATTCACATATTAATGCTACTCTCACTTCTGGTTACAGAAGCTTTTCTTTTCAGATGGCGATGACCACTGGGATGACCCAAAAGGCAACATAGTGCTGAGAAGAAGGGATGGAGGAGTGCCCAGCACTGAAACATCTCTGTCACACCCTCCAAGGCTCAGGGACCATTGCGGAAGAGGGGGAGGATAGAATGGAAGAGTCAAAGGAAGGGTAAGACTCCTTACAATGCAACTGCCCAGACAGAAATTGGCCTTGATATCCATGACCTTGCAGTGCCTAGCATACCTTCAGAAAACCCTCATAATAGAAGAAAAAGATGATGACATCAAATTAAAAGAGAGACTAATGGAGAGAGGGAAGGGATATGATGGAGATTGGAGTTCTAAAGGGGTATGGGGGCAGGGGAGGGAAATATCATGCATTTTTTGTATGTAAGTATAGAAGTTGTCAATAAAAAAAAAAAGACTAAAAGCCCGCCAAAATTCCTTTAGCTGTGCTTAAAAGGGAGCCTGTGAGCTCCTTGGGTCGCCACCATTTTGTGCGTGTGGTTGACCCCAGCATGCTGGCTAATTCTGCAAGAATAAACGCTCTATGCTTTTACATACTATTCGACTCTGGGGTCTTTCTTCAGCGATTTTCGGACCATTACAACTATCTTTAGGCATTAGCGTCTCCATCTACCAACTCCAGGGGTGGTACACTGCCAGTAGTTTTTATTTTTTTGTAAGTACTTTTTAAACACAGCCGTATATTAGAATAGCTAGGGCATAAGACATTTCCATGCCCAGGCTCTCTGATTTGGGATTCTTACAAAAGACTTCAACACCTATGTTTAAAAAACTCTTAGCCGGGCATGGTGGGGCACGCCTTTAATCCCAGCACTTGGGAGGCAGAGGTAGGAGGGTTGCTGTGAGATTATGGCCACCCTGAGACTACATGGTGAATTCCAATTCCAGGTCAGCCTGGACTAGAGGGAGACTCTACCTTGCGGGGGGGGGGGGAGGGAGCTCTTCAGTTGATTCTAATGTGTAGCCAGGAACTGGTAAGATTACTATCAAGTGTTTTTTCTACTTTAACACTCCTTCCTCTCAATTACAAGTTTCATTTTTTTTTTTTTTTTTTTTTTAATTTGTTCAGGCTTGGAATTCACTATGGTCTCAGGGTCACTGCAATCCTCCTACCTCTGCCCAGGATTTGAGCCCCACGCCCGGCACAAGTTTCATTTTTTAAATTTTTTTTATGTAGTCTCAACCACTGCAAATGAACTCCAGATGCATGTATCACATTGTGCATCTGGCTTTGTGCATTGTGGGTACTGGGGAATCGAGTCTGGGCCTACAGGTTTTGCAAGTAATTGCCTTTAACCAATGTGCCATCTCCCTAGCCCATCTTCCACCTTTTATGAGACAGGGTGTGTCTCTGGCCTGGAGTTTGCCAGTTGAGCTACATTGAGCGGCCATGATGTAGTCTCAGGCTGGCCTTGAACTCACAGCGATCCTCCTACCTCTGCCTTCCAAGTGCTGGGATTAGAGGTGTGTGCCACCATGCCTGGCTGATACTTTTTTTTTCTTAACTAGACATTTACTTGAGTTAATCCACCTTACCCAAACCATATCCCTTCCCTTAGCAAAATAAATCCTAACCTGGACACCTCATTGTGTGGCTCATGCTAACAACTTGTGGTGAGATAGTCTGCAGCCTTTCTCAGGAAGGGGAAGCTAGAGGTCCTGAGATGCTCCTCAAGAAAGTATTTTCAAAGCAAACTCTGCAACTATTTTTCTTACATAATTACATGGTGCTTGATTTTATCTATAATCAAGTTAATTACATTCTTGAGACGCTATTGTTTTGTAGGCAAAAGGCTGCTAAGTTTAAACTGAATTTACTGACAAGTCCTTGAGCAAATAACACTGTTCTGAGAAGATGGGGTTATTGAAAACCTCTTAAAGCAACGGATGTAAAGAACTATTCCAATGGTTGTGAAAGATGTTGAGGGAAGCTATAAAGAAATTATTTCAAAGCCTGGCGTGGTGGCGCACACCTTTAGTCCCAGCACTCGGGAGGGAGGAAGAGGTAGGAGGATCACTGTGAGTTCCAGAGCACCCTGAGAATACAGAGTGAATTCCAGGTTAGCCTGAGCTAGAGTAAAACCCTACCTTGAAAAACCAAAAAAAAAAAAAAAAAAATTATATTGTTGGCCATAATGCAGCTACATAAATAACCCTTTACCAGATTTATGCAAAGAAAAATTTAGACTAGCTGGTTGTGGTTGCACACACCTTTAATCCCAGCACTAGGGAGGCAGAGGTAGGAGGATTACTGTGAGTTCAAGATCATCCTGAGACTACAGAATGAATTCCAGGTCAGTCTGGGCTAGAGTGAGACGCTACCTGAAAAAAAACACAACAAAACAAAAAATCCAAAGCCTCAGACTAGCATCAATAGCTTTATGAAATGAGATCCTACCCAACTTTTTTTTTTTTGTTTTTGTCTCACTCTAGCCCAGGCTGACGTGGAATTCACTCTGTATTCTCAGGGTGGCCTCGAACTCTCAGTGATCCTCCTACCTCTGCCTCCGAGTACTGGGATTAAAGGTGTGCCACCATACCCAGCTTTTTTTTTTTTTTTTTTTTTTTTGTTTCTCAAGGTAGGGTTTTACTTTAGCCCAGACTGACCTCAAATTCACTAGTGAGTCACTAGGAAGACTGCTCAACAGCTGACATAGGCTTTATTTGGGAAAATCTGAGAAGGGCTCTGGCAGACAGGTGAGAAGCAACTTACGGTTAGGAGTTTCTTATAGGGTGGTGGGGCCCTTGGAATCCTTTGATTGTAGGGCAGTGTGCTTTGCCTTGGGCTTGGGCCACTTCAGGGAAATGACAGACAGGTATTTGGACCATTTCAGGGAAATGACAATTGAGACGGGTGGTCTGGGTCACTTCTGGGAAACAGAATTACAATTGTAAAATAGCAATCAGAGTTAAAAATGGAGACATTCCAGCACTCGGGAGCAGAGGTAGGAGGATTCTGTGAATTCGAGGCCACCCTGAAGCTACATAGTTAATTCCAGGTCAGCCTGGACTGGAGTGAGACCCTACCTCGAAAAACATACAACAACAACAAAAATGGTGACATACTAATTCTAACACCAGGGAAGCACCTTTAACCTCTGACCAATCGCTTTAGCCCCAGGACAGATTATTAAAATGATTTACACGTTGTAAAAGTTGTGTTGGGCTGGGTACAATGTAGCCTAGTAGGTCGAGGGCCTGCCTAGTATATATGAAGCAAATATGGTGCATATCTGTAATCCCAGCACTTGGGACTCAGAGTTAAGTGACAGGCCAGCCTCCGCTGAGTCAAACAATAAAACATAAAACAAAACAAAATAAAAAGCAAGGTGAGCCTGGCCTGACTCTTGCCTGTAATCCCAGTAGTTTTAGGAGGCAAATCACAGCAAATTCAAGAGCAGCTTACTCCATAATGAGTTCCAGGTCAGCCTGGCCAGCTAGAGTGACCATGTTTTTAAAAAAATGTTTTGGGGGCTGGAGAGATGGCTTAGTGGTTAAGCACTTGCTTGTGAAGCCTAAGGACCCCAGTTCGAGGCTTGATTCCCCAGTACCCATGTATGCCAGATGCACAAGGTGGCGCATGCATCTGGAGTTCGTTTGCAGTGGCTAGAGGCCCTGGTGCGCCCAGTCTCTCTCTCTGTCACTCTCAAATAAATAAAAATAAACAATTTTAAAAAAGTTTTGGGCTGGAGCAATGGCTTAGCGGTTAAGGCACATGCCTATGAAGCCTAAGGATCCCTGTTCGATTCTCCAGGTCCTAGGTTAGCCAGATGCACATGCATCTGGAGTTCAATTGCAGTGGCTAGAGGCCCTGGAGTGCCCGTTCTTCTTTCTCTCTCTCTCTCTGTCTCTAATAAATAAATAGATAAAAATAAAATCTTTAAAAAAATCCCAAAATCAAAGCCGGGCCCACGTGGTCTTTAATCCCTGCACTTGGGAGGCAGAGGTAGGAGGATCACCGTGAGTTCGAGGCCACCGTGAGAATACATAGTGAATTCCAGGTCAGCCTGAGCTACAGTGAGACCCTACCTCGAAAAACAAACAACAATAACAACAAGAACAAAAAAATCCTAAAATCAGCCAGGTGTGGTTGCACGCAGGGGTGTATGAGAATCCTCGTGAGTTCGAGGCCACCCCGCTGAGACTACATCGTGGATTGCAGGTCAGTCTGGGCGCCAGAGCGAGATCCTACCTAAACAAACAAACAAACAAACAAACAAACAAACAAACAAACAAACAAACAAACAAACAAACATCCCTAAATAAAAGTTAAGAATCCGCGAGGCCGCCCCTAATTAGCAAAGCAGCTCGCTTCGGAGACTCGAGGTTGGTTCTGAACTCCGGCGCCGCGCACCCAGCCCCAGTCCTCGGCGGCTCGCGGGGTCTCCGGAGCGCCAGGCGCGCGCGCACACGCACACTCAAGCGCACGTGCACACGCACCGCCCCCTCCCACTCAGGGCGCGCAGCTGACGTCACGCGGCCCGCCCCCTGCGCGCGCGCGAGAAAGAGAGGAAAGAGACGGCCTCCTATTGGTCACGCCGGCAGCGTCGGCGGGACCAATGACAGGGCGGCAAGTAGCCGGGTGCCGTCCTGACGTTGTGCCGCCGCCGCCGCCGCCGCCGCCGCTGCCGTGGGGTTGATTTGGCTCTGTGTCGCTGGCCGCTGCTGCCGCCGTCGCTGCCCTTGGGAAGGAGTCCTTAACGCCCGAAGCCGCGCCGTCCCCGTCCGCCCGCCCGCCTCCGCGCCCGCGCGTCCTCTCCGCCGCCGTCCCCCTCCCCCAGCCTCGGCTCGGCCTCGGGCAGCTGCGAGGCGCGCGCGGGCCCGCGGAGACCATGTCCTGACTGAGGCGGGAGCGCGGAGGCGGCAGCAGCGGGGTGGGCGGCGGCGCCGAGGGAGGCGGAGGGGGCCCGGGCTCGGCTCGTCGCCGCGGGGCCGTGCGGGAGCCGCCGCCGCCGCCGCCCGCAGACGGGGAGGAGGAGGAGGAGGAGCGGGAGCTGGAGGAGGAGCCGGAGCCGCCGCCGCCGCCAGGTAACCGGGCCCGGGGTGAGGGGCGGCCCCCGATCGCACGACCCTCGCGGAGCGGCCGCGGCCTTGCCGGGCCCTCGCGGCCAGCGGCGTCCAGGCCGCCGTGCCCGCCTCCGTCCCGGGGTTGGCGGGGTTGCGGGCGGCGGGCCCGGGTGATGCCGCGCGTCCATTGTTTTTTTTTTTTTCTTTTTCTTTTCTTTTTTTTTTTTTCTTTCTCTCTCTCTTTTTTTTTTTTTGTGCCTCCCGGGGGGCGGGTGGCTCCGGCCGGCTTGTTGACCGACGCCTGGCCGGCGCTGCCACCCGATGCCCCCAACTCCTCTTCCTGGCTCAGAGCCGTCCGCGTTGGGGCTTGGTTCCCGCAGTTTCTGCAGTAGGCCGTAAATACTTGTTGGGTCCTTGGCTACAAGTTGGTGCTGGGCTCGGCACTTGGATTTCGGGCCCTTGACCACTTCCTCGTGGGAGGGGTGTGTGTATGTGTATGTGTGTGGGTGGGGGGTGGCCTCCGGCTGTTGCCATTTCTAAACAAGTCAAGGTGTAGTCGGGGCCAGGAGCAGCTGGAAGCCGTGGAAAGATGAGCTAGCCCTCAGCTCCGCTGGACGACTGCTCAGTTGCAAGTGTCTTTTATCATCCATCCATCCATCCATCCATCCATCTATCTATCTATCTATCTATCTATCTATCTATCAATCATCTATCATCTATTTATTTCTCCGCCGAGGTTTGGTGGCTGGTCATTGCATAGACAAAAGAACTCTTTAATGAAGGCTTGCATTAAGCATCGGCGACAGACAGTTTGCGTTAAGCCAGGAAGTTTGAACCGTCCCATTATCTTGGAGAGACACTGGTGTTTTGAAACTCTTGCTTAAAATTTTGTATATGTCAGTCAGTCACTTCGATTTCCCCTTTTCGTTTTACTCTGTACAAGATCCAAGGAAGCGTCGCCCACTGACCCCAGATGTGTGATGGGCCTAGGATGATGGTGTTCATGAACGTGATGTATACAAATACTATTTTAAGGAATTGTAAGTCTTGGAAATGTTATATAATGAATGGCTCCTGTACCAAGTAAAAGAGTTGACTTGAACTTGAACTTATCATTTGAGCAACATCCATGGTGCCTCTGTTAATCAAACATGGGTGACTTGGTGTGCATTCCAGAAGACATCTTGATCTTTGTGACAAAGGCCACGGGAAAGTCATCTAAACTGTGTTTGGGAAACATAAGAAATGTAAAGTTGGCTTCTGTACATTATTACTTTTAACTAAATATGATAATTCTAAAACATGCCCAGACTCTTGCTTTCTCGATATTTGCTCTTAGAATAGTTTCATATTAAAATTTAATAAGATTGTTTTTATTGGCCTAGGGGAGGTTTACAGGTAGTAGGACAGTAATGAGATGCCCTCGTCTTTTTGGGAGAATATTTTTGAATGTCATGAGGGATTTGTATTTCTGTTGCTGGTTCAACACCTTTTATTAGTGCCTTTGAGCTCTGGGACACCTATGTGTTTACTTTTGAATTGTGTTTGGGTTAGTATGATGAACTCATTCATGTAGCGTATTTTAAGCTGATGGCCTTGATCCAGATCTGTACACTGATAGGGGTTATGGCATATCACATTTAAAGTCTGAGGATTAGTCCACTTTTGGAGCTTGTAGTTCAGTTGTACAGCATTTGAGATCCATTGTTTCCTAAGTATAATGATGATACGGTGAGAACCATTCCCTGTATTTTATGGTTATATTGCTTGCATTTTTTATATTTGTTTGCAGAGGGAGGAAGAGGGAGGGAGAGAGAGAGCATGTCAGGGCCTCCTGACACTGCAAAGGAACTCCACATGCATGCTCCACCTTGTGCATTTGGCTTTATGTGAGTACTGGGAAATTGAACATAGGCCAGCAGGCTTTGCAAGCAAGCACGTTTAACCACTGAACCATCTCCCCAATCCCATATTGCATTTATTTATTTATTTATTTATTTATTTATTTATTTATTTATTTATTTATTTTTGGAGAGAGACACAGAGAGAGAGAGACAGAGGGAGAGGGAGACAGAGATGGGCGCCCCAGCAGTCTCTCAGCTGCTGTGAACGAAATCCAGATGCGTGCACCCCCTTGTGGTCAGGTGAGGCATTGCGCCCTTTCGTCACTTTGCATCTGGCTAAACGTGGGATCTGGAGATCGGAACTGGGTTCTTAGGCTTAGCAGGCAGGCACCTTAACCACTAAGCCATCTCTCCAACCCCCCATATTGCTTTTATAAAGTCAGTTTAAACGTTGAAGTAAATTGGGATTGCACAAGTAGAACAGTGTAACTTTTTTTGGATTGTTTTTGTTTTTTTTTCTAAGGTAGAGTCTCACTGTATGTAGCTCAGGCTGACCTGAAACTCACTCTGTAGTTCCAGGGTGGCCTTGAGCTCAAAGTGATCCTCCTTCCTCTGCCTCCCTAGTGTTGGGATTGAAGGTGTGCATGCCTGCCTGCATATTGCTTTACCTACTAAGCCATCTCTCCAGCTCCTGCCTTCTTTTTTTTTTTTTTTTTTTTTTTTTTTGAGGCAGGATCTCACTGTAGCCCTGGCTGACTTGAAGCTTACTCTGTAGCCCCAGACTGGCCTTGAACTGATGGTGGTCTCCTGCCTCAGCCTCCCAAGTGCTGGGACTAAAGGCATGTGCACTTTGCCTGACAAACACTAACTTTTTTTTTTTTTTTGGTTTTTCGAGGTAGGGTCTCACTCTGGCCCAGGCTGACCTGGAATTAACTATGTAATCTCAGGGTGGCCTCGAACTCACGGCAATCCTCCTACCTCTGCCTCCCGAGTGCTGGGATTAAAGTCATGCCCCACCACGCCCGGCTAAACACTTTTTAACTTTTTATTTAAAGTGGTTCAATTTTACTTGAACATTGCCGTTGGTCTCCCTCCTTCCCTAGAAATATCTGCACCTTGTATCTTGCTTCGAGCCCTGTCTCTCAGGGATATGCCACTTCCTTTGGAATATTTGTGCACCACTTATGCTTTAGGTATACGGTACCTTGCAGACGAGCACTCTTACCTTCTGTGTAATACAATGGCCTGCAAAATTACATGTAATAAAAGAGAGTTCACACTTCTTGGTGTGGTGTTTACATTTCCCAGTTGCCTGGTTCTCATGTCCTTGTCTTAATTCTTAGTTTTTCCCTTTATGAGGCCTTGTTGTAGCCAACCTTCACGTTGTTCCTGTGAGTCCCCCTCTTGGCCTTTTATTTCTGCCATTCTTTTTGCTGAAATCCTTGTTGGCCTGTATTCACGGTTCTTTACTCTGAGCCAACATAAGCACTGTCTCTTGAGAAGCCATTTTGGTGGCTTCAACCCTACCTGAAGGATCTATTTGTTCTTTTTTTGTGTTAGACTTTCTACTTTTTTTCTTAGTCTATACTAGTGTGAATTTCTTTTTGTTTCCCAACTAGATTCCACCGTCCCCTCCCCCAGGTAGGGTTTTACTCTAGCTCTGGCTGACCTGGAATTCACTCTGTAGTCTCAGGGTGGCCTCAAACTCATGCTGATCCTCCTACCTCTGCCTCCCTGGTGCTGGGATTAAAGGCCTGCACCACCATGCCCTGCTATTTTGGGTGCTGGGATTGAAGGTGTGTGCCACCACGCCTGGCTCCCAAACTAGATTTTTAAGACCTGAGAAGGGAGTTTGCATCTATGTGGACCGTCTGTTCGGCACTGAGAAATGTGGGTGTGTGTGGTCTGACAAAATATTTTTGGTTACAGAGTATTCCAGAATACAGTTTGTATACTGTCTAGTTTTGGCGTTTCAGGAACTTTGATAATTTATGAGACAAAATATTTGAAACTCTGGTTATCTCTTAAAAATATTTGGTTAGCATGTCTACATCTGCTATTAGCATACTTCTTTACTACTTGTAGAGGATGGTTAGTGTTTTCCTAATGATTGTGTCATATTATTCAAATGAATATTAGTGCCACAGTTTTCTTGGTCTACTTCACAGTTGAATCTGGGCAGTTGTTGGTTTTGGGTTTGGCACATATGACACGAATGGTCGCCATTCCACATTTGATTATAGGTAACATTTAGGATCATGGGAAGGAGAACATAATTTGTAGCCTCAGTTTGCATTTTTTTTTCCCAAGGTAGGGTCCCATTCTAGCCCAGGCTGACTTGGAATTCACTATATAGTCTCAGGGTGACCTCAAAGTCATGGTCAGCCTCCTACCTCTGCCTCCTGACGCCCAGCTTCAGTTTGCATTCTTAACCCCAGATGCTGACAGCATGTATCATTGCATGAGCAGATGAGGCAGGGGAATATGTGAGTCACTGTTACCTGTCAACACTGATGGAAGAAAATACAAACAAGCTGCCTCATAGTAGTCTTATATACCAAGGCCAACACATGCAATTATGTGGCACCCAGGTGGATGCTCATGCTCTCAAAAAGAGCTTGTGTGTGTTTCTGTGCTTTACGCATGTGAGTAAATCTGCTGCTAGTGAGTGAGTCATCTTGATTTACCCACTGCACCTGTGTGGAAGCTGGTCCTGTTCCAGTTCATTACAATATTTTTCCCTTCGAATTGTCCAAGTTTTAGGTAGTAGTGTCTATTAAACTGTTTTGGGGGCTGGCGAGATGGCCTAGCGGTTAGGGTGCTTGCCTGTAAAAGCCTTAATTATCTGGGTTCGATTCCCCTGTACTCACGTAAAGCCAGATATACAAGTGATACAGACATCTGGAGTTTGTTTGCAGTGGCTAGAGGCCCTGGAGTGCCCATTCTCTGTCTCTGTGTCTTCTTTCTGTCTCTGCTTGCAAATAAAGAAATACATAAAAATATTTTAAAAGCCTTTTCCCTTGTTGGATTTCTGAAGGCAGGATGGGTCACCAGCAGCTCTATTGGAGTCACCTGTGAAAATTCGGTCAGGGTTCCCACTCTTTCTGTGTCTGTTTGAACTGCCCTGGTCTGATCTGGAAATACAAGCTGAAAATGTGCTGGCAGTGATTCCTCCAGTACACAAAAGACATCAGCTTCATAAAGTTGGACTAAGCAATCTTCCTAGAATGGATTATTCCAAGACCATCAGACCATCCATCCATCCAGTGAAAGATCATGCTAGTTCTTTGGACATAAATAAATTGTGAAACCTTCAAAAAATATTTTAAAAAATTTTGAAGGTTCATAAACCTTTATAGTATAACTGGAGCTAAAATTGATCTATTAGTAAACTTTCTAGAAATGGTAGACATACTCACTTTTGTTTGTAATAGAACACTAGTAGTTTCACTGCTCAAAAAGAAATCTAAACCAGTATTGTTTCTGAGAGGGTGGCATTTTGGCTAAGACAAAGTTTTTTTTTTTAATATTTTATTTTTATTCATTTGAGAGAGGGAGGTACAGAAATTGGCAGGCGGGGGGGGGGAGAATGGGCACGCCAGGGCTTCTAGCCACTGCAAATGAACTCCAGATGCCTTGTGCATCTGACTTATATGGGTACTGAGGAGTCGAACCTGGGTCCTTTGGCTTTGCAGGCAAGTGTCTTAACTGCTAAGCCATCTCTCCAGCCCCAAGACAAAGTGTTTATTTATTTATTTATTTATTTTTAAGTAGGGTCTCACTGTAGCCCAGGCTGGCCTGGAATTCACTCTGTAGTCTCAGGGTGGCCTTGAACTCACAGCGATCCTCCTACCTCTGCCTCCCAAGTGCTGGGATTAAAGGCGTGCACTACCACGCCCAGCCTCCAAGACAAAAGTTTATAAGAAAATATTTATGAGAGAAAAAGAGGCAGATAGAGGGAGAGAAGGGGCATGTCAGGGCCTCCAATCACTGCAAACAAACTCTAGACACATGCACCACCTTGTACATCTGGCTTGTATTTATCCTGGGGAATTGAACGTGGGTCCTTTGGCTTTACAAACAAAAGTGTTAACCACGAAACAATCTCTCCAGCCCAAATTTTTTATTTTCTTTAAATTTTTTTTTTAATTTTATGAGAGAGAGAGAGAATTGTTGTGCCAGGGCCTTAAGCCACTGCAGTTGAACTCCAAATGTGTGCATCACCTAGTGCGCATGTGTGACTTTGCATTCTTATGTCACCTTGTGTGTCTGGCTTATGTGGGACCTGGAGAGTTGAACATGTGTCCTTAGCCTTCGCAGGCAAGTGCCTTAACCACTAAGCAATCTCTCCAGCTCATATATGTGTGTGTGTGTGTGTGTGTGTGTGTGTGTGTGTGTATTTGAGAGAAAGAGGCAGACAGAAGAGAGAGCGTATGGGTGTGCCAAGGTTTCTGGCCACTGCAGACAAACTCCAGATGCATGCCCCACTTTGTGCATCTAGCTTTACATGAGTTCCGGGGAATTGAATCCGGACCTGGCAGACTTTGCAAGCAAGCACCTTTAACCGCTGATCCATTTCTCTATCCCAAGACCAAGTTTTTTGTTTTGTTTTGTTTTGTTTTGTTTTTTTGGTGTTTCAAGGTAGAGTCTCACTCTAGCTCAGGCTGACCTGGAATTCACTATGTGGTCTCAGGGTGGCCTCGAACTACTCACAGCAATCCTCCTACCTCTGCTTCCCGAGTGCTGGGATTAAAGGCGTGTGCCACCACACTGGGCTAAGACCAAGTTTTTAAAAAGTTTTAATTTGAATTTTAAAATGGGGTTGACCAGATGAATTGAATATAAACTTGATAATTTATCTGTTGACTACTGAATAGAACTTTAAAAAATTTTTTTTTGTTTTGTTTTGTTTTGTTTTTTGTTTTTTTGAGGTAGGGTTGCAATCTAAGCCAAGCTGGCCTGGAATTCACTGTATAGTCCAGGATGGCCTTGAATTCAGGTGATCCTCCTACCTCTGCCTCCCAAGTGCTAGGATAAAGCCATGCCTGGCTTTAAAAATATATTTGTGTCTGGCTTCTTTCATTTAACAATGTTTTCAGGGCTCACCATGTAGCATCTGTCAGTATTCATTTTATGTCTGAATAATATGCTACTGTGTGAATATTCCACATTTTGTTTATCCATTCATTAAGTTATTTGGGCCGTTATAAAACATGCTGCTATGAACATTTGTATACAAATTTTTGTGTGGACATTAGTTTTCTTTTTTTCTTTTTCTTTTTTTGGTTTTGCAAGGCAGGGTCTCACTCTGGCCCAGGCTGACCTGGACTTAACTATGTAGTCTCAGGGTGGCCTCGAACTCACAGTAATCCTCCTACCTATGCCTCCCGAGTGCTGGGATTAAAGGCGTGCGCCACCATGCCCGGCTAGTTTTCATTTCTCTTATATTTCTCTTTATTTTTAATTTTTTTTTCTTTTTCTTCCCCCCCCCCTTTTTTTTTTTATTGAGGTAGGGTCTCACTCTACCTCTGGCAGACCTGGAATTCACTATGTAGTCTCAGGGTGGCCTCATGGCAATCCTCCTACCTCTGCCTCCCAATTGCTTGGATTAAAGGCATGTGCCACCATGCCCGGATTGGTTGGTTTTTTCAAGTTAGGGTCTCACTCTAGCCCAGGCTGACCTGGCATTTACTCTAGTCCCAGGCTGGTTTTGAACTCAGTGATCCTCATACTTCTGCGTCCTGTGTGTTGCTATTAAAGGCATGTGCCATCATGCCTGGCTCTTTTAAAAGTATTTTAAAGATATTTATGAGAGAGAGAGAGAGAGAGAGAGAGAGAGAGGGGAAAAAGAGAATGAATGAATGAATAGGTGCTCCAAGGCCTCCAGCTCCTGCAAATGAACTGCAGACACATTTGCCACTATGGCATCTGGTTTATGTGGGTCCTGGGGAATTGAACCTGGGTCCTTTTGGCTTTGCAGGCAAGCACCTTAACTGCTAGGTTATCTCTCTAGCCCCCCCTTTTGATTTAAATTTTTTATTATTTTATTTATTTATTTATTTTTGTTTTTTTGAGGTAGGGTTTCACTCTAGCTCAGATTGACCTGAAATTCACTATGTAGTCTCAGGGTGGCCTTGAACTCTGGTGATCCTCCTACCTCTGCCTCCCAAGTGCTGGGATTAAAGGCGTGCGCCACCATACCTGGCTTTTAAAATATTTTTTTTTTATTTGAGAGAGAGGGACACACCAGGGTCTCCTTTTACCGTAGATGTACTCCAGACACGTGCCACTTCATGCATCTTGCATTATGTGGGTACTGTGGAATTGAACTTGGACTTTCAGTCTTTGGAAACAAATTCCTTTAACCACTAAACCATTTCTCCAGCCTGCCCTTAATATTTATCTAGGAGTGAAATGACTGGGTAATATGGTAGCTGTTTAACCTTTGAAGAAGAACTAGCTTGTTTTCCCAAGCAGTTGTACCAGTCTATATTTCCACCAGAAATATAACAGCACTTGTCTGTTTGCCTTACTCCCCGCTGTCCCATACCAAGTTAAATTTTTTGTTTTTTTTTTTTGAGAAAAAAATGAGGTCTCATGTAGCACAGGTTGCATTGTAGGGGATGACCTTTAACTCCTGTAACTCCTGTCTCCACCTCTCGAGTGCTGGGAATTCTGACTTCACTCTGACTCCTGCCCCTCCTTTCGTGTATATGGTACACACACATATGTGTGCAGATGCTGTGCCCCTTGGATGTGTGCTGAGAAGGCGTCATTCTCTATCGCTCTTCTGCCTCATTTCTTTGAGACACAGGATGTTACTGAACATGGAGCGCTCACTGTCTGTTAGACTGGCAAACCTGTGAGCCCAGCAGTTCTGTCTCCACCCCCTCAGTGCTGGGGTTACAGGTGTGTATAGTCAGGCTTGGCTTTTTATGTGGGTGCTGGGAGTCAAACTTGGATACTCAGGCTTACATAGTAAGAGCTCTTACTCACTGAGCCATCTCTTTAGCCTTTGGTCTTTTTTTTTTTTTTTTTTTGGTTTTTCGAGGTAGGGTCTCACTCTAGCCTGGGATGACCTGGAATTCACTCTGTAGTCTCAGGGTGGCTTCGAATTCATGGTGATCCTCCTACCTCTGCCTCCCCAGTGCTGGTATTAATTAAAGGCGTGCGCCACCATGCCCGGCCAGCCTCTGTCTGGTCTTTTAAAAAATTATTATTAGCCGGGCGTGGTGGTGCACGCCTTTAATCCCAGCACTCGGGAGGCAGAGGTAGGAGGATCACCGAGAGTTCGAGGCCACCCTGAGACTGCAGAGTTAATTCCAGGTCAGCCTGGACCAGAGTGAGACCCTACCTCAAAAAAAAACCAAACAAACAAACAAAAAAAATTATTATTATTATTTTTTAAAATATTTTATTTATTTATTTATTTGACAGAGAGAGAGAGAGAGAGAATATGGGCACACCAGGACCTCCAGCCATTGCGAGCAAACTCCAGATGCATGTGCCCCCTTGTGCATCTGGCTTATGTGGGTCCTGGAGAATCAAACCAGGATCCTTTTGCTTTGTAGGCAAATTCCTTAACTGCTAAGCCATCTCTCCAGGCCCCCAAAATTATTATTTTTAATCTTTATTTATTTATTTGACAGAGAAAGAGAGAGAGAGAAAGGATGGACGCGCCAGAGCCTCCAGCCACTGCAAACTCCAGACGTGTGTGCCCCCTTGTGCACCTGGCTAATGTGGGTCCTGGGGAATCGAACCTCGGTCCTTTGGCTTTGCAGGGAAACACTTTAACTACTTAAGCCATCCCTCCAGCCTCAAAAATTATTACTATTTTTTTTTGTTGGTGTTGTTTTTGGAGGTAGGGTCTCACTCTAGCTGAGGCTAACCTGGAATTCACTCTGTAGTCTCATGGTGGCCTCAAACTCACAGTGATCCTCCTACCTCTGCCTCCTGAGTGCTGGGATTAAAGGCGTGCGCCACCATGCCCGGCTTTTTTTTTTTTTTTTTTTTTTTTTTTCCAGGTAGGGTCTTGCTCTAGTCTAGGCTGACCTGGAATTAACTATGTAGTCTCAGGGTGTCCTCAAACTCATGGTGATCCTCTTACCTCTGCCTCCCTAGTGCTGGGATCAAAGGCGTGCACTACCATGCCTGGCTCTTTTTTTTTGGGGGGGGTTAGTTTTTCATTGTAGAGTCTCACTCAAACTCAAGCTGACCTGGAATTCACTATGTTGTCTCAGGGTGGCCTCGAACTCATGGCAATCCTCCTACCTCTGCCTCCTGAGTGCTGGGATTAAAGGTGTGCACCACCACACCTGGCGCTTTTCTTGTTTTTGTTTTTAAATACTTTTAAAATAGTTTATTTTATTTACTTATTTGAGAGACAGAGATACAGAAATAGGCTGGTAGAGAGAGAGAGAGAGAATGGGCGTGCCAGGCCTCCAGCCACTGCAAATGAACTCCAGATGCATCTGGCTTACGTGGGTCCTGGGGAGTCGAACCTGGGTCCTTTGGCTTTACAGGCAAGTGCCTTAACAGCTAAGCCGTCTCTCCAGCCCTCTTTTTTTGTTTTTTTGAGGTAGGGTCTCACTCTGGCTCAGGCTGACCAGGAATTCACTATGTAGTCTCAGGATGGCGTTGAATTCATGGTGATCCACCTACCTCTGTCTCCTGAGTGCTAGGATTAAAGGCATGTGCTATCATGCCTGGTCTTCCATTAAAAAAAAAATTATTATTTGCGAGGAGAGAGAGAGAATATGAATGTACCAAGGCCTCTAGCTGCTGCAAATGTACCCCAGGTACATGCGTCATGTTGTGCATCTGGCTTTATGTCTATATTGTGGAACCAAATCCAGGTCCTTAGTTGTGCAGGTAAGTGCCTTAACTGCTGAACCATCTTTCCAGCTGCCCCCCCCCCCCATTTTTTTTTGGTTTATTTATTTATTTATTTATTTACTTTTTATTGACAACTTCTTCAATTGTAGACAATATCACATGGTACTTCCTCCCTCTTCCCACTTTCCCCTTTGAAACTTCACTCTTCATCATATCCCCTCCCCCTCTCAATCAGTCTCTCTTTGCAGTTTGATGTCATGATCTTTTCCTCCTGTTATAATGGTCTTGTGTAGGTAGTGTCAGGCTAAGCTTGGCTTAGATTGCAACCCTACCTCAAAAAAACAAAAAACAAGCCGGGCGTGGTGGTGCACGCCTTTAATCCCAGCACTTGGGAGGCAGAGGTAGGAGGATCGCCGAGAGATCGAGGCCACCCTGAGACTACATAGTTAATTCCAGGTCAGCCTGGACTAGAGTGAGACCCTACCTCGCAAAAAACCAAAAAAAACAAAACAAAACAAAAAAAAACTTAAAAATAGTTCTATTCAGTAGTCAACAGATAAATTATCAAGTTTACATTCAATTCATCTGGTCAACCCCATTTTAAAATTCAAATTAAAACTTTTTAAAAACTTGGTCTTAGCCCAGTGTGGTGGCACACGCCTTTAATCCCAGCACTCGGGAGGCAGAGGTAGGAGGATTGCTGTGAGTAGTTCGAGGCCACCCTGAGACCACATAGTGAATTCCAGGTCAGCCTGAGCTAGAGTGAGACTCTACCTTGAAACACCAAAAAAAAAAACAAAACAAAACAAAAAACTTGGTCTTGGGATAGAGAAATGGATCAGCGGTTAAAGGTGCTTGCTTGCAAAGTCTGCCAGGTCCAGATTCAGTTCCCCGGAACTCATGTAAAGCTAGATGCACAAAGTGGGGCATGCATCTGGAGTTTGTCTGCAGTGGCCAGAAACCTTGGCACACCCATACGCTCTCTCTTCTGTCTGCCTCTTTCTCTCAAATACACACACACACACACACACACACACACACACACACACATATGAGCTGGAGAGATTGCTTAGTGGTTAAGGCACTTGCCTGCGAAGGCTAAGGACACATGTTCAACTCTCCAGGTCCCACATAAGCCAGACACACAAGGTGACATAAGGATGCAAAGTCACACATGTGCACTAGGTGATGCACGCATTTGGAGTTCAACTGCAGTGGCTTAAGGCCCTGGCACAACAATTCTCTCTCTCTCATAAAATTAAAAAAAAAAATTAAAGAAAATAAAAAATTTGGGCTGGAGATCCATCCATTTTCCAGCAAATTTCATAACTTCATTTTTCTTTACCGCTGAGTAGAACTCCATTGTGTAAATGTGCCACATCTTCATTATCCACTCATCAGTTGAGGGACATCTAGGCTGGTTCCATTTCCTAGCTATTGTAAATAGAGCGGCAATAAACGTGGTCGAGCAAGTATCTCTAAGGTAGTGAGATGAGTCCTTAGGATATGTGCTGAGGAGTCTTATAGCTGGGTCATATGGTAGATCCATATTTAGCTGTCTCAGGAACCTCCACACTGATTTCCACAATGGCTGGACCAGATTGCATTCCCACCAACAGTGTAGAAGGGTTCCTGTGTTTCTGCATCCTTCCCAGCATTTATAGTCATTTGTTTTCATGATTGTAGCCAATCTGACAGTACCCCCAATTTTGATGATCTCATTTATTTGCAATTCTTAGATTGTTTTTTTTGGGGGGGGTCGTTTCGAGGCACTAGCCCAAGGCTGACCTGGAATTCATTGCGTAGTCTCAGGCTGGCTTCGAGCTCACAGTGATCCTCCTACCTCAGGCCTCCCGAGTGGTGGGATTAAAGGCGTGCGCCACCACGCAGAGCTGCAGTTTATTCTTTTGCCCAATATTTTTTTTGAATGTGACTATCTAGTTGTCTCACCACTATTTGTTGAAATGCTTAACTTAAACAGTATCATTATTGTCAACTATAAGTTGATCATGCAATAGCATTCTTTAGGATACATGAGGAAATTTCTATTATGTAGATGAGTGATGGCTCTTTGTGTTGCATATTAAGTTGCTACAATACATTGTTGATGGAATTAAGAACATAGTATATAATTTCTGATTTTTTTTTATTAAACCATTTCAAAATTTTTTTTTTTTTTTTTTTTTTTAAAGTTTTTCGACATAGTGTCTCCATCTAGCCCAGGCCGAGCTGGATGGAATTCACTATGTAGTCTCAGGTTGGCCTTGAACTCTTGGTGTGACCCTCCTACCTTTACCTCCCAAGGGCTGGGATTAAAGGCATGCGCCACCACGCCCGGCTTCTTTGCTTTTTTTTTTTTTTTTTTAAGATTTATTTTTATTTTTTATTTATGTATGTGTGTGTGAGAGAGAGAATGTGTGAGAATGGCATGCCAGGGCCTCTAGCCACTGGAAACAAACTCCAGACACATGCGCCAGCCACCATATGCATCTGGCTTATGTGAGACCTGGAGAATTGAACCTGGGTCCTTAGTCTTTGCAGGCATGCACTTTAACCACTAAGCCATCTGTGGTAGTTTGAATATTTGTCCCCCAATATTTTCAGTGGTTTATTCCTTAGAGTTTGCATCTGCAATCACCTTGCTAGAGGCAAGGTCACTGGGGGCCGGTCTTAAGGTGTGGTGATGGTTTGAGATTCCATTGTAAAGATATGCAAATGTGTCTAGCAGGAGTTCCTGAAGTGTGCTGTGTGACCTTTTGGCTGTAGTTTTGCTCTGTGTGCTGTGGTGGCTGGTTGGTTTCTCTTTCTCTGCTTGGCCCTGTGGAGAGCAGGCTGCTTCTCTTGCCATTATGGAACTTCCCCTGGATCTGTAAGCTTCAATAAATAATATCCCTTCCTCCATAACTGTGCCTGGTCTGGAAGTTCATCTCAGCGAACCTGAAGCTGTCTGATACACCATCTGTCCAGCCCTTCTTTGATTTTTTTTTTTTTAATTTATTTGAGAAAGAGAAAGAGGCAGATGTAGATCTGGATGCAAAGTGGCACATGTGTCTGTGATCCCAAAGCACCTACAGCAATGGAAGGCAGAGCCAGAGAATCTGCAACTTCTGGGCCAGCTGTTCTTTCTTTTGCAGTCTGGCACTTTGTTGCAGCAAGAGACCCTGTTTCAAGGAAGGTGGAGCACAGACACTTTGCAGTTGTCCTCTGACCTCTACATGCATGCCGTGGAACATTTCACGGCACTCACATACACATGTACGTATGTATATTTCCTAGTTTATGGATACTGCAGACTTGGATGCAGAATGACTGGATTCCGACTCTGGCTCTACAACTTCACAGCCTGTGATGTTTTGGCAGCTGCTTGGCTATGCCTAGACTTCCAAACTTGGTATAGTATAAGATTTTAGGATGAAGTTGGTTTATCTATGTAAAGTGCTCAGAACAGTGCTTAGCAAGTTTTTAGCAAGTTTTTTTTTTTTTTTTTTTTTGGTTTTGCAAGGTAGGGTCTCACTCTGGTCCAGGCTGACCTGGAATTAACTATGTAGTCTCAGGGTGGCCTCGAACTCTCGGCAATCCTCCTACCTCTGCCTCCCGAGTGGTGGGATTAAAGGCGTGCGCCACCACGCCCGGCCTTTAGCAAGTTTAGCAGTTATTTCTTACTTGTTGAACAAGGTGGACTTTGGTAAAATTGTGAAATAGACCAAATGGGCCTAGACATTCACCTTAGTCTGTTGCCATCTTGGACATTCCTTTTGCATGGTGGCCTTTCCTGTCTGTACTTACACAGTGATAGAAATGTACTTATCTTGTTTTTATTACTCATCACTCTACAGGAGTCATGAGGAAAGTGAGTTAATTAAATGACTTTACATGAAGTAACATTTATGAATAACTTTTCATAAAGTTTTAATTCAAGTAGCCTTCATAGTTTTGAATTTAGAAAAAAATAACAGTTTGAACTGATTTTGGAGATTGGGAAAAAGATATATATATTTATTACTTACTTATTTAAGAGAGAGAGAAAGAGAATGGGCCCATCAGGGCCTCCAGCCATTGCAAACGAACTCCAGATGCATGCGCCCCTTGTGCATGTGGCTTACGTGGGTCCTGGGGAATTGAACCAGGGTCCTCAAGCTTCACAGGCAAATGCCTTAACCGCTAAGCCATTTCCCCATCCTGAAAAAGATATTTTTGAACCAGTTAGTAAATCTGAGTTGGCATTGCCTTTGACTCAGCTATTTGGTTGTGCCTTGTTTCATAGCCTTTTCTTTCCCATGATAACTTACTAATTACGTAGAAGTTTCAAATATCTACTCTTGCTTGCTTGCAAAGCCTGGTAGCCCATATTCAAGTTCCTAGTGCCCACATAAAAAAGTGTTGCATGCATTTTGAGTTTGTTTGCAGTGAGAAGGTCCTGGCTTGCCCATTCTCTCTCCCCCTCTCCCAAATAAATAAAAATATAAATAAAAAACGATATGCAACTAAATATTTTAAAATTATTTATTTATTTATTTATTTATTTAGAAAGAGAGTGAAAGCGAGCACGAGAGAGAATGAGTATAGGCGTGTCAGGGCTTCTAGCCACTGCAAATGAACTCCAGACACATGCATCATCGTGTGCTTCTGGCTTTATATGGGTACTGGGGAATTGAACCCTGGTTCTTAGGCTTTGAAGGAAAGTATCTTAAGCACTGAGCCATCTCTCTAGCCCCAAGTAATTTTTTAAAAAATAATTTGCCTTTAGTGGGTTAGATACACTAATGACCTTTGATTTATACGGATACTTTGTAATTTCAGAATAATCTACTTGAAGTGTCGGTAGCAAATGGACAAGATATAATAAAAAAACTGAATTTGTAATGCATGTTCATAGTTACTATAAAAGTTGGATTGTTATTACTTTGCAGTGTTGAGGATGGAACCCAGGGCCTCAGGTATGCTAGGCAAGTGCTTTACCACTGAGATAATCTTCCTAGCCTTGTCTTATTTTTCAAATGCTGGATTGATAATGCACTCTTGGGATTAATTGTTCTATTTCTGTACACATTTTAGTAAACTAGTTTTTTTTTTTTTTTTTTAGACAAGCCCAACAGACTGGCCTTTTTAAGCAAAAGAGTGAGAGGGAGGGGAGAATGAAGGAAAGAGAGAGGGAGTGAATTGGCACACCAGGGCCTCCAGCCTCTGCAATCAAACTCCAGATGCGTGTGCCCCCTTGTACATATGTGCAACCTTGTGCTTATATCACCTTGTGCATCTGGTTTTTGTGGGACTTGGAGAATCGAACATGGGTCTTAGGCTTTGCAGGCAAACGCCTTAGCTGCTAAGCCATCTCTTAGTTTTTCATCTCTAGATTGTCAGTTCCTTGAGCACAAGAACAGTGTTGATCCAATTGTATCTATCCACCATTTCTGACTCGTTGTTAGACCGTTTTTAAGAGTAGTCCTAGGTTTCTAAGTTCATTAGCTTTGCTTGAGATTTAAGGTGAATGATCTTGAAATTATGCTAAAATTGATGATCTTACAGTTAACATATGTCTCATTCCCGCCCACTTTTTTAAGGTCTTTTTAAAAATTTTAATTTATTTATTTTGTAAGCAGAGAGAGAGAAGAGAGACAGAGAATGGGCACGCCAGATACTTGTGCACCTTGAGCATGTGGCTTACGTGGGTCCTGGGGAATCAAACCTGGATTCTTTGGCTTCACAGGCAAAAACGCCTTAACGGCTAAGCCATCTCTCCAGCCTTTTTTTTTTTTTTTTTGGAGGTAGGGTCTCACTCTAGCCCAGGCTGTACTGGAATTCACTATGTATTCTCAGGGTGGCCTCGAACTCATGGTGATCCTCCTACATCTCTGAGTGCTGGGATTAAAGGCGTGCGCCTGACTACCTTCCCACTTTCTTGTACTGTTTAGGAATGAAAGTGTTTAGAGAAAGTTGGTATATAAATAGAGTTAGATAGAAATGATAATTGGAGAGAATTCTTTGTCAGATGATTTTCTGGATAAAAAGACAAAACAATATTGTTACATGCTAGTTTTTTTTTTTTTTTTTGGAGAGAGACACAGAGAGAGACAGAGAGGAAGACAGAGATGGGCGCGCCAGCAGTGTCTCAGCTGCTGTGAACGAAATCCAGATGCGTGCGCCCCCTTGTGGTCAAGTGCGGCATTGTGCCCTTACGTCACTGCATCTGGCTAAACGTGGGACCCGGAGATTGGAACGGCTGGAGATTGGAACCAGCATTCTTAGGCTTAGGAGGCAGGTACCTTAACCCCAAGCCATCTCTCCAGCCCTGCATGCTAGTTTTTGATACAGCTGTGAGTAACTCCATGTCTATGGGTATTTTTCATTCAAATCAATGGATTCTAACCTGTTAGAATTGTAACTTTTATTATCTTTTTTCTGGTTAATGTATGTTTGACAGATTAACATGTATGTTTATGGGTTATGGTGCCAGAGGGTTCCAGACTTAAGCTATTTAACAAATTTAGTTAATGCTGTGTAATTTTGTTCTTTGAGGTAGGGTCTCTAGCCCAGACTGATCTGGAATTCCTTTGTAGTTCCAGGCTGGCCTGGTACTCACAGTGATCCTTCTACCTTTGCCTCCCAAATGCTGGGATTTAAGGCATGTACCACCATTATTATTGTTGTGTTTTGTGTTTTACCTATAAATTCCTTTTATTCCAAGTGCAAAACTGGCTTTATAATTTTATAGATCTGATTAAATTACATGTTTATGGCTGAGACAAAGCTTTTATTTATTTATTTATTTATTTATTTATTTATTTATTTATGGTTTTTTGAGGTAGGATCTCTAGCTCAGGCTGACCTTTGTAGTCTCAGGCTGGCCTTGAATTTACAGCAATCCTCCTACCTCTGCTTCCCAAGTGCTGGGATTAAAGACGTCTATTTATTTATTTTTTTGTTTTGTTTTTCGAGGTGGGGTTTTACTCTAGCCCAGGCTGACCTGGAATTTACTATGTAGTCTCAGGGTGGCCTGGAACTCACAGCAGTCCTTTTACCTCTGCCTCCCAAGTGCTGGGATTAAAGGCATTTGCCACCACGTCTATTTTGTTTTAATATTTTGTTTAATTATTTGCGAGAGAAGGGCTATGGGGGGTGGGGAGAATGGGCATGCCAGAGTCGCTAGACACTGCAAATGAACTCCAGATGCATGTGCCACCCTGTGAAATCTAGCTTTATGTGTGTTCTGAGGAATTGAACCTAGGTCCTTTGGTTTTGCTGGCAATTGCCTTCACTGCTAAGCCATCTCTGCAGCCCTATTTTTAAAATTTTAATATTTATTTATTTGTGAGAGATATACAAAAATAGGCAGGTAGAGAGAGAAAAAAAAGAGAGAGAGGGAGAGAATGGTCATGCCAGGGCCTTCAGCCATTGCAAATGAACTCCAGATGCATGTGCCCCCTTGTGCATCTGGCTTGTGTAGGTCCTGGGGAGTTGAACCTGGGTCTTTTGGCTTTTCAGACAAGTGCCTTGACTCCTAAGCCATCTCTCTAGCCCTATTTTTTAAAAATACATTCTTACATTGATTAATTTATTCATTTGAGAGAGAGAGAGAGAGAAAGAGGCATATAGAGAATGTGCCAGGGCTTTCAGCTACTGCAAATGAACTCCAGAGGCATGCGCCACCTTGTGCATCTGGCTTACATGGGTCCTGGGGAATTGAACCTGGGTCCTTAGACTTTGCAGGCAGGTGCCTTAACTGCTAAACTTTCTCTCCAGTCCCATTTATTTATTTATTTATTTATTTATTTATTTATTTAGTGCAAGAAGAAAGAGATAGAAGAGACAGAGAGAATGGGGCACACCAGGGCCTCTAGGCACTGTAAAGGAACTCTAGATGCATGTGCCACTTTGTGCATCTATCTTTACATGGGTACTGGGGATCAAACCTGGGTCCTTAGGCTTCATAGACGAGCACCTTAACCACAGCCTAATTTATTTATTTAGGGTTTTTGAGGTAGGGTCTCACTCTAGCCCAGGCTGACCTTGAATTCATTTGGTAGTCTCAGGGTAGCCTTGAACTCATGGTAATCCTTGCCTCCCCAGTGCTGGGATTAAAGGCCTGCTCTACCATGCCCAGTGCCTATTTTTATTTTTTAAGATATTTATTTATAAGCAGAGAGAAAATGAGAGAAGGAATGGTTGTAACAGAGCATTCTGCCACTGCAAATGAACTCCAGATGCATGTGCCACTTTGTGCATCTGGCTTTATATGAGTACTGGAGATTTGAACTCTGGCAGCCAGACTTTGCAAGTAAGTATCTTTAACCAATGAGCCATCTCTCCTGCCCCTAAGTTTATTTTTTTTATTTTTATTTTTTTGGTTTTGCGAGGTAGGGTCTCACTCTGGCCCAGGCTGACCTGGAATTCACTATGTAGTCTCAGGGTGGCCTCGAACTCTCGGCGATCCTCCTACCTCTGCCTCCCGAGTGCTGGGATTAAAGGCGTGTGCCACCACGCCCGGCTCCAAGTTTATTTTTTAAAGTATTCTTTTTATTTTCACATCTCTCTCTCTCTCTGTCTCTCTTTCTGTGTATGTGTACACCAGAGTCTTTTATCCGTGCAAATGAACACCAGATGTTTGTACCACTTATTTATTTATTTATTTATTTATTTATTTATTTATTTATTTATGAGAGAGTGATACAGAAATAGGCAGGGAGGGAGGGAGGGAGGGAGGGAGAGAGAGAGAGAGAGAGAGAGAGAGAGAGAATGGGTGTGCCAGGGCCTCCAGCCACTGCAAACGATCTCCAGATGCATGCACCCCCTTGTGCATCTGGCTTACGTGGGTCCTGGAGAATCGAGCCTCGAACCGGGGTCCTTAGGCTTCATAGGCAAGCGTTTAACCGCTAAGCCATCTCTCCAGCCCTGTACCACTTTTTAAAAAAAATATTTTATTTATTTATTTGAGAGAGAAAGAGAGAGAGAGATACAGAAATAGGCAGGTAGAGAGAGAATAGGCGTGCCAGGGCCTCCAGCCACTGCAAACGAACTCCAGATGCATGCGCCCCCTTGTCCATCTGGCTTACGTGGGTCCTGGAGAATCGAGCCTTGAACCCCGGTCCTTAGGCTTCACAGGCAAGCGCTTAACCGCTAAGCCATCTCTCCAGCCCTTTGTACTACTTTTTTTTTTTTTTTTTTGAGGTAGGGTCTCACTCTAGCTCAGGCTGACCTGGAATTCACTATGTAGTCTCAGGTTGGCCTTGAACTCACGGTGATCCTCCTACTTCTGCCTCCCAAGTGCCACCACGCCCAGCTTGTACCACTTTTTATGTTTGGTCTACATGGGTGGCTTGGAAATTGAACAGGCTTTGCATGCAAGTGCCTTTAACTGTTGAACCATCTACCCAGCTGCTGTTTCATGTGTAGCGCAGGCTGGCCAGAAACTCGAGATCTCCTTCCTGTCTCCTGAAGGCTAGGTACATGTTTGTATTATTGATTGGAAGGAATAAAAGTCACAATTTGCCATAAACACTTTAGGTATATGTTGAAAGGTAATTAATGCTATGATATGAAATAAGGGAAAAAACAGGTGTGATAGGTTTTCCTGCTTTGTAATCTGGTTGGAGAGATAGGAAGGCATCTCAAATGTATGAAACATGAATCTCAATTTTAAAACTCAGAAAGAAGCTGCCACATTTGCTTTCTTCTTCTTTATTTTTTGAGAGAGAGAGAAGAGCAGAGAGAGAATGAGAATGAATTGGTGCACCAGTGCCACATTTTCTTTTTTCTTTTTTTTAAGAGAGAAGAGCAGAGAAAAAATGAGAATGAATCGGTGTGCCAGGGCCTCCAGCCGCTGCAAACAAACTTGAGACGTATGCGCCACCTTGTGCATCTGGCTTATGTGGGTTCTGGGGAATTGAACCTCGGTCCTTTGGTTTTACAGGCAAGCGCATTAACTGCTAAACCATTTCTCCAGCCCTACATTTGCTTTCTTTAAATCAACTTGATTTGAGCGTTTAGCCTTAGTCATCCTTGGGGCCTCCTGTGCTTTATGTTGTTAAAGGATTGGTGTCATACATCATGTTTTACCTCTGGTTATAGTATTAAAAAAAAGTTTTTTTTACCGGCGCTTGTTGAAAATCATCCTCGGCCTTGGCTGTGGCCGTGGGTGAGATTTGGCACCCAGATCTTCCCGGGGCCTCAGCTCACCTCCCGCTGCCATGGTGTGGGAGGGTGAAACCCAGGCCCCGACAGCCCATCCATGCGGCAGCCCGCGCAGGGTCCTTCCCACCTCCGTCCTGACTGTCGTTTCTCTTGTGAAAAAAAAATTAAAAAAAAAATATTTTATTTATTTGTTAGAGAGAGAGAGAGATATTGAATGAATGAATGAATATGGGTGTGCCAGGGCCTCTAGCCACTTCAAATGAACTCCAGACACATGCGCCACCTTGTGCATCTGGTTTTACATGGATACTAGGGAATTGAACCTGGGGGTCCTTTGGCTTTGGAGGCAAGCACCTTAACCACTAAGCCATTTCTCCAGCCCTGATTATAGTATTGTTTTTCATTGTCCCCCACAGGGTTCCTTCTGGCTTTGTGGCTCTTCTGCCCAGTACCTGTGGCAGTACCTTGTTGAATATTATTTTTTCATGGTGCTGGCAGTTGAACCTGGGACTTTAACATGTCAGGCAAGTTAACTCTAACCCTAACCACTGTACTACTCCCCCAGCTCTTTGGTTTTTGAGACCAGGTCTTGCTATGATTAGGCGTGGCCTTGAACTTGATATCCTCCTGCCTCCTACCCCCAAGTAATAGAATTACAGACATCTATTACCTTGCCTTTATTTTTTGAGAGAGAGAGAGAGAGAGAGAGAGAGAGAGAGAGAGAGAGAGAGAGATGAGAGAATGGGTGTGCCAGCAGCCTCTCAGCAGCTGTGAACGAACTCCAGACGCGTGCGCCCCCTTGTGGACAAGTGCGGCATTGACCCTTGTGTCACTGTGTCTGGCTAAACATGGCACCTGGAGAATTAAAAGGGTGTTCTTAGGCTTAGGAGGCAGGCACCTTAACTGCTAAGCCATCTCTTCAGACCCCCCCCCCCCTTTTAAAGCCTTGTTCTATTTAGTAGTGTCTTGCAGACACATTTTACTGAGGTCTTGGTATTTTTGCAGTTGTGACCATGAAGTTGATTCCATTCTCTCTAGAATTTCTTCTTAGATTGCTCAAAAGCTCACCTTTTTTTTGTTTTGTTTTCTTTTTGTCTGGGTCACTCAACATGATCTATCTATTCTTGAGTTTTACTAAACACTATAAATTGGTCCACATTCCTTGCCAATATAATCCCAAAGACAAGGTTTCTGAGATTTTGGCTACACTTGAAAATTGCCAGCAGTGAACGACATAAGGGGTGCACACCTTTAATCCCAGCACTTGGGAGGCAAAGGTAGGAGGATCACTGTGAGTTTGAGGCCACCCTGAGAATATACATAGTTAATTCCAGGTCAGCCTGGGCTAGAGTGAGACCCTACCTCGAAAATCAAAAAAACAAACAAACAAACAAAAAAAAAACCAAAACTCCCCCCCAAAACGTACAGGAATATATTAAGTCTAAATATCAGTGCAAATGTGTTGCTTGAAGTGTTTTTTTTTTTTTCTCCTCAAGGCAGGTTTTCACTCTAGCTCAGGCTGACATGGAACTTGCTCTGTAGTCCCAGGCTGGCCTTGAACTCACAGTGATCCTCCTGAGTGCTGGGATTAAAGGTGTGCACCTCCATGCCTGGCTTGAAGTGTTTTTGAGTGATTTTAAATGCTTCCTCTGAAAGGGATGAACATTAACAGAGTCCTTCAGGTTGGTTGTTGTGCTTATGGGTCTAAAGTAGGCACCTTCATGTGTGCATCTTCTGGAGTGGTGACACACAAGTTGTGAGCGTGTATGTCGTGCTTGGGAGTATGTGTGCTTTGTGTGTGTGAGGAGGGAGCTAGGGGTTTATATTGTTACAGAAAGCTTCTGAAAGAGGATTGCTGTGGTAACAGTCAGCTAGATGGATTTAGAAAGCAAAGATGCTTAGGAAGCTATTACAGTCCTTCTGACCTGAACTGAAAGGATTGGTGCCTATGGGGATTGGAAGGAATTAACTGATTGGTTGGAAACCACTGGAAAGAATCTGTAGGCAGAAGGCAGGATGAAAAGTGATTCTTATTTTGTTGGAAACAAAGCAGTTGAGTGTGTGAGGAGGACACCCGATAATAGTTTCCTGGTGCCCGTGCCTGTGCATCTATACTCGTATACGTGTCCACACACTGACACAGTCTAATTAATAGCTCTTCTCTTAGCTGTTAGTAATGTGGAACTTAATTCTTATGCTTTTGCTTGTATTTCAGTTGGTAAATATATATATGAAAAATGAAAATGTTGAAACTGGAGACTTTGTCCAGGTAGAGTTTGATGCACAAATGGTTTCCTGAACTTGGACCATGGGATAGGACTGTTTGTTCCATTTGAACCAAGTAATATTTGTCTTATATTTTATTTCTTTCTTTTTTTTTGGTTTTGCAAGGTAGGGTCTCACTCTGATCCAGGCTGACCTGGAATTAACTATGTAGTCTCAGGGTGGCCTCGAACTCTCGGCGATCCTCCTACCTCTGCCTCCCGAGTGCTGGGATTAAAGGCGTGCGCCACCACGCCCGGCATTTTATTTATTTCTTAATTTGAAAGAGAGAGAGGAAGATAGATTGGGTGTGCCAGGGCCTCTATCTACTGCAAATGAACTCCAGATGCATACCTTGATCTAGCTTATGTGGATCCTAGGGAATTGAATGTGGGTCCTTAGGCTTCACAGGCAAGCACCTTAACCGCTAAACCATCCCTCCAGGCCAGTAATATTTGTCTTAAGAGCAGCATTCATGTCCATTTGTTCATAAGAAGTCCTGATCATGCAGGTTTTATTGTACTAATTAATCAAGGTAAAAGTTCGTGAATAAGAATATGGGAAAATCTAAGTTGCATGCAGAATAGACTTATAAATTAAATTGACATGCCTGTAGGAATATGTGTTAGCTTAAAATGATATTTAGTCAGAGTTCTTTTTCAGACTGTGGCATTAACTCTAGTAGCCTTGAAAATAATTGTATGTGTCTGTGTATAAAGAATATATGTGGTGTGGTATATTATGTGTGGTGCATGCATACATATGTATGAGTGTAGATGTATCAGCAATATGTATGTGTGTTGAGGCCAGAAGAGAACTTTGGGTGTCCTCCTCTAGTGCTGGTCTTTACTTCCTTGAAGTGGGCTTTTCCCTTAACCTGGAACTGCTGTTTTTGGTTAGTGTGCTCCAGTGATTCTCTGGTCTCTGCCTCCTTCCCTGTTCTCCCTCTAGCACTTGGGTTACATATCTCTGTGTGTCTGTGCCTAGCTTTTTGTGTGGATTCTGGGAAATTGAACTCAGGTGGTATCAGAGTTTTCCCATGCTTAAATAACAAATATTCTTAACTGCTGAGCCATCTCCCCAGTGCCTTGAAAAATTTTTTTTTTTTTTTTTTTTTGGAGAGAGACAGAGAGAGGGAAAGGAAGACAGATAGAGATGGGTGCGCCAGCAGCCTCTCAGCTGCTGCGAACGAAATCTAGGTGCGAGCGCCCCCTTGTGGTCAAGTGCGGCGTTGTGCCCTTGCGTCACTTTGCATCTGGCTAAACGTGGGACCTGGAGATTGGAACCAGCGTTCTTAGGCTTAGGAGGCAGGCACCTTAACCACTAAGCCATCTCTCCAGCTCTGAAAATATTTTTTACCTTTTGGTATATACAATCTGGAAGAAAAAGGGCACTTAATAACAGTCTTCTCAATAATGCAAAATCACACATTTGAACTGATGTTATCCTGCTCTTGCATTCTATTCTATTCTGATTGCCACAGATAAAATGGCTGTCTCAGATAATCTTTTTCAATGAATTTTAGGTTTCAGTTATTGAAATATAGTATTCCTATGTAAAGTTTAAGTTCCCCAGAGAGTGGATTCTATAGCATTATCTAATACACTTCTCTTTTAAAAATACTTTTATTTTAAAAATACTTTTAGAGCTGGAGGGATGGCTTGGCATTTGAGGCGTTTGCCTGCAGAGCCAAAGGACCCAGGTTCGATTCCCTAGGACCCACGTTAGCCAGATGCACAAGGGTGCGCAGGTGTCTGGAGTTTGTTTGCAGTGGCTGGAGGCTGTGGCACACCCATTCTCTCTCCCTCTGTCTCTCTCTTCCTCTTTCTCAGCCAAATAAATAAATAAAAATAAAAATACTTTTCTTCATTTGCTTGAGAGAGAGAGGGAAAGAATGTGTGTTTACGCTAGCACATACACCAGGGCCTCTTGCTGCTGCAAAGGAACTCCAAATACATGTGCCACTTTGTGATTCTAGTGAATTGAACCTGGTTGGCATCCTTTGCAAGCAAGCACCTTTAACTACTGAGCTGTCTCTCCAGCTCCACTACTCTTATATCTCTTGAGCTTGGTTTTGGTTTGTCCAGTTTCCTGAATTTTCATTTAAAATATTATTTATTTATTTATTTGCAAGAGGGAGGAGAGAATGAAAATGAGTGGGCATGTCAGGGACTCTTGTCACTGCAAATGAATTCCACATGTATGTTGCTTGTGCCACTTTGTGCATCTGTCTTTACTTGAGAACTGGGAAATCAAACCTGGGCTGTCAGGCTTTGCAAGCAAGTGACTAACCAGTGAGGCATCTCCCTAGCCCAGTTTTCTGTACTTTCAGAATGAGAAGGCTAGTTAGGCATCTTTGTTCTTTATTTTACCAGGCCTGAGTAATGGTAATGATGACCATTATTTGGTGCTGGCATGAAGCTCAGGGCTTTGCACAAATTAAACCTATGTTCTACCATTGAGCTCCACCTTGTAAACCAGACCCAGTATTAATATTTTTTTAAACATTTTATTTATTTATTTAGAGAGAGGCAGCTAGAGAGAGAATGGGTGCATCAGGGTCTCCATCCATTGCAAATGAACTCCAGACGTATGTACCGCCCTGTGCATCTGGTCTATGTGGGTACTGGGGAATTGAGCCTGGGTCCTTGGGCTTTGCAGGCAAGTGCCTTAAATGCTAAGCCATCTCTCCAGCCCTTAATAAAATTTTCTTTTTAAATTTTCTTTCTTTATTTGCAAGCAGAGAGAGAAGTGGGGAGGGAGAGGGAGAAGAGAGACAGAGAGAGAATGGACACGTCAGGGCCTCTAGCTACTGCAAATGAACTCTAGATGCATGTGCCCCTTGTGCATCTGGCTTACGTGGGACTTGGGGAATCAAACCTGGGTCCTTTGGCTTCGCAGGCAAACACCTTAACTGTTAAGCCATCTCTCCAGCCCAAGATTGTTTTTTTTTTTTAATGACCATTTATATTTACTATAATTTCTAATATTATGTTAAGTAATTTATATCTTATTCCTGAGAAACTGAAGGGAAAAACTGCTAACGAATCAAAATTGCCATTAAATCTATATTGTTCACTTTATGTATGCTTCCCTACCATTAAACATACTTTTGGATTGCTATTAGATTGTGTAATTGGTGTAAGTAAACTAAGTTTTAACAGTCTAAGCAAGATAAATTTAAATAACTTGGTTATGAAAGAAAGAAATAAAAACAAAAAGCCAAACAAATGTTATTATAGAAGAAGAAAAATAAAGGCTAAAATAATAAGCTTCTGTCCCTCCCCTCCCCTCCCCCTCCCTGTCTGATTTGGATTATGCCATCTTTTCCCCTTTCAGTAATACAGGTTGGAATTGATTCAGCACTGCTCATGCTAATGGTAATATTGCTAGGTATAGTGGTACACACTTACAGTCTTAGCATTTGGGGTGCTGGAGTAGGAGGATTGCAAGTTCGAGGCCAGCCTGTGCTACTTCATGTTAAAACTCTGGCTCAAAAAACAAGCAAAGAGATATTGGTGCTTTTTGCATATATGTGCATTTATGTGTGCGCACACACATATTCACACTTAACATTTCATAAAAAAACAATCTTTTCATGTTTAATTTGGCTGACTATAAATTAGCTATTTTTTTTTCTGTGTTAAATCTAAACATATTCCATTATTAAAATGTGAGTATAATTAAAATAGTATTAAGTCTTTCTAAGAATACTTTTGGATAAATTAGCAGGCTGTGAAATTCAGTTTTGATCTCCCTTTACAGGAATAGCTATTCAGTCAGACAGACCATTTACACCGCGTTTTGCAGAGATCTCCTGAGGAGATCAGAGTCTGAGCCAGCATGAAGACTAAGTCTTGTCTTTGGTCTGATTTCTAACTGTACTTATATTGTAACCATGTGCAAGGTGGTGGAGGTTATAGCATGGACGCTAAAATCTTAGTAAGTGTGATTTTATTTTAGCTGTTAAATAGTACCTTTTTTATGGTGAAGTTGTCCTCTTAGCAGAGTTCACTCTGTACAGGGGGTGAGGGCTTGTTAGGCTGAACATAACATACTTGCAAGTGATTTGGGTTTTTGGGTTTAGTCTCAGAAAGAGGGAAAGATGGTTTGATTCAGGTGTCCCCCATAAACTTAGGTGTTCTGAGTGCTAGGTTCCCAGCTGATGGAGATTTGGGAATTAACGCCTCTTTGAGTGTATTGTTGGGGGTGGGCTTATGGGTATTATAGCCAGTGTCCCCTTGCCAGTGTTTGGCATGCTCTCCTGTTGTTAGTGTCCACCTTATGTTAGCGAGGAGGTGATGTCCAGTCTCTGCTCATGTCATCGTTTTCCTCTGTCATCATGAAGCTTCCTCTCAAGTCTGTAAGCCAAAATAAACCTTTTTCCCCCACAAGCTGCTCTTGGTTGGGTGATTTCTGCCAGCAGTGTGAACCTGACTGCACCAATACCTAACACTCTGCCATGAAGTTCTTTCTCTTTTCTGGTTAAAGTAGTAGGTATGGGAATGATACTGAGTCAAGAAAGGATGAAAAATGGAGAGATTGGCTTTAGTATCTTAGTTTAAGTAATTAAAAAGTCATTATTTGGTTGGGTGTGGTGGTGCATGCCTTTAATCCCAGCACTTGCCCTGAGCTGTGGTAGGAGAATCACTGTGAGTTCAAGGCCACTCTGAGACTACGTATTATATTCCTCATCAGCCTGGGCTAGAGTGAGACCCTACCTCAAAAAACAAACAAAAAAGTCATTATTTGCCATGTAAGTTGCTCCACTTATGAATAAGTTTTCATTAAATAAAACACAGCCTTCTTGTAGTTAGTAAGCCCATTGTAGAGTCCTAGGAATCTGTTGTCTGTCTGTCCATCCACCCATCCTCACTCTAACCAAAGCTGGTCTCTGATGATCCCGAGTGATGGGATTATAGACATGTGCCACCATGCCCAGCTTCTAGGAACATTTAGGTAGCAAATATGTTTAAATATAATTTTGAGGATATTTTAGTTTTTCAAATATTGAGTATGAGAATTTAAAATTATATTGGCGTGATTATGCTAGTAGCTTCTCAGATATTGTTTGATTTTTCCTGAGATGTAGAGTTTTTTCTTTTTTTAAAAAATATTTTGTTTTTATTTATTTGAAAGAGAAAAAGAGGAAGAGAGAGAGAGAATGGGTGCGCCAGAGGCTCTAGCCACTGCAAATGAACTCCAAATGCATGTACCACTTTGAGCATCTGTCTTACGTGGGTCCTGGGGAATCAAACCGAGGTCCTTCGGCTTTACAGGCAAACGCCTTAACCACTAAGCCATCTTTCCAGCTTGAGTTTTTCTTTTTAGGTTCAAAAAAGAACAAAACTCTGAGGATACAGAATATCAAGGAACTATTTCATAATGGTACTTTGTTAATTGTGATGATTGCTCTTCAGGCCTTTCTTCTCAGCTTGTGTTAATTAAAAGCAGTGAAAAGAGATTAGCATGTTTTAAGCTGCTTTTCTACCCTTAGCAAGAATGATAGAGATGACTTTGATTTGAATTCATGAGTCAGATATATTATAAATAGCATAATCTATGTTTTCATAACTTGAGAATGGCCATGTGGTTATAGTATTGTTTGTTTTGTGCTCTTTTGCTTCCTTTTAAATCTTTTTTTTTTTTTTTTTGGTTTTTTGAGGTAGGGTTTCACTCTAGCTGAGGCTGACCTGGAATTCACTATGTAGTCTCAGGGTGGCCTCGAACTCTGAAATCCTCCTACCTCTGTCTCCCAAGTGCTGGGATTAAAGGCGTGCACCACCATTCCCGGCTAAAACAAACCTGTTTTTATCTCTTGCCTATCACTTTTGCTTTCCAAACTAAAATTCAATTAAATCCCCCATAGTCTAAGAGTTTTTTATTTGGGAATTTGCCTCCATTATCTCTATGGAAATCTCAAAAGCAAAGGAGAATAATTCAGTATGAAATTTTACATAGAACTATATCTAAGTTGAAGGGTAGGTTTATTTTGGGGGTTTATTTTCAGAAGTGGAAGTATGTAGTTATTGTTTTAATAATCATATCCTAATTATTTATAGCTTCCTGCTTGACATAACTCACTCAAGAAGTACACAATGTCAGAACGTGGAATTAAGTGGGCCTGCGAATATTGTACTTATGAAAACTGGCCATCTGCAATCAAATGTACTATGTGTCGTGCCCAGAGACCTAGTGGAACAATTATTACAGAAGACCCATTTAAAAGTGGTTCAAGTGATGTTGGTAGAGATTGGGATCCTTCCAGCACTGAAGGTGGAAGTAGTCCTTTGATATGTCCAGACTCCAGTGCAAGACCCAGGGTTAAGTCTTCATACAGCATGGAAAATGCAAATAAATGGTCATGCCACATGTGCACATATTTGAACTGGCCAAGAGCAATCAGATGTACCCAGTGCTTATCTCAGCGTAGGACCAGGAGTCCCACAGAATCTCCTCAATCCTCAGGATCTGGCTCAAGACCGGTTGCTTTTTCTGTTGATCCCTGTGAGGAGTACAATGATAGAAATAAACTGAATACAAGGACCCAGCATTGGACTTGTTCTATTTGCACGTATGAAAACTGGGCCAAGGCTAAAAAATGTGTCGTTTGTGATCATCCCAGACCCAATAACATTGAAGCAATAGAGTTGGCAGAGACTGAAGAAGCTTCTTCAATAATAAATGAACAAGACAGAGGTCGATGGAGGGGAGGCTGCAGTAGTGGTAATAGCCAGAGAAGATCACCTCCTACTACAAAACGAGACTCTGAAATGAAAATGGATTTTCAGAGGATTGAATTGGCTGGTGCTGTTGGTACCAAGGAGGAACTTGAAGTGGACTTTAAAAAACTAAAGCAAATAAAAAATAGGATGAAAAAGACTGATTGGCTATTCCTCAATGCTTGTGTGGGTAAGTTTCTGTTTTCTATTTTTTTTAATGAGATGGGAAAAGGTACTAAAAATGATATGAACAACATAAGCAGGGTCAATATTATTTAGTGTCAATATTATTTAGCTCATTGAGCATGATAGCTATAATCTCAAGTGTATATGTGCTAAAGAATCTGTGGTCTCGTCAACTTTGTAATAATTGCCTACATTTAATCATGTATGTATTTTCATCAGTTGGAAGAATACCTTTACCTTAAGCAAACTTGACACATCACTAGGAAAGGATATACTTAAAATTGCTACTCTTGCTGGGCCCATGTGGTGGCACACGCCTTTAATCCCAGCACTCGGGAGGCAGAGGTAGGATCACCGTGAGTTCGAGGCTACCCTAAGACTACATAGTGAATTCCAGGTCAGCCTGAGCTAGAGAGACACCCTACCTGGAAAAAAATGCTACTCTTACTTATTGTAACAAGATGTGCTAGAGGAATACCAGCTGCTGTTTGTGAGTGTTTGTAAACAGTGTGAGCATCTTGTGATGATAGAGGCTTTAGTCAGATGTTAAAAATATCACAAAAATGTGTGACTCCAAGAAGCTGAAGGAACAAAACATTGACCTTGAATATGCTGATGTCAGTTTAACATGAGTGTCACACAGTAAGTGTTTTCAAACTTGATAGAACTGATTTCATATAATCAGCTGATTCTGTGGTTCAGTTTATGATTCGTGTATTGTGCTTTTAGTGTTTTCCTAAAGAAATCCAGAATATTGGGCCCAGATACTGGTTAAAGTGCTGTTAAAGGATAGAGACATAGGAGCTCAGAACTTTTCTCCAGTTGTTGTCCTCATAAATTAATAATTTGTATACAATTAACAAAAGCAGTTCTTTGAGCATTTATTTATTTATTTATTTATTTATTTATTTATTTATTTATTTAATTTTAGAGAGACAGAGAGGAAGAGGCAGAGAGAGAATGGGTGCGCCAGGGCTTCTCAGCCGCTGTGAATGAATACCAGATGCATGTGCCCCTTTTGTGATGCTTGTGTCACTTTTGCGTCTGGCTAAATGTTGGGCCAGGAGATTTGAACGGGCATTCTTAGGCTTTGCAGGCAGGCATCTTAACCACTAATCCATCTCTCCAGCCCTTGAGCCTTTTTAAAAAAGATTTATTTTTATTTATTTGAGACAGAGAGAGAGAATGAACTCTAGACGTGTGCACTACCATGTGCATCTGGCTTCTGTGGGACCTGGAGAATGGAACCTGGGTCCTTAGGCTTCGCAGGCATGTACCTTAACTGCTAAGCCATCTCTCCAGCCCTCTTGAGCCTTTTTTTTTTTTTTCTGAGGTAGGGTATCACTCTAGCTCAGGCTGACCTGGAGTTCACTATGTAGTCTCAGGTTGGCCTCGAACTCATGGTGATCCTCCTACCTCTGCCTCCCAAGTGCTGGGATTAAAGGCATGTACCATCATGCCCGGCTTGAGCCTTTTTTAAAAATTAAGATTTGGTGTTTGAATTTTATTTATATTATTTTGATAGATTGGTTACTTATTTTTTGTGGTGTAGAGAGACTATCAGATTAAGAGAAGGAAAGAGGAGAAAGAACAGAGAGCTCCTGCCATGTGGAAGGCAGGAAGAGGTAGGGAGCCCATATGGTAGTAACCTCCCCATCCCCAATTTCAGCCCAGTAGGGCTGTGACAAGGAACACTTAACAGAGAAGGGACCTGGAAGTTCAGGAGAAATGAACAGCCAAAAAAGAGTGGATTGCTTACTTTTTTTTTTTTAAAGTTTTTTTGAGGAGGGGTTTGCTGTAGCCCAGGCTGACCTAGTACTTAAAAAAAAATTTTTTTTTTATTTGTTTGAGAGAGAGAAAGAGGCAGAGAGAGAGAGAGAGAGAAAAAGAGAGGGCGAGCACGCGCGTGAAAGCAGGAGCACCAGGGCCTCCAGCCACTGCAAATGAACTCCAGATGCATGCACCCCCTTGTGCATCTGGTGTACATGGGTCCTGGAGAGTTTAACTGGGATCCTTTGGCTTTGCAGGCAAATGCCTTAACCGCTAAGCCATCTCTCCAGCCCAGACCTAGTACTTTTAACATTCACCTTTGTTTAGAAAATTTTGAGTGGGGGCTAGAGAGATGGCTTAGTAGTTAATGTGCTTGCCTGCTAAGCCCAAGGTCCCAGGTTTGATTTCCCAGTACCCACATAAGTCAGATGTACAGGGCGGTGCATGTGTCTGGAATTTGTTTGCGGTGGCTGGAGGCCCTGGAACACCCATTCATATTCCCTCTCTCTGTCATTCTATCTACCTCTATCTCTTTTTGTAATAAATACATGTCCTTTTTTTTTTTTTTTTTTTTTTTTTTTTTTTTTTTTGAGGTAGGTCTCACTCTAGCCCAAGCTGACCTGGAATTCACTATGTAGTTTCAGGGTGGCCTCAAACTCAAAATTGTCCTCCTACGTATGCCTCCCAAGTGCTGGGATTAAAGGTGTGCACCACCACGCCCAGCTATTAATACATTTTTAAAAAAAGAAAACTTTGAGTGGTTTGTAAGGTTAAACTTTGTGGCGCACGCCTTTAGTCCCAGCACTCGGGAGGCAGAGGTAGGAGGATCACTGAGAGTTCGAGGCCACCCTGAGACTACATAGTTAATTCCAGGTCAGCCTGGACCAGTGAGACCCTACCTTGCAAAAAAAAAAAAAAAAAAAAAAAAAAAACAACTTTGTGTGGAACAGTAACAATTTTTCCCTAGTACTAATATCCCTCTAGATTTAACCACATGAGTATGGAAAGCATAGCTATGTGAACATGCAAGACTTAAGAATAGTTTCAAGAAATCTGAGTTTTTAGATATTACTTATTTATTTATTAATTTGCAAGCAGAGAGAAAATATGCGTATACAAACATGTGTGTTTCACTTTGTGCATCTAATTTTACATGGGTACTGAGGATTTGAACCTGGGCTGAACTTGGGCTGGCAGACTTTGCAAGTAAGTGCCATTAACTGCTGAACCTCAGTCCTTCATGTTTAAAAAAATATTATTTTCAAGGAGAGAGAAAGTGGGCATACCAGGGCCTCCCACTACTGCAAATGAACTTTAGATGCGTGTGCCACTTTGTGCATCTGGCTTTATGTGGGTACTGGGAAATTGAACCTGGATCATTAGGCTTTGCAGGCAAGTGCCTTAACTGCTGAGCCTTCTTTCCAGCTCCCTGAATTAATTAATTAATTAGTTAATTAATATATTAATTTTTTTTGAGGCAAGCCCAACAGACTGGCCTTTTTGCTGTTGTTGTTGTTGGTTTTTTGAGGTAGTGTCTCACTCTGGCCCAGGCTGACCTGGAATCAACTATGTAGTCTCAGGGTGGCCTTGAACTCTCAGTGATCCTCCTACCTCTGCCTCCCAGTGCTGGGGTTAAAGGTGTGCGCCACCATGCCCGACACCTTTTTTTTTTTTTTTTGAGAGAGAGAGAGAAAGAATTGGTGTGCTAGGACTTCCAGACACTGCAGTCGAGCTCCAGATGCATGTGCCACCTCGTGTGCATGTGTGACCTTGCATGCTTGTGTCACTTTTGTGTGTCTGCTTATGTGGGACCTGAAGAGTTGAACATGGGTTCTTAGGCTTCTCAGGTAAGCACCTTAACCACTACTAACACATCTTTCCAGCTCCTGAATTTATTTTTAAATTTTAGTTTAATCCTGGCAAAAGGTATATACCAATAGATGAGTTCCTCTGAAGTCTATTCATAGTAGTATTTGGCAACTGTTCAGTTTTCCACTAACTTGAAGGTTAGGGATGAACACACACTGAGTCATATTTTGCCTTTGTCATCATTCCATTTCACTCCATTGATTTTTTTTTCTCCCCCAAGTTTGGGGGGTCTGCATGTGGTATGAGTATATTTTGTTTCAAACAGTAGATACAAAAGGATTTTTTTTTTTTTGGTTTGGTTTTTCAAGGTAAGGCCTTGCTATAGCCCATGCTGATTATGTAGTCTCAGGGTGGCCTCAAACTCAAGGTCATCCTCCTACCTCTGCCTCCCATGTGCTAGGATTAAAGGCGTGTGCCACCACTGCCCATCTCACAAAAGGACTTTTTCATTACTAATTATTCCTTATTGAGATCAAATTTTAATAACATAAAATATACCCTTTTGGAACTGGAGAGATGGCTTAGTGGTTGAGCCTGCAAAGTGGTTTGCCTGCAAAGCCAAAGGACCCAAGTTTGATTCCCCAGGACCCATGTAAGCCATATGCACATAGTGGTATATGTGTCTGGAGTTGATTTGCAGTGGCTGAAGGTCCTGGCACACCCATTCTCTCTATCTGCCTCTTTCTCTCAAGTAAATAAAAGTAAAAAAATATTTTAAGGGCTGGAGAGATGGCTTAGCGGTTAAACGCTTGCCTATGAAGCCTAAGGACCCCGGTTCGAGGCTCGATTCTCCAGGACCCACGTAAGCCAGATGCACAAAGGGGTACATGCATCTGGAGTTCGTTTGCAGTGGCTGGAGGCCCTGGCGCACCCATTCTCTCTCTCTCTGCCTGCCTATTTCTGTATCTCTCTCTCTCAAATAAATAAATAATAAAATATTTAAAAAAATATTTTAAAAAAATACCAATTTGAAAGAACAATTCAATAGCATTTAGTGTATTCACAGGATTGTGCAGCCATTATTCATGCTTATGTCCAAAAATATTTTCATCATCCAAAGGGAACCCTGTACCCATTAAGCAGTTACCATCCAATCCCTGTGGTTTTTCACTAATAATCTGCTTTTGGTTTCTATATTTATCTAGATTGGAGAGTTCATATATATGCAGTCTTACATGACTATGTTGAGTATGATTGTCTTAATTACTTGCATACTCCTGGAACACTCTTTTTTTTTTTTTTTGAAAATTTTGATTTTTTTATTATTGACAACTTCCATAATTATAGACAATAAACCATGATGATTCCCTCCCCCTCACTTTCCCCTTCACAACTCCAGTCTCCATCATATACCCTCCCCCTCTTAATCAGTCTCTCTCTCTTTTTTGGTTTTGCGAGGTAGGGTCTCACTCTGGTCCAGGCTGACCTGGAATTAACTATGTAGTCTCAGGGTGGCCTCGAACTCATGGCGATCCTCCTACCTTCTGCCTCCCGAGTGCTGGGGTTAAAGGCGTGCGCCACTACACCCGGCTCTCTCTTTTATTTTGATGTCATCATCTTTTCTTCCTATTATACTGGTCTTGTGTAGGTGGTGTCAGGCACTATGAGGTCATGTATATCCAGGCCATTTTGTGTCTGGAAGAGTGCATTGTAAGAAGTCCTATCCTTCCTTTGGCTCTTACATTCTTCCCACCACCTCTTCTGCAATGGACCTTGATCCTTGGAAGGTGTGATAGAGATGTTTCAGTGCTGAGCACTCCTCTGTCACTTCTCAGCACTATGGTGCCTTTTTTTTTTTTTTTTTTTTTTTTTTTTTTTTTTTTTTTCGAGGTAGGGTCTCACTCTCAGCCCAGGCTGACCTGGAATTCACTCTGTAGTCTCAGGGTGGCCTCGAACTCGTGGCAATCCTCCTACCTCTGCCTCCCAAGTGCTGGGATTAAAGGCGCGCGCCACCACGCCCGGCTATGGTGCCTTTTGAGTCATCTCAGAGGTCACTGCCATCTGAAAAGAGAAGCTTCTCTAACCAAAAGTGAGAGTAGCAGTGATATATGGGTATGAGCATTTAAAAAAGTGCTTACCAGGCAGTTTGGTGAAAATAATATGCATTTAGCCAGACACCAGCAGGTGTTACACCACTAGGGCTCACGACTTCCCCCGTTATAGGTTTTCAGTATCAGGCATATATTCCCTCCTGTGAAGCTGGCCTCCAGTCCAATTAGAAAGTGGTTGATTTCCCCCATAGCACACATACCACTATTGCATCTGTTGGCTCATTTGGCCTGGCTGGCCAAACTTAAGGCTTGCAGCGTCCACTGTTGTTTATCTCCACTGATGACTTCTCTCTTTCCCATGGAGCTGCATGCAGCCTAGCTTTTCCAGCTTTCTTTCAGCTGGTCCACATAGAGGAGGTTTTTAGCTCAGCTCCAGCAAGATTTCTCTCAGTGAACTTGCAGCCCAAGCATGTAGAGTCTTCAGCAATAGGGTCTTACCATCTATTCCTGGAAGGAAACCAAGAACTTTGGCAATGGCCTGTAATGTTTTGAGGACATCAAGGACCTCCCTGGCCAACAACTCACTGGAAGGTATCCTATAACTGGCATTGAAAATTTTCTAGTGGCAGTCTTTGGCTTCAGGGTTTGCCATTTTCCAAAAAAGTAGGCTTCCATATGACTTTTTCATACCCTCTTAGATTTTGATTTGCCCTCCCCACCCTTCCTTTCTCGGTCTCTTTTTACAAGCGCAACAGACTGGCCCTTTTATTTTTTTTTCTTTATTTTTTTTTTTTTTTGGCTTTTCGAGGTAGGGTTTCACGGGTTTCACTCTGGCCCAGGCTGACCTGGAATTAACTATGTAGTCTCAGGGTGGCCTCGAACTCATGGCGATCCTCCTACCTCTGCCTCCCAAGTGCTGGGATTAAAGGTGTGCGCCACCACGCCCGGCTTAACCTTTTTTTTTTTAAATAAAGAAAAAAATTTTTAATATTTTTAAATTTTTATTTATTTATTTATTTATTTATTTATTTATTTATTTATTTATTTATTAGAGAGAGGGAGAATGGGCGTGCCAGGACCTCCTACCTCAGAGACCTTGCATGCTTGTGTCACTTTTGTGTGTCTGCTTATGTGGGACCTGAAGAGTTGAACATGGGTTCTTAGGCTTCTCAGGTAAGCACCTTAACCACTACTAACACATCTTTCCAGCTCCTGAATTTATTTTTAAATTTTAGTTTAATCCTGGCAAAAGGTATATACCAATAGATGAGTTCCTCTGAAGTCTATTCATAGTAGTATTTGGCAACTGTTCAGTTTTCCACTAACTTGAAGGTTAGGGATGAACACACACTGAGTCATATTTTGCCTTTGTCATCATTCCATTTCACCCCATTGATTTTTTTTTTCTCCCCCAAGTTTGGGGGGTCTGCATGTGGTATGAGTATATTTTGTTTCAAACAGTAGATACAAAAGGATTTTTTTTTTTTTGGTTTGGTTTTTCAAGGTAAGGCCTTGCTATAGCCCATGCTGATTATGTAGTCTCAGGGTGGCCTCAAACTCAAGGTCATCCTCCTACCTCTGCCTCCCATGTGCTAGGATTAAAGGCGTGTGCCACCACTGCCCATCTCACAAAAGGATTTTTTCATTACTAATTATTCCTTATTGAGATCAAATTTTAATAACATAAAATATACCCTTTTGGAACTGGAGAGATGGCTTAGTGGTTGAGCCTGCAAAGTGGTTTGCCTGCAAAGCCAAAGGACCCAAGTTTGATTCCCCAGGACCCATGTAAGCCATATGCACATAGTGGTATATGTGTCTGGAGTTGATTTGCAGTGGCTGAAGGTCCTGGCACACCCATTCTCTCTATCTGCCTCTTTCTCTCAAGTAAATAAAAGTAAAAAATATTTTAAGGGCTGGAGAGATGGCTTAGCAAGTTAAACGCTTGCCTATGAAGCCTAAGGACCCGGTTCGAGGCTCGATTCTCCAGGACCCACGCAAGCCAGATGCACAAAGGGGTACATGCATCTGGAGTTCGTTTGCAGTGGCTGGAGGCCCTGGCGCACCCATTCTCTCTCTCTCTGCCTGCCTATTTCTGTATCTCTCTCTCTCAAATAAATAAATAAATAATAAAATATTTAAAAAAAATATTTTTAAAAAATACCAATTTGAAAGAACAATTCAATAGCATTTAGTGTATTCACAGGATTGTGCAGCCATTATTCATGCTTATGTCCAAAAATATTTTCATCATCCAAAGGGAACCCTGTACCCATTAAGCAGTTACCATCCAATCCCTGTGGTTTTTCACTAATAATCTGCTTTTGGTTTCTATATTTATCTAGATTGGAGAGTTCATATATATGCAGTCTTACATGACTATGTTGAGTATGATTGTCTTAATTACTTGCATACTCCTGGAACACTCTTGTTTTTTTTTTTTTGAAAATTTTGATTTTTTTATTATTGACAACTTCCATAATTATAGACAATAAACCATGATGATTCCCTCCCCCTCACTTTCCCCTTCACAACTCCAGTCTCCATCATATACCCTCCCCCTCTTAATCAGTCTCTCTCTCTTTTTTGGTTTTGCGAGGTAGGGTCTCACTCTGGTCCAGGCTGACCTGGAATTAACTATGTAGTCTCAGGGTGACCTCGAACTCATGGCGATCCTCCTACCTTCTGCCTCCCGAGTGCTGGGGTTAAAGGCGTGCGCCACTACACCCGGCTCTCTCTTTTATTTTGATGTCATCATCTTTTCTTCCTATTATACTGGTCTTGTGTAGGTGGTGTCAGGCACTATGAGGTCATGTATATCCAGGCCATTTTGTGTCTGGAAGAGTGCATTGTAAGAAGTCCTATCCTTCCTTTGGCTCTTACATTCTTCCCACCACCTCTTCTGCAATGGACCTTGATCCTTGGAAGGTGTGATAGAGATGTTTCAGTGCTGAGCACTCCTCTGTCACTTCTCAGCACTATGGTGCTTTTTTTTTTTTTTTTTTTTTTTTTGGTTTTTCGAGGTAGGGTCTCACTCTAGCCCAGGCTGACCTGGAATTCACTCTGTAGTCTCAGGGTGGCCTCGAACTCGTGGCAATCCTCCTACCTCTGCCTCCCAAGTGCTGGGATTAAAGGCGCGCGCCACCACGCCCGGCTATGGTGCCTTTTGAGTCATCTCAGAGGTCACTGCCATCTGAAAAGAGAAGCTTCTCTAACCAAAAGTGAGAGTAGCAGTGATATATGGGTATGAGCATTTAAAAAAGTGCTTACCAGGCAGTTTGGTGAAAATAATATGCATTTAGCCAGACACCAGCAGGTGTTACACCACTAGGGCTCACGACTTCCCCCGTTATAGGTTTTCAGTATCAGGCATATATTCCCTCCTGTGAAGCTGGCCTCCAGTCCAATTAGAAAGTGGTTGATTTCCCCCATAGCACACATACCACTATTGCATCTGTTGGCTCATTTGGCCTGGCTGGCCAAACTTAAGGCTTGCAGCGTCCACTGTTGTTTATCTCCACTGATGACTTCTCTCTTTCCCATGGAGCTGCATGCAGCCTAGCTTTTTCCAGCTTTCTTTCAGCTGGTCCACATAGAGGAGGTTTTTAGCTCAGCTCCAGCAAGATTTCTCAGTGAACTTGCAGCCCAAGCATGTAGAGTCTTCAGCAATAGGGTCTTACCATCTATTCCTGGAAGGAAACCAAGAACTTTGGCAATGGCCTGTAATGTTTTGAGGACATCAAGGACCTCCCTGGCCAACAACTCACTGGAAGGTATCCTATAACTGGCATTGAAAATTTTCTAGTGGCAGTCTTTGGCTTCAGGGTTTGCCATTTTCCAAAAAAGTAGGCTTCCATATGACTTTTTCATACCCTCTTAGATTTTGATTTGCCCTCCCCCACCCTTCCTTTCCTCGGTCTCTTTTTTACAAGCGCAACAGACTGGCCCTTTTATTTTTTTCTTTAATTTTTTTTTTTTTTTTTTTTTTTGGCTTTTCGAGGTAGGGTTTCACGGGTTTCACTCTGGCCCAGGCTGACCTGGAATTAACTATGTAGTCTCAGGGTGGCCTCGAACTCATGGCGATCCTCCTACCTCTGCCTCCCAAGTGCTGGGATTAAAGGTGTGCGCCACCACGCCCGGCTTAACTTTTTTTTTTTAAATAAAGAAAAAAATTTTTAATATTTTTAAATTTTTATTTATTTATTTATTTATTTATTTATTAGAGAGAGGGAGAATGGGCGTGCCAGGACCTCTAGCCACTGCAAATGAACTCCAGATGCATGCGCCCCCTTGTGCATCTGGCTTATGTGGGACCTGGAGAATCGAACCTGGGTCGTTATGCTGTGCAGGCAAACACCTTAACCGCTAAGCCATCTCTCAGTCCTCCTTTTGGTTTTTTTGAGGTAGGGTTTCACTCTAGCCGAGGCTGACCTGGAATTCACTATGGAGTCTCAGGGTGGCGTTTGCACTCTTGGTGATCCTCCTAGGTGCTGGGAGTAAAGATGTGCACCACCATACTCAGCTTAAAAATGAATATATTTTTTAAAGACTTTTCAATTTTTATTTATTTATTTGCAAGCAGAGAGAGAGAGAGCAAGATAGAAGAGATGCAGACCAGAGAATGGGCACGCCAGGGCCTCTAGCCACAGAAAACGAACTCTAGATGCATGTGTCCCTCGTGCATCTGGCTTATGTGGGTCCTGGAGAATCAAACCAGGATACTTTTGCTTCGCAGGCAAACGCCTTAACCGCTAAGCCATTTCTCCAGCTCCCAAAATGAAAATTTTTTGTGTGCATGTATGTGTACGTCTCTGTAGTGAAGCACATCCGCTGTGTACAATAGGCGGAGGCCCAAGAATACCAGATATCCTCTTCTATTATTCTTTTGTTTTATTTCCTTTCCTTGATACAGACTGTCACTGACCTTGTGCTCATTTTCTTTCTTTCTTTCTTTCTTTCTTTCTTTCTTTTCTTTCTTTCTTTCTTTTTTTTTTTTTTGGTTTTTCGAGGTAGGGTCTCACTCTAGCTCAGGCTGACCTGGAATTCACTATGTAGTCTCAGGGTGGCCTCGAACTCTCGGCGATCCTCCTACCTCTGCTTCCGGAGTACTTTATTTACTCATTTATTTGAGAGAGAGAAAGGGGCGGGGGGGGGAGAGAAAGAGAGAATGGGCATGCCAGGGCCTCCAGCCACTGTAAACGAACTCCAGACACATGTACCCCCTTGTGCATCTGGCTTACGTGGGTCCTGGAGAATCGAACTGGGATCCTTTGACTTCACAGGCAAACGCCTTAACCGCTAAGCCATCTATCTCTCCAACCCTCATTTCCTTCCCTCCTCCTTCTTTCCTTCTTTCCTTCTTTCCTTCTTTCCTTCTTTCCTTCCTTCCTTCCTTCTTCCTTCCCTCCTTCCTTCCTTCCTTTCTTTTTTGTTAGTTTTCTGGTCAGTGAGCCCCAATAATCATCCTGTGTCTGTCCCCCTAAGCACTGGGGTTATAGATGTGCACAGTGATACCTGTTTTTTTTTTTTTTTCTTCAAGGTAGGGTCTCACTCTAGCTCAGGCTGAACTGAAAAATCACTCTGTAGTATGAGGCTGGCCTCGAACTCAGGGCGATCCTCCTACCTCTGCCTCCTGAGTGCTGGGATTAAAGGCGTGCGCCACTACGCCCGACATGATACCTGGTTTTTTTTTTTTTTTTTTTTTTTTTCGTTTTTCGAGGTAGGGTTTCACTCTGGTCCAGGCTGACCTGGAACTAACTATGTAGTCTCAGGGTGGCCTCGAACTCTCTGCAATCCTCCTACCTCTGCCTCCCAAGTGCTGGGATTAAAGGCGTGCACCACCACACCCGGCTGATACCTGGTTTTTATGTGGGTTCTGGGAGTCAAACTCAGGTCCTCATTCTTGAGTGTAGTAAGTGCTCTTATCCACTGTACACCTCTCCAGTCATGATAAATGAATCTTTACTTTTTCATTTCTGCCTGTTATATTCCTCAGATTTCATTAGATAACAGAATATGATGGCTTATTGATGTTACTCCCTAAAAATCATCTCCATAGATGTACACTGAGCATAAAATTGTGTTAACGAATATAACTTGTGAGACTTTCTCATTTAAACTTGGAAAGTTTTCAGTGACAGTCCAGCTTTATAGATGATGAAATGGAAATGAAGATGATTGTTCATCAGGAGTGTCAAGTAGGCATACTTGGGGTTGTTGCATGGAAATTTCACATAAATCATGATATCTTCTTTGGTGAGAGAATGTTGAGAATGGCAGTGCCAAAACCTGATATGGTTAAAGTGGAACTGAGGGAGGAGCTAGGCTAATCAAATCAGAGATGTCTTTTCCCTGGGAAGACAGCAAGTACCCAGAGAATACGGCAGTTCTGCCTAACTCATACTTTGTTTTTGTTTGCTGCTGTATTGAGACAGTGAAATTGTATTCTAATTTGTGATCCAAATTGATTCCTCAAAAGACATGGTCACATAAAATCTTCAAATTCAATCTGTGCTGTAACATGAATACCTGAGCCCTAGATTTCGGTACCTAACAGCCTGCTCCAAGCCAGTGAGGTCTCTTCCTTATTCCGCTCATGCACATGTGTTCTCTCTCAAGTAAGGCTGGTCTTGGACTTGTGATCCTCCTGACTCCATTTCTGGGGTTACAGGCATGAGCCATCACACCTGGTTTAATGCACTGCTGCATTGTCTTTATATTTACTTTATTGACTTAGACTAATGAAAATGGGAGGGAGTTGAGATTTGTTGAGTAGAACTTTGAATAACATTTTTGCCCATGAATATTAATGTTATCAGTCCGACTTTTCTTTTTCAAGTTGATAGAATAAATATGCCTGAATGAAGCTTATTTCTTGAGTTCCAAGGTAGTTTCTTACTTGCTGATATTTCAAGCACAGGGTTAGGCCATGATTTTGAACTTGTTTTGTGTGGTGTTTCTTTACTATTTGTTCTGTTTGCTTTGTTTGCTTTGTCTTTTTTCCATGTTGTTACACTCCAGCTGTTGGGACAATCTATCTTCCATCTTCAGAAATTTTTGCCCATGGAATTGCTTTACATTCAGTATTACTTTCATGTTGTGTGCTCAGTAGCAGTTTTTGTTCTGTCATTTCAAGAAATCATCTTCTGGGAATTTAGCTAATGAAGTTGTTCCCTACTTTGTGACATTTAAGTTGTGGTTATTTAAGTGCTGGATTATGAGCCATTATTTTATTTAATTAGATATTTATACATATTTTAATATGTATTTATTTGAGAGAGATAAAGGCACAGAGAGCGTATGTGATTATGGGTGTGTCAGGGCCTCCTGCTACTACACACAAACTTCTGATGCATGTGCCACTTTGAGCATCTGACTTTACATGGGTATTGGGGAATTGAAACCAGGCTACCAGGCTTTGCAAGCAAGCACCTTTAACTGCTAAGCCATCACTAGCCTAAATACTTATTTTTTTTGAGATAGGGTTTCATGTAGCTCAGGCTGACCTCAAATTGGCTATATAGATGTGGGTGACCCTGAATTCTTGATCCTACTGCCTCCACCTCTCAAGTACCTGGTAGGATTACAGGTGTGTGCGCTTGTAGTGAGTTTTGATTTTTTAAAACTTTATTATTTTTTGTTTCATTTTAGTTTTTATTTTCTATTAGCACACATGGGGGTGGGGTAGAGAGAATTGGCATGCCAGAGCTTCCAGCTACTGTAATCAAACTCCATATATGTGTACCATCTTGTGTGCATGTGCATTATTGCATGCTTGTGTCACATTGTGTGTCTGGCTTACATGAGTCCTTAGGCTTTGCAGGCAAGTGCTTTAACTGCTAAGCCATCTCTGCAGCCCAAATTTTGATTTTTTCTGATTCCAAACTGAAGTGTTATACTGAGAGTCTCCTTTGATTTAGTGTCCTTTTTTTTTTTTTTAAAAAATTTATTTTTCCTGAGGTAGGGTCTCACTCTAGCTCAGGCTGACCTGGAATTCACTATGTTGTCTCAGGGTGGCCTTGAACTCATGGCAATCCTCCTACCTCTGCCTTTTTGAGTGCTGGGATTAAAGGCATGTGCCACCATGCCCGGCTTAAAAGCTTTTAATAGAATCCAAAATATATGTACACTTTTGTAGCAGATCATTGGCACTGTGTCCATAAAAGGAAAGCAAGCTTCTATGTCCTTGTGTAACTTGGTGGGATGTGGGAGTGGAACTGGAAAAAGTCGGTGTCTTTCTCTATAAGCAGTTTTGCTCATGGAGTTCCTTATCCAAGGCAGTTTATATTAACAGCTAGTAGAATTATTTTTAGCACCCTGAAGGGAGTAATTATCTTCAGTAAGTTTTTGTCTTCTCTTTAAGGGTTTAAGGATTTCTTCCTATAATTCTGGAACTATGGATATAAAATAACATTTTAAGGCATGCTTTTAAATGATCTGTATTTTCAGCAATACAATAGATTCTAATTTGTAGGAAATACACATATGTGTACGCACACATACTATCTTCTTACCCCTTTCTTTTCTACTATTAATTGATTGATACTGGCCAGTTTATTTTGGCATTTCAAAGTACTTCTTGACAGCTAAGGCTAATAAAAAGCTTCCAGGAATGGAGTGTGTCCTAGTAAGGCAAATGGATGGTGCTGGCAGACAGAGCCCTAGACTATTCTGCTTGCCTCTGGTATGTTGAGGACATAGTTTCTGCCTTTCATCAAGGATTGATTTACACAGGTTTGCCAGCTGGTAATGTGTACATCCAATGGTGAGAAAGGAATGTGCCTGGGGATTCTCTTCTTTCCTGTCCCTTTCCTGTATCCCTCTTTCTCCCTCTTCTTTTGCCTCCCTCCCTTCCCTCACTCTGTTTTATGCTGGGTATCTATCCTGGGGCCTTGTACATGCTAGGCAATTACTTTACCCTGGAGCTGCCTCCCCACTACCTGGTGATTCTTGATTAGATGATACTGACATTTTAATATGCATCACTGACATAGTAAAGACCTTCCTTAAAAAAAAAAAACCCAAAAAACTACTGTAGCTGGGTATAGGTGGCATATTTTTGCAGTCCTACCACTTGAGAGGCTGAGGCAAGGAGGACTGCCACAAGTTCAAGGCCAACCTGGGCTACCTAAATAAGAGCCTATCTTAAAAAACAAAATAGCACAAAACAAAAACCAAACCACAAAAGTTATGTGTTACATGAGAACACTGCTCTGAAATATATCATAGTGTATTTAAATTCAAAATGTTACAGTTTAAAATATAAAATAAAATTCAAAAGTCTTAATAAGTAATAAGTTGTACATATTGTGGAAAAAACTCAGAATGGGTAGTTGGGCTTATAAATGCAGTCCTTTCTCCAGTTTTTCTTCTCACCCCAATCTTGCTTTCCAGACAGCTACTTCTATCAACTTTTTTTTTTTTTTTTTTTTTTTTTTTTTTGAGGTAGCATTTCTCTCTGGTCCAGGCTGACCTGGAATTAACTATGTAGTCTCAGGGTGGCCTCGAACTCATGAGGATCCTCCTACCTCTGCCTCCCTAGTGCTGGGATTAAAGGCATGCGCCACCACGCCCAGCTCTCTATCAACTTAAAAAAAATTTTAAATTTTTTAAAAATTTATTTGAAGGAGAGGGAGAAAGAAGCAGGTAGAGAGATAATGGGCATGTCAGGGCCTTCAGCTGCTGCAAATGAACTCTACATGAGTGTGTCACCTTGTACATCTGGCTTTCCTAGGTCCTGGGGAATCGAACCTGGGTCCTTTGGCTTTATAGGCAAGTGCCTCAACTGCTAAGCCATCTCTCCAGCCCAGCTTTTTATTTTTATTTTTTTGCATCTTATCTAGCCCAGACTGGTCTTGGAATCATGGTCATCCATCCTCATACTTCAGCCTCCTGCCAAGTGCTGGGATTAAAAGCATACATCAGAGTTTCACAAGCTATGATGGTTACAAGCATGGCACTCTGGATAGCACACACCTGACTGTGTTACATTTGTGCCTGTCCTTTTCTCTCACTGGTATTTTCCTGGAACAGTCTAGTTAGCTGAGGACACCGACATTGTGCTGAATTCTTTACTTTGTATTTCCCAGTAACCAGGGACATTTCCTATATGTCCATATGATAGTTAAGCAGGGACTCAAAAGCCTACATTTACCAGGTAGTTTCATGATTGCTTTATTTATAATGTAGAACTACATTACCAGGTAGTTCCATGATTCCTTTATTCCTGTCCTTTGTATTCTACAGTGCTGAGTTGTTTAACCTAGAACATTGCCTGTGTACATTCATGACATTAACATTTTTTTTTTTTTGTGAGAGAGACTGAAAGTGAGAGAGAGAGAGAGAGAGAGAGAGAGAGAGAGAGAACTGGTGTGTCAGCACTTTAGCCATTGTAAACAAACTGTAGACATGTGCCCACCTTGTGCACATGTGCTACCTTTGCGCATGTGTCGATTGTGCATCTGGCTTATGTGGGTTCTGGGAAGTTGAACCTGGGTCTTAGGCTTCCTTAACCATTAAGCCATCTCTTCAGCCCAGGCATTAGCATTTTTGAGGTCTAATTTTACAGAATGATTCTTAATTTCTTTCTCACTAGACTCAATTGAGTATTTTTCCCACTCTTTTTAAAATTAGTTTATTATTATTATTATTATTTTTTTTTTTTTTGAGGTAGGGTTTTACTCTAGTCCAGGCTGACCTGAAATTCACTATGTAGTTGCAGGGTGGCCTCAAACTCACTGTGATCCTCCTACCTCTGCCTCCTGAGTGATGGGACTAAAGGCGTCAGACACCACGCCTGGCTCTCAATTGAGTATTTTTTTTTTCTTTTGGTTTTTCAAGGTAGGGTTTCAATCTAGTCCAGGGTGGCCTTGAACTCACGACAATCCTCCTACCTCTGCCTCCCAATTGCTGGGATTAAAGGTGTGTGCTACCACGCCCCGCTTTATCCTTTTTGTTTGTTTGTTTGTTTTGTTTTCCAAGGTAGGGTCTCACTCTACCTCAGGCTGACCTGGAATTCACTATGTAATCTCAGGGTGGCCTCAAACTCATGGCAGTCCTTCTACCTCTGCCTCCTGAGTGCTGGGATTAAAGGCGTGTGCCACCATGCCTGGCCTTTCATCTTTAAAAAAACAAACAAAAAAAAAAAACTTAATTGTGGTAAATAAGTTTTTTGGGCTGAGGATTAAGTTGGGGCCTTGCACATTCTAGGCATGTATTCTATCACTAAGTCACACAGCTAGCCCCAATTTTGCTAATTTAAAAATTTAGGGCTGGAGAGATGGCTTAGCAGTTAAGGTGCCTGCCTTCTAAGCCTAAAGAATGCTGGTGCCAATCTCCAGGTCCCACATTTAGCCAGATGCAAAGTGATGCAAGGGTGCAATGCCTCACTTGACCACAAGGGGGTGCAGGCATCTGGATTTCGTTGGCAGCAGCTGAGAGGCTGCTGGTGCGTCCATCTCTATCTGTCTTCCTCTCCCACTCTCTCTGTCTCTCTCTGGGTCTCTCTCCAAAAAACAAAAATAAAAAAAATTAATTTTAATTTGACAATATATACATGCATATATTTTGACTATACTCACTACGTTACCCTCTCATTATTTTTTTTTCTTTTTTTTCTTTTTTTTTTTTTTTTTTCGAGGTAGGGTCTCACTCTGGCCCAGGCTGACCTGGAATTAACTATGTAGTCTCAGGGTGGCCTTGAACTCACAGCGATCCTCCTACCTCTGCCTCCCAAGTGCTGGGATTAAAGGCGTGCACTACCACGCCCGGCTTCATTAAATTTTTTATGTATGTGTTTATATTAAGTGTTCACATATGTGTGTGTATGTTTGTGTAGGTTAGAAATTGAGATTGTTGTCCTCAATCACTTCCATGTTGTTGTTATTTATTTATTTTGGGTGGGGGTCTTGTTCTAGCTCAGGCTGGCTTAAAACTCCTGGCAATCCTCCTACCTTGTCCTCCCCAAGTGCTGAGATTAAAGACACGTACCACCATGCCCAGCTCCACATTATTTTTTGAGAATGAATTTCTCATTGGATCTAGAGCTCACAGTTTGGCTAGATTGATCCACAGGGCTCCTTCTATCTCTGCCTCCCCTGTGCTGGGACTACAGGTGCATGCCACCATGTTTGACTTGTCTGTGGGTTTTAGGGATCAGAACTCAGGTCCTTGTATTTGCATGGCAAGCACTTTACCCCCTGAGCTATTTCCCCAGCCCTTACTTAAAAATTTTTAAAAAATATTTTTATTTAATTAATTAATTTATTCATTTATTTATTTATTTATTTATTTATTTATTTGAGAGAGAGAGAGAGAGAGAACGGGCACGCCAGGGCCTCCAGCTACTGAAAATGAACTCCAGATGCATGCACCACCTTGTACATCTGGGGAATTGAACTAAGGCCCTTTGGCTTTGCAGGCAAATGCCTTAACTTCTAAGCCATCTCTTGAGGCCCCCCCCCTTTTATTTGAGAGAGACAGAATGGGTGCGCCAATGACCTCTCAGCGGCTGTGAACAAAATCCATATGTGTGCGCCCCTTTGTGGCGACTGTGCGACAGTGCACCCTTGTGTCACTTTTTGCGTCTGGCTAAGCGTGGGACCTGGAGGTTTGAATGGGAGTTCTTAGGCTTTGCAGGCAGGTGCCTTAAGTGCTCTCCAGTCCCCCCTTTTTGAGGTAGGTTCTCACTGTATCCCCAGGCTGATCTGGAATTCACTATGTAGTCTCAGGCTGGCCTTGAACTCACAGTGATCCTCCTACTCAGCCTCCCGAGTGATGGGATGGAAGGTGTGCACTACCATGCCAGGCCTACTTCACTCATTCTCCCTGATCCATCAACAGAACTTTTTCCATCTTTTATTACTGCTCATTTCCTCATCTCCTAGCTGCTGACAATTACCATTCTACTTTCTATGAATTCGATTACTCTTAAGAACCACCTGTGCTGGGTGTGGTGGCACACGCCTTTAATCCCAGCACTTGGGAGGCAGAGGTAGGAGGATCCCCTTGAATTCAAGGCCACCCTGAGACTATAAAGTTAATTCCATGTCAGCCTGGGCCAGAGTGAGACCCTACCTTGAGAAACCAGAAAAAGAAATTAAAAACAAAGAACCACATGTGAGTGGTTGAGCTTTTTGATTAGCATATTTCACTTAGCACTGAGTCCTTAATTAAGGTTCATGCATGTTGTGGAATGTTCCAGAATTCCCTTTTTAAGTCTGAATATGGGCTGGAGGGATGACTTACTGGTTAAGACGTTTGCCTGCAAAGACCAGAAACCCAGGTTCAATTTCCCACTACCCACAGAAAGCCAGATGCACAGGGTGGCTCATGCATCTGGAGTTTGATTGCTGTGGCTAGAGGCCCTGGTGTGCCTAATTTTTTCCTCTCTCTCTCAAATAAAAATAAATAAAATATATAAAAATGACTGAATAATGTTCCTTTTTATTCACACATCACACTTTATTTGTCCATTAGTTTAATGGATATATTATTTCTGTTTTCATCAGATTTAGACATTTGGCCGGCCATAGTGTTTCTTGCATGTAATTCTAGTACTCGTGTGTTGAGGCGGGTAGCTTGCCAGGAGTGTGTGGCCAAGCCAGACCTACTTAGCGAGTTTCAGGTCAGTCTGGACCTGAAGTAAGACAGACCCTGTCTCAACAAACAAAAAATTGACATTTTGTACTGATTTCTTATACTATTCTGTGTGATGCTAGTATTTTTTTTTGTTTTGTTTTTCGAGGTAGGGTCTCACTCTAGCTCAGGCTGACCTGGAATTCACTATGTAGTCTCAGGGTGGCCTCGAACTCACGGCGATCCTCCTACCTCTGCCTCCCAAGTGCTGGGATTAAAGGCGTGCGCCACCACGCCCGGCTTAATGCTAGTATTTTTTAAGTAGTAAAAGCAGAGTATGTATATATGGTGTCTTGAAGATAGAGGAAGCAATGGAAAAGTAACAGTAGTTCATAATCTCACTGCCTAAAGAAAATGTGAAAGATTGTTTAAAAATGTTGGTATATTTTCATTCTTTTTATTTGCTTTTTCATGGCTGAAATTATATTGTGTTTTCATTGTATCTTTTTTTTTTTTGGTTTTTTGCAAGGTAGGGTCTCACTCTGGTCCAGGCTGACCTGGAATTCACTAAGTAGTCTCAGGGTGGCCTCGAACTCTCGGCGATCCTCCTACCTCTGCCTCCCAAGTGCTGGGATTAAAGGCGTGCGCCACCACACCCGGCCGTATCTTATATTTTGAATTAAAATGTTTTTATCTTTTAAGAAATAAATATGTAATATAAAATGAAGGGGCTGGAGAGATGGCTTAGCGGTTAAGATGTATGCCTATGAAGCCTAAGGACCCTGGTTTGATTGATTCTCCAGGTCGCATGTAAGCCATATGCACATGATGGCACATGCGTCTGGAGTTCGTTTGCAGTGGCTAGAGGCCTTGGCGCGCCCATTTGTACTCACTCTCTCTCTCTCCCCCACCTCCTCTGTCTCTAATTAAAAAAAAGAAAAGAAAAGAAAAGAAAAAACTAAAGCCGGGCATGGTGCTCATGCCTTAAATCCCAGCACTCAGGAGGCAGAGGTAGGAGGATCGCTGTGAGTTCGAGGCCATCCTGAGACTACATAGTGAATTCAAGGTCCGCCTGTGCTAGAGTGAGACCCTACCTCAAAAAACAAAATAAACAAACAATAAAAACTGAGTTGCTTTACCTGAAGTCAACTTGTTCCTGATATTAGTAACAGTATGGAACTCTGGAGCTGTGTTTTTGCCAGGTTTGATGCTAAGTACTTAATAAGGACAGCGTTAGTCATTTGTATTTTTGTTCTTTGAATTGTTGGTTCATGTCTTTTGTTTATTCTCTTTGAATTTACCAACTTATATGTGGTGTCTGTAAATATCAGTACTACTCATGTTAAAGTATGTGCCAGTCATATTTGTTATAAATAATTCTAACTTTTTTTGTGGCCATGTGTAGCTTTTTGTTTTGATTGAAAGATTAAAATATTTGTCCTGACCAGCTTACACTAAGATGATTTATTTATTGAACAAATTCTCCATTGGTTTGTGAGTTTCTGTCTATAAATAATCTTGTATTGGAATTTGTTTGGAGAGTGCATATAAGATCAACATCACACTTTTTTTTTTTTTTTTTTTTTCCAAAGTAGGATCTCTCTTACTCTAGCCCAGGCTGACCTGGAATTCACTATGTCATCTCAGGGTGACCTTGAACTCACCGTGATCCTCCTAACTCTGCCTATGGGATTAAGAGTGTTGGGATTAAAGGTGTGATCCACCATACCCTGCTACCCTTTTTCTTAATAGCTTTATTATAAACTTAAAAGTCTAATCCATACAAGGTATGTTATTAATACAAAAAGAAAAGAAAAAAAATCCGATAAGATAAATGGCCATTTTGCCTCCTCTGAAGTTACTTTTCAGAAAGTCAGCTTTTTACCTTTTCAGTGTTTGTAAGAGCCCAGAGTCAAGAAAACACAGTATGAAAGAGGCACACTAGGGTTGGACTATTTGGAATGAGTTGTAAGAGATTCCCTGCACAGTATGTTAGACTGTTAAAGGCCTTGTTACCTGGTAGAAGAAATTTTGCTCTCACCTTAAGGCCAGTGATGAGCCTTTGAGAAGAGAGTATCTTTATCAGATTAGTGGTTTAGGGAAGACCAATCTGGCCTCACTAAATGGAGAGACTGGAAAGAATCAACACTTGAGGAAATGCGGCAATCCAGGTGTGAGAGTCTGAGGCTGGGGCAGTCAGTCAGTGGAAATGTGAACAGGGAATTGGAGAGACAGCTAAGAGGTAAAATTGGCAAAACTTGAAGAATTTATATTAGAGTTGAGTGAAGGAGGAGCTATGGAAGATAGCCAGGGATTTGGTTTAGACATCTGGCTTGCCTGGATATAGGAGAGGGCAAGGTCACTTTAGATACAATGTGAGGCTGTCTAATATATTGTTGTATCCATGGGCCCAAAACTACTGGCTAAAATACTTCTCAGGATATGTGGATGGCCGTGAGTTAAGCTGAGAAACCTTTTGCATGGTAAATTACAGAAAAAAGAAAGAAAAGAAAAAAAAAAAAAGAAAGGGAGGGAGGGAGAGAATATGAATATGCTATTATTTAGTCTTAGGCTCACCTAAAACAGTATAATTCTAAATATTTGAAATTTAATTTCAAATTCAGCCAAGATAACTTGGCAGTGTGGTAATCAAAATTTTTATTTTGGGGCTGGAGGGATGGCTAAGTAGTTAAGCACTTGTCTGTAAAGCCAAAGGACCCAAGTTCAATTCCCCAGGACCCATGTAAGCCAGATGCACAAGGTGGCACATGCATCTGGAGTTCGTTTACAGTGGTTGGAAGCCCTGGAGCGCCCATTCTTTCCCTCCCTTCTTCCCTCCCTCCCTCCCTCCCTCTCTCTCAAATATATAAATAAAAATTTAAAAAAATTATTTTGGTTGGGTGTGGTGGTGCATGCCTTTAATCCCTGCACTTGGGAGGCTGAGGTAGGAGGATCGGTGTGAGTTCAAGGCCACCCTGAGACTACATAGTGAATTTCAGGTCAGCGTGAGCTAGAGCAAGACCCTGCCTCGAAAAGCAAAACAAAACAAAAATTATTTTGAGGGGTTGGAGAAATGGCTTAGTGGTTACAGTGCTTGCTTGCAAAATCTAATGACCTGGGTTTGATTCCCTAGGCCTTGACATACCCATTCTCTGTCTTCTCTCTTTCTCTTTGCTTGCAAATAAATAAATGAAAATATTAAAAAAAATTTTTAAGTCAAGAATTGTTAGGATTGATTGGTGAATATGGCTTTAACGTGTACTGTTTCATGTGTTTCAAAATACACTTTTAGAATCTTACATTAAAAAAATTTCTTTTAGTGAATGATTTTGTGATGTTTTAGGCGACATCACCTTTGAGATGTGAGGTCATGTTTGTTTTCTCAAACACATTAACATTTGTGCTAATTTCTGATCACTAATCTCTAAGACAAGTTTGATTTATTCCTTTAAATATTTCCATCATGCTTTTTTGGCAGGAATTCATTCTTGCAAGATCATCTTTCTTATTTAAGGTATCTATGATTCATGTTCAGTTACTTACCCATGACTTTGGAGCTATATGTTTTCATAGTAGTTGGGTTGTTAATAATCTGATCACAGATATAAAGAGAAAGTATTTGACATAGTTTGCCATAATTGATATTAGGACATTTAAAAGTGTTTTGGGACTATTAGGGATTCCTTATCTCATTGAACCTTTTATCTTTTCTTGAGGGTGGTTTAATAATGAACAATGAGCTTGATTAGAAGTTAGTTTTTCTTTTTTTAAAGAAGTCTTGATACAGTACAATTACTTTATTTTCAGTTTCTGATTTTCATGGTTTGGTTTTGTGAAAAGGTTATTGCTATGAGGAACTATTCTAGCCTGTTGCCATTGGTTGTTATGTGAAAAATGAAACTAGGAGGCAGTTGTCTTGGTATGATCAAAGTATTTCAGAGATTGTTTCTGTGCTTGTGCCTGTTTGGAGGTGCATGTAAAAATCTTGTCATTTTGGGGAGATACCTCAGTGGGTAAAGGCCTTACTGCACAATCATGAGGACCTGAGCTCACATCTACAGCACCCATGTAGAGCTGGACATGGTAGCACACATCTGTAATCTCAGTACTCCTGCAGCAAGGTAGGAGGTGGAGATGGAAGAGTCTTCTGAAGCTGGCTCAACAGCTAGTCTGGTGAAGAGATCCTGCCTCAGACAAGGTGGAAGGCAAGAACTGATAATAAAGGTTACCCTGACCTCCATGTGGAATGCACAAGGTCACCCACACAAATACACACACACAAACACATATCACACACCCCTTCCTCTTCCAAAAAAGGAGCGCTTAATTATTGAGTTTGTTGTGATTTATTTTTTTTTGGAGAGAGAGACAGACAGAGAATGGGCAGGTGCTAGTGGCTTCTCAGCTGCTGTGAACGAACTCCAGATGCATGCGCCCCCTTGTGGGCAAGTGCAGCATTGCTTCCTTGCATCCCTTGCGTCTGGCTAAATGTGGGACCTGGAGATTGAACGGGAGTTCTTAGGCTTAGCAGGCAGGTGACTTAACCGCTAAACCATCTGTCCAGCCCTGTTGTGATTTTTTTTTCCTCCCTTACCATGATATGGTCTCTCTCTCTAGTCCAGAACTCATTTAGTAGCCCTAGGTTAGCCTGTAACTCACAGGGATTCTCCTACCTCAGCCTTCTGAGAGCTGGTACCAAAGTCCCTGTTGTGAACATTTAAACTAAGATTTGTGATTAAACTATAGTTAAGGATATTTTCTAAAATGTTACTGGGTGGTTAATTTCTTGTTAACATGCAACACAGCTTAAATGAATTAAGCTTTGATTAGAGGAAACTGCCTATACATTATAGCCAGCCACATCTGCATCTTTCTGCTGACCAGAAAGGACATTCTGAGCACTACCACTTAAAACTAACTTTTCTCTTTAAGGGTTCCTGAAATTGTGCCTGCTGACTCCAGGTCCACCCTGACCCCACAGCATAAACCATGCTGTGATGTCACAGCTACCATAGAACTCCAGGGTAGTGTTGGGCTGGCCCATGTGGGCTCAGGTAAGTCCTGGCTTTTTTTTTTACCATTTGGCATTCTTTTCAAAGTTAGTTACCATTATGATTTTACATCATAAAGGCAAATAAGGCAAAACTTTGAAAACTGTGCCATATATGGGGGAAAAATAAGTCTGTTTCCTAAACATCTATGAGCCAGCTCCATGCTAACCAACGGAGTTCCATAGTAGCTGTGAAGTCTCCCATGAGCTTTTGACCTGTGGCTTCAAAGTATGTTAAGCTCCACTTCCAGCCCAGTTTATAGAACATGATATATAAGCTGCTGCCACTGCAGCGCCTCTTTTCAAAAGCTGTGTCTGGGGCTCACCAGTCAGCAGTGCTTGCTTGCAAAGCCTGCTGGCCCAAGTTCACTTCCCAAGCCACCCACATAAACCAGGCACAAAAAGTGGCATGTGTCTAGGGTTGGTCTGCAGTGGTAAGAAACCCTGGCACATCCACACACATACATAAACAATTAAAAATTAAGCATTACAGTTAGCAATATACTTTGATTTACTTAGGTACACATATTTTTAAAATTTTATAAGCTGGTCGTGGTGGCGCATGCCTTTAATCCCAGCACTCGAGAGGCAGAGGTAGGAGGATCACCTAGAGTTCGAGGCCACCCTGAGACTATATAGCAGATTCCAGGTCAGCCTGAGCTAGAGTGAGACCCTACCTTGAAAAACAAACAAACAAACAAACAAACAACAACAACAACAAAAAAAACAAATTGTGACTAGTTAGCTAATTATACATTACATTCAATCTTTTAAATGTATCCCCCTGAGTGCCTTCAATTATCTTATTAAAATGTGTGTGTATGCATGTGTGCTGAGGCCAGTGGACAACCTCAGATGTCATCCTCAGAAACTCTTTTAAGACAGGGTCTCCCGTTGCCCTGAAGTACAACAGGCAGGCTAGGCTGACTGGCCAGTGAGTCCCAGGGATCCTCCTGTCGCTACTTCCTCCGCACTGGCATTACATGTGTGCATCACCATGCCTATCATTTTCACTTGGGTATTGGGTGTCAAACTCAGATATTTAGGTTTATGAGGCAAGCACTTACAGACTAAGATATCTCCAGCCCCTCAGTTGTTTTTATTTGCCATTATGATATGAAAGAGGGACAGAATGCATACGTTTGTTAAATTTAAAACAGTACTAAGTGGAAGGTGCTTTATTTATTTGGAGGCCATTGTGAGTGGTCAGTGGTCTAAAGAGCAGGCGTACATCATTGCTTTCTTTTTCCTTGGAATGGGTCAGCAGCCCCCTTCCCCATTCTGTAAAGTGTGATTTTAGTACCTAACATTTACTTCCATTTCTTTACTGACACACTACAACTTCTTTGTTTTGTCTTGTACTTAAAGTTGTTAACAGTGTAACTAAGAACTTGCAAACATCTCTCGCTCTGTGTTTGTGTGTGTGTGATATTCTACTTTTTTTCTTCCTTCTCCTAAAGCAGAAAACATTTGGTGGCTAAACATGTAAATATATGAATATGGGCCAAGTGCTTATAGTGAAAACTCATGTGTGAAGAAACTATTTAAACATCAATATTTCTCTCTTTCAATAATGTGTAGTAAAGGCATAACAAGCTAGGTATGGTGGTGCACGCCTTTAATCCCAACAGAGGTAGGAGGATTGCTGTGAGTCTGAGGCCACCCTGAGACTGAATAGTGAATTCCAGATTAGCCTGGAGCCTATCTCATAAAACAAAAACAGGATATAACAAAAATCTGTGCAGTTTAATGCCATGAAATTTGATTTGTAATAAATTTGCCAGTCTTTGTAGTTGAAAATTCATTGAACCTGTAGGCTCTTATTGTGGTTAATGAAAAGAATGGGTTATCTGTTCCCCAAACATCAGACACTAAGATATCTTAAAACGCATTTTGTGCATATACTTCTGTATGTGTTGTTTATGTGCTGGGAAGTCTGAAGAATTCTGAACTGTGAAGAGAAGAGTCTGTCCATCTTCATTTTCTGATTCCTTCATTTAATCCATGTTAGGGAATAGTAGGGAGCAGAGCCATTATGCAGCTAAGTGAAGCCTTGGGATGGAAGGCAAGAATTGTTTCTTATATTTTGGATTAGGTCAAATGGAAATTCTGTGTTTCTGTATATGACTCATCTTATAGAGATGTGACTCATATATCATAGAGCTCAATATTTGAAGTTCTGTTTCTAATTGTTTTTTTCTTTTTTGAGGCAGGGTCTCATTCTAGCCCAGGCTGACCTGGGACTTACTTCTGTAGCTCAGGTGAGCCTCAAACTTAGAGTGATTCTCCTACCTCAGCCCTCCCCAGTACTGAGATAAAAGATGTGTGCCACCCACATGCATTTGGAGTGCATTTGCAGTGACTAGAGGTTCTGGCGTTCTGGCACACCCATTCTCTTTCCCTCTATCTGCCTCTTTCTCTTTCTCAAATAATTAGATAGATACATAGATGGATAGAGGGATGGATATGTGCCACCATGCCTGAATGTGGAGACTGAAGGAATGTGCCACCATATCCAGCTAAGACTGCAAAGACTGAAAAGGAACAAAGTCCACCGTCTGTTTACTTGCACAAATCTTAAATGCATATGCTAACAGGCATGCCCTCATGCCTAGCCCTGTTTCTCTGTGTTTTGTTTTTGGTCTTTTTTCCAGGTAGAGTCTTATTCTAGTCCAGGCTACGTGGAATTCACTGTGTAGACCTAGACTGGCCTCAGACTCACATTGATCCATCTACCTCTGTCTGCTTCCCAAGTGCTGGGATTAAAGATGTGCGCCACCACACCTAACTGCTGCCCCCCTTCCCTCCCCCATCCCAGGGTAGGGTCTCGCTCTAGCTCAGGCTGACCTGGAATTCACTATGTAGTCTCAGGGTGGCCTCGAATTCATGACGATCCTCCTACCTCTGCCTCCTGAGTGCTGGGATTAAAGGAGTGCACCACCACACCCGACATCCTGTTTTTATTATATATATATTTATTTATTTGAGACACAGAGAATGAATGAGAATGGGCGCACCAGGGCCTCTAGCCACTGCAAACAAACTCTAGATGTATGCGCCACCATGTGCATCTGGCTTTACATGAGACCTGGAGAATTGAACTGGGGTCCTTAGGCTTTGCAGTCATGCGCCTTAACCTCTAAGCCATCTCTCCAGCCCGGTTTTTTTTTTTTTTTTTTTTTTTTTGGTTTTGCGAGGTAGGGTCTCACTCTGGTCCAGGCTGACCTGGAATTAACTATGTAGTTTCAGGGTGGCCTCGAACTCTGGGTGATCCTCCTACCTCTGCCTCCTGAGTGCTGGGATTAAAGGCGAGTGCTGGGATTAAAGGCATGCGCCACCACACCCGGCTCTGTTTTTTTTTTTTTTTAAAGCACTTACTATGAAGACAATGGGTAGTATTGTAATTCATACTTTTTCAAAAAAGATTTTTATTTATTAGAGAGAGGAAGGGGGAGGAAGAGAGGGTGAAGAAAGAAAGGAGGGGGAGGACAGACAACAGGCTAGCATAGGTATGCCAGAACTTCTTGCCACTTTGGACAAACTCTACACTCCATTTTGTGCATCTGACTTTATGTGAGTGCTTGGCAATCAACCCAGGCTGTTAGCAAGCAAGTGCCTTTAACCTCTGAACCATTCCCTCAGTTCCAGAATTCATACTTTTATGTATTTATTTATTTATTTTTGGTTTTCCGAGGTAGGGTCTCGCTCTAGTCCATGCTGACCTGGAATTCACTTTGTACTCTCAGGGTGGCCTCAAACTCATGGCAATCCTCCTACCTCTGCTTCCCAAGTGCTGGGATTAAAGGCAGGCACCACCACGCCTGGCTCAGAATTCATACTTTTAAGGCACACTTGTGCTGTTAGGCTTGCATCTCCCCATCCTGATGTGTGACTTGTAATTTCAGAAGTCCTTCAGAAAAATTAAAAAGGAAGTGGTTTCTTAAGAATGTTTAAGATAAAATTCTTTGAGACTTTAGCTATATATTGTTGATTAGCTAAAATAATAAAGCAGTGATTTAGAATATTGTCCTTTCTTCCAACCCAAAGAAGGAAGTCACTTGGTGTTTGACATTTGATTACCTCAAACTTGTCTTATAGTGTGTGTGTATGTGTATATATATGAGTATATATGTATTTACATACATGTATAAATATGTAAATGTACAAATACATGTGTCTACACATGTGTACATGTATACTGTGCTTCTGTCATTTCAGGAAAATTGGTCAAACTCTTGGGTTCCTTTTAAATTTTAGAACGTTTTATGTATTATGTATTTTTTCTTTTTGGTTTTTAAAAAATATTTATTTATTTATTTATTTATTTATTTATTTATTTATTTATTTATTTTGGTTTCCTGAGGTAGGGTCTCGCTCTAGCTCAGGCTGACCTGGAATTTACTATGTAGTCTCAGGATGGCCTTGAACTCATGGCAATCCTCCTACCTCTGCCTCCCAAGTTCTGGGATTAAAGGCGTATGCCACCATGCCCGGCTTATTTTTTATTTTTATTTATTTATTTGAGAGAAAGAGAGAGAGAAATAGACAGGGAGAGAAGAGAGAGAATGAGAGTGGGTGTGCCAGGGCCTCCAGCCACTGCAAACAAACTCTGGATGTGTGCGCCTCCTTGTGCACCTGGCTTACGTGGGTCCTGGGGAATTGAACCTGGGTTCTTTGGCTTTGTAGGCAAAGACCTTAACCTCTAAGCCATGTCTCAAGTAGCTCTCTTTTTGCTTTTTTTGAGTTAGGGTTTCACTCTAGCCCAGGCTGACCTGGAATTCACTATGTAGTCTCCCGCTGGCCTTGAACTCTGGTGATCCTCCTACCTCTGCCTCCAGAATGCTGGGATTAATTCTTTAAAACTCTTATTTGTGCTGAATTGGAAGATAGTGTTGTGCATTTTAGTTACTTTGCTAACTTTGTTTATTATCCATGGTGTTTAGTAAATACTGTCTTTATGTAACATAAGTTGTTCAAGATTAATAAAAACAGTCTAGTGAGCCGGGCGTGATGGTGCATGCTTTTAATCCCAGCACTTGGGAGGCAGAGGTAGGAGGATTGCTGTGAGTTCGAGGTCACCCTGAGAAAAGAACAAAAACAATAACACACACAAAAAAAAACAGTTTAGTGGGAATGAATTATTTATAGTTTGAAAAAAATGGTATTTGTTTTTTGTCCCTGCCCAAACTGGTTCTTTCCCCCTCCCCTCAGGTTAGGGTCTCACTCTAGCCCAGGCTGACTTGGAATTCACTATGTAGTCTCAGGGTGGCCTTGAACTTTTGGTGATCTTCCTGCCTCTGCCTCCTGAGTGCTGGGATTAAAGACGTGTGCTACCACACCTGGCTTAGTGTATTTTTAAAATTTATTTTCATTTATTTATTTGAGGGAGAGTGAGAAAAAGAGGCATCTAGTCACTGCAAATGAACTCCAGGCGCATGTGCTACCATGTGCATTTGGTTTACATGAGTACTAGAGAATTGAACCTGGGTCCTTAGGCTTCACAGGCAAGCACTTTAACTGCTAAGTCATCTCTCCAGTGCTGTATTGTTTTATTTTATTTTATTACTATTTTTTTTATGTGTGCGATCAAACCATTTTATTAGAAGTCTAAAGGTGGGAAGAGGCTAAGGAGGTCAACAGACTCTTGTGTCTTTTGCAGGGCAGGTCTCCATGGTCTCATCACTGAAAGCTGTATTGTTTTATTTTATTTTATTATTATTTTTTTTTGTGTGTGTGATCAAACCATTTTATTAGAAGTCTAAAGGTGGGAAGAGGCTAAGGAGGTCAACAGACTCTTGTGTCTTTTGCAGGGCAGGTCTCCATGGTCTCATCACTGAAAGTTGTATTGTTTTATTTTAGCATTTTATTCAGAATCATCTGGTTCAGTTTTTACTTTATGAATATGAACCCCCTTTCATTTATTCATTTACTTATTTATGAGTGTGTGTGTGCATGTGCATGTGTCAGTACCAGGGCCTGTTGGCCAGCGAACTCCAGATGTTTGTTCACTTTTTGCATCCAGTTCCCATGAATGGCTTGGGAATTGACCCCAGGCCAGTAGGTTTTGCAAGCAAACACCTTTAACTGCTGAGCCATCTCTTCAGCTCTCAACCCTTCCCCATTTTTTATTGAGACAGTCTCTCTAACCCAGCCTGGAACTCAATTATCCTCTTGCCTCTACCTCCTGAGTGTTGGAATTATAGGTGTGTACCAACAGGCCCAGCTGTTTTTCAACAATATGAAATGGATATAAGGAGGCCTTGGCTATGAGAGATTGTGAAATCAAAATATGGTCTTTGAAATGATTTCAGAGCTATACAGCATTATAGAAAGCTCAACATCAAAAAAATTTTTTGGTGTGTGTGTGGAGGTGGGTAGGGAGGGAGGGAATGGACAAACCATGGTCTCTTGCTACTGCCAGCAAACTCCAGATGGATGTGCCACTTTGTGCATCTGGCTTTATGGGAATCCTAGTGAATTTAACCTGGGCCAACAGGCTTTGCAAGCAAGCACCTTTAACCACTGAACCATCTCCCTAACTAAGGGCCCTGTGTCTATTGTGTCTAGTTATTAACACTAAGTTAATCCGTCTTTGATCCACTTATTATATACTAGTAGTTCTTCTAAATGCCACCAGAGCATGGAGCCAGCTGTGATGGTAAGTGCCTACTTAGGCAGTTCTAGCTCTCTAAAGAAAATGTGACCTGGGCGTGGTGGTGCATGCCTTTAATCCCAGCACTGAGAGGTAGAGGTAGGAGGATCACCTTGAGTTCAAGGCCACCCTGAGACTACATAGTAAATTCCAGGTCAGCCTGGACAAGAGTGAAACTCTACTACAAACAAACAAACAAACAAACAAACAAACAAACAAACAAACAAACAGACAGACAAACAGAGAAAATGTGAAAAGGGCCGGGCGTGGTGGCTCACTGAGCCTTTAATCCTAGCATTTGAGAGACAGAGGTAGGATTGCTGTGAGTTTGAGGCCACCCTGAGATTACAGAGTGAATTCCAAGTCAGCCTGGACTAGAGTGAGACGCAAAAATCAAAAAACAAAACAAAACAAAAAAACCAAATAAAACTAAAGTGAAAAGGTAGGGGGAAAACTAATTTTTCTTATTTTTTAAATGCTGCCCTAGAACCTTGGAAGGACAAATAAATGGTTAAGAATTTGGCTTGTTAGGTGTATGTTCCTTTTGAAGAAAAATAGAATTAAATATGTTTCTTAATGCTTCTCTTTAGGAGTTGTTGAAGGTGACTTAGCAGCCATAGAAGCATACAAGTCATCAGGAGGAGACATTGCTCGTCAGCTCACTGCGGATGAAGTACGCCTGCTGAATCGTCCTTCTGCCTTTGATGTTGGCTATACTCTTGTACACTTGGCTATTCGTTTTCAGAGGCAGGATATGTTAGCAATATTGCTTACAGAGGTGAGTGTGGCAGTTTAATGTGATTTTTTTCCTCCTTTTTTTGAGGTAGAGTCTCACTGTAGCCCAGGCTGACCTAGAACTAACTCTCTCTGTAGTCCCAGGCTGGCCTTGAACTCATACTGATGCTCCTACTTCTGCCTCCCAAGTGCTGGAATTAAAGGTGTGTGCTACCATGCCCTACTCATGTGCTTTTATTTTTGTAGTGCTAGAGATCAAGCCAGGGCCTTGTATGTGGTAGGTAAGTGTTGTACCACTGAGATGTATCCCTGGCCCGAGTTTTCTTTCTTAAGTAGTATTTCCTCAAACAGTTCTTGAATGATTTTAATACTTTGACCTCCTCTTAAAGATCATTTCAAATTAAAAAAAGATTTCAGGGCCTGGAGAGATTGCTTAGTGGTTAAGCGCTTGCCTGTGAAGCCTAAGGACCTCGGTTCAAGGCTCATTTCCCAGCACCCACCTAAGCCAGATGCACAAGGGGGCGTATGATCTGGAGCTTGTTTGCAGTGGCTGGAAGCCCTGGTGTGCCCATTCTCTCTCTCTCCGCCTCTTTGTCTTCCTGCTGCTGTCAAATAAAATAAAAATAAACAGCACAACAACATCAAAAAAGATTTCAGTAGTATGTAGTTTTAAAGCCCTTCTTCCCCTTTGAGACAGGGTTTCATGTAGCCTAGGTTGGCTCTAATTTGCTAGATAGCCAAGGATGACCTTGAACTCCTGATTATCCTTCCTCTACTTGCCAAGTGCTGGGATTATAGTGGCATACAACCATCCTGTGTGTCCTCTTCCTTTTGAGATGAGGTGTTATTTTGTTGCCCAGGCTGGTCTGGAACCTTTAGGTTCAAGTGAGCATCCTGCCTCAGCCAAGTCTTGAGTTGTTGGAGCTATCAGTGAATTCCACTGCCTTCAGCAGTATATGTTGTTAAAGCAGGGCATTTTGCCACAACATTTGAATCCTTGTATTTGATTAAGAGGTACTGGAATATATGTCATTCAATAATTCAAGAAATATTTAGGGGCATGTTGGCTCACGTCTTTAATCCCAGCACTAGGGAGGCAGAGGTAGGAGGATCGCTATGAGTTCAAGGCCGGCCTGGGGACTACAGAGAGAGTTCCAGGACATCCTGGGCTAGAATGAGACCATAAAAAGAAAAAAGGAAGAAAAAAGAACACGAGAGAGAGAGAGAGCGTGCGCGCACGAACTATTTATGCCTATGCTTACATTCCAGGCATGTGACTTAGGAGGATATTGACCTTTCCTATGATGACTCTCCAGAGAATTGTAGAAATGAATGGGTAATTATGTGCAGCATTTGCTGATTAAGGGAAGAGTCAGGAGCTGTGTGAATACTTAGGAAGAGCTTGGAGGACTCCTCTCTTCTTCCTTCTTTTCCCTTCCCCTCCCTTCTTTCTTATGATCTTATATATCCCAGGCTGGCCATGAACTCACTTTTTCTCTCTCCATAGTGCCTGGGATCACAGGCCTGCACCACCATGCCCGGTTTATGCAATGCTGGGGATTAAATTCAGTGATTTGTGCATGCTAGGCAATCACTCTGCCAACTGAACTACATCCCACCCCCATGTTAGTAAATTTCTAAAGGAAGGAGTAGAAAAATAGTTATGTGAAGTAGGTTGGGGAAGAATAGTGGTGAGGAGATCATTTATACAGAGGCAAGGGATTATGGTATTTGCTGTGAATCCATGGACTTGGAAGTAACTCACCATGGTTGAGTGGTGATGGAGAAATCAGGAAAAGAAAGTCTGAGCAGTGAGCAGGGTCTGCATTATTCGAGGCACTTGAAGATTATTAGGACAGTAAAAAGAAAAATTACTCTGAGGACATTTCTTCCATGTTAGAGAATTTTGAGATCAACGGGAGGGTTCTGGAGCAAGTACAGGAGCAAGGGAATGATAGGAGTGGACTTTTTGTTGCTGTAGTAGCAGTGGGCTTATTATTCATTGCTATGTCACAAGTTACCTGATTGATGCTTTGGCAGTTTAAGACAACAAACATTCATTATCTCAAACAGTTGCGAGAGTCAGGAATCTAGAAGAGCCTTGGCTAAAGAGGTTTTGGTTCACGATGTCATGAAGTATTGTGGTAAAGCTTTGGCCAGGTCTTTAGGCAGAAAGCTGTCCTGGGGCAGAGGATCTACTTGTAAGCTTACTCACATGGCTCTTGGCAGAAGACTTTAATTCCTTTCATGTGGGCTTGTCCCAGTGCTACTCATGATGGCAGCTGATTTCAAGATGGTGAGAGGATATGAGAGACTGAGCAACATGGAGGCTGGAGTGTCTTGTGAACCAGTGAAGGAAATACACACTTTTACTTTCTCATATTCTCTGGGACTTGGGGACTGACTTGGGTACAGAATGGAAGTGGAGGAGGGTTGGTTCAGGTCAGGAGCACCGTTGTCTCTGTGGAGTAGTACTCCAGAGGGCAGTTTAACAAAGGTTAGGGTGTCAGGTGTAAGTCTGGCTTAAGAGGATGTGTCTGCAGAGAAAGCACAGAATCAAGTTCTTTAGGGATTAGAATAGGAGAATGTTGGATTTGTGTTTAGGAAAAGGATTTTCATTGGATTTTATGTCATGGACATGGTGGATAGTCTGGTGGGACATGTGGACATCTCAAAAATTTGTTTTTAAATGAAAAAAAGATTACAGAGGAAATCAGTTATTGAAATATAGGTCTAAAAATAGCCAAATTTATGATTTATAAGAATTTGTGTTTGTGTGTAGCTCAGACTGACCTCAAATTTATATAATCCTCCTGCCTTTATCCCTCAAATGCTGGAATTACAGACACTAGCCATCCTACCCAGCATAGCACAGGCAAGAAGTTAGTGAAAATGAAGAATATAAACTTAACACAAAATTACCATTTAATAAAGTTCATGGACCCTTCCCAAGACATATGTTCTAGGTTAAAAACTACTAGCCTTGGGGAAAGGGAAGTTGGGAATATTAGGTTAAGAGGTGAGATAAGAAACATACTACATTCAGGAGAATCAGTTGTTTAAAGGTAGTGCTGAGAGGGATAATGTTTGAAGGCCAAGTTTCTCTTGAAATATTTGCAATATTCAGGGCCCAGTCCAGGTTGTTTTTTAGACTCCTAGAATTTTAGAAAGGGACTGAGGAGCTGGGCATGGTGGCACAACCTTGTAATCCTAGGTACATGTATATGCATATGGCTATCAGATTGGGAAGGGGGGAATCACTTTTTTTTTTTTCCAAGGTAGGGTCTCTAGGTCAGGCTGACCTGGAATTCACTATCTATAGTCTCAGGGTGGTCTTGAACTCATGGCGATCCTCCTACCTCTGCCTCCCGAGTGCTGGGATTAAAGGCGTGTGCCACCACGCCTGGCTTTTTTTGAGTTTTAAAAAATTATTTTTAAATATTATGTTTATTGACTTATTAGTTGATGAGAGAGAGAGGAAGAGGCAGAGAGAAAGACAGAATGGGGGTGCCAGGGACTATAGCCGCTGCAAATGAACTCCAGACACATGCATCCCCTTGTGTATCTGGCTAACGTGAGTCCTGGGGAATCGAACCTGGGTCCTTAACCTGGGTCCACAAGCAAATGCCTTGACCGCTAAGCCATTTCCCCAGCCCTTTTTTTTTGAGTTTTTTTTTTTTTTTTTTTTTTTTTTTTTTTTTATGGTTTTTTCGAGGTAGGGTTTCACTCTAGTCCAGGCTGACCTGGAATTAACTATGTAGTCTCAGGGTGGCCTCGAACTCTTGGCGATCCTACTACCTCTGCCTCCCGAGTGCTGGGATTAAAGGCGTGCGCCACCACGCCCGGCTTTTTTTGAGTTTTTTGAGGTAGGGTCTCACTCTAGTCTATGCTGACCTGGAATTCACTATGTAGTCTGAGGCTGGCCCGGCACTCAGCCATCCACCTATCTCTGCCTCTGGAGTGCTGGGATTAAAGGCATGCACCACTATGCCCAGCTTCGCTTTGCTTCTCTTCTCTTCTCTTCTCTTCTCTTCTCTTCTCTTCTCTTCTCTTCTCTTCTCTTCTCTTCTCTTCCTTTTTATTTTATTTTGAGAGAGAGAGAGAGAGAGAGAGAGAGAGAGAATATGAATGAATTGGCTCACCAGGACCTCAGCCATTGCAATTGAACTCCAGATACTTGTGTCAACTAGTGGGCATTTGCGACCTTGTGCTTGCCTCACCTTTGTATGTCTGGCTAACCTGGGAACTGGAGAGTAGAACATGGGTCCTTAGGCTTCATAGGCAAGTGCCTTAACCACTAGCCCCCAGCTTCTTTTTTGTTTTTTAAAAAATTTATTTGCAAACTAGCCGGGTGTGATGGCGCACGCCTTTAATCCCAGCACTCGGGAGGCAGAGGAAGGAGGATTGCCATGAGTTCAAGGCCACCCTGAGACTACACAGTAAATTTCAGGTCAGCCTGGGCCAGAGTGAGACCCTACCTCGAAAAAAAAAAAAAAAAAAAATTATTTGCAAGGTAGGGGGGAAGGAAGGTAGAGAGAGAGGGAATATGAGAATAAGAATGGGCACTCTAGGGTCTCCTGCCACTGCAAATGAACTCTAGGTGCATGTGCCACTTTGTGCATCTGCCTTTACATGGGTACTGAGGAGGAGGAATCAAACTCGGGTCATAAGGTTTTGCAGGCAAGTGGCTTAACCACTGAGCCATCACTCCATACCCCCTTCCCCCACTTTTAAAATATATTTTATGTATTTATTTATGTATTTGAGAGAGAGAAAGAGGCAGAGAGAGAGAGAGAGAGAGAGAGAGAGAGAGAGAAATGGGCATGCTAGGGCCTTCATCCACTGCAAATGAACTCCAGATGCATGTATCCCCTTGTGCATCTGGCTTATGTGGGGCCTGGAGAATTGAACTGGGGTCCTTTGGCTTTGCAGGCAAATGCCCTAACAACTAACACATCTCTCCAGTCCCCGCCCTTTTTTTGGTTTGTTTTTTGAATCAGGATCTCGCTGTAGCCTGGGCTAGACTTGAAACTCATTCTGTAGTCCAGGCTGACTTCATACTCTTGATGATCCTCCTACTTCAGACTCCTGAGTGCTGGGATTAAATGTGTATGTCCCATGCCTGACCTCAAGCAGAGAAAGAAGGAGGGAAAGAGGGAGAGAAAACATGAGCATGCCAGGGCCTCTTGTCACTGCAGATGAACTCCAGATGCATGTGCCACCCTGTGCATCTGGTTCTATGTGGGTACTAGGGAATTAAACTCTGACCTATAGGCCTTGCAAACAAGTGCCTATTTGAGACCATCTCTCCAACCCTCAAAAAACTATTTTTGAATTTACTATTATTCATTTTAGCAGTGTTACCTGAGAAATAATTATATTCTGAAAATATTTTATAGTTGATTTCTTCTATTTTGAGATGTGTGAAGGTTGGGTTGGTGGAGTGAAAATGTAGTATAGATTTTCATGGTTACTGGTAATCTTGGTCAAAAAGTGTAGTAGACATGAATGTTCATGTTTGAACTTTCAAAATAAGGAGTCAGGTAGCTGTGTTAATTATACAGAGTTCTTAAAACTGCTTACTCACCTGTGTAGCCATTATGGTAAAGTTGTCCATAACCCGAGTTAAGTAACATTGCCAGGAAAATGTGTTTTTTGAGTAGCTAGAAGATCTGCCGCTCTATATCCCATTTGAGACTGGAAGGTTGCCTCTAGTAGGAAGATCACCATATTTCCATATGTATATATAATTTTTGAGATGGTCTCACAGTGTAGCCCAGGTTAGCTTCTAGTCCCTCATCTCTCACCTCAGCTTTTGAGTGCTGTAATTTCACTTGTGTGTCCTGCTCCTGTGGAGAAGTCTTCAGCTCCACAAGCTAAATACAATCAGAATGCAGTAGCGCTTGTATCACTTGTTGCCATTTAGTCTTTCAAAAGGGCCAGAATGTACCCAGCTGTGGTTTGCTGTATATCATTGCTTGGAAGTCTCTTCAACAATGCTCACCTCCTGTACAGCTGGACTTTGAAGGCTGTCCTTCTCTTTAAACAGAAGCCTAATTTTTGGGGGGGGGGCTCACTCTAGCCCAGGCTGACCTGGAATTCACTATGTAGTCTCAGGGTGGCCTTGAACTCATGGTGATCCACCTACCTCTGCCTCCCGAGTGCTGGGATTAAAGGCATGCGCCACCATGCCTGGCTTACTTTACTTTAAAAAAATTTTTTTGTGGGGGGGAGATAGAGGGAGAGGAGGACAGATAGAGATGGGCGTGCCAGCAGCCTCTCAGCTGCTGCGAACGAAATCCAGATGTGTGCACCCCTTGTGGTCAAGTGCGGCATTGTGCCCTTGCATCACTTTGCATCTGGCTAGACGTGGGACCTGGAGATTGGAACTGCTGGAGATTGGAACCAGCATTCTCAGGCTTAGGAGGCAGGCGTTAACCGCTAAGCCATTTCTCCAGCCCAACTTTTTTTAATTTTTGAGGTAGGGTTACTATAGGGTTACTATGTAATCATAGGCTGGCTTCTGACTCAGGGATCCTCCTACCTCAGCCTCCCAAATCCTGGGATTAAAGGTGTATGCCACCACACCCGGCTCCTACATACACACACACACACACACATACATACTCGTGTGCGTGCGTGCGTATATGTATAAATATCTATGTGAGAGTGAGAGAGGGAGGGAGAGAGAGTTGGTATGCCAGGGCCTCCAGCCACTGCATTCGAACTCCAGATATGTTTGCTCCTTTGGGTGTATGTGCAACCTTGTGTGCTTGTGCCACTGTGTGTCTGGCTTGTGTGGAATCTGGAGAGTTGAACATAAGTCCTTAGGTTTTGCAGGCAAGCACCTTAGCTGCTAAAGCCATCTCTCCAGCCCCCATTTTTTTAAATTTGGGATTACTATCCTCCCTCCTATGATTTGCCTTTCTGAATTTTATTTATTTACTTATTTGAGACAGGGTCTCATGTAGCACATGCTGGCATCAGATTCAAGGATAACCTTGAATTTCTGATCCTCCCGCTTCTACTTACTTCCCAAGTACTGAGATTAAAAGATGTGTGCTGCCATGCCCTGTTTTGATCTGATTTTTTTTTTTTTTTTTTTGGTAGGGTCTTGCTATAGTCCAGGCTGACCTGGAATTAGTCTTAGGCTGGCCTCAAATTGATCCTGCTACCTACCTCAGTGACTCGAGTGCTGGGATTAAAGGCATGCATCACTACCACATTTGGCTGTCTTTTTGTTGTTGTTTATTTGTTTTGAAATTGTTGTTTATTGACAACTTCCATAATTGTAGACAATAACCCATGGTAATTCCCTCCCTTCCTGTTTTTTTTTTTTTTAAATTAGTTTTTCTTTAAATTATTTATTTATTTGAGAGAGAGAGAGAAGAAGAGACAGAGAGAAAGAGAATGGCACTCCAGCCACTGGAAACAAACTCCAGATGCATGTGCCCCCTTGTGTAGCTGGCTTATGTGGGTCCTGGGGAATCGAACCAGGGTCCTTAGGCTTCGCAGTCCAATACCCTAACTGCTAAGCCATTTCCCCAGCCCTGTTTATTTGTTTTTTTTGAGAAAAGCTCTATCCCTGGCTGACCTGGAGTTCACTATATAGTTTCAGGTTGGCCTCTAGCTCATAATAATCCACCTACCTTTGCCTCCCAAGTGCTGATAGATCTTTTCTTTAAAAAAATATTTTATTATTTATTTATTTATTTATTTATTTATTTATTTATTTATTTATTTGTGGGGGGGAGTAGGCAGATAAGAGAGAGAAGGGCACAACAAGGCTTCTAGCTGCTGCAAATGAACTCCAGATGCTTGTGCATCTGGCTTGACATAGGGAGTGGGGAATCAAACCCAGGTCCTAAGGCTTCACAAACAAACGCCTTAACTGCTAAGTCATCTCTCTAGCCCTGATCTATCTTTTTTTTTTTTTTTTTAAATGAGAGAGAGGAGGGAGAGAATTGGCACCCTAGGACCTCCAGTCACTGCAAATGAATTCCAGACACATGCCATCTTTTGCACATATGTGACCTTGTGCCCTTATGTCACCTTGTGCATCTGGAGAGTCATACATGAGCCCTTAGCTTCAAGGTTCTCCAGCCCCTTATGTATCTTTTTGAACAGTCATCTTTCCATAAGTTATATGGACCTCTGAGTATTTCCTTGAGGTAAGATGTTACTGAAGCAAGGCACAACATGGTTCTGACTTTACTAAAAAGTTGTACTGCTGTGCTATGTACTGGCAAGGAAATAATACCTAGTGCATTTTAAGATTAAAAAAGTATATTTTGGTTTTATTGGGAAGTTTTGGTAATGTACTTTAAATACTGTTGTGTTTTGTTTCCATTTATGATAAATGAGATAAAGAGGGAAGTTTCCTTTGTGTTTCAGGTGTCTGAACAAGCAGCAAAGTGTATTCCAGCAATGGTGTGTCCTGAGCTAACAGAGCAGATCCGGAGAGAAATAGCTGCATCTCTTCATCAGAGAAAAGGGGATTTTGCTTGCTATTTTCTAACTGACCTTGTAACATTTACATTGCCAGCAGGTAACCTCAAAATTTAATATGAAGGCAATTTCTATTTTATTATAGTTATGTTTTATTTTTATTTATTTGAAAGAGAAAGAGGCAGAGAGACAGGTGCTCTAGGGCCTCTAGTTGCTAGTTACTGCAAATGAACTCGAGATGTTTGTGCTACCTTGTGCAGCTGGTTTTATGTGGGTACTGGGGAATTGAACCTGGGTCCTTTGGCTTTGCAGACAAGCACCTTAACTGCTAAGCTATCTGTTTGGCCTTCCAGTTATGTTTTTATAACTGGATAAAGAAATATGTTTTTGTAAGAAGACAAATAATTCAACAGCTTAAATGACTTTCTTTTTATGCTGGAAGTGACCAGTATAAGAGCTACATATAAACGAATACTTTCATTATTGCCAGAAAGTAAGTGATTCTTTGTGGACCTTACAGATTTTGGAGAGGGAGCAGAGTCTCATTCTGTACACAGACTGGCCCGCAACTCACTCTGTAGCTCGGGCTGGCCTTGAACTTTTGTGATCCTCTTTCCTTAGCCCTCCCACCCCAAAGTCCTGGAATTATAGGCAGGAGCCACCATACCTAGCTCCTTATAATTTTAGAAACATATCTTACCCATTTATTTTCTTCTCTTTTATGATTTATCAGTAGGATTTCAGGCTAGCCTTGAATTTATGGCAGTCATCCTACCTCAATCTCTTGTTAAGTTCTGGTAGTAAAAGCTTGTGACACTATGTCAGGCTATTTTCCTCTTTACTTTTAGAAAATCCCTCTTTAGCCTCCCCCCCTTTTTTCCTTTTCTTTCTTTCTTTTTTTTTTTTTTTTTAAATTTGAGAGTGACAGAGAAAGAGGCAGATTGAGAGAGAGAAAATGGGCGTGCCAAGGCCTCCAGCCACTGCAAACAAACTCCAGATGCATGCACCACCTTGTGCATCTGGCTTACATGGGTCCTGGGGAATCGAACCTCAAACTGGGTTCCTTAGGATTCACAGGCAAGAGCCTAACCGCTAAACCATCTCTCTAGGCCCCTGATTTTTCCTTTTCTTTTCATGCTTATCTTATTTTGAAAGTCCATAAGTATTGGTTACCTGATATTAAGATAAAGGATTAAAACATAAGGTTTTTTTTTTTTTGGTTTTTTCGAGATAGGGTCTCACTCTGGTCCAGGCTGACCTGGAATTAACTATGTAGTCTCAGGGTGGCCTTGAACTCTCAGCGATCCTCCTACCTCTGCCTCCCGAGTGCTGGGATTAAAGGCGTGCGCCACCACGCCCGGCTAAAACATAAGCTTTTGATGGGACTAGTAAGGTTATTTGAATTAAAAATGTCAGCACCTTTGAAGGTATCATTGTTTTTCACCCATTTCTACTGTATTTGTGAAGCATCTGTTTATTTTTGAACTCACTGACAGTTCAGAATGTCTTCTGGGATGCTTTTTGTGGATTGGCATTGAATAATTACACCAAGTGTCAATTCTTTTTTAAAACAAAAGTTCCAGGGCTAGAGAGATGGCCTAGTGGTTAAGCTTAAAGGCATGTGCTACCATGCCTGGCAGTGCCATGTTTTAAAAGGTGTTTTTTAGGGGTAATGCTTGTTATTCTAGGCTACTCTATTAGTAATTGAATAGAGCATAGTGTGTCTGAGGAAGATGACAGAAACATTGTGCACCAAAATGCAAAGTTCATTAACTTTTATGAGAAAATTTCTTAATTAATTTTGAAAGTAATAGGTTTGATCATAGCCTCTTAATGTGACGACAAGAGCAAGTAAAAATTGTGAATTTTGCCGGGCGTGGTGGCGCACGCCTTTAATCCCAGCACTCGGGAGGCAGAGGTAGGAGGATCGCCGAGAGTTCGAGGCCACCCTGAGACTACATAGTTAATTCCAGGTCAGCCTGGGCCAGAGTGAGACCCTACCTTGCAACCCCCCCCCAAAAAAAAAATTGTGAATTTTGATCCAATTCAACTTACGTCATTTAAAAAAAATAAACTTGGTAATGAAATCCAGAAATTTCAAAAAGCCCTGTATTAATAACCTTCATTTATAAACACAATGTATCTTTTTTTTTTTTTTTTTTTGGTTTTTCGACGTAGGGTTTCCAGGTTGACCTGGAAATCACTATGTAGTCTCAGGGCGGCCTTGAACTCATGGCAGTCCAAAAAGCCCTGTCTCCCCAGTGCTGGGATTAAATAAACACTACCATGCCCGACTTTTTTTTTTTTTTGGTTTTTCGACGTAGGGTTTCCAGGTTGACCTGGAAATCACTATGTAGTCTCAGGGCGGCCTTGAACTCATGGCAGTCCTCCTACTTCTGTCTCCCCAGTGCTGGGATTAAAGGCATGCACTACCATGCCTGACATTTTTTTTTTTTTTGGTTTTGTAAGGTAGCGCCTCACTCTAGCGCAGGCTGACCTGGAATTCACTATGTAGTCTCAGGGTGGCCTTGAACTCACAGTGATCCTCCTACCTCTGCCTCCTGAGTGCTGGGATTAAAGGTGTGCGCTGCCACGCCCAGCTTATAAACACAGTGTGTTTTGATAATAATCCCTTCTCACTTCCTTCTTTTCTCTCCCCTGTCTCTTCCCTCCACTGAATCTCTTCCAGGAAAATTTTCTTTTATATGTTGCAGATGACACTAAAAAAGATAACTGTCAATCTTCAGTGAAAAGGAAGTTATTATTGCGGACATTATTATTAGAGACTGTCATTTAGTTCATTAAGCTATGAAACATGCCTTTTTGTTTGTGTATGTATGTGCAGATATTGAAGACTTGCCTCCAACAGTCCAGGAGAAGCTATTTGATGAAGTGCTGGACAGAGATGTTCAAAAAGGTAAGTGCATGTAATTGCCTTTTATCTCATCATTAATTTAATTTTATTTTAAACTTTTTTTGTTTGTTTTTTGAGGTAGGGTCTCATTCTAGCCCAGACTTACCTGGAGTTCACTATGTATTCTCAGGGTGGCCTTGAACTCACAGCAATCCTCCTACCTCTGCCTCCTGAGTGCTGGGATTAAAGGCGTGCACCACCATGCCCAGTTTTATTTTAAACTTTTTATTATTGACAACTTCCATAATTATAGACAATAAACCATGATAATTCTCTCACTTCCCCCATTCTATTTCACAACTCTACTCTCCATCATATCCCCTCCCCTCCTCAGTCTCTCTTCTATTTTGATGTCATCATCTTTTCCCCCTATTATGAAGGTCTTGTGTAGGCAGTATCAGGCATTGCAAGGTCATGGATATCGAGGCCATTTTGTGTCTGGAAGATAACAGTGTAAGCAGTCCTACCACATTGTTTCTGCCACCTCTTTCTCCTTGGAAGGTGTGATAGAGATGCTTCAGTGCTGAACACTCTGTTGTCACTTCCTCTCAGCACTATGGTGTCTTTTGACATCCCAGAGGTCACTGCCATCTGAAAAGAGAAGCTTCTCTCTAACCAAAAGTAAGATTAGCATTAATATATGGGTATGAACATTAAGAAAAGTGCTTACAGAGTAATTGAGCATAGTTTATACAGTTAGACAGACACCAGCAGGCTGTGTAATGCCTAGGGCTCATGACCTCCCACATCATAGGCTTTTATTTCTCCCCCCCCCCCCCCCTCCCCTCCCCTCCCCTCCCCCTCCCCTCCCTCCCCCCTCCCCCCTTTTCCCTTACTCCTTCCCCCTCCCTCCCTCTGTATGTATGTATGTATATATGTATGTATGTGAGAGAGAGAGAGAATGGGTGCACCAGGGCCATCAGCTACTGCGAACAAACTCTGGGTGTATGAGCCACCTTGTGCATGTGGCTTTCGTGGGTCCTGGAGAATCAAACCTGGGTCCTTTGGTTTTTGCAGGCAATTGCCTTAACTGTGAAATCATCTCTCCAGCCTCATCATAGGCTTTTTTTTTTTTTGGTTTTTCGAGGTAGGGTTTCACTCTGGCCCAGGCTGACCTGGAATTAACTATGTAGTCTCAGGGTGGCCTTGAACTCACCGCGATCCTCTTACCTCTGCCTCCTGAGTGCTGGGATTAAAGGCATGCGCCACCACGCCTGGCATCATAGGCTTTTGACTAGGTTTTCAGTAGTGAGCATGTAATTGCTCCCATTTAGAGAGTGGTTGGTTTCCCTCGTAACAGACATGTCACTATTACACCCTTTGGCTCATTTGGCGTGGCTGGCCAAACTTAAGGCTTGCGGTGTCCACTGTTGTTTATTTCCACGGATGTCTTCTGTTTCCATTAGGGCTGCATGCAGCATAGCTTTTTTGATCTTTCTGTCAGCTGATCTATAGGGAGGAGGTTTTCAACTCAGCTCCAGCAAGATTTCTCGGTGACCTTGCAGCCCAGACATGTGGAGTCTTCCCCATTCCTTCCTCCCTTTTAGCCCCTTTCTAGCTTACTGGCCTCTGCTACCAATTTTACCAACTCACATACAAGTCTAAACATTTGTAGCTAGGATCTCCACATATGAGGGAGAACATGTGGCATTTAGTTTTCTGGGTCTGGGTTATCTCACTTAGTGTAATTCTTTTCAGGTCCGTCCATTTACCTGCAGATTTCATAGTTTCAATTTTCTTTACCACTGAATAGAACTCCATTGTATAATTGTACCACATTTTCATTAGCTACTCATTAGTTGAGGGACATCTAGGCTGGTTCCATTTCCGAGCTATTGTGAATAGAGCTGCAGTAAACATGGTTGAGCAAGTATCTCTAAGGTGAGAAGAGTCCTTGGGATATGTGCCTAGGAGTGCTGTAGCTGGGTCATATGGTAAATCCACTTTTACCTGTCTTAGGAACCTCCACACTGATTTGTACAATGGCTGTACTGGTTTACATTCCCACCAACAATGTAAAAGGGTTCCTCTTTTTCCCCACCTTTGTTAGCATTTATTGTCATTTGTTTTCTTGATGATAGCCATTCTGACAGGAGTGAGATGGAATCTCATAGTAGTTTTAATTTGCATTTCCCTGATGGCTAAGGATGTAGAACACTTTTTTACATGTTTATATGCCATCTATATTTCTTCTTTTAAGAACTCTATTTAGTTCCATAGCCCCCCCCCCTTTTTTTTTATTTTTGGTTTTTGAGGTAGGGTCTCCCTCTAGTCCAGGCTGACCTGGAATTAACTGTAGTCTCAGGGTGGCCTTGAACTCATGGTGATCCTCCTACCTCTGCCTCAGGAGTGGTGGGATTAAAGGTGTACGCCACCACACCTGGCCCCCATAGCCCATTTTTAATTGGGTTGTTTGATTTCTTATTATTTAGTTTTTTGAGTTCTTTGTATATCCTGGATATTAATCCTCTGTCAGATGTATATCTGGCAGAGATTTTCTGCCATTCTGTAGGTTGCTTCTTTGCTCTATTCAGTGTCCTTTGCTGTACAAAAGCTTTTTAATTTCATGAGGTCCCAGTGGTTGATTGGTGGTTTTAGTTCCTGAGTGATTGGGGTTATATTCAGAAAAGTCGTTGCCTATGCCAATATGTTGAAGGTTTTCCCTTTTTCCTCTAACAGTTTTCTGATTATCTGCAGTATACTTAGATGTGTAAATGCAACGTTACATGTCTTTAGGGTAGGAGCTTAAGGTGCTAGGTGTGGGTCTTACATTCTTCCCATAGTAACAGCAAAAGTGACCCTAGGTGTTGAGCTTGCCTGCTATGCAGGTATTCTAGTAGGCTGGGTTAGCAAATTACTGGCAAATTCTAAAAATTAACTGAGCAATATACACATTTAGTCAAAACCAGCATGGAGTAAAACAAACAGATGAGCTGGGCGTGGTGGCGCACGCCTTTAATCCAGCACTTAGGAGGTAGAGGTAGGAGGATCACTGTGAGTTCGAGGCCACCCTGAGACTACATAGTGAATTCCAGGTCAGCCTGGACCAGAGTGAAACCCTACCTCAAAAAACCAACCAAACAAACAAAAAACCAAACAGATAATCTAATAAATTCAATGTCCCTAAGGGTGTGTGTTGCCCCACACTGTTAATTCTGTCAACTTGGAGGCTGAGATTTCTGGTCTGAAATGGGTTCCGGTTCAGCCTGGAGCCAAGTCAAACCCTGTTCTTAATAATGACAGAAGAAAACGCCCATGCCTTATAAATCAGGAAACATCAAAGGCAAAAATAGTCAACACCAAAATACAGCTCTTCAACTTTTGGTTTTATTGTAAGGTAGGGAGGGAGTGGGTTAGTGCATAGGTAGTTTCTTTTCTTTTAAAGATGTCAAGTGTGCAGTTCACTGGAGCAGGAGAGCACTCAGTTGGAGAGAGCTTAACTAGTCCTATGCAAGGTTTGGAATTTGACCTCTAGCACCTAAAAGCAAAATGCAAAACAACAACAAAAATACATTCACAGTTTTCCACCATGATGGAGTGAATAAACACAGACATAAATCTTTTTTAAAAACTTTCATTTTTTAATATGTATTCTAGAATGAATATGTTTCTGAATTAAACATGTTTAAAAAATAAAATTGTAAAGAATTTAGAAGTAGAATAAATTCTACCAGAGCCATTATATGTTTTAACGACTCAAAAATTTTGTTTCTGAGCCGGGCGTGGTGGCGCACGCCTTTAATCCCAGCACTGGGGAGGCAGAGGTAGGAGGATTGCCGAGAGTTCGAGGCCACCCTGAGACTACATAGTGAATTCCAGGTCAGCCTGGGCTAGAGCAAGACCCTACCTCGAAAAACCAAAAAAAAAAAAAAAAAATTTTGTTTCTGATCAAATTTATTTAGGTGTTTATTAGTAAACTTCATATAAGTCCTTTCATATGTAGAAAATATTTTTTTCAACCCAGTAAGTATTTTGTATTTATGAACACATGAGCATGTTACTTAACTCTCTCATAGAGTTAGAAGAAGAATCTCCAATTATCAACTGGTCCTTGGAGTTGGCTACACGTCTGGACAGTCGATTATACGCACTTTGGAATCGGACTGCAGGAGATTGTTTACTTGACTCAGTACTACAAGCTACCTGGGGCATTTATGACAAAGACTCGGTGCTGCGGAAAGCCCTGCATGACAGCCTGCATGACTGTTCACATTGGTGAGCTGGCCTCCTTACTTATTTCAGCCCAGACTTCACTTGCTGGATCACTTCGTTATACTGGTGGGATAATTCTCTGCTGTGTTTCCTTTGGAAGCTAGAGGAAAAAACCTTGACTCTGGACATCTACACACTCGAACACCTTCATAGTTTTTGTATTTTTTTTTTCTCTTTGTTTTGGTTTTTTGAGGTAGGGTCTTGCTGTAGCTCAGGCTGACGTGGAATTCACTATGTCGTCTCAGGGTGACCTTGAACTCATGGTGATCCTCCTACCTCTGCCTCCAAGTGCTGGGATTAAAGGTGTGCGCCACTATGCCCAGCTTTTTTTTGGAGGTAGGGTCTCACTCTAGCCCAGGCTGACCTGGAATTCACTATGTAGTCCCAGGGTGGCCTCAAACTCATGGTGATCCTCCTACGTATGCCTCCCAAGTGCTGGGATTAAACCACCACCACGCCCAGCTTTTATACCTTTTTAAGCTCAGCATTAAAATACATGCATCTGAAGCTTCAAATGGAAACATTTTTGTTTTAATAAAATTGAAATTATTTGAGTATTTTCAATACATTGAGTTTTATTAGCAATAAACATTGATTTGGCCCGTCTTTACTCATAACTTTTAAGTCCGTAATAGTTTCATAATTTTGACCAACTATAGCTGTTGTTGACACTCATCAGCAGTTGAGCATGCCCCCCAGGGAAGGGATATTAAGATCACATTTTGGAAATTCACAACAGAACACTTTAAAAGCAGTTGGTGTACTAGACCTGGATGTCTAGCTCCTCTTGTTTGTTGGCAGGTGTTAACATGTCGGAAGCACATGCTTCAGCACTGTCCTTTCAGTCATCTTTATGCATCCTAAAGCCTCGCCTCACTTGCTTATGTTAATACACATCTTTCTAGACTGAGAATGTTCCTGCTCAGCCACAGCCCTGATTACTGCACGCAGGAAAATCAGTGGGAATTCATTTATCTAATACACAAGTCCACATTTTCCTAGTTCTCAAAATGTCATCTGTATATTTCCCCAGGATCCAGTAAAAAAATCCAGTAAAGGCTCAAAGAAGCTAAATTAAATTTTCCATTGTTGCAGTTAGTAAGAAGCAAAAACCATTTAAAAATTTGTACTATTTTTTGAATTAATATCAAATGGCTTCTCCTACTATAATCAGATGTTTACAAATAATGGTAATTAATTGCCCTATTTCAGATAACTTTGTTATTGTAGTATCTTTCTGGTATTTTTGAGCACTTACCACTTGTGAAGTTTATTATCATAGTTAGGGATTGCATGAAGTCCATTAGACTAGAAAGAGAACAAACTTTGTTTTATTGTGGAAGATCTGGTACTTAGAATAACTTGAAATATAGTACTCACTAAATACCTAATGACTGAAAACATTTTCTAGAATTTGGAATAAGAACAGTATTGTTTTTTGAGATCTAAATTATATGCAAGAGCCTTATATGGTGATCCATCTCTCCAGCCCTGAGAGCTAAATTATAGATCAAAGCATAATATATTGAAAATTTGTATTCACCTAAAAAAAGCTGATTGGATGTAGAATAAACAGTCACTCAAGTAGATGATTTAATCAGTTATTTTTTGTCCAAGAAAGAGGTCTTTGTTTCCCTAAGTGGAGGTGGATGCTGCAGATTGATGCTCATTAAGCTTGCACCAATCAAAATAATGGGTTGTCTGTTTCTGTGGTCTGCCTATGTTGGGAGGTTGTGTTTAGTCTGGTTCCTGTGATGGCAGTTTCTGTATTCAAAAGAGTTATTAGCTGGGTGTTGTGGCGCATGCCTTTAATCCCAGCACTCAGTAGGCAGAGATAGGAGGATCACCATGAGTTCGAGGCCAACCTGAGACTACATATTGAATTCCAGGAATCCCAGGTCAGTCTGGGTTAAAACAAGTCTCTACCCTCGAAAAACAAAACAAAAACAAAAACAAAAACAAAAAAAAGAGCAATTACCCAATTACTGATTCAAAGGAATTATTTTATTACATTTTATTTTATTTTATTTTTTAAAAATATTTTATTTATTATTTATTTATTTATTTGAGAGAGAGAGATACAGAAATAGGCAGGTAGAGAGAGAAAGAGAATGGGTGTGCCAGGGCCTCCAGCCACTGCAAACGAACTCCAGATGCACACACCCCCTTGTGCATCTGGCTTACGTGGGTCCTGGAGAATCAAGCCTTGAACCGGGGTCCTTAGGCTCCACAGGCAAGCGTTTAACCGCTAAGCCATCTCTCCAGCCCCTACATTTTATTTTTAATTCTCTCAGAGAGAGAGGGAGAGAGAGAGGCAGAGGCAGAGACTGAATGGGTGCACCAGGGCCTCCAGCCATTGCAAATGAACTCTAGATGCATGCTCTGCCTTGTACATCTGGCTCATGTGGATCCTGGGGAATTGAACCTGTGTTTTTTGGCTTTGAAGGCAAGCGCCTTAATTGCTAAACCATCAATCCAATTCTAGTTTATGTTTTTATCTTCAGAATTTTGTAGTTAAAAGTTTTAAATTTTTATCTCTGATCCATTCATTATTCATGCACTAACTGTTGTTTGAGGTTTGAAATATAAGGGACCAAATTCATCTTCAATTTTCCCAATACCATTTATTGAAAATAGTTTTCCTACACGTTGTCTTGGCAATTTTTGTTGAAAATTAGTTGATTAGGAAAGAAAAGGTTTGTTTCTGAACTTAAAAATTTTCCCATTGATTTATATGTGTATCATTATATCAATACCAAATTAGTTTGATATTTGGTTTTTTAAAAAATATTTTAGCTTTATTTATTTATTTGACAGAGAAAGAAGGAGGGAGGGAGGAGGAGAGAGAGAGTGAGAGAGAGAATGGGCATGCTAGGGCCTCTAGCCACTGCAAATGAACTCTAGATTCATGCGCCCCCTTGTGCATCTGACTCATGTGGATCCTGGGGAATTGAACCTGGGTCCTTTGGCTTTTCAGGCAAATGCCTTAACCGCTAAGCCATCCCTCCAGCCCTGATAATTGTATTTTTATTTTTTTGAAGTATAGTCTCACTGTAGCCCAAGCTGACCTTTGTATTCACTATGTGGTCGCAAGGTGACCTTGAACTCATAGCAATTCTCCTACCTCTTCCGAGTGTGGGGATTAAAGGTGTGCACCACCGCACCTGACTTGTTACTTGTGTTTTTGTAGTAAGTTTTGAAATCAGAATTCCTTCGATATAGTCCTGAGTCCTTTGGTCTTTAGTATAAACTTTAGGATCCAACTTACAAAGTTTTGCAAAAAGCCAGCCAATGTTTTGGTTATAATTATGTAGACTGTTAAATGCATTGATCATCACTTGATGGTATTGAGTCTTAGAATCCATGCATGGGGCAGGGAATAGATTTTTTAGGTGTTGGCTCACACTTGCCTCCTGGTACACTTGGGCACACACTGAATTTGAATTGCTTTTGTGTTCTTAATTTTTTTCTCTTTTTCCTATCCCCTCTGCTTAAGTCCTTTTCCTTCTTCCCTCAAGGCTTCTTTCTAGGTTCCTGGCCTCTACTACCGACTCTTAAGCCAACTCACAAATCCAAAAAGTCAAAGCTAGGATCTACGTTCCAGAGATTACATGGAGCATTTGTCTTCCTAAGTTGACCTCACTTAGAATAACCAGACCCATCATCCATTGTCTTGCAAATTTCATTTTTCTTTACAGCTGAATAAACCTCCATTGTGTATGTGTACCACATCTTCATTATCCATTCCTTAAATTTATTTATTTGAGAGGACAGGCAGAGAAAGTGGCAGATAGAGAATGGGCACTCCAGGGCCTCCAGCAAACGAACTCCAGATACATGCGCCACCTTATGAATCTGGCTTACCTGAGTCCTGGGGAATCGAGCCTCGAACTGGGGTACTTAGGCTTCACAGGCAAGCGCTTAACCGCTAAGCCATGTCTCCAGGCCCCATTACCCATTTTTTTAAAGGCGTGGGATTAAAGGCTGACTTGCTTTTTTGTTTTCCCTTCCCCCTCTTCTTCCTCTTCTCCTTTTTTTTTGAGGTAGTATCTCACTCTAGCTCAGGTTGACCTGGAATTCACTATGTAGTCTCAGACGTGGCATTCCCCCTACCTCAGCCTCCCAAGTGCTGGGATTAAAGGTGTGCATCACCACCCCTGGCCAGTTGATTTTCTTTTCTTTCTTTCTTTTCTTTTTTTTTTTTTTTAAGGTAGAGTCTCACTCTGGTCCTGGCTGACCTGGAATTCACTATGTAGTCTCAGGGTGGCCTCGAACTCACGGCGATCCTTCTACCTTTGCCTCCCAAGTGCTGGGATTAAAGGCGTGCGCCACCACGCCTGGCTTCATATTTTATTTTATTTTTAAAACATTTGATATTGTGATAAAAATCCTTGGCTATCTAGAATATGGAGAATATTTTTTAACCAAATAAGAGCTAAATCTGGAGCTGGAGAATGATGGCTCAGAAGTAAAAGGCACTTGCTTGCAAAGCCTTATGGCCTAGTTTGAGTCCTCAGTACTCATTGGAAAGTCAGATACACAAAGTGGCGTATGCATCTGGAGTTTGTTATGTAGTAGCAGGTGACCCTAGTATACTCATACTCACTCTGTCTCTTGTGCATCTGGCTTTAAATTTTTTATTTATTTATGAAAGAGAGAGAAAGCCAATGAGGTTTAGGGCACAAGGGAGAGAGAGAGAGAGAGAGGGAGGGAGAATATGAGAATGGGCACCACCATACTTGGTGCATACTGGATATTTTTATGAACACTTCAAATCAAATCTGTTTATATAAGATTTGTTATATTGTTGGAGAAATAGGATATCTTATATCCAACATGTCAGACTGCGCTTTGAATCCCCGCCCCCCTCCCCCCTCCCCTTAAGACAGTCTTACTTTGTAGTCCATGCTGGCCTCTGTAGTGCTGAGATTATAGTTGTGCACCATCATGCCTGGAATATGTTGAATGTATAAATTAAAAGATAAAGGAACCAGTTCTTGGGCTGGAGAGATAGTTCAGCTGTTAAGAGCATTTCCTATGCAAGCATGAGGGCTTAAGGAGGCCTGAGAAACTGTTTCTAGTTTGAGCCCCAGAACCCACATAAACAACTGGACAGCCACATGCTTCTGTAACCCCATTCTCATAGGGGAGCAGAGGCCCAAGAATCACCAGAGCTCAAAAGAGAAAATGGCTAGTGGAGTCAGTACAGACTGGCATCGGTAGGATCAGTAAGACTCTAGCTCAAGTAAGAATGGCTAGAGTACCCCACCACAGGTGAGTAATATATGTGCACACATCACACATCCATAACACACACACACACACACACACACACACAAAAAAACTTCAGTTAGACTTCAGGTGTATTAGTTTTTGGCTAAAGATATGTTCAATGTCATTTAGTAAAATGGAAATATTTCTGATTTGAAAATGTATTATAAATTAGGTATAAGTGATTATATATAAATGTTTGGAACTTTAAATGTACCATGTTTTAAAGGTTTATTTATCGTTATTTTGTTTGCCACTGTGTTTTTGTTAGGTTTTACACACGCTGGAAAGATTGGGAATCCTGGTATTCTCAGAGCTTTGGTTTACACTTTTCACTGAGAGAAGAGCAATGGCAAGAAGATTGGGCCTTTATACTTTCTCTCGCTAGCCAGGTAAAGATGCTTCCAGCTTTGTGGTTCTGAGAAAGTTGGCATAGATGATTCAGGTTCCTGGATTTGCTATCATGCTGAAAGCAGTGCAGTACAAAGGAAAGATGCTTAACTTGGTTTATGTCTACTTGGGTTCTAGGCATGGCTGCTGTTTGTTAAATAGGTGACCATAGCGACTCATTACTGCAGACCTGAGAATAATGTACTTCTTATATTCAGAATTAGAACTGTCAGAATGAAAGGTGTACTGATAACTTGAGGCATTATGCAGTCCTGTTCCTTAGTGTGGGAGGCTTTACACCTACTTTACTTACCTACAGGTTAGCTCCTGTTGTGGGTTCTAGGTGGGAATTACCCAGTCACTGAGCTCGTAGTAGGTAGTACATAGCAGGATGAGACTAAGCTACAATCACATTCTTCGGAATGTTTCCTCATGGCTACATGCAATAGAAGCAGAGGAACATGTGCAGTGTAGCTCACTAGCAACCACTTCTCACGGAAGTACCTTCTGATTGGGCATTTTGGCAAGATTCATGGTTGCTAATGGACATTTTTATTCTGGAAAATGGATTGAGATAGTATAGCTTTTTCAGGACTGATAATAAATGTTTTAAAGATAAATTGTGTTTTTTTTTGTGTGTGTGTATACAGCCTGGAGCAAGTTTGGAACAGACACACATTTTTGTACTTGCACATATTCTTAGACGACCAATTATAGTTTATGGAGTAAAATATTACAAGAGTTTCCGGGGAGAGACTTTAGGATATACTCGGTTTCAAGGTAAGCCGCTGCTCTAGAGCAGTTCAGTAGTTTTGCTTACTGTGATAATGTAGTTTGTAGCTATGGCCTTAAAGCAGTTACTTAGGGGAAGAGGTTTCAGAGGGGCTCTTGGATGTCAGGAATAGAGCAGGGTATATGGCTGTGGGAAACAAGGGTGGTGGTGGTGAGCTGATTCTGGTGTCTTTATTTCCTCCTGCTCTTTCCTAGGAGTTTATCTGCCTTTGTTGTGGGAACAGAGTTTTTGTTGGAAAAGTCCGATTGCTCTGGGCTATACGAGGGGCCACTTTTCTGCTTTGGTTGCCATGGAAAATGACGGTTATGGCAACCGAGGTGCTGGTGCTAACCTGAACACTGATGATGATGTCACCATCACATTTTTGCCTTTGGTTGACAGTGAAAGGAAGCTGCTCCATGTGCATTTTCTTTCTGCTCAGGAGGTAAGCATCATGTATTAGCAAAGGCCAGCCTGGGGTGCCTTTCCAGAGTGTTTTTATCTGTGTTCCCAGTTAAAGTTTTGTATAAATGCCAGGTTAGATTTTTGCCATGTGGGGATACAGCAAGGAAGTGGAGACAAAGTACAGAGACTGGGGTTTGGCTCTGGGACTATAAACAGGGTGGTAAAGGAAGGGAGGGGTATGAGACTTGCACAGTCTAGAGGGATAGGGTTTTAAGAATTTCAAGACCTTGTGGTGTAAGGGGGATGGATGGACTAAGAGGAAAAACAGGATATGAAGCCAGACATGGTTCACTAGGGACATCCAGAAGAGGAATGCTGGCTGTTTGGTTGAAGTTGGAGGGCCTGGGCAGTATGGTAGGCACATGGAGAATAAGAAGAGTATAGACTGGACAGGAGAAGTGGTAAGAATATACTAAAGAAAACTCAGAAAGCCCGTGCTTTTAAAAAAATTATCATTTATTCAATATTCATAATGACCATAAAATGTTTGTGATAACATTAAGCAAAATAATTCATATACCATAAGTTGCTTATACAACTTTAGCCCATTTTTACCCAGTAAACTTACCTTGTCATGTGTATGAAGCGGAGCCTTTTCTGTCAAGATAATTTTTTTTATCTGTCATCTCAAAGAAACTACCTTCTGTGGTAGTGGCCTGCCTTTTATTTTTCTGAACAGCTTCCCCATTGTATCATCTGAATTTTAACCAGATTAATATAGGTTTTAATTTCAGAACTCTCAAGGTTGGAATCATGTTAGTTAGCTGCTGTGGCCTTGTCATTGTCACCTAAGCGTGTAGGTTGTCCCTATCAAGTCTCTGATGGGCCGTCATTTTCCTTTTCCTTCCTGCTCCTCTCGAAGCTAGGTAATGAGGAACAGCAGGAGAAACTGCTCCGGGAGTGGCTGGACTGCTGCGTGACTGAAGGGGGAGTTCTGGTGGCCATGCAGAAAAGCTCACGGCGGAGAAATCACCCCTTGGTCACACAGATGGTAGAAAAATGGCTCGACCGCTACCGACAGATCCGGCCTTGTACATCCCTATCTGATGGAGAGGAAGATGAAGATGATGAAGATGAATGAAAGGAAAACCAAACCACCTAGGAACAAAAGGCATCAGATCTGTAACGGCCTGAAGTTAGGATGGTGCTGCTCCAAGCAGAATGGAGAACGTGGAGTACGCTACACCACACATGGCGGGGTCTGCTCCACAGCACCTTTCTGACCCACATCCTGTGGAGATAACAAGGCGTCTGCTGCATGGAGACAGAGAACTTTGATTGAACTAGTTTGTAAAAAAAACTAATTTTATTGACAGAACTTTTTTCCTTTCAAATTGTAAATCTGTCTGTAAATGTTAACGCATGTGGTTGTGTAAGAAATTGTGTACTAGGAAAAGCTGTACCAGCATCTTCACATTACTGAGATTTTTTTTTCCCCCTCAAGCATGGGCACTTAAAAAAAGCACATGGCAGACGACTCTTGTTCCTTTGAGATGATCTCATCAGAACCTGGCATTGTACTTTCACCTTCAAAGATCCACTTTACATTGTCTCAACTTTGGAAACTGTAGAGATTACCCACAACAAGACAAACAAGCTTTCCTTTTAGTCATTTAGTTTCCGCGTGCCCAGTAAAATCAAATCCAAAATCCAATCTTTTAGGAACAAACTACAGCAAAGCTAGCAGTTTCTTTTGAGTGACCTTCAGAGACATTTGTCTACTTGTTTGAAGAAGGGTTTTGGTTTCCATTGTCTGTTTTCTGATCTGTTCCCTTTTATTATTTAGGTATTTATTTGTTTGGAAGAGTGCCCTGTAAAGAGGGCTTTTACTTGACTCTGGGCAGTGCAGTGGTCTGTTTATGCATAGTTATTCCTCTGGTGGAAAGACAGGGAGTGAGGCTTGTCTGTCATTGAATGGATTGTGTGAGACGTTCTGGACTCCATCAACATGTTTTGCTCCCAGATTGCCATGCAGAGGGTCTTGGAATTCTTCCTGTCTTTTATTGTCACCTCTGCTCTAAGCAAATGCTATATGAAGGGCATGCCTTTGCTTAGGTGGATGGAGAAAACCAGTTCAGTACAGAATAAAGATTTTAAACTGCAATAAAGTGGTCAATGCATTGTATGATGAATTTCTCTGTGTAGTCTGAGAATCTCTGCATGTTAGTTGTAGCCATTCTTAAAATCAAAACTATAATCTTAGGCAGGAAACATTTTTATTGAAAGAATTAATTTGGCCACTTCAGGTATACATTTGGTACTGGGTAATGATTTCTGACCTATCTCAGGAACACAAGACCTAGTGTCCTGATAAGCACTTTGGAGCAAGGAATTTGCCAAGTAGTTAATAGTTTTTCCTTCTCTCATGTAAAGGCTGTGAAAACATTAAACCTGCTGCTTATTTAATGAGATTATTGAAATGTACACAACTCCAAATTGGCTGGAATACTAAAAATAGGAAAATGTCCATGAGCTGTCATGTCTTTAGTTCTTTTCCTCCTGTGAACGCTAGCAAAAAGTGTCCCCAGGATGAAGTATCATTTGCACTGCATGCAAAAAAAGTTATAAGAAAGTTCCTTTTGCAGTAGGATCCCATCTAAATGAATTGTGGTATAACAATGGTGGACTCTATGGTTTGATTTCATTTTGGTCAGTGACTGGTGACCAGGCTTATTTTACTTTCGGTGGACAGATATCCAGTTAAGCAAAATCCGACCTCCCAAGGGAAGCAGCCAAAGAAGTGTGAGAGGGAGAAGCTGGTCTCGGGTCTGTGCTGTGCTCAGACACTGCGCAGCCATGGCCTTGGAGCTCTGTTCTGTGTTGTGGTCTGGTGTGTTTCCCTTCTCCTCAGTTTCCCCTTTATTTATTTACTCATTTATGCCCAGTGACCCTGACCACATACAATCTGACGGGTGTAACATTCTTCCCTGTGGGAAAGAATTATAGATGGGTTCATTTCCTAGCCTCCAAGGAAATGGGGCTTGACGTGGTTTCTACAGCAGACGCTGTAAAAAGCCACAATTTCTGGTAAATGCTATGTTAAGCTCTTGAACTATTAAACAGCCATAATTATTGTCCAAGGAGCGTATGCTTTCTTTTGTCAAAGATTATTCTTAGCTAGGTGACAGACATCAATGTCCTTAGATTGACTCTGGATAGTAATCCTTGAAGTATGTGGAGCCAGCATTGTGTTCTGTTCTGACCTGTTGTTTGGAGTCAATTTATATAATTTCTAAAAGGACTGTTTGAGCAACCAAGAACTTATTAAAAGAAACCCAGGCACACCATGGATTTGGACCTGCCTTTTTCTATTCCTGACCCTTCGGCTTATTGTGCCTATAAGTAAAAAAAAAAAAAAAAACTGCTGTGTGTGTGGACTCTAACGATCTCTTTTTTCATGCTAATTTCGTTCTTTTGATAAGACACATGGTTATGAAGTTACATTAAACCATCTTCTTCCTGGAATGACAGGCAGTATGCATGTCTTCCATGTGAGCTTGATGGAGTTTATTATTAGGACAGTTGGGATGGGATGGGATGGATACCTCCTGAAAAGCAGCAAGAAAGGAGGGATTGTGGGACTTAATAAAGGGTTAGTGATATTTGAAAAAGAAAAGATTATTAAGAGATCTTGAAGTTTTCATTCTGGGGAAATGGATGGTGTAAATATCACAAATGTAAGGTTATTGGCAAAAAAAAACGTGAGGGGACTTCTTTTCAACGCCAGTTAACTTTGTTTTTGCATACATTAAAACCAGAATTCTAAAAGTTAACCATTTTTGTTTCTGGAACTGACTTCAGTAATGCTCTGTCTTAAGGACAGCATAATTGGAGAACAATGGCTCTTGTAAGGTCTTCATTTTTCAGTTAAACACTGTTATCATGAGGTAATTGTTAGCATCTTGAGTCTGATTATGGAATAGGCAGAAACTTGAAGAAACAAAGGGTTGGAAATTGGCTGACAAAGCAGTTGTCTTTAAACATCTCAAATGGAAAACTTACATTGGTGAGATGTGCTTGAATTTCAGAACTTAACAGAAATTTTCATTACTTTTTATTGAAAACTGCACTGAACGCTAAATGTCCACCTTTACAATAAACAAATACAGTAACGGTAACTCACACTAAAACAAAACATACTTCTGATAGCCATTATTTTTCTGTTTGGGACAGTTTAAAGTTTTTCTTTTGTCACAAAAACAGGAATGTACCTATACAAAGGCTCAAAATAGGCCATCTTTTTAAACAAAAAGGCAATGATTCACAAAAGACTATGAATAGAACATGTAACTAGTTGATACAAATCTAATAGGATTTGTTAAAATCAGTCACATCTAACACATCTGAAGTGTTCTTGTATAAAATATCACGTGAAGAAAAGAATTTATCAATGTCTAAAAAAGTGGGTTTGTTCATAGACAATCTGACAAGTTACCATAAAAAGTGTTTCCTGAGACATAAGGAAATGCAACATTATTCTTCTTGAACCCTTATAGTTCAAGACTTTCCACTCAATAAAATAGCTGAGGATCTGAAACTGAGAAAATATATTTGAGTACAAACAGCTTGTGAAACTTAATACTTTTTTCTTTTTTTTTTCTTTCCTTTTTTTTTTTTTTTTTTTTTTTTTTTTTTTTTTTTTTTGCATCATCAGAGGGTATTACTTAGAACAACCAACTTGCCCGCTCAGTATGCAGTTCAGTTCAGATGTGAGAGAGACTTCTCTGTACTGTCTTCAGTCCTGTGTGCGCAGATGTCTGCCAGGCAGTGCTCTCCCCATCGTGCAGTAATTTACTCTTCCTGTCAGCAACAAGAGGTAATGAGCCCCTGTGTACCAAAGGGACTAGTGTCACGGGATGGGGCTTCCTCTCGACAGCTTCATTTTGGTGTTTGGAACTCTTGATGCAACATTCTAGAGCAAGTTGCTTGGACTTGCTGTGCCCAAGGGACTGAAAAAGGAAAAGCTCTACTTATTCTTTGTGATTTGATGCACAGATGAAAAACAACACACAATAACAGAAGTTGGTCGTTAATAAATCACATCCTAGTCTTTCAGCACTTCCGGAAGCAGACGGACGACATCTTCAGTTTTCTATCTCCTGTAGCTGTAACACTGCAATGTCAGTGATGCATTCTGTCTAGGATCAGTTAAAAAAGACTGTCAAATTCTTCGTTCATCCATTTTCCACTGTCTCTTGGTCCCAAGTGTATCTCAATGATGCCCTCTTGGCATTCTCTGCTATTGCTCGTTGGGGTGCTCTCGATTGTCCCCGTGTTTAGTGGGTTGGTTGGGAGAGGGAGCTTGGGAAGGGTGTGCCACTGTGGGGAGGTTGTGAGTCACAGGGATGCCTCCAGGAATGATCCCTTCCATGGCTGCAGGAAGTCCACCTGGAGCCACACCCACGATGCCTGGCGGATACCTAAGGGGCACACAGAAAAAGTGCTTTGTGAGTCCAGGGCACACTTGCTAAATTCTCTTTTCAGTCATTATGGAATGGCCTCTTCTTCCTAATTCCAAAGCAAAGAGAAACTGGGTCTTTATATGGAACTGGCAACACCAAGACACCTGTCTATACTAATTAATGTCTGTGAATTTTTACAGAATAGTAGTCGGGTTTTCAGGTTGCTGTGGAAACCATTCCCCACTGACCTCATGAAGTACTCTCAAAAAGTGTAGGGCTGGGCTACAAAGCCTCAAGACCAGGGGTCAGTTTCCCAGGACCCATGTAAAGCCAGATGTACAAAGTGACATATGCAACTGGAGTTTGCAGTGGCTAGAAGCCCTGGTGCACCCATTTCTCACTTTTCTCTTTCTCTTCTCTCCATAAATAAGGAAGGGTGGCCATGAAATGGCCTAAATGCATGTTTCTGTACCCAATTCGAATTTTGATCCCCAAAGTATTATGGGGTGATGGAACTTTGAGGAGAGGAATGCCCACACATGGGCAGTCCGCAACTCTGAAAAGGGCCCTCTGAAGATTTCTGCCTCCAGAACCGTGAGAAGTCCATGGTTTTTGAGTCATGCAGTCTTTGTTGTGACTGTCCACACTCATTAAGAGTGGCTGGCTGGGTCTGTGTCCCAGGAGAGGGGAACTGGTGTGCTGAACCAGGCTTTTTCTTAAACTGCGGGGTGCATGTACAAAAGGACATGCTGCATTAGTTACCAGAGAGAACATGTTTTTTGGGCACAAATGTGAACACTTTTGAGTCAGTTACTTCAGAACAAGGAATCTTATTCATGGCAAGGGTGGCATCTCACGCTGGAAATCACCTTGCTCATAGGCTCTGGGCTGCCGTGTTTGTTAAACTGATTAGGACACTCCAGAACTTTTCCAGAACTTGAGTCAGGTAAGCTCCTTCTGACCTCTGACAGTCCATGTAATGTCCCAGAGGGCTATTGAATCTTAACTATCTGAAGGAACTCAGTGGTGCTTTTAAGGGTATGCTTTGTGAAAGAACAGGATTCTGGGCACAAATGATAATAAAGCCCTTAAACTGGCAAGAAAGTTGAGGTTAGAGCTGGGGATGATTGCTCACACCTGTTATTCTAGCACTGAGGGGCTGGAGGACTGCTGTGAGTTTGAGGCCATCCTGAGCTACAGAGTGAGACCATGTGTCATTAAAGGAAACAAACCAAGATGAGACTGGGTGAATTGTAGAGCGCCATGTGACCTGGAAGCAGATGTGTAACTTCCTTGGAGCCTTCATTACATATAATGGCCCAGCCTAGGGCTAGAACAGGGGATGTGTCAGAACCCACAGGAAGGTGCCAGTCCAGTGCATAGACCCCTACAAGGGAATAATGATCTGTCCCAGAGTGAAGCTTGCCGAGGATTCAGAGAACCAGACTACTTTTTTTGGACACAGGGCTGCAGCTCCTCTCCTTTACGCCTGAAGGGAAGATTTCCCCAGAAGGCAGCTTGACAGGCCAGTGAAACTAGGGCTCCCTGTAAGAAGACGTGCTTAGTCCGTCCACCTCCATCTCCGTCCCACTCACTGTATATCACCCTCTGATTTTCTAAACGCCACATGATTGCTACTTGGGCCCTCCCTCCCCCACCCCAACCTCTTTCCACACAGCTTTCCAGCCTTGGGTGTAAGGGCTTGTACCTGTAACCCCAGCACTCAGGAGCCCAAGTCACAATCTCAGGTTTGAGGATACATAGTGAAGCATCCTCCCATTCCCCCCCCCCCCAAGCAAACACCTTCAAAAAGCCGTATTTATTCCATGAAATTAAGCATTGGAAATAGACAATGTGCACGATTGCCTCTTAGAAGGCTGATATTTTAGCACCCAGGTTCCGTCAGGTACCCAAGTTACACTTTCCATGCCTCCTTTTCTCCCCAAGGGCATGATGCTGGCAGGCCCATCAACTTCAGTTTCTCTTCTCACCTGTATGTGGCTCCATTGAGCTCGGGGTGAATTGCTTGCTGGTCTATTACAGACCAATGAGCTGATGTGACAAAGAATTCCTTGTTGACACAGTTTCTTAAGCTTTCAGGGATGCGACCTAGAATAAGAAGGTTAAATGTGGGCTGGAAAGATGGCTTAGAGCGGTTAAGGCGCTTGCCTACAAAGTCAAAGGATCCAGGTTCGACCTCCCCCCAGGATCCACGTAAGCCAGATGCACAAGGTGGCACATGTGTCTGGAGTTCATTTGCAGTGGCTGTGGAGGCCCTGGCATGCCCATTTTCTCTCTCTCTCTCTCTCCATGCTTATTTTGGATCTCTCTCAAATAAATAATTTTTTTTAAAAGAAGGTTAAATGTAATCATATGCATATTCTTAGTACTATGTGTGGTAGGCTTTAGCTAGGACAGAAAGAAGCCTACCTTTGTGCCTCTCTGGATTTCTGCTCAGAAAATTAGTTCACGGTTTATATATAAACAGAACCCCAACTCATAGAAAACGTAATCAACTTGCCTCTAGAATTCCCCAGCCACCTGTGGCCAGTAGGCTGGGGGGCGGCTCCCCCATGTGTTAGGGGTGGCTCACCTGTGATGGCCCTGCGGATCTCGGTAGCAGCTGCCTCTCTCATCTCTAGGGACGCTTGCTCGCTGTACCAGGCCGTGTGGGGTGTGCAGATGAGATTTGGTGCATCCTTCAATGGACCCTGAGCAAAGCTAGGTAGACATAAAGGGATTCGGTAAGGGGGGAAGGTCAGTGCTGTCCAAAGGGATTGAACACAATTACCACAACTATGATAAAAGCCCTTTTTGTTAGGGGCTCCTTTCCTCTAACCACAACAAATATTCCAGTGTGAAGACAAAGGCTGTCCACAGACCAGACCCCGCCAATCTGCATTTGCCTCTCTCCACTTGGCTAACCTTTAGGATCTTCAGACCTGTTTACCATGAACGGTAATACCGCGCAGTCTGTAGAAGAGCAGAAACCTTAAACAACCTCCAGTATTCCCTACTTAGGGACTTTTCTTGCAAATTGCCTCAAGTCTGAACTGTGGGATCAGAGATAGAATTGGATTCTGTGGGTTCCTGGCAAGAGGCTAGAAGCAGTCTAGTCAGACACTCACCTAAAGGGCTCCGATTCGTGTACATCAAGGGCTGCCCCTCGTATCCTGCCCTCCTTGAGGGCCTGGGCTAAGGCTTTCTCATCCACCAGACCTCCGCGGGCTGCGTTCACAAGGAAGGCCCCTTGCCTCATCTGTAGAAGGAAGAGAAGCGGCTTATATCGTGCTGCAGCTGCAGGAGTCTGTGGCACAGGTTTAAAGAAGGAAGTTAAAAGGCAGGAGCTGTGTCCATCTGGTGTTTTGCAAGTGGCCTAAAGCTTACAGAAAAGGAACGGGAAGAGTAGTCATTTTCCTGTTGACTGATGATCCCGACAGGGACACAGGTAGGAAGTTTGGCTCTGTGGCCCAGTCACACACGAGTATGATCACAAGCCAGTTTCCAGCCCTCGTGCCCATAGCTGCTGCTGCTAACGTCTGACAGAGGTTTCCAGCATCGGTGGACATGTTTTCCAATTACCTGCTTGATAGTGAAGTCATTGATGAGGTGGTGGTTGTGTTCGTTGAGATTGCAGTGCAAGGAGACACAGTCACTCTGATACAGCAAGTCCTGCAGGGTGTAGACCCTCTGTACCCCCAGAGACCGCTCTATCCCATCCTGCAAATAGGGGTCATAAAATATGACGCTAAATCCAAAGGCCTTGGCTCGAACAGCAACCGCTTGCCCCGTGCGACCTGTGCAGAGACAGAATGTCCAGGTGAGTGAGACTAGAAGGTGCCCTGTGGGCTGTTCCCACCTCCACCCCACTTGCCTGAGATCACCAGCTCTGCTGGTAGATGCTCCCAAGAAACTATGCCTAAAGAATAGTACCATCTAAGGATGGCAACATCCCAGGTCACTGGAGCCTAACGTTGCCTTTACTGGCCACTGCAAGATTTTTATTGGTTCTTTAGGGAGGGTCTCAGTCTAGTCTAGCCCAGGCTGGTGTGATCCTCCTACCTCAGACTCCTGAGTGTTAGGATTAAAAGCCTGAGCTACCGTACCTGGCTAAGATTTTTATTTTTTTAAAGATTTATTTATTTATTTATTTATTTGAGACAGAATGGGCACACCAGGGCCTCTAGCCACTGTAAACGAACTCCAGATACATGCGCCACCTTGTGCATCTGGCTTACATGGGACCTGGAGAATTGAACTGGCTTCACAGGCCAATGCTTTAACTGCTAAGCCATTTCCCCAGCCCCAGATTTTTCCTTTTAAAACTTTTTTTGCTTTGTTCAAGCTGCCTCCCAGGCACCCTGCCTAGGGCTTGTGGGGCAAGAAGTCATTGGGGGTGAGCTATCTAAAACATAGCTCTGAGCTAAAGACAGAAAATTCGAGAATCTTCTTGAAGCCAGAACTTAACCTTCCAACATGTGCTTCTTTCTGCCTTTGAGTTAAGAAGCAGTGACTGTGGATATTCCAACCCCAATCCTTATTAAAGGATAGGAAAGGTTACAGAGATGGTTAAGTAGTGAGGTTGTGATGACAACTTGGGGCTCCCCGTGTGTGGCATTGGTGGCAGAGGCACATGGCTGCTTCCCATCACAGTTAATACTCTCCAAGGGTTCTCATGGAAACAGGTCCAGAAAGTTCATTTCCTATCCCATTCTCAGGAGAGCTTTCCAAGCCCAATGCTAGCACTGCCACCCCTTGCTGGAATCTGAGTTGCAACCTCAGCTACCTGTATCCTTTAGGACCTGGGCCTTGCCCATCTGCCGAGCTGGATTCCAGTCCCATGCCAGCCTGCTATTGTGACCCAGTCTGTACAGCCTGATAGTTACTTGTGTCAGCTGACCTGCTCAAGGGTCAGCTGACCGATTGCTCTTGAACGCTGTCCTCCCAGCCCCATGTAGTTTGGTGGAGTACCCTGCCCACTGCAAACCCATCTCAGTGGCACATACCAAAGCCAATGAGGCCCAGCGTCTCCCCACGGATTCGAGCAGCTCCTGATGCTACTTCCCGGATCTGTTCCACACTCTGTACCCGTGTGCCTTCCCGCAATGCCTGGTACAGCCACGTGTTCCGCCGGTACAGGTTGAGGATGTGGCAGATGGTGGAATCAGCAGTTTCTTCCACTGCTGCAGATGGGATGTTGCACACGGCAATCCCTGAAAAGGACGGGCCAGGTACAGAGGTGAACAAAGCAAAGCCCCAGGCTCCACCTTGTTCAAACAAAGAGGTGTCATGTGTCCACTGCTGGGTGTGGGAAGACAGGACCTACCCAGGGTCAGTAAGTCTCTCTCTGATATTCAGGGGTCCTTACTCCCACATCCAAACCCAACATAGCCTGTAGACCCAGGACTTAGCTCATACCCAGCCTGACTCTTTCTCCCAAGCTGTGCATGTCTTCCCACAAGGGCCACCTGGAGAGCAAGTCCACCAGACAGCAAGACACAGCCACTTTTAGGGGTCCCTGGGTTCCTCTAGCTTTTCCAGACATGGCATGGCATGGGATGGGAATCTTCACTAGGTAGAAAGCAACGCTAACAGTGCTCTGGGTCTTATTTCCCACCACAGCTCCCCTGAGTCTTGGTGATGAGCAAGTTCTCACTCTGACAGCTCAGAGTGAAGGTGTCTTGAGGAGTCGTCAGCCCACTTGTCTGTGGAAGGGTCCTCTGAGCCACAGAAACAGGCTAAGGGACTCTGTGTTTGGCAGTGATGGAAGCTTTTGTCTCCCGTGGGGCCCAGTCCATGTGAACATCATCTCAGGCTTGGAAAAAAGGTATGCTACTTACTAGAGACTGGACTGATGAACACAAGCAGTGGTTTGGCTTAAGAAACCTTGGGCATTTGGGCCAAACTGGGCTCTGGTCAAAGCCCTCTGGAAGGTCTAGCAGGAGATGGCCACAGGCAGATTTTAATGCGAACCTAGCTTCGGCTCAGCACTGCCTGGCCTTTGCAGACCAAAGCCAGGTAAGATCCTGTAGGCGGTCATGCAATCAAGGCACCGTGAAAGTGGGGTGCAAAAAGGAATAAATACTACAGCCAACCATCTGCTGCTCAGCGTCAACTAGAACATGGAAACTAGAACATGCCCCTTGGTTCCAGTAGCCATGTGGAGAGATGGAGCCCAGGCTGAGGGGCAAGTGTGGATGGGCCAGCTGTGGTGGACTATTGTCAGTTGATCATTTGAGCTGAGAGTCTTTCTCAGGCATGCTACAAAGTTCCACGCATGTGTCTGCCCTCAGGATGACTCAGGAAATGTCCAGTGCCACATGAGTTAGGTTTCTGATACCTTCAACCTTCCTGGAGTCGAGGTGGTGGGAGTCACTGTCTATGTGGCTCCACACAGCTGAGCTGCTTTGCCATCAGTCATGAATGAGCATGCTGGAACAGACTGCACAGCCAAGGACCAAAGTCTCCAGCGAATTGCTGGCTCTACTTCGGGGCTGATGGGGCCATGTCCTATGGTGGTTGAGGGCTTGACACGAGGCCCAGGTGTGAGCTGCCTGCTACACCCACTACACAGGGCTCTGCTTCTTATGTGATAGGAAACCCTGCCAGTAACCTGCCGCTCCTTGTCCTTACAAGGACCTGCTGGCTGACTGATGTGGGACATGCATTGTACACTGGCAAAGAGAAAACATACACTGGGTGGAAGCTCATGGTCTTCCTCCAGCTTCCATGTTTGAAAGCTACTTCCAAAAGGCCTAGCAGATGTCTCCTGAGCAGCAGGCCAGGATGGTGACAGTGCCACCACTCATGTCCCCTTATATGTTCTTCAGATTTGTGATCCTGAGCCTGGCTGATACCCAAAGGTTGACTTTGAAAACGAACCTTCTCATCAGGGTCCTGGGTTTCAGGCCCTTTCTGACCCCAGGTTGTCTGCTCATGAACCTTCTGAAATTGAAGAAGGGAAGTTTCACCCAAGAACACGCACATCTTTCATCAACATAGCAGGGGCTGACTGGGGCCAGGAGTTGTGTGTGAGGGGTAATAGGCTAGAAAGCTCTGACCCCTTGCACTGTCCCAACTTGGGAGTTCAGCTCTACCCAGAGCACAGGCTTGCTCAGGCCAGGGCAAAAAAAAAAAAAAAAAAAAAAAGAGTTTTTAATTCAAAGCCATTTCTGAGGACTCAGATCATCCCACAAACAGGTTGGGGCCAGGGTAGGTAGATGATGTCATTTTCTAGGGCTGGAGGAAGCCAGGACTCATGTGACTCTCCTTTTCATGAAAAGCCCACAGGATGTGCAGAAGATCAGCTCCTGCCTTTCCTTTGGATGCCACCTGTGCAGCGGCCCCACCTAATGCACCGTGACCACGGACAAAGTGCCACCAGGGTATGGCTCCCTCTGTCCTGCTCCTAATCTGGGGTTCAGATACGAGGCCCCAAATGTCAGAGGAGAAATTAAAACTAAAACAGCCCCTTGGCCTCTTCAAAGTCCCAGGCTCAGACTACGGACAAAAGCCTGGATTCCCCAGGACTTCAATATCCCTGGGCAGAACCGTTAGGTATCTTATAGCTCAGGCCGATGGGAAACCAACTGTGCACAACTGGCCTTTATATCCCTGGAGTCCCAGGAGCCCTCGGGGTGAGACAGGGGAAAGATTACAGGCTCTTGGCCCATGGGAGGAGTGGGCAGTACCCAGAGCCCGGCTGCCAGCAGTACTTGGCAGTCTGTCAACAATGGCAGGGGAGAGGCCATCAAGGCTTGGGTTTCTGGCTATTTTGAGGTTCCTGTAGTAGCTTGTGGAATGTGGGGCCTTCTGCTCACATGGCAGAGAAGTAGAACCCTCTGCACCTGGCATACTTAAAACACGGACCAAATACTGTGACGTTCTCAGCTCCCTCCCAAGGCCCAGCGCCTGATGCCTCTGCTGACTGTCAGTCCATACAAGGTGGGTGTAGGAGCGGGGCGAGGGAGGCTGCCATGGCCCACCTTTGGGTTCAGTTTTGCACCTGAGCCTTTGGTTTTCTTTGGAAATTCTCTTGGCATGGTGCCAGGCAGTGGCCTCCTTGTTTTAAAATTGACCTGTGCTACGATGCCCAGTCTCCCCCTGTGAGAAGCCTCCTGGCTTATCTAACCATCAGGCCCTTCTAGACTGTGGGCCTGCTGTGAGCTCTGGAGCACATGTGAAAATTCCTTCTGAGATTCCCTCTGAATCCAGCCACCTTCCTTGGCTAAAAACAGCACTCTGCTTTCTCTCCTAACCCCTTCTCCAAGACTCCTGGGAGAGCCAGCGTGGCCATGCACTCACCAAGCTCACCAGCAGCCTTGATGTCCACGTTGTCGTAACCACTGCCGATCCGCACGATCACTCGCAGGGCTTTGAACTTCTCCAGGTCCTCCCTGGTGAGGGTGATAGTGTGGTACATCATGGCACCCACAGCCTCATTTAATACCTGTGTTGGGAAGGCAGATCCCTGGTCAGAACCACTGAAGGTGGTGTGCGTGTGTAGGAGGGGTGGGGGTGTCACGTGGCTAGAGCTCCACACAGGCTGAGGACATAGTTTAGAGCTTTGCTAAGCGCCGGGGTGCCACAGTGGGGTAAGGACAGTGGGAGGAACAGAAGGACACTCCTGAGCTTGACTTAAAATCTATTAAGGCACAGACTGCAGGCTGTCACAGAGAAGGGAGAGGCCATCAAGGCTTGGGCTTCCAGCTATTCTGAGCTCGGCCTAGCTTACTGCTACCAGCTGCCCTGAGTGAGAGACCGGGCAGGAAAGGGTGTTGCCCACCTTTTCATGGATTTCCTGAGTGGACTGTGCATCACAGAAGGCTACGGTGGCCAGGTCCTTCAGGATGGGCATCTCCACAGTGCAGTCTCTGCCGTCCAGCAGTGCCACCAGGGGGCGAGGGTGCAGGGGGCCGTTCATGATCTGGGGGCGGATACCTGTGAGGAATAAGGAGAGGGGTGGTGGGCCCACTCTTGGGAGTGAGGAGATCCCCTGACCAGCCAATGGACCAGGGCCAAGGCTAGTGGGAATCACACACAGCTGGTGAGGTGAGGTCAGTTCTGTGCAAGAGCTCTGGGCAGGGTCACGTTCGCAATGAGAAGGCTCCAGTCTCTTTGCACCCACCAACAGGACTGCAGGGTACAATGAACTTCTCCCCTCTGGCAGCGTGGATGGTGGGGTGGGGGTGGGGGTGGGGGCGTCTAAGACCGTAGGTTCAACGACTGCAGGCCAAGTCCAGGGCTCTGGCATAAGCTTATTTCACACCAGAGACTGCTATTAAGTAAAACTCTCATCTGCTGGGCCTGTTGGGTGGGGGTAGGGACGTGAGCCTTGTTAAGTGACCTCAGCTCCATACAGCTAACTGGCCCTGCAAGCAGAGAAAGCCCACAGCCCCTGGACACATCCAGATCTCAGTACAGCTGTGCCTCAAGACTGGGAGACCCAAGGCCACCTAAGGTATCACCAGCTGCCCATCAAAATCAAGAGACCAGGGCTGGAGAGATGGCTTAGCGGTTAAGGTGTTTGCCTGTGAAGCCTAAGGATCCCGGTTCGATTCTCCAGGTCCCACATAAGCCAGATGCACAAGGGGGCGCATGTATCTGGAGTTTTTTTCCAGTGGCTAGAGGCCCTGGCGCACCCATTCTCACTCTCCCTGTCTCTCTCTTTCCCTCTCTCTGTCTCTAATAAATAAATAAATAATAAATAAAAACAAAATCTTTTAAAAAAAATTGGGCTGGAGAGATGGCTTAGCGGTTAAGGCGCCTGCCTGCTAAGCCTAAGAACCCGGTTCCAATCTCCAGGTCCCACATTTAGCCAGATGCAAAGTGACACAAGGGCACAATGCCACACTTACCCACAAGGGGGCGCACGCATCTGGATTTCGTTCACAGCAGCTGAGAGACTGCTGGCATGCTCATCTCTATCTGTCTCCCTCTCCCTCTGTCTCTCTCTGTGTCTCTCTCCAAAAATAAAAAATAAATTAAAAAAAAAATCAAGAGACGAGCATAAAGTGAGCACGAGAAAACACGTACAAGTACCAATCCTCCAAGAGAACTTTCTAGAGAAGCCCTGGTACAATCAGGCAGCCTTAGCCCCTGCTCTAGGCGAGAAGAGGCAGCGCAAGGTGATGAAGGGGTGTGTGATCAAAGGCCCGCAGATTTAGCAAACAGGCTTCAGAAGGGACCGCAGAAAGCCACCGTGGCAGCTCCCCAGCAGGCAGGGGCATCCTTGGGACAGGACCAGGTTGGCCCTGGTCCACTCTCCCTGTGCTACTCAAGTCTCGATTCTCTGCTGATTCTGGAAAGACCAGCATGGTAGCTTCTAGACCTTTAACCAAGTGGCGACTCTGCCACAGCTCAGGAGGACAGTGACCTTTCTCCTCAGCTACCTATGAAGCAGACTGACCCCATGGGTTCTGATCCCCACAGTAATACTGAAGCAGTGCCTTAACTAATACACCTCCCCCACCCCCCGTCAAGGGCACCAACTCTTGGGGCCTTGCTTGCTTCTCCTAGGCTCTCCCTCTTGACTTGGATCTGGCTCAAGGGAGACTGGACCACCCTGACATCCCGAATGAGCAAGGCTTGCTCCCTTGTCCAAGTGGCAAGTGTCATGGACTACATATTCAAAGAGGACAGCTTTCAGGTGTCCCTTCAAGTCCCGCAGCAGCTCAAACCCCACACTACACTTCTTTCAGATAGTTCTGGCCAGGGCTACTGCCAGAAATGTGTACTGTGGCCTGGGCCCAGGCCACTGTTGTCCCCTTGGACTCTGCAGGGAAGTTTCCATGTGCCACATGGACTTTAGGCGACCACTGCAGGAATAGCGCGGGCTCCAGACATCAAAAGCAGAAGCCCTTGGCTGGAGATTTTCACCTTCCCGGCTTCCTCATCCCAGTTCAAACTCCTGACAACCTTTGATATGGCCACTTGGTAAAGGCTGTGACGTGTGGGCTCTTCCTGCACCTTCGAGGGTCATCATATGATGCAGCTAGCCACACACTGCTGTCAGAAGCTGAGGAAGGACACAGCCTTGCAGGAGTACGCCCACCTCCCCATGCCTCCCCCAGCACCCTCACCACAACGCACAACAATTGATGAACCCACGCTGTAGCTGTACAACTGGGGAGAATCAAGGCTTTGAACAAAGCAAACAGAGCAAAGAAAAAGCCTTCCTCCCAGAAGAGCAGGCTTACTTACATGCCCGCCCCGGGGCGGACCCGTTTTGTTCTACCCAGCTGGCCTTCCATCCCACGCTGGGACAGAAAGGGAATCACGGACCACGCTGGCCTGAATGGCAGCCAGAGCCTAGTGCTGACACTCAGTGTTTGTCCAGTGTGCCTGCTGCCTCCTCCACACCCTGACCTCCACGGCAGGGTGGCTCAGTGAATACAAGTGCCACCATCTGGCAACTGGACGGAAGCAGGGCAGAGGGTTGGTGAGCCTTTGATGTAACTGACAGGTTGGTACCAGAAGGATGCAAATGGCCACCCTGAATGCTCTCTCCATCCTCAGTGGGCACTTAGGAAGCTGGGGGCACAGTGATAGGGAGAAGGTCCCCTTAGAGGTCAAGGGTGGTGATATAGACCTGACCCATGGAGGCGCCCTTCTGTCTGCAGACCAGCTAGAGACTCACCCTCCAGCCACTGCCAGACGAGGAGGCTGAGCTATACAGATCCCCACCTCAGCTCCTACTTTCTGCTAAGGAATGGGCACATGGCCAAACCTCAAAGGGATCATGGGTGCAGGGGCTAAGAGTCCCTGCCTCCACATGCCACCTGCCCATAGGATAGGGGCACCTTGCCTGACTTTCAGACGTGCTGGCAGGATAGCTCATTACACAAAGCGTAATATCACGAGAAGTTCAAGGTATCAGTTGAGAAGTAACCCCTCCCCACCACCCCAAAGAATGGCGCCTGGCACAAGGCAGGAATCTAGAGCCATTTCATGCGTTCAGAGAGGCTGAGAGCTATCATCACCAGATGTCCATCTCCGGCAGCAGTGCACACATCTGTTACCCGGGTAACGAACTACAGGTTGCCTAGCGATCAGCTCCCTGACTTTGGTCTCCTTTCTCTTTGGTGAAACCCACCCTTTGTCCTTTCCTTCAGCTGAGGCTGGACCTGGGGATACCTGGTCACAGCTGGAGGCCCGGATCTTACCCGCAAAACCCCTATAGCAAGGCATGAAATAGGAAAAAGGGGTCTCGCTGTCAAGAGGCCCTCGGGCTGGGTTATGACAAGGGTAGGGTAGGGTAGTGGTGGTGAGGCCCTGGTTTGTCCTCACAAGGCAGAAAGACACAGACAGTTGAGGAGCAGGTTCCACAGGAGCCATCGCTCCAGAAGGAATCCATCCCTGCATACCAGGGAATATAAAATTGAATTCAGTCCCTACCCTGTCCACCTGCTACTGCTCCACGGTCCTGGAAGCTGGAGCAAGAGTCTTACGTGAACTCATTCAACACGCACACAAACTACCATTGGACCCTGTGTTAACTCCTCTGACAAATGAGACCATTTCATACACATCAGAATGTTAGGGACAGAAAATAGTGTGAGACTCATTTACATTTACATTAACACGTGGCTCTGGGAGAAGGCGTGTGTACTAAGGTTAGCCTCTGACTTTGGGAAGCTAGGGGAATTCAGTGAAGGGATGGTCGAGGCACGATGTTGAATGAGGATTCTCAAAAGCGCAATTGGTGCTGAGGATTCAGAACTGTGGCTCCCAATTACTAGACACTGCTAAAGGCTTTCCATGTACACAAATCCCAAGATGTACAGGGGCCTGGTGACACTGCACAGTCCCAGCCCAAACAGCGAGCATTCTGTGGATGGCCCCACCTGGCCTTCTCCACTGTGGAGAAACACCTGCAGACAACGGTCGGAGGGTCCAGTAACCCTCTGTGCCAAACAGCAGCGTGTCCTTTCAGTCTCTAACCCTAATCTTCCACCCACAGACTTGCCCCATCATTTTCATGCTATGTTTCACATCATGAAAACGAGGCCACCACCACCTTACTGCCGAGGGCCTTCCAGCATCAGCTAGCTGGGCAGGGCAGGAAACTCAGCCGGCTCCCCTGGTATCAATTACTGGCTGGTTCCGGGCTTGCCTCTGCACAATGCAGGCCACGCTCGCCTGTCTGCAGTGATCAGTGCTGCGGCCCGAGGCCAGGTCAACTGTTGGTCCCTGGGCCTGGCCTCTACTGCTTAAGATTTGAAGCTGCTGTTAAGTAACATGAAATTAGACAAAGTCAGAGGAAAGTAGACAGCACCCGGCTGAGTTACTTGCATTAACAGTGATCAGCGGTCTAGGGAAGCTAGGTTCAAAGGCCTAATAGACTTCAAGCCTCTACAGACACCGTTGATTTCCTGGCTTCCCAGTCTTGATGGCACTGTAGCTGGGAACTGCACCTAATCTCATTTCAAGAGCCTCCACTGTCCTCAGAGCAGACGGACTGTCAGGGCTGCAGTCGCCACCTGGCTTGGGGACCAGCCAGGGCCAACAGCTTCCCGGAGTAGTTACCAGGAAGGAGCTGGGACGATCCTGCCATCGGAAGCTGCCCTGTGTTTCGGAGCCCATTTTCCAGTCTCCTTGATAACCGTGTGAGTAAAATTGAAGACATAATACATTTTAACAAGTGATGTTGGATTACAACCGAATGGCCCTTGGAGCCTGTTTTATATTAAGTTAGCCCTGGTGGCAGTACATTTCCCAAGGGTTTCTGCACTGGGAGGGGCTTAATCACTCAGGATGCACTCTTGGGAGAGGAGTAGGGAATCTCCTGGGATCTGTTAATTGTCTTCAGAGGGTACTATGGAGTGTGAGCCTGCCCTAAGCCTTGTTTCGTATCAATGTGGTAGACCTTCAGTGTGGATGCACACATGGCGGACTTTTGGCTTCCCATACTGTGAGTTAAAGCAGTCTCTGAGCCGGGCGTGGTGGCGCACGCCTTTAATCCCAGCACTCGGGAGGCAGAGGTAGGAGGATCGCCGAGAGTTCGAAACCACCCTGAGACTACATAGTTAATTCCAGGTCAGCCTGGACCAGAGTGAGACCCTACCTCGCAAAACCAAAAAAAAAGAAAGCAGTCTCTGTATAAAGTTAGCCTGCTACCGGAATTTCATCGTAGCAAAGAAAAATGGACAAATACAACAATTGGGCATGGCAGGTAGAAGCTGGTTCTGTCCTTTCATTTTTGTTTTATATCTTATTTATTGGGGAGGCAAAAAGAGAAAGAGTAGGCACACTAGGGCATCTGGCCACTACAAATGAACTCCAGACGCACATGCCACTTTGTGTATCTGGCTTAAGTGGGTACTGGGGAATTGAACTCGGGTCCTTAGGCTTTGCAGGAAAGTGCCTTAACAACTAAGCCATCTCTCCAGCCTTGGCTCTGTCCCTTTCTGCCCCTCCCCAAAAGTACTTGGCTAGTATCCATGGCATATATATATATAAAGCCTGATGCTCCAAATGCCTAGGCTGTGACCCAGGGCCACAAATCCTTGCTATGTGGTTGCTGTTGGCCCAATGTGCATGTACACTCCTGTGAAAGCAGATGCCTACATTGGTGGAAAACATTGATGTGGTTTTAGTTCAATAAAATCAAACAAAACCCAAAGCATCCTTTTCTGCCACCAGAAAAATTAGTATTTGTTGTCATGGCAACTGGTTTATTTTCTTTGTTTTTAGAGGTTGGGTCTTGCTCTAGCCCAGGCTGACCTGGCATTCACAATGTAGTCTCTCAGGCTGCCCTTGAACTCACTGCAATCCTCCTTCCACTGCCTCGCAAGGCTGAGATTAATAAAGGTGTGTGCGTGCCACCATGCCCGGCTGTAACTGGTTTCTCACAGCACCACAGGAGTGAAGCTTCTGCAGCCTGCCCACAGCCACCAAGGAGCCCGAACCGAGAAAGACGTGCCCCTCAGCGGAGCGCTACAGCTCTGTGAGCGACTGTCTTGAGTGACCCAGTCCAAAACGAAGGGTGTCACCAGAAACTGTGTGGGAATGCAGGAACGCAGCGCGCAGTCCAGAGTGCAGACTCTGTTGGTACTGTGGCCTGAGATGGAGCTCAGGACACGACCAATGTCAAATGCACACACCTCAGGGACAAGGGGCACCCCAGCAAACAGCTTCAAGGAGCTGGTAAACTTGCTTCTCAGGGCTCAAAATCCTGTGACATCATTGGGCATCAAGCCAGGGAAGGTTGCTCCAGCTGACTCACTTCACTTGGCCTCCTGGATGCTATGACTACGGTGAGGTCTGGCTGTGGGAATCTTGGGTTGCAGCTCTCCAGGGGTGGCAACTGCCCATAGAAAGAACCATTAGATTTTGAACCAGAGCCCAGCTCAAGACTACCAAGGACACCACCCTCCATTGCTTAGCTATACTGCAGAGGAAAGACAGCTGTCTGCGGCCAGGGGCCCTTGGATTCCTCTCTTTTCCCTGGCCCAAGGGCAGAGCACAGTCCAGGCACAGAGCTGACTGATGGGCCTGGAAGGTGGGGAAATACTGCCCTGCAATATATCTATTTTTAATCTTTTTGGGTATTTGGAAGACTCTCCCTACATAGCCCAGTCTAGCCTGGAACTTGCTGTCTAGCTCAGACTGACCTCAGACTCCCCTCCCTGAATTCTGAGATTACAAGCATGTGCTAGCATGCCCAGCTCTTCAAAGTTTTATTGAAATAATAAAATCATGAACATATTAAAAGACCAGAACACACATGGAATCAAGTTCTGAGTAACTCAGGGAGGGTAAACAGCAGCCGTGGTCTGTACATGCCACACTGAACTCCTCTCCTGCACTCTGCACGGAGCCTCGACAGAGCTGTGCCAGCCATGTGCTCTGCTTGTCCAGCACAGAGGGGAAGACAGACAGGAAAGCCCAACTCACCTAGGGTCATTGGTGCAGTCAGGTTCGCATTGCTGGTAGAAATCACCCAACCAAGAGCAGCTTGAGGGAAAAAAAAGGTTTATTTTGGCTTACAGACTCGAGGGGAAACCCCATAATGGCAGGAGGAAAATGATGGCAGGAGCAGAGGGTGGACATCACCTCCTGGCCAACATCAGCAGCAGAGTGTGCCAAACACTGGCAAGGGCTAACAACAATACACTGCCTCCAGGAGGCGTTAATTCCCAAACCTCCATCAGCTGGGAACCGAGCATTCAGAGCACCTAAGTTTTGGGGGGACACCTCAATCAAACCGCCACAGTCACAGAGCAAGACGCCTGTGCTCAGTGCAAAGGGCACTGCTCTCTCTAGAACCTCCAACTCGAGACACTAAGGCAGAGACCCAAACATCAGGCCAGGCAAAGACACATCTGCTCCAAGGACACAAGTGGCCTCATCTTAGTGGCTAAAGTGGGTCTTCAGAAACCTGGATCGGTGAGCAACACCCACCGGCCAATCACAAATAGGAGACAGAGGACCTCACGCCAGGTCCTCTTCCTCCCTTAGAGGGGTCTCTGGGTTGTGAGGCCACAGACTGAAATCAGCAAGGTGGTACCTGTTATCCGATGTCATCTGTGACACCAAGAAGGAAAACCCATGGCCTCTTTGCCAGAACCCAGCCCGCTGCCCAAGGCTTGGTAATTAGCTCCTGCAGGCCTCGCTGCCACGCAGTCTAGACAAGCAAGGAGTCACTGGTGCGGGCCGTGTATTTACTCCCTAAACTGGCACAGGAATGAATACCCAGTTACTCCTCATGCTGGGGGCTGGGGTGGGTGGGTATTGATGAGCCTGCCCAGTGAGAAATTGGGTCCAAGAAATGTGACTTTGGTTCTGGATATAACTGAAGACATGCTTGACTTTCCTTATAACCCTGAGGTGGCCTCTGGTGAATGTTCCGGATACACTGGGCTTCATATGCCAGATCTACTTGACTGAGCAGGGGGTGTCCTACAGGACTCTTAAGACTGGAAAACTCCAAAGGAAACTCCTCCTCTCTCCTCCTTGAAGCCTCAGAGAGAGAGAAGGAACTCAGGGATAATGCTGCGGCCCAGGCTCTGGGGCCTCCACAGAGACACAGCAGAGACTGCGCAGCACAGCAGTCGACACGGAGTGTTCCTCTCCCACAGTAACAGGAGAGAAGACAGGGGAGGGCCTCACCCCAGAGGACCAGACCAAAGTGCGTACCCATCAACCAGAGCTCCCCCCAAATCCCTCTCCAACAAAGACCCTGTGACGTGTGGGCTATGTACTGTTTGTGGTCTCTCTTCCTCAGGTTTTCACGGGAAGCCAAGGAAGAAAGACAAGTTCTCCCTCCCTTAGAAGCAATGGGTGATCTGACCCTGGAATGGTTTATATAGAGAGAAATGCTGCTGACCACAGCTAGCAAGGTAAGAAATTTCTCCCAAGTGACAGACCAACTCCATACACCTCCATACAGAGGCCATGTCACAGGCTCTCAAAGACACACTGACTTGGGAGGGCAGCACTGCCAACGGCCTCAGGCAGGGACCTCCCAGTACTCGAAAGTAGAGCCTTGGCCTTGTGGCCCCTGAAGCAAGGCCTGGAGGTTCCCTAACCTGAGAAGGGTGGGTTCCAGAGAAGAGTGACACAGAGGTGCCAAGCTCCCTGGTGGCCCTCCCTCTGGCCTGTGACTCAGGAGGAACGTGAGCTGCCTCTAGTCCCAGGCACTTGTAAGAAGGCACCATCCCTGTGGAGGAACCCTGCTCACTGTATGAGTAGTTTTCAAGTGTTAAAGAAACTGCCCATGGCAACAAGAGGATGTTGGAGAAAAATGTTAAGGCCAGAAAATGCCAGAAGAATCTGACAGAGGCCTGAGCTCACCAGGTACCCGTGCGGCTGCACGCAAAGTAGGTAGGATTTTGCTATGACCTGCAGGAGACCACAGGCAGTGTTCAAACATCATACACTCGGGCTGGAGAGATGGCTTAGCAGTTAAGGCGTTTGCCTGCAAAGCCAAAGGATCCCGGTTCAATTCTCCAGGACCGACGTATGCCAGATCACAAGAGGTGCACGCATCTGGAGTTTGTTTGCAGTGGCTAGATGCCCTGGTGCACCCATATTCTCTCTCTCTCTCTGCCTCTTTCTCTCAAATAAGTAAATAAAATAAAATATATATCAAACATCATACACTCACATCACTCTGACCTTTCTCTATGCGAAGGTCTCTCTTCCTCCCCCCTTCCCCCCTTTCTCCAAGGTCTTGCTCCAACACAAGCTAAGGGGGCAGAGGGAAACAGGTCATGACTGGGCTAAGGAAGCTGTAAAGATATCTTCACTCCTCTCGGCACCCGCAGGGTCTATTCTGCGCAGAAGCCAGGAGGCAGAAGTGTCAATTTGAGAACTGGATGTCCCTGTCCTGAGAGCTCAAGCACAGGGACGTATGACCTGACCAAACCTCCTCATGGGCTCACGGTGCCAAGGCCCAGCAGGGGCCACAGCTGACTCGTATCATTTCCCTGGCATTGGACTACATGTCCCTCTGGCTCATTTTTCTCCCTGTGTCACCTGTGCCATGAACTCAAATGTTGCTGTCCTTGTCATAACTAAGGCAGCTCCTGAGGCCCCACAGGGGATGGAAGAGGCCTCGTGTGAGGCTAGAGAGATTGCTCAGTGGTTAAAGGTGCTTGCTTGGAAGGACCTCATGGTTCAACTCACTCAGGTCTTCAAGGGCGCCTAAATTCACAAAGGAAAATGACTCTTAGGGGCCTTCATAGGCTCACTGTCCGGGAGGTTAGCAGGTGGTCAGAAAATGGACTTCTCCATGGGCAGTGGCGGGTCAGGAGTCTCCTTCCTTTCTCGGTCACTTTTTCATACAATCCAAAGGCTTCTTCTAAAGTGTTCCAGGCTGACGTCCATGTACAGGAAGACACTAGTTCCTCCACAACCCTACACTTTTCCCTTATAGAAAAACCATTTCACATTCAAGTCTCCATCAGGGAAAGTGGTCACTGTCCAATAGCTTAAGTGCAGAAAAATAGATGAGCCCACACCAAGCAGCTGACCAGAACATTCAACTCCCCAGAAAGAATTCCATTTGGTCATTCCAATCTGCGGACAGGGAGTTATCTCCTCCAGGGCCCCAAACCGTATAGGAGAGCTTTACAACTTCCTTTACAATCAGGCCCTGGCACAGCGCCAGTAAACACTGTAAGACAATACGGGGCTGAGAGATGTCTTAGCGGTTAAGGCGCTTGCCTATGAAGCCTAAGGACCCAGATTCAGCTCCCCAGAACCCACGTAAGCCAGACATACAAGGTGATGCAGGCGCACAAAAGATGGCACACGTGTCTGGAGTTCAACTGCAGTGGCTAGAGGCCCTGGTGTGCCAATCCCCCCACATAAATAAAAATAAATTTAAAAATTAAAAAAAAAAAAGACAATATGTAGGCAGCTATCACAATGCAGGGTAGGCCACGAATGGGAAGGTGCAGGATGAGAAAGGATATGGTGGGTGAAAGCCATGTATTTGGGGAAGCTGAGGTGGGTAACATTATGAAGGTACTCGCCAGTGCTCAAGCCTTCCTTTAATGACACTTGACTGTCTACATTTATTCACCTATGCAAACTCGTGTTTCCATGCTTTCCATTTTACACCTTCTGTCCCATTTGTTTCTTTCAAATATCAGGTTTAACACTGATGTTATGAATAAATTTCAAACCAAAGTATTGCATGAGTAAGTCTGTGTGCTTTGTTCTGGATGGTTTGGCTGAGATCAGCACTTAGCGGGTCTTCTTTTAGTAAACTCATCATTTGTTGAGTCAAAAACAAAAAGGTGAGCTGGGCATGGTGGCGCACGCCTTTAATCCCAGCACTTGGGAGGCAGAGGTAGGAAGATCGCTGTGAGTTCAAGGCCACCCTGAGACTACATAGTTAATTCCAGGTCAGCCTGGGCCAGAGTGAGACCCTACCTCGAAAAAAACAAAACAAAACAAAACAAAAAAAAGTCAATGCTCCTTTCAGCTGGTGTCAGGAGCAGGAGAGGTCACGTCAAGATCACTCAGAAAAAGTTTCTTCTGAGCAAGAGCTCACTGGTGCAGCCTACGTAATGTGTCTCTTGTCATGCCTCCTTTCTCAGGGACAGAGTCTGTGGTATCCCACCCATGCTGGCTTTGAATTTGTGTTGCCAAGAACTATCATGAACTACTGATCTTCCTGCTTCTACCTCCCAGTGTTGGGGTACAGGCTTGTGCTACCATGCCTGGTTTATGTGGTACAGGAGATCCAACCACAGGCCTCATGCATGCAGGCTAGGCAAGCATTCTACCACCTGAGCCACATCACCAGCCAATGTGGGTCTTTTAAACCTCCTGGAAAAAACCCCAGCTCTCCTGATGCATAAATCCACTGGTCCCCTAGCCTTAGCCCCTTCCTACAATTCTTTTTCTATTTAATTTTGCCCTTGTGTGCATTAGGGCTATTGCTGTGAGCTGGGCTCGGGTCCTCTGGGAACCAAAGGACATCCCACATTAGCATTTAATCTAAACCAAGGAGAATGTTGTAGGCTCTTCATTATTGTAAGAAGGAAATCCCTCAACAACAAAACCGAGGATGCATCTCAGCCCTGTGAACTGCGCAGGCCCAAGTTCAGCCCTGACTGAGGGACCAGCTGAGGACAGACCAAGGCTCAACAGGAGTCTAATGGAGCCACGTGTGGGCTATGCACAAGCTCATGAGGTGATAGGGTCCCCAGAGCTCACGGGGACAAGTGGAGACAATGTCACGGAGCAGGGAAGAGAGCCTTAGGGATCTCCATTACTTTGCTTAGGCAGATGTGGGCTGACTGGAAAGTTGGGGTGCTCCTTTGCAGATTTTCTCATGTTGTCTGAGAGCACTGGGCCTAATGATTTATCACATCACAGCCACCATGCACATACTTAGAGCCAGACAAGGCTGCCCCAAAGGCCAAAGCCTGGTTTGTGACCTCTCTGAGGCCCTGACTCTTTGTTTTCACATAGGAAAAGCCTTGTCAATTGCTCCTTGTGAGAGAACATTATGATGCCACCCCTCAGCCACCCCAGCAAGGACTGGGAGGATCCACGCCCCATCAGGATCTCTTCCACAGAGTCCCGCTACACTCGCCACCTTCCCCTAGTGCCAAGTTCAATGGTTTCTGGAGACGTCTGAGAGCTGAGATGTCATTGCCTCTGGGAGATGAAGGCGACAGCTTTCACTCTAGGATCTCACTGTGGTTCAGGGCATCCAGTGCTAAGGGTAGCTGCAGGGGGCAGGATGGGAGGATGGAGTCTGGTACTTTCCTTTATTTGAGAACTATGAGTCCCCAGTGTCAGTTATCCTCCTGGTGGGGTGAGGGCACCCACAGTAGTGGGATCCCCTTGGGTGCTACATGGCCAGGGTGGACTAAGGAGTCATGCATCATCACAGGTGGTAGTTCTGTTTCCTAAGCTCACAAAACAACTCATGTGTCAATACAATGGCCCAGGGTTGGTACAGTCTTCCCAAGGTGGGAGCGGATGAAACACAGCTGCTCCCGGGGGTCTCTGGAGTCTCAAGGATGCCTTTCTTCTTTCCAAACCAGTGAGCCTCTGGTTCCCACCCCATCACGTATCTCAACAGTTAAACAGCACCTCAAGGAAAGGACATTCAAGGAAGTCACTTGAAATGGTGACAATGGACGCAGACCCTGCTACCGACTCTGGTGGGTACCTTCTCTGCTAGGGAGAATTCCTAACCAGGACATAGAGTGTTCACACCATCACGCTGGACTCCAGACAATGGCCTATCAGTGATCAATTCTGGTGACAGAGACCACCATCAACATGTTTTTTTGTGGTGGTGGTGGTTTCAAGGTAGGGTCTCAATCTAGCCCAGGATGACCTGGAATTCACTATGTAGTCTCAGGGTGGCCTCGAACTCATGGCGATCCTCCTACCTCTGCCTCCCAAGTGCTGGGATTAAAGGCGTGTGCCACCATGCCTGGCTAACATGGGCTTTCTCTTGGCCCCTCCACAAACAGCCATGCACCTGAAAAGTCCTTGGCAATGACCCTGGCAACTAGCTGGGGTCATAGAGGACCTTCATCCAGTAGGACTAAGAAAAATGGCAATTGCATCCTTGATGCGGGCAGCACTGGGCCTGCCCCTGGACGGGCTGTGATTTGCTGGCCTCAAGGAAGACAAGGTAGGGAAATGGCCAGGACATGGGTGTCTGTGTGACGCTTTCCTCAGCAACTGGTATAGGGAGGCTCAGGCAGCAGCAGACCCTTGGCTACGGATGACAACATGTGACAGCTACTGTTGGAAGGCTATGTGGCTCGTGCCAGCAGGCCAGGTCAGTGTGAGACTGACAGCAAACCCACCAGGTGCCGCCATCCACGCAGCTCTGCCTTGAGCCCATCGGTCCTCTATCTCCTGGCTCGCCTTGCTGCTCCGTGCTGCCTGGGTGATGGGCTGCACCAGGTTGGCAAAGAGGAGCCCGTTGTGTGTTTGCACAAAGCGAAACAAACATCGAAGTATCCAAAGCATGTAAACAGTAAAAACTAGATAGAGAAATAGAGAGAGAGAGAGCATGTGCCAACTTCCTACGTATTCCTGGTCCTTCCACATTGAACGCAAACACGAGAATTTGGTGCAGTCAAAATGAAGATGCAGTCACGCGGGTCCTGACACTAATGAGTGACACCTGCAGATGTATTTTAAGATTGTAAAGTCGCCATCTCCTGGCCCAGAGGAGAGGTGGGCTGCCTGACAACTCACTACAGGTCTCAGAGGCTTTCCTCAAGGAAACATTATCCTCACTGGGGGCTCTGCACCTCAGCCTGAAGTCATGCCTAGACACACTGTTGCGTCTCCTCAGTCTGGCTGTAGATTGCGTGAGACTCGTCATCCGAGTGCCATTATACCGCTGAAAAGTAACCAGGCAGCCGAGCCCCTGCCCCCCACCCAGACAGGGTGCTCAGTGCCACACGGAATGTTCGGTCCGGAACGAGGATGACAAGTGCTGCTCTGGGACAGATCATTTGACAGAGAAATCTATTTGCTGGCAGACTTCCGACTGCAGACTTCCTCGGCACTGGCTCGCTGCCCCGCACTATGAAATCAAAATCAATATTCTTTGGTCCGCAAGCCAGTGTGTTAACAATTCACACTGCAAACAACTTATATAATATCCCTCACCTCATACCTAAACAGCAGTGAAGGTTTTTGTTCAAACACAAGGCAAAATAAACAGCAAGGGGGAGGGGGGACAAGGCAATTTTGCTGGTCCTCCTTCTGCAAAACCTTTCCAGGACTTCAATGAGGAGATAATCTTTCTGTGATTATGACCAAACCCTCTGGTTGCTTAGCAACACATAATTAAGGAATATGTTTTCAGATCCGCTTTGCAAGCCCAGCCATTATCAGATGAAATTAGGGGAGCAACAAATGTCATCGCCATGCAAATTAGTTGGCTGCAAAGAAAGAATGTTCCACTGTGAGAAAGAAGGCCCAGGCCCTCAAAAAATTATCTGACTTCCCTCCTTGCACACACGGATTTAAAAGAGTCAAAGCAAGTATATGATCAGACATTAAAAATAAAAAAATCCATGAGACAAAACTAGCAAGAGAAAAACAGAAAGGAAAAAAAAAAAAAAAGAACGAAAAACCTTCCAGGCAGTTAGCCAGTCTCTCTTTGGAAAAATAAAGTGCCTGGAGAGCTGACAGAGGAGCAAGGGTGGCCTTGACGGTCACTGGCAGCTCTGCCATCATCACAGGAAAGCTGGGGCTCTGTCTCGAGTGGGGAACCCCCATCTACAGATTTTAGAGATTAGATCTGATTGTTACTCCATTAACCCTACCCTACAATGCTAGAGGTTAAAAAAAGAATTGCATTTCAAAACTATGATGGGGAGGGGTCAGAGAAAACTGATCAACATTTTAAATTTCAGTCAAGATATTTAAAATAAGAATTCTGCTGTTGGCAGAATGATGTCACTTCCAAGTTCAACAGCAGTGCCCAATACAAAGTACGCAATGGGCACGTGCTTTGAAGAAAAGCCACCCCGCATCCTTCGCCGTTCCTCAACCTGGAAATATATTCTTCCCTACAAGTAAGCAGAATCCCCAACCGTATTTTCCAAAATGAGAGACTAACTTTATTTTTGAAACAGGAAGTTCTAAGGGATTTCAACATCTTGCCTTGTTTAACCCACAACTGTGGGAACACACACATTTCTATCTCTATGGTGAATAATCTGTCTTTGATACTGTGTGTGCCGGCCCTGCAGAGGTATGCTTCCATACTACCAGGCACTTTTAATTGCAAATGAATGATGCACAGTTTATAGGAAGCATTTGGCCAAATACTCCTGGCTTCTCCAAAGCTCCCCAATAGGAAACAGAGAAGCAGCACCCCTAGTGCAAAGAAGAAAACAGTCGCTCCAAACAGGTTCTCAGTCTCCCCAGGAGACAGCTGTTTCAAAACTGGAAAGAGAGCTGCAAACCAACTGTGATTCAACTACAGCATTCATCAATGTAGTGATGCCCCAGTGGGCCACCCTGATATGCAAACCTGCTGAACCCAAGAGTGAATATGACCATTGCCCTGCCCAGCCCAGAGCACTGGGCCCTGCTGCTATGGGGGGGGGGGGGCAGCATAGACCAGTTATGTGTTTGCTCTCTGTGGGGATCTGACATTCCCTTCTCAAACCCCCATCTCCTCCCCCATTCCCGAGGTCCCATGAGTTTACTTGGCTCCGGAGTTAGCATGGTGGAGACGATGATGGGGGCCCCTGTGCGCCGAGCCACCTTCTGGTATGGCGGGTGTGGTGTGTGAAGGCCTTGGCTGACTGGAGGCATGGTAGATGGTTCCACAAGAACACCGGGTTTCCGCAAGAGCTGGGGGCTGCTGTGAGGGCTGGGTAGTGGGGAGGCAGCCACGCTGCGTTCCCTCTTCAGCAATTCCATGGGCACGGTGTAGGAGGTGGAGTAAGCAGTCCTGGGGCCTGGGTGAAGGGGGCTCGAGGGGCCAGGATTAGTCAAGGCCATCCCAGCTTGTGGGGCATATGAGGGGCCCAGACGTGTTGTCAGGGCACAAGGGGTCGGAGAGCTATACCCAGAGTTGGAGGGGAAGGGAGGGACTTGGGCGCCCACCCCAGGGGCAGAGTAAGTGGCTGCAGTCTCCAGAAGGTGCTGTGAAGGGGCACTGGAGGGCCGGCGAACTTGATCTCCAGGACGGGGAGCCGATGTCTGCAGGGACCCAGCAGGGTGGGGCTGCAGGGCCGCGGCACCCAGTGAAGCCAAGTCACTGGGCAGCAGCTCACTTCGATGGCTGAAGCTGCTGGAGCGGGTGCGGGGCAGGGGGCCTGGCCGGTCCTGCCTCCGAAACTGCATCTCGGTCCTGTAGCTGCTGGCCAGACGGCTCAGGACGCGGGCCTGGCCCAGGTTGGGGGCAACAGACTTGATATCAGCATCCTCCATGGTGGCCAGGACAGCCGGGGAGTCGAAACCTTGCTCCAACAGGGCAGCCAGTGTGGCCTCTGCCACGCCCTCCGCCCGCAAAAGGGCCAGGAACTCGGGCAGGATGCTCCTCTTGCTCCCAGGCCCTTGGAACGTGGAAAGGTCGGCATTGTAATTCTCATAAGCCACCTTTGACTGGACGCTTTCCCGGGCAGGCCCATAGCCTTGACTCAGGGTAGCAGAAGCCATCCCCGTGCTGTTTTCAGCAGCGGCAGCAGCTGAGCTGGGATCCACGACCAGGCACGTTGGGGCCACCTGTCTAGAATCCACACGCCTTTCACCAGCATCACTGTAGACCTGACTGGGCGGATAGGTGGGTGTCTCTGTCCCAAACCTGTTATCAGGCAATTCCCTTCCATAGCGTTCAGGAGATGGGGCCCCGCTGTGCGTCCGCTGCCCCTGAGCTATCAGTTTACCCCCAGGATCCCGGTAGAGGTGGCTGGCATCTGGCAGGCCTTGTACTTGTTCCCACGGCACTCTGCTGCCAAGCACTCCATAGCTGGGCACTGGCCGATTACCTCCTGGGTCCCGGTAGAAGGGAGGCTCCTTGGGCACCCTGGCGCTCCTAGGTGGGCCGCTGTAGTAGTCCTGTTGCAGCAGGGTGCCACGGCCGGACATCACTGCCTGTCTGTTGTCGTAGAAGGTGAAGTCGGGCACAGAGCCCTTCCTTGCTGCCAACGAGTTATAAAAGGCTTCTTGGTACAGGTAGGGCTCCACAGGCCCAGGCAGGGTGATGTCCTGGGCTCGGTGGTTTAGCGGCTCACACCAGCTCCCCTCTCCAGAGCCATATGTCAGAGAGCTTCGCCTCCCCACAGACCCAGCGTTCTCCCAAGGGCCCTCATACCAGCCAGCAGCATCCCAGCTCTGAGAACGGCCAATATTGATATGCCTGTTGGGAACCGGCATTGGCAGAACAAATGACTCTAGACGAGGCAGGGGAGGAAGGCTTTCTTTATAAATCTTCAGTTACACACATCAAAACCAGACCTGGCTGCATGTGAGTTCTCCAAGACGACAGGAACAACCAACTGGGGGTTTGTGTTTCAAAGTAAGCCTAAATTATTAATCCGTGGAAACCTTAGTAGGCAAAAAGCACACTCACGGTCACTTCGCCTCACTCTGCCATGGTCGCCTGTGAGGTCTGTCCTGTGCAGCTCCGGCTTAGCAAGGAGGCAGTGCTCCAGCCTACCGGGCTCCCTTCCTGGCTGCTGGGCTCACATGGACCTCAGCTCTCCCAGCGTGAGGATTAGGAGCTAAATAAAACCCCTAAAGCTTTTGTACCATGTGACATCTCAGACTGATGAAGCCAGGCCTGCTAACTCCTATGGGGAACGATCCCACGTCACGCCTCCCTTCTGCCTGAACCCCCTCCCATCCCTCACCAGGTATTTGGGGACACACATGGATTTTCCCTGTCTTTCTTCTGCATCATGGGAGGGCCCCCCTCCACTTCGTGCCAGAGAAACAAACAAAATAGGACAGCTTGGATGTTGGTCCACTCTTAATCCCCACCCCGCGGAGCATTAATCTGTCATACTCGGCTAAGAACAGGCCAGATGTAGGTGGACAGGAAAGCCCTGTGTATGATTCTAGAATCTGAAGTGTTCTGAGAAGCAGGCCAGGCCCGTAACCAGGCTCTTCGCCAGCACTGGAACCTTACTTGGGGATTCTGGTTACAATCAAACAGGTTACGTTGCTCAACTCCAAATAGATGCCTTACCTCTTGGTCAAAAGACAGACTATTTCATCCCACCAGGGAAAAAGACAAGCCCGTATATAACCTGGAATTCATCACTATAAAACAGCAACAGGTCAGGCTGGGAGGAGGTTGTGCTGAAATCAAGAGAAAAGTATCTGTACCTTGTATCTTATCTTGTGGTAAACGTGCAGGAGGGGATATGGGGACCTATATGTTTGTGGGCAGGAGGCAAACCCCGTTTCTCTCTACCCGCTGGACATGTCAGAGCCACCAGATTCACAACACAAACCAAGGTGGTGCCAGAAGCCACAGAGTGTGCGTGTGTCAGTGGGGTGATTTGACTCTGAGCAGCCACAAAGCCTATGAAGTCTGTTGCTTTCACTCACGTCTCTCAATCTAAGACTCAACCTGAACCTTCAGCTTGAGAAAAACGAAGAAGAAGAAGAAAAATGATGTGAGAATTACTGAAGACTTACTGCGAGGTGGGAGTGTGGGTGTAACGCCGTTTTCTGTAAAGCGAGCTCAGGGCATGTCCCCCCGCTATGTCCACAACACACTCTCCATCCTCAGCTCCAGGACGAGCTGTGTAAAGCCCTGATACTTCACATGGAATGCTGCCCCCAACCTGTCTTTTATTTTTTTAAGTCTGACTTAACTTGGAGGGCTTGCCCAAGGGTCACAGGGTATGGCAAAACTCAGCAAAGTATGCCAGTGTTGTGGGAGGGGGTGCTGCCCAGCTGGGGCCTGCAAAGGGAATCTTATTTAACCAGTAATTCTGGTCATTTCTTTGAGACTGTTGAATGGTAATGTATTAGCTGTGTTCACCAAGCACGAGAAAGGACCTCAGATGATGGGCACTGTGCTCTATGACAGCCCAGATCTCCAGACTTCAACAACAGATGGCAAGTGCCAAGGTTTGGGCATTAACCCATTGGCCATTTCTTGTTCCTCCTCCCTGTGATAAAAAACAAGATGTCCCATTTGTAGTAGATAGTCCCCCTCAGACATAGCTGATCAACTCCAGGATTGATCTGGGAACCACCCTGAACCACAGCTCCTGGCTGCCACGGAGTCCTGTGAAGGTCCAGTTCACAAATCCAGACAGAATTGCAAAGAAGATGGTTTACGAGTGTGTGAGAGATCATCACCTAAGACAGCGTGAAGGTGAGATGATGGGGGTGGGGGCAGAGGAAGACAGACTCCATGGTGCTCTCTCCTCTGCTGGCAAATCAAGAGGCCAAGATTCCAGTCCCAGAAACTTCTAGCTGGTTCTGTTTGGAAGTCACCCAAACCCACGCTGTCTGGGCTGTGTAACACGCTAATTATTATGACAGATGTTTTCTTTTCATAGGCAGAAACACCTGTACCTGTACTTGGACTTTTCTAAACACTAAGGCAGAATTTTTTTTAACACTTTAGACTCTCAAGACAAATTAAACCCAAGAGAACACTGGGCAGGGAGAAGAAGCACACAGCCAACTCAGGGTTACAAGTGACGGTGCCCAAAACATGTTCCGAAGCCTGTGTGTGTCAGTCCTGAGTCACCAGTGCAGACACTTACAAATACTGACTGTTCCAGGAGGTTCCAGACACCTTTCCAAATAGCAGAGACATCAGCACGGGGTCAGTATGCCACATGGGAAGTCCTCAGAAAAATCCCCAAGAATTTCATATCCAATCAGACATCACACGACCATCAGAAGAAGGGAAAGGATGACTCTGAGAGTCACAATGCTTAAAAGAAAAAAGATCAAGGGCTTGGGAGACAGTCCAGTGGTTAAAGGTGCTTGCTTACAAAGCCTATTCAGCTCCCCAGTACCCACATAAAACCAGACGTACAAAGTGGCACATGCATCTGAAGTACATTTGCGGTGGCAAGAGGCCCATACTCCTCCCTTGCTCCCTCTAATAAATAATTTAAAAATTTTTAAAAAAAAAAAAAGAGGAAAGATCAGAAGATGGAACCAACAAATCTCAAGGCTGGGCTAAGAAGGGCACTTGGCTCTTGTCCTGGGGTGGCCGTGCAGTTTCAGCAGCCCCTGGTGGGACAGTGTTGCTAAGTATGTCCCCCAGACTCTCAGGACAGCTAGTACCCAGAGGGCGCCAGCCACACCTAGGAGGGCCTTCTTGGGAACTGCCTTCTGCATGGTGGAACAACACCAGACAAGCCTTGGGCCCCTGGTGCTCCTGCTACCCCGGCCACAAGATCAAGGCAGCTCTGAGGGAAGGAGGGAGGGAGAGAGTGAGTGTGTGTGTGTATGGGGGTGGGTTTTCCTGTGCCTGTCAAATACCAAGACGAAGCCATGTCTGCAGCCTTCGGCAGCTCTCCAGGGACAGTGCTGAGGTTAGTGGGTTACACACTGTCTTCCGGCCGAGACGGGACCAAAAATAGGACTGTGACATACTCACTTCCTACTTTTCAAATGTGGACAGGCTGTGCTCGGATTTTTCTGTTTCCATGAAAATTAGTGTCCTAGAGTTCATGTTAAAAAGTAGCTTTCTTGCCGGGCGTGGTGGCGCACGCCTTTAATCCCAGCACTCGGGAGGCAGAGGTAGGAGGATCGCTGAGAGTTCGAGGCCACCCTGAGACTACATAGTTAATTCCAGGTCAGCCTGGACCAGAGTGAGACCCTACCTTGCAAAACCAAAAAAGTAGCTTTCTTTCCCCCTCCCTTCAAAAATGCCCTTTCCTCCTGTCCACCAAATATTCATTCCCTCACTGAACTTAACTTGAATCTACTAGGAAAACAGAGAAAATGCGGGGGTGGCCGAATTACCATTTCATCATCAGTAACATGCAGTCTTCACCACATGGTGGCGCACTCCACAGTTCCAGCCATGATCCAAGCAAAGTCAGAAAGGCAGAGCAAAATGTCACCAACCAGCCCTTTTGGAAGGCTGGCCACTCTGTAAACTGTCCCACCCCTTCCAGGTGAAGTGACAGCAGAGGCTTGTGCTCCAGTATGCTTGTTGACACCACTAGAAAAGTTCTAGAGAGCCAGATAGGGTGGTGCACAGGAAGCTGAGGCAGGAGGATCACAAATTCAAGGACAGACTCAAAAATTAACCAACAAATAAGCCAGGTGTGTTGGCACATGCCTTTAATCCCAGCACTTGGAAGGCAGAGGTAGGAGGATCATAATGAGTCTACAGACCACCCTGAAACTACAGAGTGAATTTCAGGTCAGTGTGGGCTAGAGTGAAACCCTACCACGAAAAACCAAAAAAAAAAAAAATTAAAAAAAAAAGTTCTAAGAACCATGTGGTTTGTGTGTGTACACACACGTGTGCAAATGCATGTAAGTATCCTCACACTGGTGTGGAGCCTAGAAGACCCCCTTGGGTGTTGTTGGTCATGTGCTGTCCACTGGCTTTCTCACTGGCCTGAAGCTCACCAGTTAGAATGGCTGCAGAGCGAGCACCCCAGGGAATCCTGTCTCCATCCAAGTCTGGGCTTATAAGCATGCGTCATCATGCCCAGCTTCTTAACACGGGTTCTGGGAACTGAATCTCATGCTTTTGAAGTACTTCATCCGGGCATCGTGGCACACACCAGCACTCGGGAGGCAGAGGTAGGAGGATCACCATGAGTTTGAGGCCACCCTGAGACTACATAGTGAATTCCAGGTCAGCCTGGGCTAGAGAGTGAGACCTTACCCCGAAAAATGAAAAAATAAAACAAAATCAAGTGAGCATTTTACTAACTGAACTATCTCCCTCCCCAGCCCTCACCCACTGTATAGGACCTCACCCAGGCTGACCTCAAATCTGCTTCAGCTTCCCAAGTGCTGGAAGCACACGCGTGTGCTGCCATACTGGCTGGAAATCAGCTTAGACTCTCACTCGTGAGGAGGTGGAAAACCCACTCTCACAGCCCACCTACACTAGGACAGTGGAACAGCCGTGTGCCAGAGACCTTCAGTTCAAGTGGAAGCAAACACCACTCACTGGAACCATAGGCCCTTGGGAAGACCTTTCTCAGCTCCTTCAGAGCACACACAGCCGGGAAAGCTGGTTTTGAAGCAGGTGCCCATGGAAGATGCCTTCCCTCCTGTCTACAACACTCCTAGTGATAATTCTTCCGAAAGTTCGGAATGTCTTGGGACTCTCACTCTCACTCCACTCCCTATAATGCTGATACTCCTCGATCCATCAGCCCACTTAATCATATGGGACTTAGAACAATCTAGAACTTCGTCCTTCATCTGGAACATGGGACCTCTAAGATTCCCATCCAGCAGGGCTCAGGTCAGCTAAAAAGCTTTTTCAGTTCACCCTGTCACCTTGTCTCTAAATCCAAAGAAAGCTGCACCAGGATAGGAAAAAAAGAAAATCACAGATCCAGGATCTGGTTATATAGAGAGCCAGGATAATGTCAGCACAGGGTCCTCGTGCAGGAACCCCGCCCCGGACATGTCCCTCTTCCACTGAACATGTGCTTCTCACGTTACACAAGGGCTGTAAATCCACCTGCTGAACCATTGACTAGGACACAACAGCCCTTGACCTCAGGAGCGTGTGGTATGAAGGGAGAAAATGGTAGACAGGTAGGTACGCAGTCACCAGGAAGTCCCTTCTCTGGGATCAAGTGACTCTGAATCTATAACCACACGGAAGCCTAAGCTGCTCCATTAGCAAGGATCTGGCCGAGAACTTCGTCCTCAGTGACTCTGGCAGCCTCACTGAAGGAGGAGAGCAGGTGACTGCCTGCCTGCTTCCTGGGAAGGGCAGACCAACTTGTCACATACCCATCTATAAGCAGGAATGGAAAACAAGACCAATGACACACACTGGCAGAGGGACAAGGAGTGTCGGGAGCCACCACATGGAAGAGTGTGGTGGTGCGCAAGACACATTCACAGCCCAGCACTGGGTGCCCTCCCAGGGTCTTGCTGGATGCAGAATGGCACAAGGCTCTCTGTAGAGGAAAACAGAGTAAAAACACAGCCAAAGTACATGAGGTCTGTTATCAAGAAACCAATGGGAGCTGGGGAAATGACTTAGCGGTTAAGGCGTTTACCTGCAAGGCCTAAGGACCCCGGTTCGATTCCCCAGGACCCATATAAGCCAGATAAACAAGGGGCACAGGCATTTGGAGTTCGTTTGTGGTGGCTAGAGGCCCTGGCACACCCATTCTCTTTCTCCCTCTCTCAAACAAATAGATAAATAAATAAACCAACAGATACCAAGAGCACATCAAGAAATGGTCTGATGAACGTGATATGTCAATCCACAACACACACCCCCACCTGGACAAGTGGCGCTGGCAAAGGGAAAGGGCAGGACAGGGAAGAAAAGAGACAAGACACTGGCGGACGAGGGTGTCTTGGGGTTCTGGTTCACCCAAATACTTGCTGTTGGGTTGGGGACACATGAGCAAAGAGTACTCTCCACATGTATGGTGATATGGGGGACACTGCCTGCAGGCCTATGGCTGTCCTCATACCTACTGTCACCAAGGAGGTTCTGCTTGGTATACTGACTCCTCTGAGGAAACAGTCACTCTGTCCTCAAAAATGACCACTAGGAAGTGAATCCAAAGAAAAGCAGGCGGAGAAGAGGACACTTGCATGAGGTCGGAGCTGACTTAGTAAGGGAGATGGGGCACCGCTAACCAGCGGGCGAGGGTGTGCTGGAGAAGGCGGCGGAGAGGCTAATAGGGAGAGGGAGAGGGAGAGGGAGAGGGAGAGAGAGAGAGAGAGAGAGAGAGAATGGGCACACCAGAGTCTCTAGCTATGGCAAATGAACTCCAGATACATGTGCCCCTTTTGTGCACCTGGCTTTACATGGGCACTGGGGAATAGAACTTGGGTCATTAGGTTTTGCAGGCAAGTGCCTTAATAGCTGAGCGATCTCTCCAGCCCCAACATGGGGAATTGTTTTTTTTTTTTTTTTTTTTTTTTTTGGTTTTACGAGGTAGGGTCTCATTCTGGTCCAGGCTGACCTGGAATTCACTATGTAGTCTCAGGGTGGCCTCGAACTCTCGGCAATCCTCCTACCTCTGCCTCCCAAGTACTGGGATTAAAGGCGTGTGCCACCACGCCAAGCTCAACATGGGGAATTTTTAATCTTGTACAAATAACTGCTTTCTAATGTATGACTACTGCTTTATATTGTAGAACACTATTTTGGCACATTTGTTTGTATTTAAGAGTTTTGAGCCATGTCTAGTTGACTATTGTATATTTATTTACACAGCTAATGTAATTACAGCTAATCACTTAATTAGTGGAAATGTGTATAATTGCCTGATCCCAACATATAATTAAAATGTATAGAGACATTATGATTCCATTTTTTTTGAATTTAGGTTTTGAGGCCTTAAAAAGATGTTTATTAGAAATAATCAGGGGAGCAGACCATAATGGGACATGGCTTCAATCCTGAGACTATAAAACAAATTCCAGCCTGGGATAGAGTGAGACCCTACCTCAAAAAACCAAAAAAGCAAAGGAAGAAATGATCAGGGAGTACCTATGGACATCAGGCTTTCAGGTGGTTTCTCTACAAAGCAAACAAGCTGTACTACAAAATGTATTAAAACAAAGATGGGTCAACCAATGTAGCAGCCAAAGAAAAGTACCCACATTTAAAAAAGAAACAAAAGGCAGAGAGGGGGAGAGCCTGGAAAGATGACTCAGTGGTTAAAGGCACTTGCTGGCGAAGTATTAATGGCCCAGGTTTGTTTCCTCAGAACATGCATGGAGCAGGGTGCACAAGGGGACACGTGCGTCTGCAGTTCATTTGCAGTGGCTAGAGGCCCTGGCATGCCCATTTCCTCTCTCTCCTTACAAATAAATAAATACTATGTTTTAAAATTTTTATTTATTTACATGACAGAGAAAGAGAGAATGAGCGTGCCAGGGCCTCCAGCCACTGCAAATGAACTCCAGATGCGTGTGCCCCCTTGTGCACCTGGCTAACCTGGGTCCTGGGGAATCAAACCTGGGTCCTTTGGCTTTGCAGGCAAATGCCTTAACTGCTAAGCCATCTCTCCAGCCCCAGTTTGTGTTTTTAAATAAAAAATAGAAAACCAATTCTGGTCCAGGTTGGTGGATTCATCCTCCCGCAGGGAAGAGAGAGCCATTTGGCAGTGTGGTCCCTGCCAGGCAAGGTAGGCAGCTAGAAGAAAAACCCAACAGCCACACCTAGGGGCACGGAGTACACAGCTGGGCCTTGGCTGCCTCTGCCACTTCTGCTCCCTCAGTGACCTGGAAGCATGTATGCTTGTATGTCTTAGGGATTCGAGGACCAGAGATGCACTCGGTCTCTTGGGGAATTGTCTGCTGAGGGATGCTCCCATAGTGGAGTTGAACCCACTAAGAGCAGAAAACCACCCTCCACAAAGAAAGTCATAGGGTTCCTGTCCCTCCCCCTTTCTTTGTGACTTGTCCTCCCTAAAGGAGACAGAGAAAAGTCATCCTTCTCTCCTTTTATTCTGGGCTTATGACAGTACCCCAGAGGAAAGGGATGTTTATCATAAGTGCCTATTTAAAAACAGATTTATACCACTTCCTTTATTTAAATGAATGAGTTACGTTATAAAGGGGACTTACCACAACTCAACCAGTACCATCTTGGAATCATTTCTCCATATTTCTAAAACACTTGAATACAATAAAATAAAATGAAAGACACTATTTTTTTTTGCAAGTCACATCCTCAATAACCATAGGAAAGGAATGTGTTTAATGGCTGATCCTATGTAAGCCACAATAAGATGGTCTAACAAAAGGTCATCGACAAGGCCATTGTAGTGAATTACAGTTCTATATACTCAGGGCTGCTGGAAAGGCTTCCCTGTAAGGCTGAATGACAGCAAGCCTAGTCTCTGATCAATAAATATTTGGAGCAAAGCAAACTAGGTCTGGCATGAACCGAAAGGTATTCAAACTCTCTGGCTGGTGCAATTTACAAATGGACTGCGTCAATTATGTCAGCAAACTAGAGAGAGAAAGAAACCAGCACCTAAATTATACATCAGAGAGACAAGGCTGCAATTTGGGACTGAGTAGCCCATGTTATCAAAGGCAGTTCCATAATTATTCTATACAACAGCACTCGAGGATTGTCTGCAAGCGGGCATCAAGAAAGAAACGGAGCACAAATTACAAATATCAAAACAGAAGGGTCACTTATGAGAAATATTAAAACCTGGCTTTTAAGTTGGCTTGAAAGACCGTGTCTCATTCCAACTGACTAGAGGAAAGTCCCAAGGACTTTGTCTATGCTGAGATGTCCCCTGGAGTGTGTGCATGTGAAACCCCATGTTCCAGACCAGGTGACAGAGTGATGTAGCTCTATGCCATCTTTCCATGGTTTGACTTAAGGCTGCAGAGGGCAATAGCCCACGTCCTATAGAGGAACTGGGAACTGAACATTTTCACTAAGGCAGGCGCTGGGCAGACTTAGACTGCAATGAGAAAGGCCTGACCAAGCCTGGCAGGGGATACCTACAGCAGGTAGCAGGCAAGATTTAACTGTTGCTCCTGGAAACCAAAGAAAGAAACAAAGTTCATCAGAGCACAAAAAGGCAGGTGTGGCTACAGAACAGGATGGAGGTGCACACCTCTAACTCCAGTGCTGCTGAGGCAGGAGGATTGCTGTGCCTGGAGCACACAGCAAAACCCTGTTTTAAAAACATACTAGGGGGCTGGAGAGAAGGCTTAGTAGTTAAGGTGCACGCCTGTGAAGTCTAAAGACACAGGTTTGATTCTCCAGGTCCCATGTAAGCCAGATGCACAAGGTGACACATGCATCTGGAGTTTGTTTGTAGTGGCTAGAGGCCCTGGCAGACCCATTCTCTCTCTCTCCCCCACCTCTGTCTCAAATAAATAATAGAAAAAAATCTTAAAACACACACACACACACTGGGGCTGGGTGTGGTGGCACACGCCTTTAATCCCAGCAGAGGTAGGAGGATCACCAAGTTCAAGGCCACCCTGAGACTACATAGTGAATTCCAGGTCAGCTTGAGCTAGAGTGAGACCCTACCTCAAAACAAAACAAAACAAAACAAAACAAAACAAAACAAAACAAAACAAAACAAAAACAAAACAAAACACCCATAACCACGAAAAATAAGATAAAAAAACACACTAGGGCTGGAGAAGTGGCTCGACAGGTAGAGGTGCTTGCTTGCAAAGCTTGGTGCCTGGATTTGATTCCCAAGTACTTATATAAAAAGCCAAATGCACAAAGTGGTATGTGTGTCTTGAATTTGTTTGCAGTGGCAAAAGGCCCTGGGGTATTCTCATTCATTCATTCATTCATTCATTCATTCATTCATTTGCTCTCTCCAAGCCTTCAGGCAGAACACATCTATAGACTCAATCAGAGAACAATAGAAGTTATGCTAACTAACCCTGGTTACCAGCTGTCCAGTGCCATGCGTACCGCCAGTTCAGACCTCTGAAAGGTGCATCAGCTCATGCCAGGAACAGCTTTGACTTCCTTAGAAGAGGGACCATGAATGTAGAGTAATGTAAGCTGGCTTGTATTCATTGGTAGTGGTTATCAAGAATTTAAAAAATGGGGCTAAGCCTCCTCTCAAGGTCCCAAGTAAGCCAGATGCACGAAGGAAGGTTGCACATGTGCACACAGTGGTGCACGCATCTAGAGTTTGATTGCAATGGCTAGAGGTCCTGATGCATCTAATTCTCTCTCTCATATTAAAAAAAAAAGGGGGCCAGTCTGTTGGGCTTGCCTTAAAAAAAAAAAAAAAAAAAAGAGAGAGAGGTTGGAGAGATGGCTCAGTGGTTAAGGCATTTGCCTACAATCTGATGACCCGGGTTTGATTCTCTAGTACCCATGTAAAACCAGATGCACAGGGTGGTGCATGAATCTACAGTTTGTTTCTAGTGTGCTGGTGCACCCATATTCTGTCTCTGCTTACAAATAAATAAATAAATAAAATAAATAAATAAAAGAAAGAAAGAAAGAAAAATGTAAAGATGATTGCAAGCTATGGTTTCTCGAGATGAAGACAATATTGAACTTTCGGGTATAAAATGCAGCTGGAAATCATGTAGGACAGATGCAGAAAGGGGACAGGTGTCGAGAGCACGGACAGCATCTTTGCCCAGGTTGGCCCATTCTTGTCTCTGATGCAGCAGTTCCAGTGGAAGTGATGCATGGAGATTGTGGGATATTCTCGGAGCCAACTGGTTACAAATTTTCTACTCCACCAATGCTTATGAAAGTCTGAAAGTCTATGGGATTACATGAGACTCTTTAGACTCAAGAGACATGATAGCCAAATATAATGGACGACCCTTGACTGCTTCCTACATAGACAAACAGACACGACATAGCTAACACCACATGTGTACAAGAAAGGTGAACATGCAGTCTGTATGGGATGGTGCCACAGTAATTTAAATTTCTAGGGGACAATTATACTATGGTAGTATATAAAAAAAGTCCTAAAAAGAGACACATGCTATGGTCAAGAGGAAACCACCATGTGCTGCAAACTTGTTTCAGGTGGTTCTGAAAAAAAAAAAAAAAAAAAAAGGAAAGAAAGAAATTCAACACACACATATGTACTCACCCACCTACACATACACACTCCTGAATCTCCATAAAGTGTAGCATTATCTGCTCTTAAAGGCAGTTCAAAGAAATACTGGTTTTCAGTGTGCCAAACTTTGTAAACGGTTTTAAGGGTGTTGCCAAGGACCAATAACAGAAAACTCTGAATATTTTCAGTATTTATTTTTTAAATCCATTAAATGTTCCTCAAACTACAGCAGAACCCCAGGGACACAGGGAAAGGCACAGCTAATGTCCTTGCATTCACAGCACAGAGCTCTGAAGGAGTGTGGGGTAGAAAGTAGAATGTCTTTGATGTCCCAACCCCATGTGGCTTGAGCTACATTTATTTAAAGGACAAACAATTCCATATGGGTGGCTACAGGAAAGGCACAAAGGGGAGCCTGTTCTTGCCTCTGAGATGGTGGGCCAGCGACTGTGTGCACAGAGGGGTCTGGAGAAGGCCACAGGGAACACACATATAACCCCACAAACCAAGCAAGGCTAACCTTACAGACAAGGGCAGTCACTAAGTCAAGGATAGCCCTGAAGCGCTCGCTGACTGTAGGTTGACGCAGCCCACTAACCACCTCGCCCCCGCCCCCAACAACCTCCCGCTCTAGGCGCCTTGCTACTAATTAGGAGAGGATGGAGCTTAATCAACATTTCAGAGTTTTGTCCCCAGGTTTCCATTAGATTTTAATTATGTTTATTTTTTTCCCTTTCATGAATAAAACACTTCCAGACAGTTCCAAAGATACCAGAGACTTGAAAACATCATGAGGGGCAGTGAGGGGCTCCCCAGGAATATCTTGGAATGCATTGTTAGAAATATCTTAATGCAAAACAGATAATGTCCAGGAAATAACAAAACCTGGTTCTAATAGATGGAACCTTTCATATGCAAAATCATCATAGGTGTATGGAAGGAATGGGGCTCACAGTATGCCCCCCCTTTCTTCCCAGGCTCCACCCTGTCCTGTGCCTTCCTAGGCCCACTACCTATGCAGCCAAGGATAGTGAAAGGTTAGGGTGGGAGGAGGGACTGGGGTGCGACACAGTGAGGCACAGCAAGCTCCAGGGAGCAGTCTTTATACCGTGAGTGAGAGCTCTGTGTCCTTCATGAAAACCCGCCAACCACGCTGGCTCTTACCTTCACAAATTCTGTCCAATCGCTGTCGCTTGACTTTGTGCTTATCCACAAGGGCCATTCTTTATCGAACTTTGCAACTCTCTGATTCAAAAGGCAAAGCGATCCTCTAAGAACTTAGGGGAACTCGCAGGAGTCTGCGTGCATTACGCCACTATGAACCCTGAAACAAGGAGAAAAGAATCCTTACTCTCTGGAGACCTCCAGGCCGATAGGTCATTTAGGACTTTACTGCCACTTACTACATGACAGGGAGACCTGTGGTCTGTGTCCTCCCCGAACGCTGGTGGAGGGTACTCCAGGTCAGCTTTAGCAACGTCCTGCTGTCTACCCTGGATCTGTCAGGAAGCAAGTGAGCAAGCATACATACGTGTGTACATACACACACCACAATTGTCAGTCATTTTGGGAAGCAGCCATTAGGAGCACACTGGTATACTGGTGGTTTTTGGCTCTTAACTTCCAGGCTATGCCCAACCTTGATCACAACTGATTCAATGCCAAGGCCAGAAACAAAGGGACAGCTAGCAGGGCAACGCTCCTTAAGCCACAGGTGCTGCGCGACAAGGGTTGGGGTAGCCTCATAGATGCATCTGGAACACTGGGCAGCCTGTCCCAATTGTGCTGGAATGCACACACCCCACTGTGGCTACCCCGGGGCTCTCTTGAGGCATGCTAAAAGGCACAAGTTCTGTCCACAACGGACTTGAGACCATGAGTCAAAACACAGCAAAAGCCACACAACCATCCAGGTTTGCCCATGCCATCTTCTAGAACCTTCCTTGAATGCTGGGTGACAGGAGGTTACAGACATCTACATCTGACCTTGCATTTATTACCAGATTTGTAGGCTAATGATAGTTCTCTGGTGGTGCCCAATGGCTGGTGGTCCAGGATGCTTCAGGACCTGGTGTGGGAGGAAGGGGCTGACCCACACCACCTGTCATACAATGGACCTTCTAAGTCCCAGATCATGAGCCACAGCCAACCTGCTCTCGTTTGATTCACTGCTTTGGGAGCTGAATGATTTCTATCAACTACCAGAAGACTATCAGAGACCTGTTTTCTAGTCTCCTGCAATTGATTCCAAAGCCAGCATTACTTTAAAACCAACAATACAAAACACATGTGCAACGCTGCCCCCCAAAAGAAGGTTGTCTTCAGTTGTCATGCAAACATGCTGAGAAGGGACAGGACACGTTAAAGGTGAGGCTTAAGGGTTAAAGGTGAGGCGTCTAGTGTGTGAGCAATTACGCAGCATTCCAGGACTGTCTATTTGTTACCTAGGCAAATTCCTGGTAGTTAGTGGTGGATTTCCTAGCAATGAGGCTGAAAAGGCACCCTAAAGATTTATGGCAATAATTATGTGATTTTCACACACACACAAAAAAAAAAAAGGCAGGAAAAAGCACAATTTCCAACCACACACACAAAAAAATGAACATGCTGGGCATGGTGACACATGCCTTTATTTAATCCCAGCACTCAGGAGGAAGAGGTAGGAGGATTGTTGTGAGTTCGAGGCCAGCCTGGGTTAGAGGGAGAACCTACCTCAAAAAACAAAACCAAACAGAACCCAACAACCAAGAAATACCAAGCTGACACAGGAGGAAGTCTCCTCAAATGAGAGGGTCACCACATGGACACATCTGTAGAACTCTGGTGTCACTATGGTTGGGCTCTGTCTGCAAGGAAACCACACATGAGCAAGTCTCTAACTCTGATGGGGTGGAGATGGGATGGACAGGCCAGCCATGTGGCGGCCCGACATTCTCGGTGAGGGACCAGCCCTTCCCCTTTGGTGAGGCACCTCAGTGCTGGCCCCTCCTCGACTCTGACAAGAAAACAGTGTGAAAGCCCTGTTACCTTCCTCATGCAAAGAGTGAAAGAATTAATTAGTCCAAGCTTGTGTCATGGAGATGAAAAACGACAGCATTATGATTTGAAAGACGGGCTGCACACCCTCCTTCCCCAGCACCCAGTGAGGCATAATTATTCTTTTTGCTTTCCTTTGAATTTTAATTTGTATAATTAGATAGCTTACTGAAAAATTGCTAAGAGGAATCTCGATCACGCAATCAGAGAGAAGATCAGCCACCAGCTTACACACCCGTCTGTGTCCCCTGCAGATCCCCAGAGGCACCCACCCAGTTGTGTCACCAGTGAATGTGGACTTACAGGTTCGCCAGTCTCTGGGGGTGGCCCAAACTCATAGAGAGATATATCTCGTACCCCTATATGTCATTTAAAAAAATACACGAAATGTGACACTTTTCTTTGCCCCTCCCAAAGAGCAAAGCTATTTACAATGACTTAACACAGCCTTCCTAGCCAGCCACACACAGGCCTACCTCAAACACGAGCTTTGAGGCTCCATGATGACATCACAGACAGCTGTGAGAAACAACTGTGGCTTTTATTTTAAGCCAGTCTTTACTACTACGTCATGATCTTCCTGCCACTGGAATGTCATCATTGACATGAGTCAAAATGCCCAACAACAGGGCTGGAGAAGATGGCTTAGCAGTTTGCCTACAAAACCAAAGGACCCGATTCGATTCCCCAGGACCCACGTAAGCCAGATGCACAAGGTAGCGCATGTGTCTGGAGTTTGTTTGCAGTGACTGGAGGCCCTGGTGCACCCATTCTGCCCCCCCACAGAGACACACACACTCTACCTCTTTCTTTCAAATGAATAAATAAATAAATAAATATTAAAAATATCCAACAACAACAAAAAAATTAAAGAACATATAAGGAAGAAAAAAAGGAAAGGAAGAAGGGATGTGCCCTATTAGTCCACTTTTGCTGAAATTATACATTGAAACCATGACAGTGGGAAAGCTGTAGGCACAGGTGTGGTTCTAGAAACCAACAGCAGAGCAACCCTGGGGAACTATCCTAGAGCTTAGGTAAAGAGCAGATAGAGCAGGGACAGCGTTGCTGTGAGGCTCAAAGAGAACGTGCTGGAAACAGGACCTCTAAGGACTGTATTCACCAGCCTTGGACATGGCCTCAAGCCCTTCTGTCACACCACAGTCCCATCAGTGCACCTGTAGCTAAGGCAGGGAACAAATGCCTTTGAAGGTCAAGAGAAACAGGGACGGAGGGGCTTAAGGGAGAGGACAAACCTCACAGGAAGAAATCTTCCTTCTCCTCAGAAAGATGCAGGAATACCAGGGGTCCACAATGTGTCTGTCCCTCAGGTGCATCTGCCTCAAGTGGGGGTTGTGGCCTATGGCTGAAATATGTGCTAACAGGAAATCCAACCTTCAGTGGTCCTCCCACACGGAGAGGACAATTTCCACAGCTTCAGTAGCCCTATGCCAACTGTGGTAATAAAAACAACTGGTAAGTTTCAAATCGAACATGGCGGGGAGTCGTGTGAGGAAATCTTGTGCAGCCCTGCCCTGTCCCACCCAGGACATGAATCACCCCTTTGTCCGGCATACCCATGCTGTATATGTCACCTGACTGTTGGTGACTCAAGCGGCTATCTTGTTTATCAGATCAGTCTTGCACTATTGAAATCTCGCTGTTCAAGTAACACTTTACTTAATAGTGTCAAAGAGCAAGAGTCGCGACGCGGGCCATCTATCTGGCTGTGCCAAAGAAAAGCCATGGTCATCCTTCTCTGCGTGGAAAGGTGAAAGTTTGTCATGGGTATAAGATGTCCAGGGAAAACCATTTTATGTCTAGTAAAATTTGGTACTGTTCATGGTTTCAGGCATCCTTTGGAAAATCTTAGGACAAAACACTCACGGACAAAACATGAGGGTGGGGGCTGGAGAGATGGCTTAGCGGTTAAGTGCTTGCCCGTGAAGCCCAAGGACCCCAGTTCAAGGCTAGATTCCCCAGGACCCATGTAAGCCAGATGTACATGGTGGTGCATGCATCTGCCATTTGTTTCCAGTGGCTGGAGGCCCTGGTGTGCCCATTCTCTCTCTCTGCCTCTTTCTCTGTCACTCTCAAATAAATAAATAAACAAAAAAAAAAAAAAAAAAAAAAAAGGATTCTTGAGCTTAAAAAAAAAAAAAAACCACCATGTGGGGAGTAACAGAAATAAGAAAGATGCTTGGAGCCCGGCATGGTGGCACATGCCTATAATCCCAGCACTCGAGAGGCAGAGGTAGGAGGATCGCCGTGAGTTTGAGGCCACCCCGAGACTACATAGTGAATTCCAGGTCAGCCTGAGCCAGAGTAAGACCCTACCTCACAAAAACAAAAACAAGGGCCTGGAGAGATGGCTTAGTGGTTAAGTGCTTGCCTGAGAAGCCTGCCTAAGGACCCCAGTTCGAGGCTTGATTCCCCAGGACCCATGTAAGCCAGATGCACAAGGTGGCGCATGCATCTGGAGCTCGTTTGCAGTGGCTGGAGGCCCTGGCACACCCATTCTCTCTCTCTCTTTGTCGCTCTCAAATAAATAAATAAAAAGTAAAAAAAATATATTATATTCTTAAAACAACATCAGCAAAGACGCTTGGGCTAAGAACGCTGTTTGCAGAGTCTTGGTTACCACTTGTAGCTGCAGATGTGGGAGTCTGCTCCACAGGAGTGTCAAAGAAATGTGAACTTTGAGCTGAGAAAGATGGCTCAGTGAAGAAAACACTTGCTGCTGAGTACCAACGTTCAGATCGCCAGACACCATGTAAAAGCCGGAAGCTGTGGCAGGCTTCTGCAATGCCAGTGTGCCTATGGCAACAATAGAGGATTTCCCAGAAGTTCACGAGTGGAGAAGCAATCAAGAAGACCCTGCCTTCAAACGAGGAGGGAGGCAATGACCAACCCAAAAGTTGTCCTTTGACCTCCATGCAATACACCTGCACTCACAACATACAGACACACTCACCCCAATTAAATACATTTTTAAAAAGAGATGCAAAATTTAAGAAAAGGGAGTTAAATGCCACACCTTTAAGCCACAAGCTTTGATGTTAAATTGGAGGGGAAAACCATCCAGAATTAAAGGCAAAAGAAATGGGAAGGTTCACCCTCTCCAACAGAGTAACATTTGGGCAAACTTCTGAGCAACCATCAATAGCTACCTCTTTCGACAGACCAAGTCACTGTGCTGGTGGCACAGCACAGACCTAGCCTGCGTCAATTTACATTTTTAAGACTCTCTGGGAGTCTAGTTCTTGTGTTGATAAAAGATAAGGCAGCTGGGGGAATTGCAGATTAAGTGCGCACTTTAGCGTTGTCTTTCAAAACGAGAATTCTTCCAGAACTGGTTAAACATGATGATAGCTTTCATTCTTTTAAGAAAATCAGCTTAGACATTATGTTAATAAAGAAAGACCAAGTTTTGCAACTGTCTAATGGATTAATTGTAGTTAAGCAAGTACTGACAAATTCCAGAGCCAGCCCCAGAGCCTCAGAACATATCTCATTGTTGAGCATAAACAGAGTGCAGATTCAAACATGTGCAGTGGGAAGAGTTGATGCAGGCAATAGGAGGTCCCTCATCTTTCCCAGCTGGGGAAGACCAAGGGCAAGGTTTCTGGGAGCCAGTGTACTGTGACCCCGGGGAGCCATGGTGAGGACCAGGCACCTGTTGACAAAGCCTGCTGCTTTACGGGACACGTGTGCACCCGGGGCATCTGCATGCTGGCCCACCATGCACACTGCTCCTGGGGTGGTCCCCGAGAAAGCCACTGGGGTTTCTGACATCTCGGGGAAGCTGTTCTAGGATCCTCAGGCATAAAGCACACCGAATAGCTTCCTTTCTGGTAAAGAGACTGGGGTGAGCTTTCAACCCCAAAGAAAACTGGCCAACACCAGCCTTGGGTTTGGTGAGATGTCAGCCAGAACCCCAAATCACTGAAGAAAATCATCTAATCTTTAGAAGAGCTCCTCAGACTCGACTTCTGAAATGACTCATATGTACAGAATGTCTGTGTGCCCTCACATCCTGCCAGGACTGCTGTTGAAGTCTTAACATTCCAGTCCAGTTCCTAGAGGGATGGGGTGGTGGGGAGAGGTGAGAATATCCATGAGGTCCCCCTGTCATGGGTAGGGTCCTATGAATTGATTCTTTCCCACCCGCTCTGGTGAGGAAACAGCACAGTCAAGTCCATAAACTATCATTTCAAAATGGTGAAAAATACAGCCACTCACCCATGGCATTTCTATTACAGCAGCCTGGATGGACTCAGATGGACAGGTTTGTGCCTCCCCCCACCCTGAACATAGAGGAAAGGCCTCTCTTCTCCACAGTCTCCCACTCAAGCCCGAGAGGTAACCATAGGACCATTCCTGACACCTATGGAAGCTTCGCTAAGATTCCTGGACCATTCTACTACCTAGTAAGTCAGAGCACAGAACCCACTTGTCACACGCCCTTGGTCCAAGCCTTACTCTGTGTCCCTCAGGGCTATTAGAACAGACAGTTCCAGGAGACAAAACACACAACTTGAAGGGTATCTACCACAAGGTCATAGCCCCTTCCAATGCCCAAGCCAGAGATCTTCAGAACTATGTAGAACTTAAAAAGGTAACATTGTTCATATCATCTACTGTGGCCAGCCTGGGGAAGCAGCCACTACAACACACACCGTAGAAAAATAAAGACGCCAGACCATGTGATCATAGGGCCTTAACTGGATTAATATGGATTATCAAAATAAAATTCAAAACACTGTTAATAGTTTTATGCCAGGTCGTTTTTGCCATTTCTAGAGTATTATAGAACTTGGGTGTAGCCCAGCGATAGAGGGTTGGCCTAGCAAATGCAAGGCTCTGGGTTTCATCCAAAGCACATTACACAGTGTGTAAAGCCAAAGAAACATACACAGTAAGTCTGTTAGCACAGAATTCACACCAGGCCAAAGGTCGTCACAGCTAAGGGGTTTTTCCTGGGTCAACAAAGTGACATGATGCTATTCTGGCTTCGGGATTTTGGTACACGCAAAAACATTTCTCAGTGTTATATGCAAAGATTCAAGAATTTTAGCCGGGCGTGGTGGCGCACGCCTTTAATCCCAGCCCTCGGGAGGCAGAGGAGGAGGATCACCGTGAGTTCTAGGCCACCCTAAGAGTACAGAGTGAATTCCAGGTCAGCCTGGGCTAGAGCGAGACCCTACCTTGAAAAAACAAACAAACAAAAAACAACCCCCCCCAAAAAAAAAATCTAAATATTTTCACTTGCTAAAAGCTACAATGAAGGATGGAGGGTTTAAACAGAAAGGCTTCCAATTTTCCTAATTTGGGTCATAATGAAAACTAAGTGTGGGCCTTCTCGTGCAGCAGAAAGAGAAACAAGCACTCTGGTTTACAAGTTTCACACATGCTAAAAGCATTTGTCTTCAAATATGCCTTGAAAATAGATGTATCGGTTTTAATGACAGAGGCAAAATAAAGGGGATACACGTTTGATTGAAGAGAAACCCCCACTGTTTAGACCGCAGTGTCTTAAGAACGCGACAAACGTGCTCGTCCAGCTCACCATGTGCTTCCCATGGTGGCTTGAAAAGAAAAGCATGTTCTGGAGCTGGGCTGAGCTGAGCTACAGGGTCAGCGACTCACACCTTCCTCCGGGACATGACAGCTTATCTTTATTTGTTTTGATTTTTCAAGGTAGGGTCTCACTGTAGCCCAGGCTGACCTAGAATTCACTCTGTAGTCTCAGGGTGGCCTTGAACTCGTGGAGATCCTCCTACCTCTGCCTCCCGCGTGCTGGGATTAAAGGCGTGTGCCACCACGCCCAGCTTGACAGCTTGTCTTTAGTGACATGCTTAGTACATGTTCAATCTGAACATGTAAACGTGGCTGTCAGTGAGGAAGTATCCAGAGCCATTGATAGTTCTCTCAAACTGTCTATGCAGTGTTTCTGGGTCCTGTTATGGGGACTGAGGCAGTGATCCTGTGCCCTGAAAGTCACTGAGGTGAGGGTGTTATCTGTGACAAGAATATGCACACACAGGCTGTCAGATGGCAACTAACAGCCTGAGATGCAACCACAAGGCACCGCAAAGTATGTCTGAAACCTAAAGATGATGAGATACGGCAGACCATTCGCTAGATTACAACACACCAGTTAACATATAATTTCACACTGATATTCACTATAAACATATGCTACAAAAACACATTAGAAGAAGGTAGAAGATATTCCTTAGATTTACAGGTAAGCTTAGATGGGTTTTGCAGGTAATGGAGATAGAAGAATTAACATTGCTAAAGCAACTTTGATTTAGCTTAATTTAGCACATATGAATCATATCTGCATAGAGATATCTAATAAAGGCAATTATAGAAATTAGTAAATGATCAAATTGCAGGGATAACAGGCTAATTTTTTTAAAATCTTTTTTTTTTTTTTTTTTTTTTTTTTTTTTTTTCCAGGTAGGGTCTCACTCTGGCTCAGGCTGACCTGGAATTAACTATGTAGTCTCAGGGTGGTCTTGAACTAACGGCAATCCTCCTACCTCTGCCTCCCAAGTGCTGGGATTAAAGGCATGTGCCACCACGCCCAGCTTAAATCTTCATTTTTTTAAAGACATCTGCCTCTTGATTTTTGGCCAGGGTGAGGCCCCTGACTCACTTGGGGAATAGTCTGCCCTCCTTGGGGCACATCATTCCTCAGTCCTCAGCTGCTCAACTCTTTTTCCATTTTTTTGCTTTGAGGCAGGGCCTCACTCTGCAGTCCAGGCTGGCCTCGAACTCGTGGTAATCTACCTACCTCAGCTTCCCATGTGCCACCACGCCCGGCTCAGCTGCTCAGCTCTGGACACCTTAAGATCCAGAATGTGTACTTGCTGCAGTCCACAGCTGCTCCCAGTTCAGTCCTTCCAGACAGCAAGCTCAACCCAGACGAAAACCTGGCACCCAGCGATGGACCCCTGTGGCCAGCAGAGGGCACTGCTCACCCTGCCTCACCATCCCAGGCTGCAAAGACTGGGCAGCTTTCTGTCAGGTCCAATGTGGACTCCAAACAACCCCAAATGGTCAAGATTGCCCTGAAGCAAAGCCCTGGGTGCTGCCTCATGAAGGACGAGAGACAGCTCCAGTTTCCCTTCTGGAAACAGATGCTAAATGGTGTCATCTTACTTCTGCATTTACAGCCAGTGGTGCCCCCCCACACACCTCCCTTTTAGGGCCCAGACTGAGGAAAACCAGACCAAGGAGCAGAAAAGTTCCTGACCCAGGGTCTGGGGTCCCGAACCTGCAGGAAGCCATGGGAGTGACTTCCCACTGGATCTGTGGCTCATGGTAATGGAAAACAACAACAACCTGGCATTGACCGAATTGAAAAAGAAAAGAAAAAATAGTGGAGGGCTATTCTTGGGGCATCCCCATACATCATCAACACCTACGGTCCCCTTTTTTGTAACACATAGAAAAGCTCATAAGATATCCCCGCCCCCTTTTTTTCTTGCCAACACTAACGGGGGGGGGGAGGGGGACAAGACAAGGGGTTTCCCAATCTTACTCAGGGCAGGATTAAGGCCAGCTTGCCAACTAGTCTGACCTACCAGCTCTCCCGGTCACCCAGCTGTAAGGTGCTGGCTTCAAACACACAGGCGCCCACACAGTACTATCAGGGAACCCCAATGGTGTGGGAAAAAGCAGGTTGGCTTAACTCACTGATGCTGTAAGAGGGGGGACACTTGTGCCCTGGTCCAGCCTGCACACCTCCACTGAACAAGCACATTCTCTGACCATTAATTCAAAGACAAGGATGCTATGACAACATGATGCCACTGGGCCACACAGGACACTTGATATGGAGGGGTCCTGCAGGCAACCTCCAGGGTGAGCCTCATGCTCCTTTCTTGGGGCTCTGACATCACAAGCAGCTCCAGTTTTGCTCGAAACCATATGGAGTGCCTGGTAACCAAAGAGGGGCTGATAGGGACCAAACAGCAGCATGTTCCCAGGCAACCAGAGAGGGGGATTCAAGCAGGGTGGGTGAAGATAAGCTATCAATGTGGGTGTGGGCCAGGGTTCTTTTCTCCCAGAATTCAAGTGTCTGGAGAGATTATCTCACAGACCAACAGTAAGAAAAGCTCACTGCAAGCAGGCCGCCAGTTTGAAGAAACAGGCTCCCAGCACGCCAGGCCAACATCAGTCAATCAATTTCCAGAGTGGATGGCTAAGCAAAAAGTGAGACAGATAAGAAGCTATATGACTTTAAACCCTGTGCCGGGCCCGATGTGACCAGACCAGGGGCCCGATCCTACTGTGTATATAGCTCAGCCCCTCACCTACACCAACGCTTAGGCCATCACCTTCGGGACCATGTGATAGAAGGGTCCGCAGTGTCTAAGTCAACTCATCTTTCCTCTCAACTAAGATGCCCTGGGTGCAGAGGGAGACAGACTCTCAAACATGGGTGCAGAGGAGCAAGCTCGCTTCATTTAAGATGACTGATCTTGGCTAGCTGGCTACAACTATCCCAGCTCCCCAGGAGCTCTGCTCTGCCACCAAAAGCCCTCAGCTCTAGCTGTGGAAGCTCCCTGCCTTCAGGGGTGTCCACATAAACAGCGAGTAGGGAGCAAATGAATATACCGGACCGCAGAAAGTCGGACTGGAAGTGGCTCTTACCGACTTCATTTTTTTTCCCAACCTGAGTCCTAAGAAGAGGAAAAAAAAAATCTCCTTTTTACATTTTACATGTAGCTCATCAACAATACAGAACAAACCAGCCTGCAGCTATTTATCCTCCTGCACACAGTATGAATGTGGAGAATGGGGACACAGGAGTGTGGCACACAGTTCTGTGACCGCAGGGTGCCAATGGGGGTTAAGGTTAATGAGAAAGCCATTCCATGCCACAGAAATTTATCTTCAAATATAAGGGGGGAAAAAGCAAGTCCTGACATAACTCCGCTTGTTTTTCTGTTGAAGGCACCCCTGGGTCAAACACTCTTCTTGAATGAACACACTGGTTTCTCAGACAGTTCTAGTCCTGGGCTCCAAATCTTAGCAATCTCTTGGTGGGGAGAGGTTGACAATAAGGAGTGGGCAGGGGGCATTGCTTGAGGAGGGAACCTAACCCTTACAGTGTCATGGTAAGCTGGGTGCCCACAAGCCTACTGCATTCCAACCTTCTGAGGGCTGAAGACATTTGGGTGAGGTAAACGGGCGTAAGTGACAATGGTCACCTGTCTAAATCAGCACAAACCACCAGGCGGCCAAGGAGAGAATCTTATACGAAACCATACAAAAGAAATCTGGACAAGGCAATTGCCATTTAAAAACCAACTCTGGGGGCTGGAGAGAGGGCTCAGCAGCTAAAGGTTCTTGCTTGCAAAGCCTAACAGCTCAGGTGTGATTGCCCAGTACTTACATAAAGCCAGATGCACAAAGTGGTACATGTGTCTGGAGCTTGTTTGCAGTGGCAAGATGCCCTGGCACTCTCCGCCCCCCCACCAACCACTTGCCAAATAAAAGGTAAACAGAAATCTACACTGTGCTGGGGATGCTATATACTCTGGTGCCCATACTAGACAATGGATGGAGGAAGGAGGACTTGGGATACCAGAATGCTAAGTTTAAGTCCTTGGACCAGATGACACAGTCCAACAGAACACGCTCAGGCTCTCAAGGACCCATGTCTGCCTGAGACCCCACATCTATGAGCCATCCCCCAATACTTTTAACTTCATGTCTCGTGATGAGCTAACAGGTAACCCTTTCAAATGATGCTGACATTCTCAGCCCCAGTACCCAAAAGTGTGTGGCTACACTTAGATATACGGGTTGTTTGTTTTTAATGTACTGATTAACAACAACGCCTCACATATATTAGGCAAACCTCTCCACTGAGCAACACACCCAGCCCTATTTCTCCTTTTAATTTTGACTCAGGTGTCACTTAGGTGCCTGGAACTCAACTATATATAGCCCAGGTAGGCCTTGTGATCCTCCTGCCTCAGCCTCCTGAGTCGCTGGGATGACAGGTCATTAGGGTCTTAAGGACAGCAATCATGTAGAGAGTTGTGGCCACATGGTAGTTACCCTCCTTTAGAGGGGTGTTCAGAAGAATGCTGCTGTGAGGAAGGGGCTGGGGACATGCTCAGTGGATCAAGTGTTTGGCATGCAACGCTATCCGAGTTTGGACCCCAAGCAGTGGTGAACTTCTGTAATACCAGTTCACCTACAGCAAGAAGGAGGCGGAGACAGGAAAGTTTCCCAGAAGCTCAGGAACCAGCTAGATTGATGGAGGGTACCCAGCAGTAAACAAGCAAAAAGGACTTGGAGAGGTGGCTCAGCGATTAAGGCATTTGCTTGCCTGCAAAGCCTAGGGACCCAGGTTTGATTCCTGAGGACCCACATAAGCCAAGACGCACAAGATGGCACATGTGTCTGGAATTCGTTTGTAGTGGCTGGAGGACCTGATGCGCCCACTCTGTCTCCCCTGCCCCGCCCGACACACTGTCAAATAAATAAAAATTTAAAGAAAGACATAAAGGAAAGATGCGACTGGTTCTTCCTTCGCCAACCTGCCAAGAAATCAAGCCTGCCGACACCTTGATCTCAGAGGCTCAATGTCTACAGTCAGCATTCGGGCCAGCTGTGGGTCAGTCTTCTGCGTCCACAGGGAGAGCTCTCACGCCAACAAGACTTGGGGACTCTCAGAATCACATCACTAGAAGAGGAGGAAGGGGCAGTCACACGGTCGGCTCATTGCAAATCTGGGTGTCTTTAAGGAACACCACATCACCCTGAGCTGGCTGTGGGCTGAGAGGGGCTTGAATGTCCCTCCCAAACTCACCCTGTAACCTGCTCAATGTCTGAAAACTCTGCTCACACGGAGAGGCACGCCCTTGAGGTGCTTGCCAGTGGCTGCTGAGCTCACCAGATCGGACAGCAAAGAGACAGCTGGCAGACCAGCCAAGCCCCTACCACACCCAGCGAACAGCTATGACAGGCCTGGCCTGCATTTACAAGGGGCGACAGACAGAAGAAATCCTATCTAGAACTTTTCTTGCTGCGTGTTCCATGGCCCCAACATGTGAGTTCATAGTTGTGTACACACTGTCCTATGTCCTCTGGACTATCACCATAGAGATTCCTCCACCCAATGCCAAAATGAGGAAGTAAAGAAAGGTGATGTCACAGTGCCCATGTGTGTGGCCAGTGGGGACCTACATGGCTCCTGTGGACTGACAACCAACAGGGAATACCTCAGTCTGGCCTTTGCTGTGTAGTGTGGCGCAGTTGAGATTCGCGCCTTTATGCTCCCAGACATGGGGATTTCTGCTTTGGGTTAGCACTCAGGCCCAACCCACTCAGAGATGATTGATTGGCTCTACTAATGTATGCCTTTGGGACAGCCTCTTATATCTCCAAAATGTCAACATTCTTGGCAAGTTCTGAAGGGAGACTACATCTCACTGTAAAGTATCTCCAGCCTGCTCTCAAATTCCAGTTTCCTCAGAACGGACGGACGGATGGATGAACAGATGGGGGGGAGAAAAGAAGAGAGAGAGAGAGAGAAAGAGATATTCATGTAGCTGCTTAGCCTAAGTACACTTATTTCTTCAAAAATGCAGAACTTTGCCAGATGGTGGTGGTGCATGCCTTTAATCCCAGCACTCAGGAGGCAGAGGTAGCAGGACTACAGAGAGTTTGAGGCCACCCTGAGACTATAGAATGAATTCCAGGTCAGCCTGGGCTAGAGTGAAAACCTACCTTGAAAAAAAGAAAGAAAAGTGAAGAAAAGAAAGACAAAAAAGAAAAGAAAAAACAAAATGCAAAACTTTGAAAGTAATTCAGGTAATGATTCCACACAGCCATCACGGAGCTGGGGTGGGTGGCATGTTCCAAGATTCTGGGGCAGACAAAGGGGTAGATCGCTCCGGATCATTGTCTCTCACCTGTGAAGGAGGCTTACCTGGATCTCAATCAGGTGACCGTGCCCCTCTCCTGCCAGAAGCAGATCCTATTCTTACTACTAAGGCTGTAAAAAGAACACCCCAGGCCCTTGTTCCTTTATGTAATCTCTACTTACAACAAGCAGACAAGGCAGACGTTGGGAGGCTACTTCAGAGACTACATTAAAGGCAGCCATGGCTTCCAGCATGGGGTACTCTTTCCCTGGGGCTGGAGGTCCGAACAGCAGCCATATGGGAGAGGCCCGTGCAACCAACTGAGGCCCTGAGCCCGGCCAATTAAGCCCTCATCAAACACATCCTTTCCCAGTCCAGCCATCAGTAATGTTCAGATTCCAGTACTGCAGCCACAGGCACCCAGTTAAGCTGCGCGGATTCTAACCTATGGAAAACGAGATGACAGGGCTTGTGGCTTAAGCCTCCAAGGTCTGAGGTAATTTGTCACCAGCAATAGAGAATACAACTCTTCACAGCCTATTGTGAGAGTCCACCAGACAAGACAAAGCCATGGATGCATTTGTGGTGCACGACACCCAGCTCCTGGCACCTACAGACCACAGAATGCTGAGAAACCCACCGAAGGCTGTAAATCCCAGCCGCCCACACTTATATAGGCTAGGTCTGTGATATATCCACTCCGTGAACTCCCAGGATAAACTCCCACTCTGCTCACATCAGCAATACCCAGCGGGCCCTAAGAGCGGAATGTCCGCCGCTATATTCACTTACCCCAGACACTTAAATAAATTCCACAGCTACACTCCACATGCACACAGGTAACTAAGGCACCCGGGGGTCTCCACTCTGGCTCATGTACAACCATCAATCTGGGGGGACATTAAGAAGAGCTATCAGAGCCGGGGCCCCACATTAAGAGTGTGCCTTCTAGAGAGCATCCTCTACATGGTAATTCATTGTGTAAACACACACTCCAGCTTTCTTAGAAGTGGTCCTTGAACCATGGCTACTAGTAGGTATGAGCTCTGCGACTGACAAAGAAGATGCAGGTGAATGGTAAAGGCAGTGTGCCTTGCAGAACACAAAATACAGCTATTTTTGATAGGAGTCTATAGGCATGAGCTCTGAGATGCTGGCAAGCCTCACCTGGACCCTGGGGAGCCAAGGAGAAGCTACGGAGGGCAGGTGTGGCCACATGTACAGAGAGACATGTGTAAGCAGGATAATCATGGGCATTTATGCCTGTGCGGCCCTTGATGGCTTCTTGGGGCCATGGCAGCCGAGGCTTTTCAGAGTTTAAAAGTTTACAAATCCTGGGCCTAGAGAGATGGCTTAGTGGTTAAGCAATGGCCTGTGAAACCTAAGGACCCCAGTACGAGGCTCGATTCCCCAGGACCCACGTAAGCCAGATGCACAAGGGGACGCATGCATCTGGAGTTCGTTTGCAGTGGCTGGAGGCCCTGGCGCTCTCAAATTATTAAAAAAAAAAAAAAAAGTTTACAAATCCTACCTACACCTTTGGACAACTGGAGACTTTGATCAAGGCAGTTCACACAGTTCCTGCCTCTGCTTGTTCTCCAGAACCCTCGTGTATACACCCACCTCCTCCAGGAACAGCTCTGCAGGGGTTTCTTTGTGCAAAAGTCTGAAGGCAAGAGACAGCCCTAAGCCACAGAGGTCATGCTGCAAATACAGTAGTTACGTTTCATTCACTCCATCCTACAGCCCCAGACTGAGTGCTTCAGTTCAAAGAGAATGGTCAATAAAGGTGCTGACAAGAAGGGACAAGGGCAGGCAGGCAGGGAGAAATGTCCAGCATGGGCTCCTCCCTCTGAGGGCTGGGGCTGTGGGATGACACCTGCAGGCTTTCCTTGAAAACCAGTGTGCGTGTGGCCAGAGACCTGTCCTATGTAGTCCCCTGCTGATTCTCAGGGCTAAGGCAGACAGACAACCCAACATATTGACCAGCTCAATCAAGTCTTCATATCCGCTCCCTACCCCAGCCTTGCCCAGACACCAGGACCGTGGGTCGTTGGCTCTGAGAAGCCCTGGAAGCCCAAGGGACCAGCGGCATCTGTTATCTGCTGAAAGTTCCTTTCCTCTGTAACTTGCTAGGCTAAGACATGACTCAATTTTGTGCAAAGGCTCCAAACCAATTCTATCTGCTTGTCTTCCAAATGGCTAAGCTGCATGCAGCCCGCTCTCTTGACAGATGCCAGCTATACAAACTCCCACGGGTCAGGACCTCTGACTTGGTCACTCGATGTGAGCCGTGACGCACTCTGGTCCTACAGGCACCGATCACTGGGGAGTTCCACGGCTCAGTCTACAGCTCTGCTCCCAGGATTTGGTCAGTGTCACGACGCAGAGCTCCAGAAGATTCTTTCGCCACGCTTTTCACAACATTCTGAGTTTGCCACTCTGGCCCATCCCTACTTGAAAGATGTCAGTGTCGTTCTGTGCAGAGTGCAAGGCAGCCTCTGGCTAGAAGCACAAACATTTGCTGGATCTGGGTCAGCCGCTGCCCAACCAAAAAAAAACTCCTCACCAGGCCAATCAGAGAGAACTCAGGAAGGGTTAACTGGACCAAAGGGACAAAAAGAACAGAATGGATGAAAATGGCTGCCATATAATTTGATGAGGTCAGAGAGTACAGGGGCCTAATGACACTAGTAAGAAAAAACATCTGGCAGTGTCAAAGGGTCGGCAGGAAGTGAGTGGGGTTTCTGTGGCTCTGATTGGCCAGCCCGACAACTCCTAGAAAGAGACACACATGGCTTAACTTAGCCCCAGAGGCCAACAAACCCCTTCAATTGTGTTCTGACCAGCCTTGCCTCCAAGACCGTCTGGGACCCTGACTGGCAGCTACTTTCTGTTCTCCCCTGAGGATCACTGAGGCTGCAGCCCTCCGAGGCAGCCGTCTTTGGGACATGGCATCTGGTTGGTGCACACTGCCTCCTGGGTCCCACGATCTGCAGGCTTTACGTTGTCCTAGGAACACATTTGGGTCATTTGACAAGCACATGTTTCAAGGAGTCTATCCTCACAAAAACCAAAACAAGAGGTTCCTTGGGGAAAACAAGTGCTGATACACAGCACAGCTTAAAATAGGGTCTGTTTCAGCCCTAGCCTTGCAGCCAACTCACCTCACAGTGCTCCTGCAGGAAACCAGGGTTGTCCCTGCTCGGGCCCCCTCCCCTGGGGCTCAGGGGACCTGGTCTTTGTTACACTAGGTCCTGGCCTGTTCTGCTTCCTGTCCACAAGACCCAATGGGGGGCCTCACAGGAAGCCAGGCGTGGCCTACAGTAGAATTTGGGCCTGGTGCACTCCATAAACTGGAGTTCCAGCCTTCCCACCGGATTTGGTAAGACCCACAGGCCTTTTAGAGTCAGTGCCTGTCTGTTCTGTATGGGCTGTTAGTTTTACAGAAGGCTTGACTGTTAGAAAAAACACACATGTCACCTGGACTTAACCACTGTGCAGCGGGAAAGGCTAGGTGCCTGGTTTCATCAGTTTCTGAAAGATTAGGCAGGAAAAAAGCCAGAAACAGCTTCTATTCTAAAGGTCTATTCTATTCCAAGGGTCTAAGCACAAGCAAACCCCCAAAGAAATCCTGAAGTTCTTCAACTGACAAATTGTACATGCCCTGAACGAGACAGTGCTCCTGCGTGGTCCCTTGTGTTTCTTCCTGCCTGCCAGCTCCAACTGGCCACACCTCTCCCACTGATCTCATTCATTCATTCATTATCTCAGAATGACCTTAAACTCTTGAGCACATCCAACCCTGAATGCTGGGATTATACAGGCTATGCAGCGCTGGGAATAGAACCCAGGGCTTTGTGCATGCTAGATAGGCCTACACCAAAGAGCTATAATCCTGGCCCTTTTGGACCCTTCTTTTTATTTTTAAATCTATTTATTTGAGACAGACAGAAAGAGATAGATAGACACACACAGGGAGTGAAGATATTGAGAATGAATATGTATGCACACTAGGACCTCATGGCACTGCAAACCAACTTCAGACACATGCGCTACTTTGTGCACCTAGATTTATGTGGGTACTGGGGTATCAAACCCGAGTATAGTCAGGCTTTGTTAACAATGCCTTTTAATTGCTAAGCCTTATTTCTGGCCTTATTTGTTTGGCACATGTATGTGTGTGGTATGCATGCATTTGTGTACACACGTGGGCATGCAGGGGCCAGGGGTTAATATCAGGTATCTTCCTTGGTGGCCTTCCTCTTTATTTTACTGAGGCAGGGTATCATTTAAGCCCACTGATTAAGCAAAACTAGTTTCCATCCTGGGGACCCCAGGTTTCCATCTCCCAAGAAGCCCACCCAGAATTGATGAGGGTGCCGGGGACCACAACTCCAGCTCTTATACTTTTGTGGCAGGTGCTTTATCCACTGAGATAGGTACCAACCTAGGATCCCAAGAACAGTGTTGGCAGAACAGAATTTGTCTGTGGCATAACCATGCCCTGCCGACCCTGAAGAAATGACACACATATACAAAGAATCAAGTCAGCCAGACTGTGAAGATGAGCCTCCATCACCACTAATGTCACTTCCCCAAGTTCCGGTGGGTGCTGTCTGATCCAAAGGTTCTGCACACCAGAACCACCAAGGGCTCTGGGTGTGGCCTGTTCTCTGCTGAAGGTGCTAAGCGCAAAGGGAAGAAAAGACACATGCCTTGTTCTCTCTCATATGTGCAAACTAGCTTCTAATTTCTCTGTTTGGGATTGAGATGGAAGTGAGTGTGGGCAGAGGTCAGGAAACTAGAAAGTCGCTCTTGAGAAGACAAAAAGGGGGTGTGGAGAAGGTAACAGAACACATGTAATATGAAAGTAGAAAAGGAAGACTGAAGGCTGAAGGGTTGTGGGAAGGAGGGCAGGGAGGTGGAGGGGATACTTAATACTAAGTATGTTATGAGAATGCCATATGGAAAATTGTCACTTTGTATGCTAATTTTTTGCAGGAGGATTGAGGTAGGGTCTCTGGCCCAGGATGACCTGGAATTAACTACCTAGTCTCAGGGTGGCCTCGAACTCAGGGCAATCTTCCTGAGGATTAAAGGCATGCGCCACCACACCTGGCTCTAATTTTTTTTTTTAAGTGTATGCTAAAGTTAAAGAAAACTCCAAGCAATTCTGGTGTTGCAGGGTGCTGGGGGTTTGGGCTGGCTTATACATGAAAGTCGAAGAAGGCTAGGACACAAATAATTCCATTCTTATCAGAAATGTGGGGCGGGGGGAGAGCGAGCACAGGCTGACAAGTGCTTGATTTAAAATTTAGCTTGGACCTAAAATATGCCAACACCTATCCTGATTCACACACTTGTCCTAGACCCAAAGAGCTGAGCCCACCACACCAAACCCTTCTACTAGGCAGACAAGTGGGAGTCACCACACTGCCACACTGGGCTTACCAGTGTGTGTCCCTCCAACCCCTTTGGGTTGCCCGCATTGACCAAGCTCGCTGGAGCTGAGCAGAGGTGCGTGTTTGGGATGGACGCGGGGTCTGGCTTGCTCATCTCCTGGAGGCACCAGGACAGGCTCATGCTCAATACCTCACAGTCATCTCCAAGTCCAACACACAGCTACACAGAGCCAGCTGCCCTGCCCTGGGGTCATCCTTCCCAGGAGGAAGCTCAAGACTCCGGGCCTCTTCCATGTAACGAAGGTTCTCACGGGGTGGGTGGATGTGAACCAAGTCACTCTCTCACAGTGAACCATTCGGAGGCTAAGAACATGTGACCATGCAGAGGAGCCACACAAGCATTCCCCACAGCACTTATTTTTAAGGCGTCGTGTGCTATTTTTACACTCCACAGAAACTGCCAAGGGAATCCACAGAGGAAAACAAAGCCGCCACAACCACTGGGGCTACTCCGCTGCACAGGATGAAGCATCATGGCACGCCAGCTGCTCCCATCTCTCAGGGATGAATGTCACGAATCAATCATTTGGCACTGTTTGAGATCCAAGAAAAGCTAGCCCCAAGTACTTTTTATTTATTTTTTTTAAAACTTTTTAAAAACTTTTTTTATTTTTTTTTGGAGAGAGACAGAGAGACAGACAGAGGGAGAGGAAGACAGAGATGGGCACACCAGCAGTGTCTCAGCTGCTGTGAACGAAATCCAGATGTGTGCGCCCCCTTGTGGTCAAGTGCGGCATTGCGCCCTTGCGTCACTTTGCATCTGGCTAACCGTGGGACCTGGAGATTGGAACAGCTGGAGATTGGAACCGGGTTCTTAGGCTTAGGAGGCAGGCGCCTTAACCCCTAAGCCATCTCTCCAGCCCCCAAGTACTTTTTAAGTGTAACCACAACACTTTCCCCCTACAGGCTGTGAGGTTCCACCTGTGACCCGTGTGTGCCTCAATGAGTGACAACCATGAAGATGGAAACGGAGGAGAGTCCCTATGCTTCCGCCTCAGCAAAGGAAGGTTCTAGAACTTCTACCTCTGCCCACAGTTGTGTGCAGGGCAGTCCCTGTGGCAGAGACAGGAAGCTACAATTTGAGAAGACCATGACCAAGAGGGGAGAGGGAGCTGAATAAAGGGATCTCAGAGATTTTTAGTCGTGAACCAGAGTAGGTTTCTCTAGAAGATGAACTGGGCAGAAGACACCCCCCGTGGTGTGACATCTGGGCATAATTTACACTGTTCTAGTCTTCTGGCTGGCTCTGGAGGTGTGTCCTAGGGTACCCTGCAGCCAGCCCCTGTTAGATCCTGGGTCATCATGGGCCTCATCGTGCAGGACTCAACATTCCTGCTGAGGCCACCAGCCCTGCTTTGCATCATTTTTAACATCCAAGACACCATTTCCTGAGACCTTCCCAACAAGCTGAGCACACTGCTTTCAACGAAGGCTTTGGCATATTTTCAGGACTAAGCAGAATGCTATAACAAATATCTTACTTTCCTCTGTTAGGACAGCCAGTCTCTACAAATGCCTTCCTCACGAATTCCAGTAGAACTACCCCCTCTGGTGGAAGCAAGGGCGGCAGACCCGGGATTGGGAGAAGCTCCCATGAGCACGAGGCTGTGGGTGCTCACACTTCCCTCCAGGGTGGCTCTTTCTCCAGCTCCTCCACCCTACTCATTCCCAGCAGGCTTCGGGCAACAGGTGTGGCAACCGGAACATTCCAGAGCCAACAAAGTGTCCTGGGTCGTGTTCTCAGCACCTCTTATGTACTCACTCATTCTTCTGGAGTTTTAGGAAACAGGTGTTATTAACCTTCATTAAATGACAGAACTGAGGCCCAGAGCAGAACACGGCTCACAGCTGGAATGGACATGAGCCCTGGAGCTAGGAGGCAGGGCTGTGTTCACACGCCAGGGCTGTGACAGCACTTCCTAAATATTTCATTTAAACTTTACACGTGTGTGTGTGTTTTTACATCCATGTGACAGTGTGAGCACAGCTCATGTGTGGAGGTTGGAAGATAGCTTTTCAGGACAGTCCTTGCTTCTCCACCTCTTTTGAGAAAGGGTTTCACTCTGATCTTTGTTGCTCTTACCTCAAAATTCTGGTTAAGTCTCTTGTCTCTGCTTCCCACATCCATATGAGCAAGCTGGAATCACAGAAGCCCTTTCCACTGAGCCATCTCCCCAGCCCTGTTTACTTTAAATGCTAAATTCAGAGTGCCCTAGCAGAAGCCCTTGCAAGGCAAAAGCAAGTGAGCACAGAGGAATGCAGGTGATCGGAGTGGCCGGATGAGGCCTGGAGTTTGCACCCTTAGTTTGGGACAACTAGAAAGAGGGATGTCCTGGGAGAGGGATACATAGGAGCTCACAAACTCATGCTCTGAGAATTTTTAGGTGTGACAACAGTATTGCTGCTTTGCATTTCAACAAAAGACATCCTGGCTGGCCTTGAGGTGCAACAGGAGTGCAAATGACAGACTCTAAAAGGCATCTTTTCTAGTAGAACACAATGAAAATGACTGATGTAATGACAAGATTTGCTCTGAAGCCATCTGGTAGGACCAGTGAGGTAGGCCATTGAAGCTGGCTAATGTCTGCATCTGTTTTTGTACATTTTTTTTATTTGTGTGTGTACGTTTTGGTCCTAGTGCACACATGTGTGTGCATATGGAGGCCAAAATGAACTTCAGGAGTCTTTCTCAAATGCTCTCTCCATCTTTTTTTTTTTGGGGGGGGAGAGACAGAAAGAGAGAGAGAGGGAGAGGGAGGGAGGAGAGGACAGACAGATGGGCGCCAGCAATCTCTCAGCTGCTGAGAACGAAATCCAGATGTGTGTGCCCCCTTGTGGTCAAGTGCAGCATTGCACCCTTGTGCCATTTTGCATCTGGCTAACCGTGGGACCTGGAGATTGGAACCGCTGGAGATTGGAACCAGCGTTCTTAGGCTTAAGTGGCAGGCGCCTTAACCGCTAAGCCATCTCTTCAGCCCTCCATCTTATTTTTTGAAGCAACATCTCACTGAACCAGGAGCTTGCCAATTTGGCTAGGCTGGCTGGCCAACAAGCCAAGCCCCAGACATCCTCCTGGCTCTGCCTCCTCAGCAATGGGATTGATTACAGGCAGGCATAGCCACACTTATGTGGGTGCTGCAGGTCCAAACTCAAAGCCCTCGTGTTTGCTTTAATGACTGGGCCATTTCCCTGGCCCCTATTTTTAACACACTTGAAACTCTCTGTAAGTTATTCTATTTGTGGAATGGCTGAGAGGGTCCCCGTTAGCCAAAGGCATTCTCTTCAAATGGCCCAAGGCCTCAGTATTCCTTCCCATAGAGGTGGGAAACACAGCCTCTGGGACAGGCTCACTGCACACCACTTTCCTGGAGGGCACACTCTGGGAAGCTGGCTGGGCTCCAATCAGCTGAGCCAGGCCTGTGCCCTGGGAGCATTGTCTGGGCAGCAGTGCATGGCTTCGAACAGCAGCCCAGAAAGGACCCTGGCTGCCATTGTCTGTGTCGCACAGTTCAGTATGACCCACCAAGAAAGCCCCATGACCAGACTGTCCTTCTCTACAAAGTGAGCTGGAAAACTACTTGCAGTTGTGCCAAGCACATCTTGCTCTGGTGGGTAAAAATATCTCATGGAATATACCTGGCATCATTTGTTGATGTGCAAGCCCCAGTATGCTTTATCCATGTAAGTGAGCACTTGATCACAGCCTGTGCTCTGGTCATGGGAGGAACCCACGGAAGATGTGGGGGTCACATGAGGATTCTTAAACATAGCAATCAGTGTGATGGCCCTTAAACAGAATTCTTTCTTGCTGTGGCAAAGCTGTTCAGTTATTCTGAATGTATGTATGTGAGAGAGAGAGAGAGAGTTTCTTGTCCTTTGGCTTCCCTCCAGTAGTAAAAATTAATTGCCACATAAAATTGCTGATTCCTACCAAATGAAGCTATACGATTTATCAACTTGTGGATGGCGCAAACTCAATAGTGGTTTAACTACATCACCTGAGTTATAGCTGTGTTTTCTCTCAGTGACAGCTTTACAGGCAATGTAAGTTTTGTGAATTCATTCACGTAGGACAAACTTCCAAAGTAAACAAAGGCATTAAGCAGGACGCTCCCCTGTGGTTTTGTCCCTGTTCTCAAAGCTAGGGGAAGAAGGCCGGACTCCCCACTCAAGGCCTTCTCTTAAGGATGGGAGCCCATGGGGCTCACCTGCACCAGTAAATTGAGCAACTTCCCAGGCTGCTGCAGCTGTACCTTCTCCGTGAGTACTAACTACCCTCTGATGACAAAATGCCTCTCGTCCAAACTGTAGAGCCCGTTGCTCTGGTGTGTAGGAATCCCGTTACTTTAAAATGCACTAAAAATAAATCACTGCCAATAGTTGTTTTGTGTGTGTATGTGTGTGTGTGTGTTTCTGCCAGGGCCATGAATTTATAAATAGGTCACATGGTGCAGTAGACACCGAGATGGAGAGTAACTCGGACAAAAAGCCAAATGACAGGGACAGAAGAAGCAGGTGACGCCATCTTTATTTTACTAGGCTGACTCCCTTGCCTGGGAGTCATCCCTGTGTTTTTATGGGCTGTTTCTGTTTTCCCTGCCCCTTGTCCCATGCCTGTTGGATCAGATGCTCACTCGGTCTTTTTCTAATTCAAACAGAAACAGGCATGAACTGGTGTGTTCCTTTCCAGCTCACCCAAATCCAATCCTTTAAAGATAAATGCCTCTGGAAGAATCTCTGGGAATAGCATCTTCAGCAAGGAAAATGCTAGGGTCACTCATCGGTCCTCAAGAAGAAAATAAATAGCCCTGACTTTAGAGGGAGATGTGCCCTACCTAACTGTGAGACAAAACCACGAGCAAATGGCACGCTTGCTTTGTGCTGTCTGCTCTCGTCCCATGGTGGGGAGGCTGGGATCTGGGTGACAAGAGAATTCTGCAGCAGAACGTAAAATGACTTAACTCAGGAGACCAGCTTGTCTCAGGTTACTAACCAGCATGTTGACTTTTCTGATTTCTGGCTGCTTGTTTGTTCCTTTATATAAACCTTGACTCCTCCCTGCCCATGTAGTGAGAAGGCGGGGATTCTGGCTAAGCTTTGTGGGCAAGGTCACGGGGAGACCAAGAATGAAACCTTTCTGGTTTGGTTGCTTACCTCAAAGCTGGTTTTGTTCTTTCTTGGCCACATTTTGCATATTTAGGATTTCTGTTTCACAAGTTTCCCTACCCCACTGGTTTTACTGCTTATGAGAAGAGAATATTCTCGAATGAGTATCATAAGCACACCCGCAGGTAACCGCGACTGCTTTGCATAAAATAAGAAATGCCCAGGAGAACCGTTGGTTGGTGATGAAATGTTGCTTCTAGAAAGTACACTGTGTGGTCCCCACTGCCGTGTGCTGCCCAACCAAGTCTGTGGGCCAGGGTGGCTGCTTGAGAGAATGCTCTGATGGCCTGGGTCACTCTTGGACCCAGCCTTGCAAACAATCTAAGGAAAAGCCAGCATTTTAAACCTATGCCCCTGGCTGCCTCGGCTTTTGTACCTGTGGGTCTCAAGAGTGGGAAGCAAATGGGAGTCCCAGAGAAAGCAGAGAAGAGACGGAAACACATGCTGGCCATGTGACCAGGAGATTTAGGTCTCAGATGAACATCTCCCCAATTCCAACAAAGTCCAGGCTCACTTTCCTCTCCTGGCCACCTTGGCTCTCCAATGTGACTGTCAAACAAGAGTCACACCGCCAGAATCTCCAGCCTCCCACCTCAGCTGCCATTAACATGACAGCTGCTGTCAGGCACAATGGCCAGTCATCTAACAAGCCATGTACCAAAATCCCATCTTCCACAGAGCAAGACTCAATGCCCGGCGGTCCGCATCAAGACCAGCAGAAAACTGCGAAGCCCCAGCTGAAACCCTCTCTGCTTCTGACATGTCAGATGCACGGGTGGCACAGAGAAGAGCGTCACCAGGCAGGCAACACAAGGTGTTCATTTAGTGGGAAACATACTGTAAACAATGTGATGGCACCATGCACGGGGAGCGGCAGGGGAATGGCACGGGCGTGTGTGTGTGGCAAGGTGGCTCAGAAGCGTGGGCAACCTTTGATTAACATCTCCACAGTGCGGAAGAGGACCACAATTGTACATATGGCCACTGACCTTTTTTCTAGCTCTACCACGTGGCCCTGCGCGTATCACCTGAGCCATCACACCTTGGGGATCCTTATCCATAAAAGGAACTACTTAACCAGAATTTCAAAATATGTCTCAACAAAGAGACTAACACATGGTAACTTACCTCAGCAAATGCCTCAGGGTGAACTGAGGTGAGCCCAGGGTGGCCAGGATCTGCCTCTTTATATACCTCCTGGGGAATGGACTGTGGTGAACGGGACATAGACCAGGCCTTCAAATTCCTTCGACTCAGGCCAACCAAGGGCTCGCAGGACAGAGGACAATGGTACCTCCCCCTTTGGCACTAGAAGACACCTCCCTGAGAAAACTTGCCATGTGGGAAACTCAGCACCAACTAGCCGAGGAAAAGCCAACATTTAACCTGACGCATCTGGCTGCCTAGGTGCACAGGAAAATAGCTTCCCATAGAACCCACACAGCTCAGGCGAAGCAAAGTGCGTGTGGGTGTGTTTCGGCTCCAGTGTGTCCCTGCACGGGGCCCATTGTGAAGCCCTGTGGTGACTCCAGGCATCTGTGAGGGCGTCGCCAGTGGCTCTCCCTTGCTTGCTTCACAGGCGTCACTTCAGCAGTGGGCCTTGGGGTGTCGAGCGCCACTGGATGGACACTCACCACCCCATGCAGTGAGATGACCCTTGCCTCAGCTGGTGTGCAAAAGCAGCCAGAAAATAAGGAAGATGAGGATAAATTCTGTTGCTCAGCATTAAGAACCACTGATCCTAACTTCAGAGGATTCTGGGATGGTTTGTGGTGGATCCAGAGTTCTATCCCAATGAGCTTCCTGCAACTATAGGTGACGTGTCTGCTCTGAGCAGATGGGTGCTAAGCTGCTTGCCAGCCACAAGGCGAGGACCACAGAGCAACTAATTAATCCCAAAAGTCTGTCTTTAGCAAGGAAAACTATAGGCATCATAAACACAAAGAAAATGGTAACTTGTGCATGGAGACTTATGCCCTTTCTAGCACAATAGGGAGTCACAATAACCTAAGAGAGCAGGTGGACCTGGTGGTACAGGTGCTTCCCAACTATTGGGAAGCTGAGGCAGGAGGATAGCAAGCTCGAGGTCAGGGTGGGCTACATATTTTAAGAAGAGCCTGTATAACTTAGTGTCCCCCCCATTTCAAAGTAAAGAAAGAAGGGGGGGTTGGAGAGATGGCTTAGCAGTAAGGTGTCTGCCTATGATGCCTAAGGACCCTGGTTCAATTCTCCAGGTCCCACGTAAGCCAGATGCACATGCCAGTATGGAATTTGTTTGCAGTGGCTGGAGGCCCTGGTGTGCCCATTCTCCCTCTTTCTCTCTCTCTGTCAAATAAATAAATAAATAAATAAATAAATAAATAAATAAATAAAATTTCAAAAAAGGGATATGGGCTAATGGTAGAATGCTTGTCTAGCACGTGTGTGGCCCTGGGTTCAATTGCCAGTACCACAAAACTCTCTCTCTCTCTCTCTCTCTCACACACACACACACACCTAGAAAGCTAAGTAAGAATTATATTCCTCTCTTTTGGGAACCTAAGGATTGGCTAGTGATCACGAAAAGGAGAATGCTTCTTTCTCCCCAAAGACAGGTTGGAGGTTGTAATGGTGGGGGTAGGGGGGAGAAGGGGTAACACAGGAAGAAGTGACATTGTGGAGGGTCATGAATTCACTGCTGGACCCCAGGGGAAATGCCTGGCCAGCTTCCTGGAACAAGAAAGGGTTCAGTGCAGAGGCAGACATGACTGCTGGGTTTGTTGCAGGTCCCATGTAATGCACAGCCCAGGAAGGCTGGGTGTTTGGAACGGGGGCTCTGGAGGGGCTCACTGCTTTTCCAATTGCTTTGCAGCTGGCTGGGCAGGCTTGCTTCACCCTGCTGGGGATGGCCAGCTCGGTGCTCACAGGAGGGCTGCTCCTGTGGTCCCTGGGAGGCCTCGTTCTCCCTCAACAAACACACCAAGTCTGTTGCACTTGGAGCATCAGGCATTCTGGATTCCGACATGAAACCTTACGCAACTCAGTAACATCTCTAATCTTCAAGCTCTGGGCTCATCTGAGGCAGGGAGATAAACTGCACATGAAGGGCTTGGGGCAGAGCAGGTGCCCACCACCCTCCCTGGATGGCCTCAAGGCTGATTACTCCTGGCTGACTACCCCGTGACCAAGGTTCCTATCCCCTGGCCTGGCATGGTGACATTCTCCACTCCATCCTCAGGCCAGCTCATAATGGCCAGAGGCCAGCACGGTGAACCAACTGCTTTACAATTTTTAGGGAGTTTAAATTCCAACATCAGTACCAGGAGAAGGCTCATCCATAAAACACCTATGATGAGTTCAACTAAAAAGACACCGGTTTTCCAGAATGGAATTCCTATGGCAAGACATGGTCACTTCTGTTTGCTGAGCTTCTGCTTATTGCAAAGAAGGGACCTCCAAGCTAGCTGCCTGATTCGCGAAGGCTCTCACATTGAGCATTTCATTGATTCGCATTCTGCTTGACCCCCACAGAAATGGAACAAAAAGCAACGATGTGAAATTATTTCTTTCTCTCCCTCTCTCACACACACATACACCTTTAGGAATTGAACAACATTATATGAAGAAAAGGTGATCCTCTCTAAATAAAATACAGCCTTCAGTTGGTATTATTTCATTAAGTTCAGCAAACATACCACATTAATGTAAGAGGTTAATAATAGGGACAGCCAGGTGGGAAGTACACGGAATATTATGGTCTCTGTGTTTCTGTGGATTCCTTCCCCCTCCTGCCCTTCAGAGCAGACTTGCTCTGCTCTGTGCATGTTGAAAAGCTGTTCCCTCCACATCCAGATGCTTCTGCCGTGTCGGGGGGCGCGCATGCAATGGCCCAGTTGTAGCCTACACACCTGGCAGGGACTTTTGGCTAAAAAGCGAGCACCTGCCGAGAGGGGAGGCTGGGTCACACAGCCAGCCCTGGGTGTGGCACTAGAGGCCTGTTAGAGGGCACAAGCTGGGGAAACCAGGAAACACAACCAATAGCCCTCAGTGTGAACCGCTGTCTGAGGAAGGAGCGGAACCAGCTAACAAGCCATTCGTGTGCTTAGCTCCAGCCTGGCTGGACAGGAAATTAATCCAACAGGCAGAGAGCTGCCATTCCAATTGCTGGAACAAGGCAAGGGAGCCCCCAGCTCCGCCCCAACGGAAGCAAGACTGGAAAGATGGCAGTAAAAACTTCCACAAGTCAAAGCAACCAATGAATGGGTGCAACAGCCGGCCAAGGGCCAGGGAATGGGCTCTGCTGGCCAGGCTCACTAGGGCTGCTAAGGAGGAAAGGGTGGGGGGATAAAGGCAAATAAAATCCTTAGCTAACAGACAATAAATCTTTAAAACCAGAGTTAACAGTCCCAATACACTTTCCTTCAGTAACAAAGCGATCAGCAAACTCAACTTAGCAGATTTACGTAGCGATGCAAACCACCACGCCACACACCTCCCCAACAGATAAACACCTCTGCAAAGATGGCCACCAAATGCTCTAGCTCAAAAACACAGGATGAGCGCAGGAAAAGGAATCTGGCAATTTTTATACAGAGGGCTGGGCCGGTGCAGTCAGCTGCACATAGATGTGACCTGCAGAGCCTAAGGAAGAAGTTCAGAGGTTAGGAAGATGCCTCTTCCAGGTGGTGAGGGCAGCTGGCCTGGGGCCATGGACATTCACATGACCAGAAAATACCTCAGGCCTGGCTGGAGACCAGAACATAGCCCCAGAAGTCACCTCCAGCCCAGATCCATCCTGTGGGAAAAGGCAAAGAGAAAAGTACTAGTTGTCAACTTCTGGGTCCCTCAAAGTAGATGGGGAGAGAACTCAATGCTACCAACCAGCAGCTACTAAACAGAGGTCCTGCTTCCGTCCCCATGTGACCAGCTGCTGCAGAGGCACAGGGCAGGCTCAGGGCAAAAAGGCTCTGCAAAGCTGGAATGCTCAACTGGAAGTCTGCTCTGCTCCCACTTCCTCTCTTCCTGATATGCTTCGGGACTAATTATTTTACAAGGCCCCAAATCATTAACAAAAATCGTTGATTACAGTTTTGGCAGTCATTATTTAAGTCATTACTTAAACTGTTGGATGCAATAAATAGAGATATGACAGAATGGGAGGCAGCTGAGATTCCACCTCCAGAGCCCAAGAGCAGTGTCAGGCAAGGAACAGTGTGGTACATCCAGAAGGGCTCGGCCAGGTCTTCAGATGTGAGCTGTGCCTGACAAGTCATTGAAGACTCCTCCCTGTTTTCCTAATTACAAAGCCTACTGGGTTGCCTTTAAAGATTTTAAATTTAGTCTCTAAGGCAGTGGTGCCCATTTAGATGATCAAAGACATTTGGTTTCTCTGGTGGAATCCATGTTGTTTTCCAGTGAATTTTTGACATAAAATGGACACATTAATGGATTGAAAATAAATTTGCATGTGGAAGAGTTTTTTTTTTTTTTTTTTTTGGAGAGAGACACAGGAGAATGGGCGGGCCAGCAGCCTCTCAGCTGCTGCGAACGAAATCCAGATGTGCGCGCCCCCTTGTGGTCAAGTGCGGCATTGCGCCCTTGCATCACTTTGCATCTGGCTAAATGTGGGACCTGGAGATTGGAACCAGCATTCTTAGGCTTAGGAGGCAGGCACCTTAACCGCTAAGCCATCTCTCCAGCCCATGGAAGATTCTTTTTATGTAGCCAATTAACAGCCTGGATTCATACAAGGGTTTTAGACAGAAAATGATGGTTTGACAGATTACATCAAAAAGAGTCTCACAGACTTGGTGGAGAACATGGCCAGTAGCATCGGGGCTTGTTGAGGTGCTCAGGACAAAGACTCACTGTGACCAGGGGCTGCTGGATGGTGTATGACATCATCTCATTTGGCCTCAACTGACAGGAAGCTGTTTTTACCCCTGCGGTCCAGATGTGGAATCCGTAGGTCCTAATATTCAAATTGATCAGCAAGCACCATATGATGAGGATTTCCCAAGCACCACGCTGAGGGCCAAAGCCTCCAGGCCTGGGCACTGCTGTCATGTGGGGGGGATTGTCCTGTGCACCATACAGTATTTGGCAGTACTACTGGCACACACACAAAATGCCAGTAGCAACCCCCTTCCTGGATATGACGCCCAAAGGGGGTCCAGACATTGTCACAAAGGCCTCATTAAGAATGCAGTTACACATCTTGTGTAGTAGACAAAAATAACAGAAAGCAACCAGAAATGGGACAGTGAGAGTAAAGTAAGACCAATAGCGGTTTTTGGCCTTTGGTTTAACCCCTTTAGAGTATGAGCTTATGAGTCAGCTATTCTATTCTTTAGTGCACATCTAAATGGCTTACACTTTCTAAATTCTCATAGCCTTGCAACTTTGCATTCCTCAAAAGTAAGTAGAGTTCAAAGGAAGATTTGGCAGATCAAAAGGACTGAAAATTGTCTCTGTGTGTTTTAATACGTCCAGAGTTATTCAATTTGTATCCAAAAACACTTTTTTGTTACATCCTACAGCTTTGTAGAGAAAAATCAAAATTACCTTGCCCTATGGATTTTTAAAATTTTTTTGTTATTTTTGGAGACAGACAGATGGAGAGGAAGAAAGAGAATGGGTGCACCAGCAGTCTTTCAGCTGTTGTGAACGAAATCCAGATGTGTGCGCCCCCTCGTGGTCAAGTGCAGCATTGCGTCATTTTGCATGTGGCTAAACGTGGGACCTGGAGATTGGAACCGGGTTCTTAGGCTTAGCAGGCAGGCGCCTTAATGGCTAAACCATCTCTCCAGCCCTGGATTGGTTTTTTGAGGTAGGGTCTCACTCTAAGCCAGGCTTACCTGGAAGTCACTATGTAGTCTTAGGGTGGCCTTGAACTCATGGTGATCCTCCTACTCCTTCGAGTGCTAGGATTAAAGGTGTGTGTGCCACCATGGCTGGCTTTGTTTTATCTTTTGTTTCATGTATATATCATTTGCCTTTTTCATAAAATAATTCTTGGATTTGTTATATATTGTTCCTATTTTTTTTAACATCTTTGCTATTGTAAATAAATTCCCATTTTGTTTTAAATTAAAAAAAAAAAAAAGAATGCAGTTACAAGGCTGGAGAGATGGCTTAGCAGTTAAGGCACTTGTCTTCGAAGCTTAAGGACCTACGTTTAACTCTCCAGATGGTCTCCGTAAGTCAGGCGCACAAGGTGACCCAAGAGTCTGGAGTTCAATTACAGTGGCTGGAGGCCCTGGTACACTAATTCTCTTTTTTCCTGTCTGTTTTTCACTCTTGCTCTCACATTATTTAAAAAAAAAAAAAAAAAAAAAAACAGTCTATTGGGCTTGCAGGAGGAGGAGGAAGGAAGGAAGGAAGGGAGGGAGGGGAGGAGGGGAGGGAGGGAGGGAGGGAGGGAGGGAGAGGGAAGGATGGAGGGAGGAAGGAAGATGGGAGAGGAAGAAGAGGAGGGAGAGGAGAGAGGAGGAGAAAGAGGAGGGAAGAGGAAGGAGGAGGAGGAGAAGAATGCAGTTACAGCTGGGTGTGGTGGCACACACCTTTAATGCCAGCACTCAGGAGGCAGAGGTAGGAGCATCACTGTGAGTTTGAGGCCTGACTGAGAATACATGGTGAATTCCAGGTCAGCCTGGGCTAGAGTGAGACCCCACCTCGAAACACAAAACAACAACAAAGAATGCAGTTTTAGCCCGGCATGGTGGCATACACCTTTAATCCCAGCACTCCAGAGGTAGAGGTAGGAAGATCACTGTGAGTTCAAGGCCAGCCTGAGACTGTACAGTGAGTTCCAGGCTAGCCTGGGCTAGAGTGAGACCATAACTTGAAAAGAAAAAAAAAAAAAAAAAAAATTCAGTTACAGTACCCAGGCATGGTGGTACACACCTTTAATCCCAGCACTAGGGAGGCAGAGGTAGGAGGATCACTGTGAGTTCCAGGTGAGCTGGACTAGAGTGAGGCCCTACCACAAGAAAAAACACAAGGGAGGGAGGGAGGGGAGAATGCAATACAATAAGGAAGAACAGAATGAAAACTTGGAGTGACAGGGAACCTCTACGCACAATGGGGATTTGGGTACGCAATGTCACAAAGGTGCTTCTAGCACAACCGTGCTAGAAGTTGTCATCTACAGCCACGTCTACCCTTTAAGCACGGAAGTAATAGGGCACCAGTACACCCAGAAATGTGCAGCCTCAAATTCATTCTCGGCTACAGGTTCTGTGAGGCAGAGAGCTCTGAGTGATAACAGCATACGCACAGTTAAAGATGGTCACACAGGAATAGGCTCTGTCTAGGAATGGCCTGTTGTCCACAGGCAATGTCCATTCATCTCCCATTTCCCCTCTCCTCAACAGCTGGCCATTTACAGAGAGACCCTATGACGAGAGGCAGACATGAGGGGCATGTCCCAGTCTGTTGACACGTGGGATCCAAAGACAGCAGCTGCTTGCAGAAACAGGTCCCAACCCAAAATGACAACCTTGACCCATAACCCTCACCATGTAAAGTTGATTCCATGTGTGAAAGGTGACACAATCTTGGTTTCTAGAAGAAACCAAGAAGAATGTCTTAAGAATAACTGTGACTAACCCAAGACATAAAGATACTAGCTACAAAATACAAGGCTGGACTTGGTTTTAAAAAAAAAAATCACATTTGTTAGCCGGGCGTGGTGGCGCATGCCTTTAATCCCAGCACTCGGGAGGCGGTAGGAGGATCACCGTGAGTTCAAGGCCACCCTGAGACTACATAGTGAATTCCAGGTCAGCCTGGACCAGAGTGAGACCCTACCTTGAAAAAAAAAAAAAAAAAAAAAAAAAAAATCACATTTGTTCATCAAACATATTTCATTAAGACAGTGAAAAAATTTAAAAACAATAACCTTTTAATCTTTTTAAAACTTATTTATTTGGAGAGAGAGAAAGAACACCAGGGTTTCTTGCTACTACAAACTCCAGATGCATAAATACCATTTTGTGCATCTGGGTTTATGTGGGGACAATTTAGGAATTGAAACAGGGTTGGCAGACTTTGCAAGCAAGTGCCTTTAACTGCTGAGCCACCTCCCCAGCCCCAAGTCAAGAATTTCTATAGTTCTAGTACTGAATGGTTTGAATTTCTCCCCAAAACACATGTGTTGGGTGCTTTGTCCCCAGTGCCACAGAGTTGGAAAGAGGGTCCAAGGAGAGAGGGCCGAGTCCTCACGAATGCTTGCATCCCACCCACAGGGTGAGCAGCCCCTTTCACACACTGCCCCCACTTCTCTTCTTTATCCAGGGGATGACCCAGCATGAAGGCCACTGTCACACACTGGGCCCCTTGACCTTAGGCTTCACAGACTCCAGAACTGAACCAGTAAATGTCAGTTCACTAGAATTATCAGTCTATGCTATTCCGTCACGGCAACAGAAAACAGAGGAAGACACACACAGTGAGGAAACTTCCAACAAACCAATTTCCAAAATAAGTTAAGACTTGACAGGTACTCCTTGAGAGAATGCCAAGATGACCACCTAATTAGGTGCCTAATATCTTGGGCATAAAAAAAAAGAAGAAAGAAAGAAACGGAAACACCTTGAAGTGCCACTACAGACCCACTGGAGTGAAGGCACTTGTACTAAGATTTGGGGGGCTCTGGACACAAAGTTGGCAGAGGCTGTTTGTACCAAAGCTGGACACTTGTACCCGCAAAGGTCCTGCAGTTCTTTCAGGTGTCCACAGAGAAGGGTGCTAACCTGCACTGAAGGTCATAAATGCAGTAACACCTCTGATGGCCCCAAGCTACAGTACAGTCACACAATGGAATACTATACAGTAAAATTCCCCAGAATATATTGTTTTCATTTAAAAAAAAAAAAAAAAAAAGGCCGCAAGCAGGCAACAGTGTGCTTCATACACTTATGTTCCTAAGCTCCAGAAACCCATCTGCTGACTTCAGGCAGAATCCACCTATGGCTGCCTCTCATCCCGCTTGCCCAGAATATGCCAAAAGCAGGTATGGTTTCACACCAGTCACTCAGGTGGAAGGGTACCATACTGTCCCCATGAAAGGATGGACTGAATAGGCAGGGAGTTGGGAAGATGGCTCATGGTTATTAAAGGCACTTGCTGGGTTTAATCCCCCAGCTACCCACATAAAGCCAGGTGCAAAAAGTGGTGCAAGCATTTAAAAATGGGAAGAAGGGAGAGACGGGGAAAGAAAGGGAGGGAAGGAGAAAGAAAAGGAGGGAATAGGCTATGCATCAGGGTTCCAGGCCCAGCTCCCTTCACAAGGCCATCATCCCCCAGGCAGCTCAGGCCACTCATATATCAACTTGTCCTGACACTGCTTCCAGGTTTAGAAGCCTCAGTCTTTCCTGGGTCACCTTCATTATTCTACTCCTTCCAGGGGACTTCGCTGCCATGCCATTTTGTGCATTCACCCACAGCAATACCCTGGTTTTAAGGCTCAGAGCCTGTGCCCAAAGCACAGTTCCCTGTGACAAGCCTCCTGCCAGTGACTGCCTTTTTGAGCCACAGCTGGCACCGAAGGACCTCACTAACCCCAATGCCAGTCAGGCCAGGCCAGCTCTGGAATGACTAAGAGGAAAACAGAAACTGAGTAGTGGGGGTTAAGAATAGCATTCTGGGGCTGCATTTGCCTGCAAAGCCAAAGGACCCTGGTTCGATTCCCCAGGTCCCATGTAAGCCAGATGCACGAGAGGGCGCACGCGTCTGGAGTTCATTTGCAGTGGCTGGAGGCCCTGGCATACCCATTCTCCCCTTTTCTCTCTCTATATATAATAAATAAAAATATTTTTAAAAATAGCATGCTGGTGAGAGGCAACCCTGTTCTCAGAAACTGCCCATGGGCTTCCCGATTTCTTCCCTGGAGAGTCTGAACGTGCAGAATGCTGTGTCCTCCACGGACCTTCTATTTGGTTGTTCCTCCCCACCACCCCTACCCCGTGTTCTGCCAAGAATCAATCTGTCTTGCTACATCCTGCCGACCTATTAATTACAATAACAAGAAATAACCCTGTAGTGATGTCATCTAAACTTTTACTTCCTGTAGTGTTACGAACAGGTCAGGCCAACCTCTGAGACCAGATGTGCCTCACCTCCATCGTGGAGAGTGGCTAAATTCACAGCTCTCACGTGCCATGGAAGCTTTAAGCTCTGACAGAGGCATTCACCCTGAAAGTTTTATAAGTAAAATAAAAATGTGTGTCAGGCACTGCTTCCACTTCAATACAGCTAGCGCAGGGGAAACAAGTCATTGACTGTGGAGCTGTGCATGCAAGCTTACACACACACACACACACACACACACACACACACACACACGTGTGCACCACATGTGCAATGAGATGCAGGGCACCAGACACACTGTGTATTCGTGGGATGTGTGGCCTGAGAGCTGGAGTTTATCCATCTGCGGGAATATGGAGCACCTGCGGGTGACAAGAGCTCACGTGGACAGGTGTTTCCCTTGTCCATGCTGCTAAAGTGACAGATGGGACTGGAGACAGAGAAGGAAGGAAGAGCTCCAAGCAACCTGGGCTCAGACAATAGCTTCACTTATCCCCTTCTTCACCTAGCAGCCCACACCAATCAACATTTAATCTCCTGAAAGGATCAAAAAATAAGGCTGTGTCCAACAGAAACATTCTGCGAAGTTCTGCACTGGGGATTTTCAACAAAAGGATCTCTCTGCGGCAGACAAACAGACGCTTGAGCAGAAGACTAGAAACCCAGGTTAGTTGGTGAAATTTACCATTTAAAGGCCATGGGTATGCAGCGGCTTGTGCTCAGCCTAACTGTGCTCCCCTCATCGTGGCCTCCAGGGTTCACCTCAGCTCACCCTAGGCCGTTAGTCCAAACAGATCGGCCATGTGGAGCCTGTGCTCTGATATCTGCACTTGTATCAGAGCCATGTTGGGTTAGGGCTTCAAGAGCCAAGCCCGACCTCAAAGACAGGTGACATTGGTGGAGGGAGTGCTACTCTGGTCCCTCTACTCTCCAGCTGTCCAACTGGGACAGCTTTTACTAACCTTGTCACAAGTCTCCCAAGACCCAGAAGAACCCGCCTTGGAGGAGGCCACAGACAATCAAGAGATCAAGGGAGCCTTTTGAAATGAGCTCTTGTGTGAGTGAGCACAAGCTTCCAATATAGTCTGAGATGATTGTGGTCTGCCAGAAACCGGGTCTCCATATCTATTGTACACATAATTCCCAAGGCCACTCCGTCACCCAGAACCCTGTGTCCAATATATAGCTACTCCAGAATTCCACTTCCTCAGCTTTCTAAACTCAAAACACGGGCTGGAGAGATGGCACTTGCCTGCAAAGCCAAAAGACCAAGGTTTGACTCCCCAGGACCCACATAAGCCAGATGCACAAGGGGGTGCATGTATCTGGAGTTAGTTTGCAATGGCTGGAGGCCCTGGCACACCCACTCTCTCTCTTTCTCTCTCAAAAATAAATTTAAAAAAAAAAAAAAAAAACACCTCAAAACACACTGGCCGAACTCTGGTAATTCATACCTCACTTGACTTCATGGTACTTAAGCAAGTCCTGGTGTGAGCGGATGGGAAGTCAATGGCACGCTAAGCTATGACTGCAATGGCTCGGCAGGGAACAAGCAGAGTCCACACTGGGTCCCTCAGAGATGGCCATACTTGTAGGGATTTCTTTAGACATCTCCACACTAGTTATGACTCTCCCAAGCGTTAATCTGACCCACAATAATGGCAATTAGTTGGCCTGAGACACATAAACAGTGGCTTGCTTTCCCTAAGGTACAAAAACAATGATGAAAGACCATTTCAAAACAGCCCACTATGTATAGAAAACTAAGTCAAGACTTGGCTGTAAACACAGGAGTGGATTATAGACCGGCATTCCACTAATCATTAATTTCCCTGAAATGTCTCAATATGGACTAAATGGCCCGTGGGAACATGAGTACCCACCAACAAAAGACAACCAAAATACCTGCCATGGCTGCTTATTTGCATAGAATTTGTTCCAAATTTTGTGAAAGTGACTACCTCAGCTGTAGGTTTATTAACCAGGCATTTTCTCAGATCAAACAGGGAGACCCACGGACAGAAACCACAAGCTCTTATCCTGTGATGAAAACCACCTCAACAACAAAGTGCTCAGTGGAGACGCCCTTCCATTCTCTCCTCTTGGTTCTGAATGCTTTAGGCAGAATTTAAAAGCCGAGCCTGCACTCCTCCATTACCGGCAACCATTCTAAATGGTTCCGAACCTGCACCCCAGTGCTTGCTGTCATCCTGTCAAATAAAATCTTCCTCTGAGTTAACGCTGCAGAATATTTATGCATCTAATATCACAGCTTACTGCAAAGTGCACAAATCATTTTAACAGAGTGTAAATTTAACTACCATGAAGACATTTTATACTCTGCTTAACTTCACTAAGGGGCCCGTATTTTTTTTTTTTTTTTTTTTTGAAGCAGGTAAATCAGGCTTCCATAACTCTACTTAAGGGAACAGAAGTCAAAATTTATAAAGAAAAATACACCCAGACACCCTGGATTATGCAGCAAACAAACATCCACACCCTCACCTCATCACCTGGGCTTCCAGCGAAGTGGCTGAGCCAGGGCAGGTGCTGCCAGGGCAGTTGGAATGAGAAGCTAGGTTTTCACGGAGCACCTCATCCCTGAGTCTGGTCACCGTGTAGTGATGGGGACTCGTCCCTTGATGCCTCTGAAGAGGACTGACATAGAGGCTGTCTTGAGTGTTGTCCTTGGAAACACAATCCCCTCTGGCTCTCTTCTAAAGTGAACTCCGTGCCCTAATGCCAAAAGGTCCCCAGATGCACATGAGAAATGGAAAAAGGAAAAAAAAAAGAAGAAGAAGAAGACAGAGGAAGAAACCCATGCCCACAGCAGCTGAAGTCATAAATTATGAACGGAATGAGGGAACGTTAGCCTTGGCCCATCTGGAGGACTTGACGTGGGCTTCAAGCTGTGCCCCAAAGGTCGACAGCAGGGGTTCCGCGATCCTGAGAAGCCAGCAGCCAAAGTCTCTGAATCCAATGGGTGCCACAACATGCTGGTAAGGCTCCGAGCATGTGAGTCCACATGTACCACACCCACCAGTGAGTATACCACATGCCTTCCCCCATCCCAGACACAGGATGTAGGGTACACCAGGTCATGACAGGAAGATCTGTGGAGAGGGAGGAACACACTTCTTAACTTGCAGGTCATAGAGTTAAAAGATTAACAAAAGACCCAGGCAACACAGCCCACCTGAAGGGCAGCACTGGCCAAATCTAAAGCCATCTGTGCACTTGCAAAACACAGTGCTAACACCCGGATATACTCTGCTGAATGAAGAAGCCAAGAGTCTTTACAGGAGTGGCCCCAGCCAGGCATGATGACACACACCCTTCATCTCGGCCCTCTGAAGGCAGAGGTAGGAGGATCACCATGAGTTCAAGGCCACCCCGAGACTACATAGTGAATTCCAGGTCAGCCTAGACTAGAGCGAGACCCCTACCTTGAAAAACCAAAAAGAAAATGTGCCCCAGGTAAAGGGGAAAAAAAGCCAGGGGATTATGATCAGAGTACATTGTCTGTATTTGTGGATGCTGTCAATAAAAAGTTGAAAGAAAAAAAAGAAGGAAGGAAGGAAGAAGGGAGGGAAGGGAAGGAGGAAGGAAGGAAGGAAGGAAGGAAGGAAGGAAGGAAGGAAGGAAGGAAGGAAGGGACCATCAAAGCAATATAATGGAAATATCAACCAGAAATTCCCATTTAACAAGCATCATAATCATTGATTTAGTCAGAGATTATCAGTAAATGTTGAGACCATGTGTGGGAGGTTGAGGGTTAGCAGGGATTCACAAGACCTCACAGCACATAACCTCACCACATTACACAGAGAAAACCAAAGTTTTGCAATAGAGGAAACCCTGACACATTACCTTAATGTGGCCAAAGTTAACTTCACCAGTAATGGACAAAGTAAAGTGCATAGCCTGGCATGCCCAGTGGTGGCCCAGGGGTGAGGCCTGGCCACACTGCAGCCTTGTCTAGGCAGAAAGCTGACATGCTTCCTCCCTGTTAAAACTTAACACCTCTGGTCACATGTCAGAAAACAGCAGTATGCATCTCTTCTGTAACTAACCTCAAATTTCCATTATAATCGAGTCTTACAAAAATTTAACATGGCCCCGAGTGTAGTGGTGCACATCTTTAATACCAGCACTCGGGAGGCAGAGGTAGGAGAACTGCTGTGAGTTCAAGGCCAGCCTGGGTTGGAGGAGACCCTACCGTCAAAAACAAACAAATTACTATGCCTGTTGCTTCAGGTAGCAATTTTAGCTAATTTTAACTGTACCTCGTGGCCAGATCACACACACTGCTCAAGTCACATTTACACATTGTCTGCAAGGTCTCTCTGCTCCAGGCAGGTGTCCGTGAACGTGTGCACAGGGAACCTTCAGCACTGCCTTCTGCTGTGTAAAATTTAGCTTGAGCCGGACGTGGTGGCGCACGCCTTTAATCCCAGCACTCAGGAGGCAGAGGTAGGAGGATCGCCGAGGGTTTGAGGCCACCCTGAGACTACATAGTTAATTCTAGGTCAGCTGGACCAGAGTGAGACCCTACCTCGAAAAACCAAAACCAAAAACAAACAAACAAACAAAAATTTAGCTTGAAGCCATGGCTCAGAGTCCACCAAACAAGATCCAGTCACCTCCGTCCAGAGGCAGCCTGGGGGACCACCTCCTGAATTTAAGAACGCTCTCTGTATCTCAGCAGTTGATGTTCAGTGCCCGTGGGACTAAATAACACTAGTCTAATATTTTACCTCAAGGTTTGAAGCTTAAATCTGACACCAAAAACACTTTTAAGGCAACTGTGGCCAGCACACGTCCTCAACATATTTGTCTAAACCTGGAAACGAGCTGGGCCAAGTGGCTCAGATCGTTCTCTGGTTTCACATCTGCTTGCAAACAGGAATCTCCCTGATGTGCCTGAGGGGAGCAAGAACTAAGCACACTGCAGTCTCCCCACTGCATATGCACCACAGAGCACTTGAGGGGGACAGCAGGCGGGTGTGGGGCACATTGCACACGTAGGTCCTTCTTTCGGGAAGGACCTGACCCTCTGAGACGCAGATGCCTCGCTATGCGACCTAACCAGCTGACACAATGGCCATTTTCTGAACAAGCCCCACTGACTGCACATTCCCCACAGCCCATCCTTCAATACGTGCCGGCCCACGGCTTGGAGCCACCCCCACAGGGGACTTTGAGCAACACAGCAAAGCAGCAGCTGGGGAGACTTCTATTTTGAGTCCACAGCAGCCGAGGAAAGGTGACTGGATGAGTAAGTCCGTGTGACTCAGCGGGAGGTGCTCCAGAGGCCACCCCGGCTTGGTGGCGGGGCTGCCTCCTAGGGTGGAGCCCCTGCATCCAATGTCCGCCCAACCCGTCTAGGAAGGGTGGACACTGGGGGGTGGTGCTCTGGCACCATCTACCCAGGCCCATGAGCTGTCTGAGGGAGGCAGCAGCAACCTGTAGGCTAGTGAGGTTCTCAGAGTCCTTTCAACGCCCTTTCCACCCAGCCTGTGTTTCCTGGTCTGGTGAAGGGTGGGTCTGGTGTCCAGAGGGCAGGCTTGACCCCACCCAGGAAGCTACAGCAAACCCTGCCTTGCCTCCTTCCTTCCTTTACCCTGGTTTTTTTTTTTTTTTAATACTCTTGGTATTTTTTCCCACTAAAGTGCCCTGTAATTCCCAATAACCTTTCCCCTTTCTGCCTCCATCTATCCCAGCAGTGTCACCCTCACCACCTGTTACTGCCGGTGCTTAACACCTAGCCATGAGCTCTGCCATCACCGAGTCAGCAAAGCTTTGCCAACGTGTACTTGCCCTTGAACATTCCCCAGGCTCTGTGCAAACAAAGCCGGCTCCTTAGCAACAGCACGCCGGGCACAACCCAGAGGACCCAACCTGGAGCTGCTCCAGCAGCCCAGGGCCTGGCTCAAGACGACAGAAAGCACCTTCAGCCCTGCCCGTCACCACCCATCACCCAGGCCTCGACACTGATACATCGGCAGGAAAAGGGAGGCAGATTGCAAACAGCTGCCGAGTTCTGAGATCAAGAGTGTTATTTTAGTGGCTAAGGGGAAAAGCGGAGAAGACCGCCAACATTTTTACTAACAGCATAATTATATCAGAGAAAGCTCCCTCCTCCAAGATTCCTGCGCTGCACTGACAGCGATTTAAGCAGCTGAGAAAAGATGGTGAGGACAAAGTCATTACAGCAGGATCCCGTCTCCTTCCCGTGCACACGTCTGACTCTCTTTAACGACAGTGAAAGAGAGCTTCGTGGACATATGGCGAGGGGAGCTACCCCGGGTGCAACAGCAGTTACATAAAGTGTTTAGGAGAGGATTTAGCTGTTGTAAAGATCCCATTAGCTGGAGACAATTTCCATCTCCGACTCCGGGGAGAGCTGGAAGCCTTAACTCCTGAAATTAGGGCAAAGAGCCTCCGACAGTCAAGTATTAAGGGTTAGGCTAGGCCCTCCAACAACAGCCTCAGGAGATGATGCCAGGGTACAATCGCACAATCCTGTTTTGTCCCACATCCAAGTCACCACCCCTACCTAACCCTCCCGGAGTGCTGGGACTACGGAGAAAGCCTTCCACGTGATCTACCTTGTCTCCTTGTTTCACTAATCATTTCTAGGCACGTCGGAGCCATCTGAGGTAATCGTGCTGACCTGGTGACTGTCCAAGTCGAGATTACGCATGCTGGAGAGCCTGTGCGTAGCTTTCTGACCTCTCTGTGCTGGGCCACAGCCTGCTGCTTCCTGCCCAGAGGCTCCTCCCCCAGCAGCATCCTCTTCAGAGGTTCCCCTGTCCAAGGCTGAGTGCCTCTTATCCCTAAGCAGGGAACTCCACAGCCGCAGGTAATGATGCACGAGAATGAGGTGGTGTTTGGGCATGGTTAGTTGGGTGATGGGCGTGGAGCCCTAAGGATGAAATTAGGGCAGCTGTTTAAGAAACCCAAAGAGCGGGGCTGGAGAGATGGCTTAGTGGTTAAGGCACATGCCTGAACAAGCGCCTAAGGACCGGGTTTGATTCTCCAGATCCCATGTAAGCCAACTACACAAGGTGGCGCATGCGTCTGGAGTTCGTTTGCAGTGGCTGGAGGCCCTGGTGCACCCATTCTCACTCTTTCTTTCTGAAAAGTCTTCAAAAAAAGAAAAAAGAAAAAAGAAAGAAAGAAAGGAAGAAAGAAAGAAAGAAAAGAAACCCAAAAAGCTCCTGCCCATAGCAAGGAAGCCCCATCTAGGAACCAGAAAGGGACTCTTAGCAGACAGTGAATCTGCTGGTGTCACCATCACCCTCACCACTGTGGTTACTGGGGAATAAACCTTGGGCGCGTTCTCCACCACTGACCTGTCTCCAGTCTCTCCTCCCCCTCCCTCCCCACACACTCATTTTGAGAGAGAATCCCATCAATTTGCCTGGACTGGTCTTGAACTTACTCTAAAATTCAAGCAGGTCACAAACTGGCTTCTCAACCTCCCAGGTAGGTGGGATGACAGGCCGGCGGCACCATCAAGTCCAGACTTGTGCTGGCCTCAATCTTGGGATAACCAGCACAGAGAACAATGAGTAATAGAACTGTGTTGTATTTGAGCCACCTGGGCACAATCACCTCCTTGAGCAAGCTAGAAAAGACAGCAGCAAACACATCTTCAACTTGACACGTTACCAAGCCGACAAGAACACAACCCACCCTAGAGGAACGCTGCCCACTGGACAGCCCAGACTCAGGGCCCACGTTCCCTGACACGAGTGAGACTGAAGAGGCCCTCAATGCCAATGTGCACTGCACACCTCTTCTCCCTCTTCTTTTCTGTTTTGAGGTTTTTTCTTTCTTTCTCTTTTTTTTTTTTTTGGGGGGTTGTTTTGTTGGCTTTGCTCTTGATGAGGAGTTACCCTCCAGCCCAGGCTGACCTGGCACACAACTCTGTAGCCAAGGCCTTGAACTCACAGGGATCATCATACTGCCAGAGCCACTCTAGTTACTACATAGCATTTTACTTCAGAATGACTGCCTGAATCTGCAGACAGCAAGAGCCTAACAGCTCCATCTTCCAGCCCAACCCTCACCCTTAAGAGAGGTCTGAGCAGAAGAAACTGAGGATCAGTCATCACCATGAACTTGGCTGGTATTGCACAGGCCTGCAGGATGACACCCTCAGAGACAGGACAAACACTGGCAGGGTGTCCCACTGGGACCACCTTGGAATGAGTGATCAGTTGGCTCCAGTATGCCGAGCCTGCTACTTTGGTCATTGCGTGGACCCATCCTACTCACACGCCTCTCAAATCCACACCTGAGCTCATGTTCTCCTCCAGCCTTTCTGCTTGGCTAACAAATCAGAGCCCCCATCCAGGAATGTGCCTGACAACTCAGGGTCATTCAAAAACAGGAGACCTTCTCGCTGCTTGGAATAAAACTCCCACGACACACAGTTGATTCCTTCACACAAGGACTGGTGGCCTGTGGTGCAATTCACCAGTACACAGAGGGTCTGTCTCAACGGTGGACAATTTTATGTGGCTCTCAGTGTCTTCTGAAATAACCATGCTTCCAGGCTCCCAGATGGGCTCGGGAACAAGTCGTCTCCCTTCAGAGCACAGAGTTCTAAGGACAGTGAGTTTTCCTCTGGGCTCCTTGCCCAACATCCCTAAAATGCTAACCTGCCCGCTCCATCCCTCCTGCCCTCAGGGAGCTCTTCGGGGGTCCAGGTGCTGCAGACACCTGGCCCTGGAATCTTCAGCAGCGCTACAGCCCTCTGAGCACATATCCAATGTTCTCCTCAGCTGGTAGAGCTACCAAGAGCCCAAACAGGACAAAATGCCATGTGACAAAGGGAATGGGGCCTACCGTGTGTGTCACAGGGGCAGCACAAAGAATGGTGAGCACACCTCTAATCCCAGCTGAAGTAGGAGGACCACTGTGAGTTCCAAAGCAGCCTGAAACTAATTCTAGCCTGGGCTAGAGCAAGACCCTACCTTGAAAAACTAACTAACTAACTAACTAACTAACTAACTAACTAACTAACTAACTAAAATAATAGTGCAGCAGTTGGTCAATAGAAGGAACAGAAGGGCCAAGGATACAATAACTGGGACGTCGGTAGCAGAGGCATGGAACGCCGTTGTGGGTTATGAAGAAAGGAGGAGGAAGCAGCTGATTTGAACAGGAAGGTGCAGATTTACAAACCATGACCCAGAATGAAGAAACATGCAAACAATGTCTCTTTACCACCCGAAGACTGGCCTGAGGCGTAAGTACACAGCCCCCTCTGGAACCTTCTATGCAACTGAAGGTTCCTCTGATACGGGGGCTGACATCACACAATATCCGTGAAAGCGGTACAAGGGGTGTTATGCCATTTACCAAGAGATCCAATGGGATCACCCACGTCTGATGACTGGGAGCTGCCCACTGGCTTCTGAGATGTATGCTAATGAGCCCGTCACAGGTGAATGTGCCTCTCTCCTGCAAAGACTTAAGTGTTCCCAGTTATCAGAGGTCAGCAGCCCTCCCCCAGCCCTACCAGGAGCCTCACAATGTTGACTAGTGTCACCCACAAGACCAGGGGCAGCCATCACCTTCCCACTTCTCATCACTGTGTAAGTCAGATACTTCAATCAATGTGCCCAACAGGAAGCCTCCATTGTAAGCGAGATGAACACCCTTCTGAGCCCACCCACTCATTCACCTTTCGGGGTTTCGGGTTCGTTATTTGGTTGCTGTGAAATAAAATGGGTATTAGAGACATGAGTCGTGCTTCTTTCTTCCCTCAGACATCAGGGGGAATGAGTCATAGAACTCACAAAGCCCGTTTATCATTTATGCCTCAAAACAGAATATTTCAGCACCCGATAATATGCTATATCATACTTCTTTTACTTTAATATATATCTGCTCCTGGCAACAAATTTTCCATGAGAAGCCAGGCGTGGTGGCACACGCCTTTAATCCCAGCATTCGGGAGGCAGAGGTAGGAGAATCGCCGGGAGTTCGAGGCCACCCTGAGATTACATAGTGAATTCCAGGTCAGCCTGGGCTAGAGTGAGACCCTACCTTGAAAAACTGAAAAATGAAAAAAACAAAAAAACAAACAAAAAAAACAAAACAAAATTTTCCATGAGAATAAAATACGCTTTTCCACAGAGGACTGAAAAGGAAAACTAACACACTACTAATAGGATGATATTTCTAAACATCTGGACATTTTAAAGTATCAGGGACCGATGGGGGGGGGCACAAATCTAAGAACAAAAAGGCCTCTATTATTTTCTAAAAGTTGACTGTGCGTGTGCTTCACTCTCCTCTGTGTCTCATGCTGCATTTGCCAGGCTAGCTGGCCAGCAAGCTTCTCTCGGCTTTCCTCTTGCCCCAGGCCATGGTAGGGCAACAAGCACCAGGTTTTCCCGTGGGTTCTGGGGATCCAAGCTGAGGTACACACATCTGCGTGGCAAGTGCTTAATCCACTGAGCCATCTGCCCAGCCCAAGTTGATCCACTCTGATGACAACGGCTATACTCTAGAAGTGACAGTCGTCTGGTCTGTTTGGGAGGGAGCTTGGGCTGAAGCAGCAGATGAAGCAAAGCTATCTAATGACAATTTTGTCAGCTTGGGGTCCCCGTTATGCACCAAGAGGACCTCTTGAAAACCCTTTTGACTACTGTTTTCAGGCGTGTCTCTTTTGTGAACCTCCACATTCCCAACGCACGCTGCGGCACACATAGCTGAAAGTACTGACCATCCATCCCCCTTTCATGACAGAAGAGATAAAATCAGCCAGGCCAAGCCTCCCGGAGGGACCTTACAGAGTCCTGACAGAGCCCCGGACATACAGCAGGCACTTAATAAATGTCTGTGCCATCAAAGAAACCACTATTTGTAATCTGGCAGGTCAGGATAGGAACCTGGCAGGTCAACCTGATGTCTCCTGGGAGACATGTCTCAAAGAGTTCAGCTTCTGGGGCCCCAAGGATCAGGGAGCCTCCGGACTGGGTGCCCCGGGGCCAGTTCCACTACAACAGTCCTGGCCTATCACACCCTAGAGCAAACTGGACAGATAACATCTTGGGTGCCCACAGGGATGGGGAGACAGGAGGCATAGAGTGACGTTTATGTTGCTTATCAACTTGACAGGCCCTAGAATCCGGTGACCTGTGAGGGATCATCTAGATTAGGTTAGCCGCTGGGCATACCTGAGAGGGGTTATCTTGATTAGATGGGGTAGAAAACCCACCTTACAAGAGCACTGGCTCGGCCTACTGACCTGTAGCTGTAGCTGTCTCTTACCCAGAACCTGCTCTGATCAGTGGGAACACAGGACAGCGGGGAGGGGGGGGGTGTTCTTTGGAGGGAAAGAAACAAAGGCTACCTCAGTTGTGTTCTGAGAAGACTGTCTCTTGCCTTTGTGGCTAAGACCAAGCCTTTGTCCTGAGACTCTTAGACCATGGAAAGCCAAGGAGAAAAGCCACCACCCATGCCCTGGAGCAGAGAGGGAGCCACAGTCCACTCTGCCTTTACTTCCCTCTTCAAACACAAGCACTGGGTGAGCAACACTTTTCTTTCTACTAAAAAATAATATAGCCATTCGTTATGGGATGTTGGACAGGGAGGGCAGAGATGCAATAAATAACCTAATTACCACAAATTCTACCGTGAAAAGATTATCACTGAACCAACCAGCACTAGGGAGGCACAGGTAGAAGGATTGCCACAGCTTAGGGCCCAGCCTGGGCTACAAAGTGAATCCTAGGTCAGCCTGGGCTAAAGTGAGAGGTCAGAGTGCCTTAAACAAACAAAAACATAACCACTATAAACTAGTCAACATCAGATGTTTACCCAAACATACTTTATGGTTCTAGTCACAAATGCACCTTCAACAGTGAATCTTTCCTCTTTAAGAGGACCATTCAACCTAGGTATTTCAAACTGTGAAACCATCATTCAAGAACCAACATGGAGCCGGGCGTGGTGGCGCACGCCTTTAATCCTAGCACTCGGGAGGCAGAGGTAGGAGGATCGCCGTGAGTTCGAGGCCACCCTGAGAATACATAGTTAATTCCAGGTCAGCCTGGACCAGAGTGAGACCCTACCTCGCAAAAAAAAAAAAAAAAAAAAAAAGAACCAACATGGGTCCTGGTGAGAAAGCTTAGCAGATAAGGTGCTTGCCTGCAAAGCCAAAGGACACAGGTTTGATTTCCCAGGACCCATGTAAGCCAGATGAACAAGGTGGCACGTGTGTCTGGAGTTCATTTGCGGTGGCTGAAGGCCCTGGAGTGCCCATTCTGTCTCTCTCAAATAAATAAATTTTTAAAAAAAAATTAGGGCTGGAGAGATTGTTTAGTGGTTAAGGCACATGCCTGCGAAGCCTAAGGACTCCAGTTTGATTCTCCAGGTCCCGTATAAGCCAGATGCACAAGGGGCACATGCGTCTGGAGTTTGTTTGCAAGTGGCTGGAGGCCCTGGTGCACCCATTCTCATTCTCCCTCCCTATCTCTGTCATAAATCAATAAATATGTAAATATAGAAATAAATAAAAACAGAGAGAGAGAACCAACATGGGTACTAAAGGTTGTTTTAGTCAAGGATGACTTTGAACTTCTTATCTGCCTGCCACCACATTCAGAAACCTGGGATTACAGGTGTGCATTACCACAGCCAGTTTAGGCAGTGTTAGGGATCAAACCTTGGGCTTTATGGGTGCTAGGAAAGCACTCTATCATAGGAGCTCTGACCTCAGGCCTGTGTCTATTTGCTGCCATCTGAGACTATGGCAAAAATCTTGGTTTATTACAAGCATTTTTTTTGGCACTGACTGCAATTATTAGTAGTACTTTCCAGGAAAGTGACACGGCTTCCACATCTTGATGTTTCTGATGGACTACTCCACTGTCATAGTATCTGTTTATCCTTCTTCTTACCTACACCCAGCAAGTATTGGTCCAGACCAAGAGAGACAAACAGGCACGCGCACGCACGTAGACACATCATGTTTAGCTCTAACAGGTACAAGCTAGTTGCAGGATGGCCACGGCGTAGTGCAGAGGTGGCTCTGACACTGTGTGGCTGGCATTTGTATCCAGAAAAGCCCCGCGTGGACAGTGCAGGCTGCTGTTTCACTGGTGTGTATATTCAGGAGCTCGGATGCTTACAAAGCACTCACCTTTATCATTAGTGGCACAGGATATGGTCACACAACGCCTGGCACCAATGACACTCAAATGGCCAAGGTGGCAGTGTCGGTGTGGCTTTCCCCTCAAGGACATTATTGCGTGTTCAAGTTTAACCCAGGGCCCAGTCCCAACCCCCACACAGGTAAGACGTGAACACTGCCCAGCACTTTGGAGAACTGCATCCCCAGAACCCCGCTGCTTCTTCCTGCCTCCACCTGCAACTGTCAAAAGCCTCCTGGAAGCTAACACACTTTCTCAGTGGATACCTCTGGACCTCCCCCCACAGCCTGAAAAAGGGCTTTGCATCCAGAGCAAGCTAGCGCTCTTAGGGAAGCAGAAGACGGGCTTGCTAAGTGAGAGAATTCTCGGTGAAGAATGCTGAGGCTCAAGCGTTCTTTCTGATCCACCTGCTACCCATGAGAACATTTCCACCATGGCCGGTCCTATTCTGGGCAGATTTTCCACATTAGAATGGCACAAAAGTTATGATGGCTATGTGATACATTCCCACCCACAGCACTTTGTTGAATTCAAATTCAAATACCAAACACAGGAGAGAATGTTTGCTACATTTAGGTTTACAAATTGTCTTCCCAGTCAGTCACCCAGGCTGCTCCCTCCCTCCTTTCAGACACAGCTGGGTGGGAATGTACTGACCTAATATCATTGGACAGATAATTCCTTGCCTTGGGGAAAGACTGGCAAAGCCCATGGCATCTGCCATTTCCAATCTATGCTTTGGAACAGTAACTAGGGGCTTGTGCCAGGAAGGGGGGGGCTTGGGGCAGCACGAATGCCTACGACGGGGCTAAGTGAAAACTTAAGATTCTACTTCCAGCCGGGAGTGGTGGCACACGCCTTTAATCCCAGCACTCGGGAGACAGAGGTAGGAGGGTTGCCATGAGTTCAAGACCACTCTGAGACTACATAGTGAATTCCAGGTTAGCCTGGCCTACAGCGAGACCCTACCTCCAAAAACCAAAAAGAAAAAAAGAAAGAAAGAAAAGGAAAATATTCTGCCTCCTGCCTCATAGAGAGCTGCTGCCTTACACTGGAAAAGCGGGGCACTGGATTCAACTAAATCATCTCAAAGCCTGCACTGGAGAAAATAATTGAATTAAAGAGTTGCCATAACTCATTCAAGTGAGATAAACCCAGCCAGTGGGAAGCAAGAGGGCCACGCGAAGACGCGGCCGAGACAAGGCTGCTAAAATTCAGCATCTTCTTGAGATAGCAAAGGGGGAAAAGCAATATAGTGTGGTTCAAAGGACAGATGGGACTCTTCTAATTGTCCCCAGATTCCTAGCAGCAGGGGTGGTAACTAAACGGTTTCAATTAAAAGTTAAAGAAACAGGAAAGCAGGCGGTGAGTTATGCCCAGTGCTGCTAAGTCTCCAAGGTTCAGTCGGAGGGAAGCTGGTCCAGGTTTCGGACAGCCAAGTGTCACTGGCACATGAGCAGCGAAGCTATCCCAACATGTCACCATGACAAGGTGACAAATAAATCTGTCTGTCAAAGGCACTGTCATGAACAGTCATGCAAGAATGTAGGAGCCGGGGCTGGAGGGATGGCTTAGCAGTTAAGGCGTTTGCTTGCAAAGCCAAAGGATCCCAGTTCGACTCCCCAGGACCCACAAAAGCCAGATGCATAAGGGGGCACATGCATCTGGAGTTCGTCTGCAGTGGCTGGAGGCCCTGGCTTGCCTATTCATTCATCCTCTCTCTCACTCTCAAATAAAAAAATAAAATGTACTTAAAAAAAAAAAGAATGAAGGAGCCAAGCACCCTGAGATGTCTGGGGTGGGGTCCTTCCATCTGCCCAAGGGACTTCCTTACAGGGCACTGCTTCTGCAATGAAAGGATGGAGATGGGAGCCTGCCAGAGGGAGCCAACCAGGGTCAGTGTCTCTGGGAAGAAAAGGGAAGTACTTGGGTGATGACCATCAGGTCATTTCCATACCACTGAGTGAGGTCCACTGTGTGGACTGGGCTGTAGAAGGTCCAAGCAGATGGGCAAATGGTCCCAGAATATTTAAACCTTTCAAGCCAGAGGTGCTCAAACAAGGATTTGGGGGTGTAACTCACAACTGGGAATGCCATTGAACACCCTACAATGCCCAGGACAGGCCCACATTGAGGAAGTGTCTCACCCAAAATGCCAGTGGTGCCAAAGCACAGAAAAGGTCCCTTCAAAGAATCACATGAAGCAACGGAGGCTTCAAAGAAGCCAGGACCAGTAGGAAATAGATAGGTCTCCTAACAGCCAAGGTAATTTTTCACCAACCTGGGACATTGGAAACTTCGCTGGTGTGATGAGAGGGACACGTAGGGATGGGGATGAAAGAACAGAATCAACTAAGTGAAGAAAAAAACAGAGCAGCGGAGTGTCGTGGCACATGTCCGTGATCCTCACACCTGGGACTGGAGGCAGAAGGATTAGTTGTTCAAGGACAGTGTGCAGGGACTACATGAGACAGTGGAAGGACACAAGGGGTGAGGGGAGAGAATGGGAAGGGGAAAAGATCAAGGAAAGAGGGGAGGGAAGGGGAGGGAAGAAGAGAGGAAGAGTGAGTTCCTGGCTGCCAGAATAGGAACCAGGAAACTGACATGTCAGCCCCTGAACACTCAGGGTAGAAACTGAAGACTCAAAAAAGCTCCTGCTTGCAACCCAAGCACACACTGATCTCAGGTGGGGCAGGGGGATCCCCATAGGCCCCCAGTTGTCAAAGGCAGAGATGAAAGGCGCCCCAAAGCGAAGCTAATGGGACTCATAAATAAGTGAGGGTCGGGTTGGCCAGGCAAACAGGGGCCTTCACCCCAACAGATGGGTGGCTCTAACTTTACATATTTGCTATTTATTTACTTATTTACTTACTTATTTGAGAGAAAGAGGGAGGGAGTGAGGGAGGGAAGGAGGGAGAGAGAGAGAGAGAGAAGGGGTGTGCCAGGGCCTCCAACCACTGCAAACGGAACTCCAGATGCATGTGCCTCCTTGTGCAAATGGCTTAGGTGGGTCCTGGAGAGTTGAACCAGGATCTTTTGGCTTTGCAGGCAAACACCTTAACCGCTAAGCTATCTCTCCAGCCCCACATTTGCTACTTAGAATATAGCAGAACACAATCACTCATGGGTGCTAACTGCTACAAAGACACAACTCCTTCAGGACCATGGCCTGGATGGGCCATGGACATACATACAGGTGTCCTTCCTTCTCTTTCTGCCACCACTATGCCTTGTCTGAGTGGCTCCCACGATATTCTACTTGGCAAACGCCCTGTGATGTCTTGGGCCCCTGAATAAATAGGTGTTGGTGGGGGGTCCCCTCACAGGGGCAGGATGCTGAAATCTGCAAGCAACACAGATTCCAGAGGAAAACAGTCTCCCTACGTTTAGGGGCCCATGGAGACCCAGGTTCAGGATGCCACTGACCCCACTCCTGAGAGCAAAGCTCTATGTCTGTCCCCCAACAAACATTAAATGGAGCATAAGAGTCCATCCCCCCACCAGAATTACAGGCAGGGCCCCACCGCCTCAACCCTAGTATAGCCCTCCCAGGAAGCCCCTCAGATATCCAAAGGTGGACCAGAGGAAGGAAAATGGGGTGCTTGGCATTTTCTCCTACCGCTCTTATTTTAGAAAATTAGGAAGTTTGGGATTTTTTCCTTCCTCACAAAAACATCCCCTATTAAAAAAAAAAAAAAAAAAAAAAGGGAGTACTGGAGAGATGGCTTAGTGGTTAAGGCACTTGCCTACAAAGCCAAAGGATCTCGATTCGATTCTCCAGGCCCCACATTAGCCAGATGCACAAGGGGGCACATGCGTCTGGAGTTTCTTTGCAGTGACTGGAGGCCCTGGCACACCTATTCTTTCTCTCCCTCCTTCCCTCCCTCCCTTTCTCTCTCTCTCTCTCTCAAATAAATAAATAAAACATTTTTTAAGAAAATCTATGACTTCGTGCAACTGCTTCTGCCTGATTAGCAAGTAGATCCTCCAGCATCAGGTTAACAAGCACAGCTGCCACCACCAGATCGACATGATCAAGGTCAGTAATCCTTGTCTTCTTTGTATGTGTGTAAGAAGAGAGAGTGTGCGTGTGCATACTTACCACATGCCTGTGGAAGCTGGAGGACCATGCATGTTTGTCCAAACCTGCCATCTTATTTGAGGTAGGGGTTCTCGTTCACAGCTACATTAGATAGGCCGAACAGTGAACTTCTGGCGCCTCCCACCTGGCGCTAGGTGAGCTGAGTGAGCGCATAGACACTCATGCTATGACAAAGGGCTTTACTTGGGATCTAGGAATCCCGAACTCGGGTACTCACACTTGAGTGGCAAATGCTTCATCTACTGAGACATCTCCTGTAGCCCACTTTTGTGTTTTCAGGAGACAAACACTGAACTCAGCCCATTCGCTCCCTGCCCACCTGTTTCTCTCATAATAAATAAATAAAAATATTTTTTAAAAAATTAAAAAAGACTAACAACCTGGGTCCAATTCCCCAGGACCCACGTAAATCTGCCTGTAAATTGTGGAACACGGGAGAAAAAACATTAATACAAAATAACAGTAATAGGGGCTGGAGAGATGGCTTAGTGGTTAAGGCATCTGCCTGAAAAGCCAAAGGATCCCAGTTTGATTCTCCAGGATCCACATAAGCCAGATGCACAAGGAGGCATGCATCTGGAGTTCATTTGCAGTGGCTGGAGGCTCTGGTATGCCCATCTGCTGCCCCCTCCCCAGCCTCTTTCTCTCATTCATAAATAAATAATAAATAAATAAAATATATTTTTTAAATTAAGAAAAAAAGGACTAACAACCTGGGTTCAATTTCCCACGACCCAAGTAAAGCTAGATGCACAAAGTGGCACCTGCATCTGGAGTTCGTTTGCAGTGGCTGGAGGCCCTGGCGTGCCCACTCTGTTCTCTCTCTCTGCTTTTAAATCAATAAATAATAACAGTAGCCGGGCGTGGTGGCGCACGCCTTTAATCCCAGCACTCGGGAGGCAGAGGTAGGAGGATCGCTGTGAGTTCAAGGCCACCCTGAGACTACATAGTTAATTCCAGGTCAGCCTGGGCCAGAGTGAGACCCTACCTTGAAAAACAAACAAACAAAAATAATAATAAATAAATAAATAAATAAATAAATAATAACAGTACAAAATTGTGTTTGAAGCCGGGTGTGGTGGTGCACCCCTTTAATCCCAGCACTTGGGAGGCAGAGGTAGGAGGATCGCCAAGAGTTCGAGGGCACCCTGAGACTACATAGTTAATTCCAGGTCAGCCTGGACCAGAGGGAGATCTTACCTCACAAAAAAAAAAAAAAAAAAAAAAAAAATTGTGTTTGAGACCAAATTATCCCGTACTGACTGGTCACCAGCTCTTACTGTCCAGGTGAGAAATCAATACAATGGCCCTAGAAGAGTCTGCTAACTTGCTAGCTTATTGCCATGGCTAACAAGTAAACACCCCAAAATAAGGTTCTTTTTCTCCCTGGAATACAGGTCGCAGCCTGTGGTCACTGACACAGTCATACCTTATCAGCCCGACAATTCTAAAGAGGAACACAAGCTGAGGTAGGAAATACCAGAGTTTATATGTAGCATGAAACAGCCCTAGACTTGTTTAGTGAAATTAACTAGTGGTTTAATAGGGGGGAAAGTCTGATATACAAGAGTGCCCCAATTTCTTCAGAGAAATTAACATTTCAATCCTGTTTTTATCTAGAAGTCATTAAACTGTGCAACATGAATTATTGGAAGTGTACCAGCGAATTAACTCTATTCATCAGCGAAGTCCAAACACTTTAGAGTGCATCGGTAATGAAAAAATAGCTCCACGTTTCTATCTCTTCTCATTAAAGTAAACCAGTTTTCCCTCTCTCAGTATATAAAGCTGTCTTCTCTTCATATAATTTATATCACCATAAGCCAGCACACAGTCTAAACTATTACACGCCTCCAATTAATTTTTGCAGCTTTTGCCTGAAAATTTAATGAGATAGTAGTGTATGAACCTGCTGAGGCCCGCTTATGTGTGTGCCCCCAATATTCACCTCATCTGATCCAGACAGGGGAGAGCATCTCCTGTGGCCAGAGTGCTGGAGGGAATACGGAAAGCATATCCCTGTGCCTTTTACATCAAATTATAAAATTTACCGGCCTTGAATTAAACTGTTCCAACCTGGGAGAAAAGCAAAAGGCCCAGTGGAATTATTGACCAACACCATTTCTTTTTTTCTTTTCTTTTCTTTTTTTTCTTTTTTCTTTTTTTTTTTTTTCGAGGTAGGGTCTCACTCTAGCTCAGGCTGACCTGGAATTCACTATGTAGTCTCAGGGTGGCCTCGAACTCTTGGCAATCCTCCAACCTCTCCAACACCATTTCTAAACATCTTAGTGAATGGTTAGAATGGGTGACCATCCTACACCAAGTTCTCTACCACAGCAACAAGGTTAAGTACCTGCTGAGCTTCTCAGAGCAGGAAGAGCCCTTCTCTCTGTCCAGCTGTGGGGTTCCTTAGGTACACATGACACACATCTGATTCACACCTAGGCACGCACAAGTGTATCTGAGGGTTATGTATATATATATGCTTGTGTTACATTTTTATTGTGTGTATGATGCATATGCATGTGCATGGCACACATGTGGAGGCCTGAGGACAGCCTTAGGGTGTTTGCCTTCTCACTCTACCCTACCTGACACAGGGCCTCCCGAGTTATCTTGTTTTTGCTGTTTTGCTTCGTGTGTGCCCGTCTAGGTGACCTGTGCGCGTGCTTCCAGATTCTCATGGCTCTGCCTCCCATGGCTGTGGGCACGTTGGCATCAGACACATGCGCCACTCTATGCCTGGCTTTAGGATGTGGGTGCGAGGGAATAAGACCGGTAGGCTTGCAAGCAAGTGTCTAATCGCTGAGCCCTCTCTCAGCCCCTGTGCACACTCTGCTTGCATGTGTGTGTTGAAGTACGTGTAAAACTATACACTTGTGGGCATGCAGATGCACTTGTGTGATATGTAGAAAAGTGTTTGCATGTGTTGCACATTTAAACATGCCTGCAGGAGGGCTGGAGAGATGGCTTAGCGGTTAAGCGCTTGCCTGTGAAGCCTAAGGACCCCGGTTCGAGGCTCAATTCTCCAGGACCCATGTAGGCCAGATGCACAAGGTGGCACACACATCTGGAGTTCGTTTGCAGTGGCTGGAGGCCCTGGTGTGCCTGTTCTCTCTCTCTCTCTCTCTACCTGACTATTTCTGTATCTTTCTCAAATAAATAAATAATTAAAAAAAAAAAAACATGCCTGCAGGAGATCATTTACAAACAGGCATTGGCAACTCCACGTCTCAGTGACAGGCCCTCTTTATATATATACATATATTTTATTTATTTATTTGAGAGAAAGAGGGAGAGAGAGAGAGAGAGAATGGGTGTGCCAGGGCCTTCAGCCACTGTAAACAAACTCCAGATGCATGCGGGGCCCCTTGTGCATCTGGCTTCTGTGGGTCCTGGAGAATCAAACCGGGATCCTTTGGCTTTGCAGGCAAATGCCTTAACAGCTAAGCCATCTCTCCAGCCCAATAAGGCCCTCTTTATATTGCCAAAAGACCAAGATACAAAGAAAGGGTTGGGGGGAGGGGAGGCATCTCAGAGCCAAGTGATCACTGTTCAGACAGAGGCCATTCTGTATCTCTCTCTTTTATGTGGACCTCAACCCACACACTAAGACAGGTTGCACCACCAGAAATTGGGATGGTGTGAAACCAGAGTGTGCTGCACTTTGGGAACCGGCTGGGGAATCTAAAGTCCATTTCCTCCTGTGCTGCTAACGACAGTGACACCCACACCCCATCACTGGTGGCTGGGCATTAATGCTGAGAGAACACAAGGGCTGGCCCGTAGAATTGTAGCTGTGTCTGTCTGTCTGTCTGTCTGTCTGTCTGACTGTAGATATGGCCTCCTACGAGGGCCAAGCCAAGGGAAGGCGGAAGGTATCCACAGACTCATCGTGAAATGAACAAAAACAGACACTCGGGCATGTGGGCGACCTTTCTGTATTGGCACACCAGGAGCTCTGCAAATAGAGGCCAAGTCCAAGAGGCTCGTCCTGGCCTGGGGATGACTGAGTATGTGGGAAACAGAGCCTCAAACCCCAGCAGCTAAGACCCACAGCTCCTATGACCATGAGCAATTAATTGCTACTCGAGACCCCTTCATCTGCTGTTGTAAATGCAGGGTGTCACAGAGACAGACTAGAGAAAAGCTATCTAGGGACATGTAGTCACCTGCATCCAATCTCGCATTAGCCACAGTCTAACTGTTTGAAGGAGTACGCAGAAAAGCAGAATGTTAGCCCAAACCCACACCCAGATTCATACCCCACCTTGGTTCCTGACAATTATAAAATGTCAACATGTCTCCCTGTATCTGTTAACAGAAATGCATGAGTCTATAAAACCCAGTCTCACAGGACGCGTCACATGCACAGGCCCCACATGTCCACATGCACAAAAACACAGTACATGGAACTTCCTTTTCTGGGAACAATCGCTAGACCACTGCTGGCCTTCCAAATAAACAAGTCCCCTTCTCACCTAGGAACCCAACTCTGCCTTGCCTTCAGGCTTGAACCCACCAACCACAACGGGGCCACTCTACCATCTAAGGGGAAACCCTTTTTACCCCCAATAAGGAAAGCCAGACCATCAGATTTGTATGGAAAATGAGCTTCTGACTTGCCAGGCTACCCTGGCTGAACAAGAGCTCAAAGGTCCCCAAACTAGTAGGGGAGGTGGCACCTCCATGAATGGCAGAAGGGTTGCAAGGACTGCACAGGCTCAGTCACTTTGTCTGAACTCACTGCTATAGTAGGTATGTCTAGGCAGTCTGTCCTGGCTCTCCTCTTAGGTTCTACACAGTCTCAGACCCAGAGGTTGAAAGCACCAAAAAAAAAAAAAAAAAAAATCAAATTCCACAAGGCCAAGCCCTGGGAGGACACAGCAAATCTTACCAAGATCCCATGCGAACACATCAAACCTTTGTGTGCTAAAGAACGGAAGCTATTAACTGGGTTACTGGCATGGCCAGATGTTGCCTGCTTCTAAAATCCCCAAATAGATCAATTAGCATATTATAAAGAATTTACTTCCATTCTCCCTTGACAGATCATAAACACCAAAACACAATGCTCAGTTTGAAACTGACAAGTGTATGTAGCAAGAGATGCTGGGTTAACTGCAAAACAGCAGTGAAGAAAGTGGTATTTATAATGATTAGACACCTAATTAATTCTAAGAGTAGAATGTCAAAAGCTATACATGCATTTCTGTGGTAACCAAAGCCCAACATCAAACAAGTCACTTCGGCTCTGTGAAGTCGAGAGCCTGAACATGTTCCAACATTCACACCCAGCGCAGGGGCTGTTCCGATTGTTTTCTAAGAATATTGTTGGGAGCATGCTTAGAAAAATAAGGGGGGGGAGGGGAGAGATGGCTTAGCGGTTAAGGCGCTTGCCTACAAAGCCTAAGGACCCAGGTTCCATTCTCCAGGTCCCACAAAAGCCAGATGCACATGGTGGCGCATGCATCTGGAGTTCATTTACAGTGGCTAGAGGTCCTGGAGCATCCATTCTCTCTCTCTCTCTATATATATATATCCACCAATCTATCTGTCTCTTTCTTTCTCTCAAATAAATAAGTAAAATGTTTTAAAAAATTCAAAAACAGAAAAATAAGGGAGGGCTTAGGGTAAACAGACAAGTACACACACATTAAATTAGGAGTAACAACTTTTACAATTAAAAAACTTTGACTGGAGAAATGGCTTAGTGGTTAAAGGACTTGCCTGCAAAGCCTAACAACCCAGATTCGATTTCCCAGTACTCATGTAAAGCCAGATGCACAAAGAGGTGCATGCATCTGGAGTTTGTTTGCAGCAGCTGGAGGTCCTGGCACACCCATTCTCTCTTGTCTCTCTTCTATCTCTCTCTGCTTGCAAATACAATAAAATACAATAATACCATTAAATTAATACAATATGTGTAAATATTAGCAGGGTTTTAGGAGGCATGTCCACCCCCTACTGTGGCAATCAACTTAGCATAAAGGAGGAAATTCTCAAGCTCCCATCATTTGAAAAGATCTGGAGCCTTTTGTGTCTCTGCAACTGACTGAGGGTGGGGGAGGGGGGGAGGAGAATTCTAAAACAGACAAAGGTATAATGACATTCTTACTCTAAGAAACTTGAAGTATTCTCCTTGCTTGTATACTTATGCATGACTCTTGGGGAGGGAGAAGTGGAGGAGACAGGGCCAAGAGTAAAAAGAAAAGGAACATGTGAAACCTTACATGCAGAGTTGTCCTTCTCCCCATTCTAGAATTCTCTTCCTAGATTGCAAATCAAAATCTGCATTTAAATAGAAGATTTTTAATGTAGAAAGGAGGAAGCCCTAGGGTACAAAGGTATTGCATTCAATATCTATGGGCACAACATTGCATTTAAAATGAGATGCGGCATTTTGAAACTTACTGAATATATTACATACTGCAAATTGTCTTGTTATTACTATTTTTACTAAATTCTCCTATCTCTTAATAGGTATGTTTCTTGTATGGCTAGGACTGTTAATAAAAGTAATGTGATATTACATCATTCTATCAATTTAATCTTGAGAAAAGATTACGTGATCCCAGATCTCAAAAGCTGCGGGCTCTGATAATTCCAGCCATTATTCAGCGTGAAACTCAAACAGTCTGAATTCATTAACATCGGTTGTTACAAATCTGCATTTTTAGACTTTGCTGTAAAAATGCAAGAGTCCAAACCCAGTGACCTGGATCTAACAGCCTTTCATGTGGAGTGGTCGTGTTCTCTATATTTCCCCAGTGTGGATATTGGGACAAGGCTAAGAAGAGATGGCAGATACACCAGCTTCAAGCCCCAGACCCCCAAATCCAGGTGCTGGTATGACCTTTAAGGGAAAAAGCTGCAAGAGTGGCACCCTGTGATGGCTTTAATGTCTAACCATCACATCATGAAGAACAAGGTGGCCCTCATGATCATGAGATGATAGACATTGAACTTCAATCCAGGGCTCTACAGCAATCAAAACAAGTCTCTTTTTCCTTTAGAAACCACACAGCCTTCCGGGCATGGTGGCGCACGCCGTTAATCCCAGCACTCAGGAGGTAGAGGTAGGAGGACTGCCATGAGTTGGAGGCCACCCTGAGACTACATAGTGAATTCCAGGTCAGCCTGGACTAGAGCAAGACCCTGCCTCAGAAAAAAAGAAAAGAGGGGCTGGAGAAGGTGGCTTAGTGGTTAAGGCGTTTGACTGCAAAGCCAAAGGACCCCAGTTCAATTCCCCAGGACCCACGTAAGCCAGATGCAAAAGGAGGCGCATATATCTGGAGTTCGTTTGCACTGGCTGGAGGCCCTGGCGCACCCATTCTCTCTCTCTCTCTTTTTTTTTTTTTTTTTTTTTGGTTTTCGAGGTAGGGTCTCACTCTGGTCCAGGCTGACCTGGAATTCACTATGTAGTCTCAGGGTGGCCTCGAACTCTCAGCGATCAAATTAAAATAAATTTAAAAAAATAAAGTTTAAAAAGAAAAAAGAAAATAACAGGAGAGGAGAAATCACACAGCCTGTGGTTATTTTAGGACAGCAGGAAACTGAGGGTTCAGCATGTTGCTGAAAACTCAAGCAATTAACAGGAAGACATGTTCCCAGAGAAAATGCACCTTATTAACAGGTGTCCACTCTACAGCATACACCTGTCACAGGAGCAGGTGGCCAGGGCACAGCAACAAAGTGCCAGTGTATCTGCTCTGCTACAGCATCTCTCTGTGTGGCCCAGACCAGCACATTCTCACAATGATGAGTAGGAACTGGACGCATCGGGGAAAACATAAATCCTAGCTGGCTGATGGAAAAGATCTCCCCAAATTCCAGGCACATACAAAAAAAAAAAATGCTGTGAGAAAAACTAAAGTTCCATTCTTTTTGCATCTATCTACTGAGTTTTTAGTATAACCTAACCACAGGTGCTGCCCTGACTGGCCACTGTCTGCAGCTGGGACGCTCCAGCCCCATGCTGAGGTCATGGCTGTGAATTTACTGATGAGGAAAGAAATGTCAACGATGATGCTCACGTCAGCAGTCTGTCTTCCCTACACCCTTACAGATACTCACTACGTCCTTGTCAATTCTGTCTGTCTGTGGGGGCCGGAGGTCACGCATGCAATAGTGTGTGTGGAGGTCAGAGGACAACCTGGGGATGTCCATCCTCGCCTCCCACCTTGTTTGATTGAGACAGGCTCTCTCTGGTCTCACTGCTGCAAACACGCACCACTTGTGTGCAGCTTTCCATGGGTTCTGGGGATCCTAATTCCTGTTGTCGGGTCTGTGCAGCTAGTGCCTTTAACCACTGAGCCTTCTGCCCAGCCCATCAATAATAGTCTTTCACTGAAGCCCAACAGCTATGAGATTTAGCACTACTGTGAGGAATGAATCTGAGGGCACCAAGCTCGGGAAGGCTTAGTTTTCGCGAAGGTTAACACCATCAGGAGGCCATGGTCCAGGGCCAAGGGTTTCTTAACCATGCCACCAGGACTCTGCCCTCTACCCATCACCATGGCCTTGGAATCTTGACATTCCTCTGCAGATACCGGGGAGAAAAGCCAAAGTCCCCCGGGCTGCTGGAGGGAGCGAATGTTCAGATGCGATTCCGCACGGAAGACTGGAGCTGCTTCCCAGCCAAGACTAGCGCAGCATCAATCTGCTGTTTAAACAGAGCGCAGAAGGCTTTCCGGCTTTAATCAGTGCTGCCCCTCAAGCCCGGGGGAGATGAGAGCACAAATCAATACGGATGCTCCTTCTAGAGGAAGCTACAGCCTGGCGCTGTGGTTTGGAGGTCATTTCTGGCGGTAATTAGGGAGCGGCAGTGAGTAGCAATTGAATTATGAAAAGCCAGGAATACTGTATTCTCATCCAAGTGAAGGTTTCAAATAATCATGGATGGGACTGGGCCGTCAGTCATATGCACAGGAAACCTTAGCTCCCAGGTCTCTGAAGGTGACAACACAGGCAACCTGACACGCTGGCCCCTGAAAGAATTTGATACACCTGTGCACTTTGCTCCCAAGGGGCCCAAGGCTAGGGATGGAGGAGGCAGCAAGCCTTTGTGCTGTCCTCACGTGGGTATAGTCCGAGCAAGAGAGACACAACCCCCTTTTATCCATAATGTGGCACAAGCCCAGCACCCTCAAATGATGGGAGAGTGTGGCCAATTCCTCATACCTCTGGGTCCTCCCCCCACCCCACCCCCCACACGCAGGAAGGCAGGTCATGACTCAGTGGGAACCACAGGAACATGGCTGTATTATCCCAGAATGTTTACAGTGCCTTGAGAAGCTAGTGTAACCTGCTGGTTCGCCTTCTGTCTATAGAAAATGTTCACAGTTAATATACAGCAACCCTGTATTCCTAACAGATGCTGGGATGGGTCCCTGCTTTGTCCAGCCCACTTCACACCTCCACAGTCCCACTGCAGCCTGGACACTCAAGAGGCAGCCAGGTGGGGTCGCTACAAGCATGCCTGTCATTTAGGACTGAGGCAGTTAATGCAGGAGTATCCTGAGTTGGAGGTCAACCCAGCCCATACAGTGAGACTATCTTTAAAAAAAAAAAAAAAAAAAAAAAAAAAAGTGTAGTTTTTCTGGGGATGAGGGAGCCAGGTTTCATGTAATTCAGACCACTAAGCCAAAAAATTATACCTGTCATGCATAGAACATTAAATCGACAATAAATAAGTGAATGGAGACTGTTCTGTCTAAGGAAGCCTTGAGAAAACACTCTGGAAGGTTCTATGTTAACAGAATTCTGTCCTTCCATCCAAGGTGGTTGCCCGGCTTTTACATAAATTGCATTCACCTGCTAGAGAATGAATGTTCCAGTCAGAAGAGAAGAAGGTCCTTAGCTGCTGGGTCAGCAGTGACCAGTCCAGACAACTTGTCACCTTCCTGTATTCAGGAGCCTAGTGACAACACCTAGGACCAAGAAGGGTGGGGGCACCAGAGAGTAAGAGTGGGGAGTCCCTGGAATGCCAACCTGGGGCTGTGAGCGCAGCTGGAGAACCAAGGAGGTAAAGGATCCAGAAGCAGCTGGGCTCAAGGTCTCCCTAAGACACAGACCCAGGCTCTCTGTGCCTTCCACTTGTTTATTCCGAACTCAGCACATGTGGCTGGACACAATGTGGGATGAGTGGGAAAGGGGCGAACCAGCCTGAGGCTCTGGATGCTTCTCTAAGGTGCCATAAGTAGACCTGCTCCCCCCCACACCCACCATCATGACCCCATGGAGACAAGACACTGCAGATGCTGCCATCCAGAACAGCGCAGGTTCACTTTGAGCTGAACAATGGATAGTTGAGCCAGAAAAGCCAACGTGGCCACAGATAAGGTGTCTAATGGCCAGGCACAGGAAGCAGATGGCCTTTCGCAGCATTCTCGTTTTCCACAAATCTCCATCAAAACACAGTGTGTAAGTGAGACATCTCTATCACACCCTCCAAGGCTCATGAAGGAAGAGGGGGGTGGAATAAACATAAGAGCGAAAGGAAGGGGAGGCCTTTTTACAATGCTGGCATCCAGACACAAAGTGGCCTTGATATTCATGACCTCACAGTGGCTGACACTATCTACACGAGACCTGCATAGTAAGAGTGGGGAAATGATGGTGGTTAGGAGTGGTGGCCATTAATCCCAGCACTTGGGAGGCCATGTGCTAGAGGGTCACCATGAAACTACACAGTGAATTTCAGGTCAGCCTGGGCTAGAGGGAGACCCTACCTTGAAAAATAAATACATAGGGCTGGAGAGATGGCTTAGTGGCTAAGGCGCCTGCCTGCTAAGCCTAAGAATGCTGGTTCCAATGTCCAGCGGTTCCAATCTCCAGGTCCCACGTTTAGCCAGATGCAAAGTGAGGCAAGGGCGCAATGCCACACTTGCCCACAAGGGGGTGCACACATCTGGATTTCGTTCACAGCAGCTGAGAGACTGCTGGCACGCCCATTTCTGTCTCCCTCCCTCTCTCTCTATCTCGCTGTCTCTCTCTCTAAAAATAAAATAAAAAATAATAAAAAAAATTAAAAAAATAAATACATAAATAAATAAATAAATGCATTAAATAGAAGAAAGGGGCTGAAGAAAGGCATTTAAGTGCTTGACAGTAAAGCCTAATGACTCAGTTTAATACCCTAGTGCCCATGTAAAGCCAGATGCACAAAGTGGCTCATGCACCTGGAGGTCATTTGCAGTGGCTGGAGGCCCTAGTATGCCCATTCTGTGTCTATCTTCTCTTCTGTCTCTGCTTGCAAATAAATAAAATTTTTTTAAAAAGAGAGACTAGATAGAAAAAAGGGATTCAGTGGAAGGTGGGGTTGAGAGGGAGAAACAGGGAGTATTGGGAAGGGATTATGCTCATGTTACACTTCGGAAGTTGTCAATAAAAAGTTAAAAGGGGAGGGGGGCTGGAGAGATGGCTTAGTGGTTAAGGCGCTTGCCTGTAAAAAAAAAGCCAAAAGACCCAGGTTCATTTCTCCTGGACCCAGATAAGCCAGCTGCTCAAGGTGGTACATATGTCTAGAGTTCATTCACAGCAACTGGAGACCCTGGCATGCCCATTCTCTCTCTCAAATAAATAAATAAAAATATATTTTAAAGCCAGGTGTGGTGGTGCATGTCTTTAATCCCAGCACTTGGGAGGCAGAGGTAGGAAGATTGCCGTGAGTTCGAGGCCACCCTGAGACTACATAGTTAATTCCAGGTCAGCCTGGACCAGAGTGAAACCCTACCTCAAAAAATATATACACACACATTAGAAAAGAAAACAGCAGTGCAACACCACCAGGAGAGAGCAAGTCCTTCTTAAGTGGATCCAACTGCAGGCTCAGAGATGCAGGAATGCAAAACCTAGAGAGCATGCAGAAAGGACAGAGGGGGAGAGCACTTGGAAGGAGCCATTAACAGCTTCTGCAACTTAACCCCACAGGTTGCTGGCATTTCTTTTAAACAGAATACTGCTGAGAAATTGAGGTGCCTGCTCCGCAACCTAAAGAAGCCACACTATAAAATATGTATAAATGTCGCCATTCCAGCTGCTTCTCAGTGTAAGTTCGGAAATACATCCCACTTTGCTACCTGCCACAAGTGACCACTGAGGAAGACGTTCTCATGGCCTCGCTGTGTGGCCACCCACAAAACCTGGTGAATTACGCAGCATTTTCTTTTAAAACCTGCTATTTATCCGTAACTGGTGTAAATCTAGGGGAATTATCTTAATTGCTATGTGGAAAGAAGGAATTGCAAAAGCATTCAGTTAACAAGAAGACTTTATTTGTAGCAGCTTGGGGCCAGGTGGGAGTTGCCAAGTTTGCCAAAAATAAACAAATCAATCAATAAATAGAGCAAATGTGCTCCATGGGGGGGGGGGGATGCCTAGGAAGCAGGGAGGGAAGCCCAGGCAACTGCACCCTTCTTTCTACCCAAAATGAGGGCTAGGATCCATCTTCCGGGAGGGTGGGGAAATTCATGGCTGTTCCTTCAAATGTGGCTATTGGAGCCAGGGTGAAACTGGGGCCAGAAATGGTGAGAGATACTACAGGTGCCCATGTCACCGTCATCACCTGCAGTGTCTGAGGGTAAATCCCAGCATGCTCCAGCATGTTAGAATTTCTTTTCTTTAAAGTTTGCATGCGCGTGTGTGCGTGTGTGTGCCTGCACCCAGGTCTCTTGACACCACAAACAGAACACCAGGTGCTTGTGCCACTTTTTATGTCAGGCTTTATGTGCCTACTGGGGAACTGAACCATGGGCTGGTGGGCTTTGTGAGGAAGTGCTTGAACCACTAAACCATCTTTCCAGTCCTTTTTTGTGGTGCAGAGGGGCTTGAAGGAGGGTCTGACTTTTTAGCCCAGGCTGACCTGGAACTCACTGGCCACTACTAGCATTTCACTTCCCACTGTGTCAAGTTCAAAGTTACACCCTTTACAATCAGGCAAAATACCTGGAACTTCAGAAAGGAGGCATGCTCAGAAATAAAAATGAACTGAACGTGCCTTAAACTGACGCCGTGTTGAACAGAAAATGAAGCCAGGCGTGGTGGCGCACGCCTTTAATCCCAGTACTCGGGAGGCAGAGGCAGGAGGATCGCTGTGAGTTTGAGGCCACCCTGAGAATACACAGTAAATTCCAGGTCAGCCTGGGTTAGACAAATAAAAACAAAAACAAAACAAAGAAACTATGCACAAAAAAGAAAGACCCTTGTACCCTGCTACTAACCACAGGTAGGAATATTTGATTAGACTCAAACCGAAAGCCCTGGTCTCCTCCCTTACCATTAACACACACATCCTCAACCCAAAACTTGAAGATCAACAGTATCGTTTCTTACAGCAAGTCAGGCCCTCCTTGCCACACTTACGGGCCTCAGGTAAAGGACAGTGAGTGGTCACACTTGCATGGGTTTCTCCACAGAACTGGGCCATAGTTCTTCCATCTACTTCTTCATGTGAGGCGGTAGCCCTGGGCGGTCTCAGGGGTGGCAGAAGTCTTCTGTTTTATGTCCCTGCTTGCCCAGGTCTCCACAGGGCTGGCTTTAGAGAGGCAGGGGACCTGAGTCTATCTACAGCCAACCCTCAGGAGCAAGAAGCATCCTGAAACCAGAGCCCCTACCCGCTCCCCACAGACCACGTGCTGTCTCTCCTCACAGGTGACATCATGATTCACTTGAGGGGTGAACCTTCAAGAACATTCCAAGCCCCAACAAAGGGAAAGCCGGTCACACCACTGCAGTGTTTCTGGGATGGTTCCTGCCAGCACAGGATGAGGGGGAAACAGGGTTAGGGTGACTGCTGCCAACAATCACCTCAAATTCGGGTCTGAGGAAGACTCCAAGTGTGAATGAGTGGATGTGTAGGGACCCTGGCAAGAGAGGCAGACTACCTCCCTACATCTTCACCTGCATCCTACTGGGCAAGAGGGTTGTGGGCACATTGCCCACTCCCCTGAAGCCTGCTTGGCACCAGACTTCCTAAGAAGGGATCTGGAAACAGAAGGCCTCCCCTGGAAGGGAACCCTGGGAAATAAAGGTAAAATTCTGTCAGACATGGGAGAATTGAGACCTTCCCCTTTCATTCTTTGATTCGAGTGGCAGGCCGGAGGTGGAGAGCACCATTCATGAGGAGAAGGAAGCACGTGCCTGATCCCATGGGAGCTGGGACCCCAGTCTTGGCTCTGAAAACTGAAGGGACTGCACTGGACTGTGCTAGACCCATGCAGGAAGCCATGCTCAGGTGTTGGAACTCTCAGGAAGGACAACACTTCCCATTTGTTCTTGGGTTTGGATGCCCAAGGCAGGGAACCAGCTGCTGCCCCTCCTCCTCCCCTCTCCAGAGAGAGCTAGCTTCACTCCTAGCTCACAGGCATCCCTACCTCCTGGTGGTTCAGACCTAGGAGCCTAAAAAGAAAAGGGCCTGCACATCATCTTCTGGCTTGTGGTTTCCCGCATGGGCACAGAGTGACATCCCTGGATGGTAACAGGGACACCCTGAATACTAGCGATCAATGCCCGCAAGAGCCCTGGAAGATGAGACCGCAGTGGACTTTCCCCAAATTCAGGCCTTCTCTACAGGAAGATAATGCCGCTCTTTCTCTCCCACTTTTCATGGAAGAAAGCCATCTGTCCTGCCAGAAAAAGGTCAGAGACCAAAGTGACCAAAGGAGGTGGCTTTACCTGGGACTGCTGGCCCACTAAGCCACAGCTCAGATAGTTGGCATAATCCTGTCTCCATGACAGACGATGGGAAAGCCCTCTTCCAACTCCAAACACACCGAGTGGCTGCCAGCAGGCGGGGCACAGTGCCTTCACCCAGGGGCCTTGTTAGGCATGCCCAGATGATGGTCTGTCAAAGACAGGCAGTGTGCAGGGGAAGCCAGGTCCACAGTCATGTTACCTGCTTGCAAAAGCTGCAGCCACGGGGACTGACTCCACTATCATTTTACATAAGCTCAGCTAAGGGCTTTGATGTGACTTTCCAGACAGTCACCAAAAATGCTTCTTTTCCCTTGCCACTTCCGTTAAAACAACAAGATAATTGGATGGTGCTGCAAAAATTCATGTTCAATGGCAAAATGGTGGGAGAAAAACCATGGCTCAGGGCCTGGAGAGATGGCTTAGCCTTTAAGGCATTTGCCTGCAAAGCCAAAGGACCCAGGTTCAACTCCCCAGGACCCACATAGGCCAGATGCACAAGGTGGTGCACGTGTCGGCTGGAGGCCCTGGCATGCCCAGTCTCTCTCTCTGTCTCTCGCAAATAATTAAAAAAATAAAAAAAAAAAAAAAAGAAAAAGAAAAGAAAAGAAAAACCATGACTCAGATGACCTAAAGATGGAACTCGGCCAGGTTCTGGGAGAAGCCAGCAAGCCAATAGCACCATGTTGTGGTCCCAGAAACAAGAGGCAACACACAGAACAGATAGTAAAGGCAGGAAGAAATGCAACTGGTCTAGAATTAGCATTGTCATTGGTCAGAAAAGACAAAAATGAGCCTCCTTGGGAGGAGAAAGCGGATATGCAATATGTGAACTTTTTACAAAGGTCCAGCAACCAAAATATCAAGTCTACTGCAACAGAGATGTAACTGTGTTTTGTAAAGGCATGCACAAAAATGCTAAGATGACAAAATGACCTATAAAGTGCCTCCTGGGTTTGCCATTCTTAAGCCATGTCTTTGATGAGACTTGCAGGGCAGTTGTTTTTTTTTTTTTCAACTCCCTCCTCCTCCTCTGCCCACATTAAAAACAATGTCTGGATCACAGATCTTAACAGATGAGCTCCCTGGTTAGAACCAGTGGATGGCCCTTTCTTTTGGCCACAATCCAAGCAGCCGAATTGTTATGTACTAACACGAGGGGTTGGCTACTACAGGCTAGGGTACAACCCACAGGGCTTAGAGATGTGCCATCGTGCACCAAGGTTTTAAGAGCAAACATCCTTTCTGTAGACTTGAGAGAAGTTCACCCTTAGAGTTTCAGGTGAGTGTGGTCAGGAGAGCGAGTGAGAAATGAGGCCAATAGTGGATGTGGGCTGCAGATATGGCATTACACAGCACAGTGACTGCCCTCTGATGATGGCCAACGGTGGTGCCCAGTCTCTTAATCTCTCCCACTCTCTCCATGACTCTACTCCAGAGCATGCCAAGAACACAGCAGGTGGGGACACACCGTTCAAGGCTACAAGTCTGGCACTCGGGAAGCACTTGCTGATAGGAAGTGAGTTGTAATACTGGATACACAACGCCAACTCTGTTCTCTGAGATGGAGACCAATGCTAAATAGGGTCTTGGAGTGCATCCAATGATTAAGTGCAGTGAGAAGGCCGTTCCCCAATCATTTTTGAGATAGGGTCTTATGTAGCTCAGGCTAGCCTTGAATGTGATATGTAGCTATGAGACTGACTTTGAACTCCTGATCTTTCTGCATCTACCCACTGAGCACTGGGATTACAGGTATGCAGCACCACGGCTAGATCAAACCCAGAGAAAGCTTCACATATACTAAGCAAGCACTTTACCCACCAACTATGCTACAACCCCAAACATATTTTTACTGTTTAAAAAGTATGTTTCAGCCGAGTGTGGTGGTGCACGCCTTTAATCCCAGCACTCAGGAGGCAGAGGTTGGAGGATCGCTGTGAGTTCAAGGCCACCCTGAGACTACATAGTGAATTCCAGGTCAGCCTGGGCTAGAGCAAGACCCTACCTCAAAAAAAAAAAAAAAAAAAAAAAAAAGATGTTTCATCCTTACATAGCATTCTCTTCTTTGGAAGAAAATGTGTCCTAACCAAGATGAGTAACTAAAACACACAGGGGTCCCTCTGAGGTGTTGCTCTGCAGCCACCATGCTCCCCCGAGCCAGGTGAGGGCAGATGTCCTTCTGGGTGCAAAGAGCTGTCCTAGACAGAACTGGACATCTGGGGAGACATCTTTTGCCCCAGTGATCAATACAGGAACTGCAGCACACCATCCCAGGCCCACAGTGACTGGGTTCTGCATGGAATCCTGGGTGGGTGGATGGGAGCACATGGGACTCCCTGGGAAAACACACAAGGTATGGCCTGGAGAGGCAGTACTGAATGAAGAAGGCTGACAGTGGCTCCCTAAGAAAGTTCAAGGATGCTTCCAGTCTGTCACCCTCCCTAGTGCTAAGAACTCTAACTGGTTGTGAGTGCCAGACTCTGCTGTGGCCTGCAAGCCTTGCCTGGGAAAAGTCTCTGAAATTCCCAATGAAATTAAATCTTAGAAGGCATGGAGGAGAGGAGGAATATGCCCACAACTCACAAAGGCAGCTTCCCTCCACACACCCAAAGGGGCTACTTGCCTTTGGGCATCAAGCTAGTGAGAGGTCTGCTGGACTACTGTCCCCAGCCCTGCTCCAGGAAAAAGGCAGTCACTCAGAGACACACTTTTCCAGTCCTCAGGCCCCTCGGCCTGGAGACCAAGTGCCCAGTGGAACGCTGAACTCCCAATTTCTAACTATCTCTAGCTGCTCAAGAAAATAGGCTGGAGGCTGCAATGGTAACCTGGACCTTCCTCGTAACCATGAGAGAGAATAAGGACCCTGGGAAAGGCTTGTATTTTACCTTCCAGTTTATGAATGACATTGTTTGTTCAAGGGGAAAATTTAAAATAAAAAAAAAAAAAAACTGGAGGGGGGTAAATAAATCAATCTTATCAAAGACGCTGATACTTTGAGATGTTTGAGTAAGATCCACATTTTGTGCAAAATAGCTAAAGGCATGTTGAAACTAAACTCAGAACCACAAGCCTTGCTGCCAACACAGGACTGAACGGTTCCCAATCGATAACCTCTGGCACACACCGAACAAGTGCAGGCAGAATTGAATGCCTCCTCCGCCTACACCCACATTCCCAATCGACTCCCCCCGCGGGGGAAAAAAATCATTAAATGTGCAAGACATCCCAGAGGTTGGCAACTCTGAAACTCTAAGCTGATTATAAAGGACTGCCGCGGCCAGCGAGCCCCTTTCTTTCTAACCACATTCATATACGATCTTACAAGTGATGGGGAGGCATGAGACCATCTCCCTCTCCCTAATTCATTTTTATTCTTTTTAATTAATTCGTTGAGAAGCACTAACACTATTTCCATCCTGATTTGAGTTTCCTTGTAGGATAATTTCCGTTGACTTATCTCTAAAGCAGCAGCAGCAGCAGGAGGAATCACTTTCCACTGAACTGTATTGCTTCAGAGTTAATTACATGTATTTTGCTTTTGATAAATGAAAATACCAGATGCAATTAATTGAAAGACAATCAATATGACCCCGCTATTAGACATCCCGGTGAAACGTGCAGGAGCTGCTGGCGATCCACAGTCATCCACTAATTGAAAACGCATCCAATGGGGATTTGAGAAAACTGAGCTTGTACCTGGAGATTGTTCCCAGTAACTTACCGATATGAATGCGTCCGCAAACTCTACAGCTCACACGATGGGCTGTCTGTCCTTTTCAGGGGATACAGCTTCATCGGTTCACAACCATTTATGTTGATGAAACCCTGAAAACAGAATGCAATCAAGTCAGTGAGGCTGAAGCAGTGACTCTGTTTACATCCATCCATCCATCTTTTCATCACATCTTTTCAATGCCTTCGACTCTAAGCCACCAGCCATTATTACATAGTTTCATCAAAAATACTGTGTGTCTGGCTGTAGTGACATAGCAGATCAAATTAAACAGAACAGCGCCAGAGAATAAATGAACCCTTTCCATCCATTCTGACACGAAGCCAAGTGTGCAAACCCGAAGGTGAGTCTGTGTCATGGCCGTAAAAATGTCATGCGGCTTCCTTTATATCTCAAACATGGAGCAGAGTGCCAAGGGAACAAACAATCAGCATCCTCAAACAGAAAGTGCTACCAAGTGGTCTAAGAAATAGAGTTATAAAGTGCATTTCATAAGCCCATGGTTTATAAGTGCTATTAGCATAAACGCTGACAACTGCTAATCTACCATACGTCTGACGAGCCGTCGCAACCGTCCATTCACAGAAGGCATTTTAACTCACTCCCGAAATTGATTACTCAGTTAAGAATTCAGTCCTAATGTTCAATAAAATTGCACTTTCTTGCAAATGCGATGTGAAACGGGGTGATACACTAACAAGCACACACATTTATTTCACCTCAGAAGAAAGGGGAAATGTACGGTACCATCCACGTCACCTGACACGCTTCCCACGCACAGAAGTGCAGGGGGGTGGGCAGCGAGGTTAGCCCCCTGGCTGATAGATCTCGCCAGCAAGTACAGCCAGGTATCTTTTCTGTGGTTTGTCTGTGAGGGTGGACTTCCACCCAGGGGGTTGCTATGCAGCTGCAGAACCCACATGCGAGAAGAAGGAAGCCCAGGGGAAAGGAGTCAGGCACAATTACAGACAGAATTGTTGCTTCCACCCTGACGGCTCCCGCTCTCACTCATGGACAACCGGGATTCAAGCATTTGGGTAACATGCTAGGAAAAGGCAACAAATAACTGTAACCAGCTTCCCAGCTAGTCTCTGCTTTTCCAGCCTTTCAAATCTTAAATTACTATGAGTTTTTTTTTAATTGTACTCTTATTTTTACTTTTTTTAAAATTTATTTTATCTGAGGGGGGAGGAAGAGGCAGAGAGAAGGAGAGAATGGGCGCACCAGGGCCTCCAGCCACTGTGAACTCCAGACACATGTGCCCCCTTGTGTATCTGGCTTACATGGGTCCTGGGGAAATCAAGCCGTGGTCCTTAGGCTTTGCAGGCAAGTGCCTTAACTGCTAAGCCATTTCCCCAGGCCTGCTGTGAGTTCTAATACCATCTCTCTTCATGTTAAACAAGGAGGCTTAGCAACACACCCAAGGCCAAGAAAGAAGTCACTGCACAACTAAATCCTCAACACTTTTTGACTCAGACCTTGCGATTTAAGGAAGGTGGGCTAAGTGTATGTACATCCAGCCTCTCAAGTTCAGGGGAGAAATAGATATACCAAAGACTCCAGGGACACAAGCGTCTACCATAGCCCAAGAACCATCCTTGAGGTGGCAGAGCGTGCCTGGCAAACTGCTAAGTACTATATATATATATAAATTCTTTTTATTTATTTGAGAGAGAGAGTGGGCGCGTCAGGGCTTCCCGCCCCACAAACGAACTCCAGATGCATGCACCACCTTGTGCATCTGGCTTACGTGGGTATTGGGGAATCAAACCGAGGTTCTTTGTCTTTGCAGGCAAGCGCCTTAACTGCTAAGCCATCCCTCCAGCAGCCCTAGGTACTCTTGAAGCCCCACCTCCTAGGTCTGCTCTACTACCATCCCCGCTCTCACTGTATATTAGATGCCCCGATCACATTTTAATCATCTTTGGGATAGAAGACGGGAAAAATAATTGATTTATTATGTAAGAGAGTTTCTTGTCCCGGAGTATCCCAGCTTGCCCTAGCTTGCCACGGCTTCCTTGCTCTATTGCTAATGCTCTGCATGGTAGGCATGAAAATGTTTATGTCTGTAGGTATGGATATATAGCCATCAACATTTTATAAAGCCATAAAAATACCTAATAAAGAATTTTCAGAGCCGGGTGTGGTGGTGCACACCTTTAATCCCAGCACTTGGGAGACAAAGGTAGGAGGCTGGCCATGAGTTCAAGGCCACCCTGAGAATACACAGTGAATTCCAGATCAGCCTGAGCTAGAGTGAGACCCTATCTTGAAAAAAAAAAAAAACAAAAAACAAACAAACAAAGAATTTTCACAAAGAAAAGAATTTTCAAAAGCATCCCTTTATAACCGGGTGGGGTGGCTCCAAGTAGAAATTCAAAAGGGGCGAAGGGGGAAGGAGAAGGGGCAGCAGCAGCAGTACTGCTATCCCTTTTAGAAAGGAAAACAATTAGGAAGGCAAAATTTAGCAATTCTATGATATTACTGCCTGGTTTTTTTTTTCTTCTTTTGTTGTTGCTGTTTGTTTTTCGAAGTAGGGTTTCACTCTAGCTCAGGCTGACCTGGAATTCACTCTGTAGTCTCAGGGTGGCCTCAAACTCTTGGTGATCCTCCTACCTCTGCCTCCCTGAGTGCTGGGAGTAAAGGCGTGCACCACCACGCCCAGCTAAATACTTCTTGCTTTTTTAAAAGAAAGGTCTTAAGAAAAATACAATAACACGCTCACATTTGTCTAATCTCAGTGGTTAGTCAGTACAGGCTTGAGATTCTTCACAGAAAAATTAATCAAATAGGAAACTGACAACCCTTCCCTGTAGAAGGCTTCACAGCGGAGGTGGCATTTCATGAATTTCAAACTGGGGAATCGGGAAAGCCTGAAGCCTACAGACCGAGTGAACAGTGACAGCTTACACCGTGGATCAAGGAAGCTTGGAAGACTGTCAGGATCTTTAAGAGAAGTACCCATTGTTATTTGAAGGCTGGAAGAAGTACTTAAGACTGAAGCTACAGAGAAGCAAACATTTCAAAACTACACTTCTTTCAGCAGATCCTTGCTGACAGTGCAGCATGGAGCCATGCCCCAAGGAGACGCCAGGGGAAATTTCCTTGGCAGGGTTTCTCTAAGAACTTCCTGGAGTATTCAGCCAGATGCAGAAATACTTTGAGATGATTAAGTTCACTGTTCCTAACGCGGGGTGGAGGGAGCAGCTCCGAGTGAAGGCCAGCCAGCCCGTCCACCAGCAGAGGGTCCTGTTGGACCTGTGTCATTAACTTTGTGAATGTAAAATACACTACACCTCCCTTGGCCACTCACTGTTTTGCCAGTCAATGACCAGGAGGGGCGCTGGCAAGCACAGCTTCCAAGGAGCGGGGAGGGCAAGGGAGGGGAGGGGTGGTGCTCAGAGCCAGAACACCAAAGAACACCAAAGGCGGAGAAGAACTGATACACAGCCTTCCACAGACCAGAGACATGATTCAGGACCACCGCAGCCAGGTCTCTTCCACTTGGACTCTAACAGGTCAGGGTTCAAAACAAAGCAGCAATCTCTGACCCACTGACACCCAGCCATGGGCACACAGTGTCACACACCCCAACCCAAGCCAGATCTCCATGGCCTCACCCCACAGCTTGGCAGCACAGAGATCACCTGGCACCACAACTGGCCTGGAAGTTTCTTAGCTCCCATGGTTAGGGCGATGGCATTGGGAACCAAGGTTTCTTTGGCATTCTCTCCACCTTTTAAAGGCACTCTTGCGACGGACCCAGCCATTTGCAAATTGTCAGTGAAGGCATGTGAGCATTCTTGGAACTGACATTCTGATGCTGCAAGACCCTATCCTTTTCCCTGCATGGAGCACATGGCAAGGTGGGCCCTGTTGGAAGGAAAAGACTTGCCTGACCACTACCCTAAGTGGCACCCACGAAGGCAGAGCTGAAGCCACAGCTAGCTCTTTGGGAGACGTTCCTATCCTGAGACACCCCCCGCCCCACGCTAGTCCCCCTCTTCGCTGCCTGACGGCGCTGCCAAGAGGGACTACTACTGTCATTAATAAGACTACAATTGTGGACATGTGGCTGCTTGTTAGTCCCAAAAGGAGTGTGGAAACATGGCTTCTTCATATTCACACAGCATGGGCATGTGGCAATGTGAATTCCGGTTCAACTGTCCAACAGGGAAAGCCGTGAAAATGACAATGTCTGTGGCAAGGCAAAACACACATGACACTTCAGACAGGACCGAGCACCCGTGTGGCATGACTGGGGATGATTACTGGATAGTAATAAATAAGCCATCATTAATTATCCAGGAAAAACAACTACCCTTCGGTGAGAGTAAAAGCAGCCCTGAAAACTAACTCCCTCGGAGTCTCTCTATATCCACGTGGGCATCAACATACTTAAGGTCGACACTTTATCATACCTCCAACCCAGGTCCAACAGTGTTGACTTCAATGGCCTCTGGGCAGAAACTTTACAAACACAGGCTCAGTGGAGAAATGTTTATGTTAATTCAGTCATATGATATACATTCAGCTGGCTTTAGCCAAGATTTGAGAGCTCGTGTCTTCAGATACAAGGACAGCCAGTGGAAAACTGTAAGGCACATCTTGGAGCTTTGCCACTTCATAAGAAAAATAAAATAGGATCTCTTCCCAGTGTTGACTCAGATGCAGCCAATTAAAATGTCCATTCCTAGGTTACATCTCTTGTTGGCTTTTGACTTCTAACACCAGAGCTGAGCTAGGTGAAGGAGAGTTGCTGTCCTGGGAGGGTAAGCGGGGTGACAGGCAGCTGCATGGAGGGCAGCCATCCCTGGTGGCTTCCCAGGGTGTGCAAACAGCAGGTAGGACTCCTGGCAACAGGAACACGGGAAGGGCATTGATAATTGGATGTTGCCGGATCAGGGCTGGTGCTGGCCAAGTTTTAAAAGGAAGAAAAGGCTCCGTGAACAGCAACCCACACAACTACGTTTGCTTTGTGACCTCAGGCTATGTTCCCACACCCAGAACTGCCCATCTGGCCAGGAAAGAGAAAGGCAGCTGCTGTGAGCAATGTGACCCAAGCTCCTGCCACCACCACCACCACCATCTCTATGGTAGGGAGCGCACTACAGACTCATGTATGGAGTTTGCAATCAGCCTCACTCAGAACAGTCCTGCTGGGCAGAGACTTCCTCAAAGTATGGCCCTGAGGTCTCAGGCAAACTAATCAGGCCACCTTTCCAAAAGGCAAATCAGCTGTCCTAACCCTGGCCTCTCACAGGTCCTAACAATATCAAGGCCAGAACGTGGGTGGTGTGAGGCATGCAGCTCTGACATAGTGGAGAACAAACCAGAACTAGATATTAGATATGGGAAAAAAGCCTTGGGGATCCAGCTAGTGGAGACTGCAAACAAACTGAGCATCCTGCCAGTCCCTTTCTGGCAGGTAAGCACTGGCACTCAGTCTGAAGGGCTCAAGGGGCACAGGGGTCTTTAGATGTTCAGCCACAAAATGACACCACAGTGAGATGGTGCTCAACATTACCAATGGAACATAAACTTCCATCCACATTAGGGGAGATGCAGAGAAAGCAGATGCTCACTGCTCTACAGTCTGCAAGGCAGACCTCTCAGTCAGCAGTCAGGGGAACATCTCTGAAACCTGGGCATTCCACCCCTTTGGCCACTATATTCCTGAGAAACAATGAAGTAAGAGGTCAAGATTTACAATAAAACAACAAGCCCTCTAGGGAAGGAAGGGACAGAGAGGAGAAGAAATAGGGATACTCTCCTGATACATTATAAAACTACCTAGATACCATGTTATTCTTATACCATATGTTATGATGCAGAGATGAATAAAATAGATTTTGGGGCTGGAGGGATGGCTTAGCAGTTAAGGCGTTTGGCCAAAGGACTCATGGCGCATGCATCTTGAATTCATTTGCAGTAGCTGGAGGCCGTGGTGCACTCATCCCCCCCAAATGAATAAATAAAAATAAAAATATTAAATAGATTGTAAGTATTGTGACAAACACACCTATAGGTCAAATGGGAAATGAAACAAAACATGGTCTCTATTTTAAAATATTCTTCAGAGGCTGGAGAGATGGCTTAGCGGTTAAGGCACATGCCTGCAAAACGTAAGGACCCTGGTTTGATTCTCCAGGTCCCACGTAAGCCAGATGCACATGGCAGCGCATGCATCTGGTGTTCATTTGCAGTGGCTAGAGGTGCTGGCATGCCCATTCTCCCTCTATCTCTAATAAAAATAAATAAACAAAGCTGGAGAAATGGCTTAGTGGTTAAGGCACCTGCCTGCTAAGCCTAAGAATGCCAGTTCCAATCTCCAGGTCCCAGATGCAAAGTGATGCAATGCCGCACTTGCCCACAAGGGGGTGCACACATCTGGAGTTCATTCTCAGCAGCTGAGAGGCTGCTGGCACACCAATTCTCTGTCTTCCTCTCCCTCTCTCTCTCTCTCCAAAATAAATACATATACATACATACATACATACATACATACATACATACATACATACAAACAAAAAAATATTCTTCAGGGGGCTGGGGAGATGGCTCAATGGTTAAGGCACTTGCCTGCAAAGCCTAATGACCAAGGTTCAATTCCCCAGTACCCACATAAAGTTGGATGCACAAAATAGTGCATGCATCTCGAGTTCATTTGCAGTGGCTAGGGGCCCTGGAATGTGTGTGCCCTCCCTCCCTCCCTCTCCCCATCCCCTCTTCCTACCTTCTCTCCCCACCCCAACCATCTTTCCAGCCTCTGGAATTTCCTTTTTTAATGTGTACAAATATGCATAAGAGCATAAGAGACAGAAGTGTTACTTCTCCATGCTAACATTAAACATTAAAAAATGACTTCTGGGATCTGGGTGTGGTGGGCACTCAGGAGGCAGAGGTAGGAAGATTGCTATGAGTTCAAGGCCACCTTGAGAATACAGAGTGAATTCCAGGTCATCCTGGGCTAAAGTGAGACCCTACCTCAAACAAAAAAAAACAAAAAACAAACAAACAAACAAAAAAAAGACTTCTGGGGGCTGGAGAGATGGCTTAGCGATTAAGGCACTTGCCTGCAAAGCCAAAAGACCCACGTTTGATGCCCCAGGACCCACATAAGCCAGATGCACAAGGAGGTGCATGAGTCTGGAGTTCATTTGCAGTGGCTGGATACCCTGGTGTGCCCATTCTCTCTCTGTCTCACTCTGCCTCTTTTACTCTCTCTCTCTCTCAAATAAATTTTAAAAAAAAAAAAAAAAAGACTTCTGGGTTGGAGAGATAGCTTAGCAGTTGAGGTGCTTGCCTGCAAAGCCCAATGACCCACGTTCCATTGCCCAGTATCCACATGAATCCAGATGCACAAGGTGACACATGTGTCTGAATTTTGTTTGCAGTGGCCAGAGGCCCTGGTGTGCCCATTCTCTATCTGCCTCTTTGTCTCCCTCCCCTCTCTCTCTAATAGTAAATACATTTTAAAATTTTCAAGCAAATGACTTCTAAGGGCTGGGGAGATGGCTCAGTTGTTAAAAGATACTGCTTAGAAAGCCTGCTAGCCCGGGTTTGATTCCACACTACCCATGTAAAGCCAGATGTACAAAATGGCACATGCATCTATAGTTTATTTGCAGCAGCAAAAGACCCTGGCATACCTGTACTCACACATTCTCTCTCTCCCTGTGTTTCTCTCCCTCACTGTCTCTGCTTGCAAATATATATTTTTATTTTTTATTTTTTATTTTTTATTATTTATTTATTTATTGGTTTTTCGAGGTAGGGTCTCACTCTAGCTCAGGCTGACCTGGAATTCACTCTGTATTCTCAGGGTGGCCTTGAACTCACAGCAATCCTCCTACACCTCTGCCTCCCAAGTGCTGGGATTAAAGGCGTGCGCCACCACTCCTGGCCAAATACATATTTTTTAAATGACTTCTAAAATAAACAACAGAACTATCCATTTTAACTTTCTTCATACTCTCATGTTTTTTGCATGTTCTACAAAAAGCATACTTTTCCTGCCATCTAGAAATGACCAGTTGTGTCGCTTCACCTACGACTGTCAATGCGCATTGTGCAGAAAGAGAATGAGAACCCACAACATGAGAGAGCTCTTCTTCAATGAAACTGTGGTGAAGCAAACACAGGGATTCTGAGACCCACAGCTATAGAGGGCCAGTTCCCCTGGACACCAGACAAGCAAGGGTCTCCATGATAGGATTCCTCTTGGCTAGTGTTCATTCCAGGTTAAGACTGGCTCAAAAATCTAGACAGGACCCTTCTCATGACACAAAGACCAGTGACACCTACAGCTTGGATGAACTTCAAAAAGAATTACGCTGAGTAAGGAACACCACTATGCAAAGGCTCAGTATCATATGACTGCCTTTCCACGGCATTCTGAAATGCCAAAACTAAACGGTGAAGAACAGATTAGTGGTTCATTGGGCAGCGAAAAGGGCAGAACCACCCAAGTCCAGAACTTTCTTTGAGCTGGGTCTTAGAAGCTGGTCTGCCCCATATATATATACACACACACATATGCCCCGCGTGTGTGTGTGCGCGCGTGCGTGCACGCGCATATCATGGGTGTCACTGGTGGGCAGACCTGGCCCCACCTGAAGGGGACAGGAGGACTCTGGGGGAGGTGCATACAGGAACATGAGGCAACATACAAGTCACCCTGGGATTTTTTTTTTTTTTTTTTTTTTTTGAGTTAGGGTCTCACTCTGGCTCAGGCTGACCTGGAATTCATGATGTAGTCTCAGGGTGGCCTTGAACTCATGGCAATCCTCCTACCTCTGCCTCCCAAGGGCTGGGATTAAAGGCGTGCGCCACCACGCCCGGCCACTCTGGGGATTCTTAACAGTAGGTGTGTGTCATATCAGTGTCTATTTCCAGGCTGTTACTAGTGGGCAGAGTAGAGAAAGGGTATCTGTGATCTCAGACCTTGCCCTATTACTAGTTCTGGCACACCTAACATGTGTGTCCACGTTGCGTATAGGATAAGAACTTTAACTTAAAGATGTAACAAGGAGGGCTGGAGGGATGGCCTAATGGTTAAGGCACTTGCCTGCAAAGCCAAAGGACCCAGGATCAATTCCCCCCAAGACCCACATAAGCCAGATGCACAAGGTGGCGCATGCATCTGAAGTCCATTTGTAGTGGCTGGAGGCCCTGGTGCCTCTGTCTGTCTGTCTGTCTGTCTGTCTGTCTGTCTGTCTATCTGTCTCTCTCTCTCTCTCTCTCTCTCTCTGATTCTTTTAAATAAATAAATAATTAATTAAATTAGATTTAAAAAGATGTAACACATAGGTTTGTCCTGGCAACTCACTAGCCAGTGAGTGCTTACAGAGAACTTGTGGCAAGGACAGGCCCTGTTCAGAGGATTTAGGCACTGCACTGGGCTTGCTGCCTTCCAGTCTCTGAACCCTGACCTTCTCCCACTGGTGCTTTCCTGGGCTCAGGCAAGCCTACTTGGCTTGCTCTCTCTCAGCAGCTGCCAGCAGCTCAGGGCTCTCCAGGCCACACATGACAGAAGGCGCTTTACCTGGGGGCAAAATAAAGAGAAAATGAGTCTCTGGGCAGCTAAGTGAGCCACTTGGGAACTAAGGAGTCCCAGACCCAGCCTGGCTGAACTGAAACTAAAGGCAACAGGCTGGAACAGGCTACCACTGTCCTGGCAGGCACATACAGTCAGGCGTACGCTGGGCTGGCTGGCTTCCAGCACCCAGCTCACTCAAAGAAAGTTCTAGAGCTAAAACACCCCAGCAGATCTCTAGGGTCAAGAGAGCTGCCTCCCCCAGAGCAGACCCACAGATACGTGCCTGTTCCCCCAACAGCCTGGGGACCCAGCTCCACATCAAGCTTTTGTACCAGGGGAAAGGTCTTTCGTGGCACTTGGTCTGCCCTCCCACATCCTCTGCTGCCTCCCTTTTAAGGAGAGTTGGCCCGCTGCAGCTAGCACTACCCGTAACTCCCTGCTGGTTCAAAGAATCCAAAAGAAGAAGAAAATTACAGGAGTGTCGTCAGTTCCCGCCTTCATTGTCTTCGGCTTGCACTTTTCTCAATTCAACCCACGAGAGTTTATCTTTTCTTTCTCTGGCACCAATAATGGAGAAACCTCCCTGTCCCCAAAATGTTCTGTGACATACAGCGTACAGGTTAAAAAAATTCACAATAACACCAATTTTTTTTTTTAGACATTAGCAACCCTTAAATGGCCATTTACTTGAAGAAGCGAGCCACATTCAAACTGCAAGCACTGCTTGGCTCCAAAGCAGCTGGCGGAAAATAACCAGGGAATCTTCCACATGAGTAAAAATTACATTGTACATAAATTAAATATATAATTTGATTAAACATGTTTATGTCTTTGTGATGACATTTAAAATAGAAGTAATCATTTTCTTTTTTCTTTTTTAAAGAAAAACTCTTTCAAATATAATTCGAAGCTGTCAAACCAATCTTGAGCTACAGATCTTTTAAATGTCACATACCTTCAAAAGGAGATGGCAGTTTCCTTTAAATATGCAATTCCAAACAGTGCACTCTGAATCAAGAATGTATTAAAATACACCGCTGGCATTTATCCCGATTTAAGTAGCGCCCTTTCCTCCTCTTTTCTAGTAGATGGGCTCAGAGGGCCGGCAGAGGCGTCCCTCCCAGGACTGTCTTTTTCCGGTCAAGCAGAACTAACAGTGTCACTGCAGCTGGCCACAACTACGGGCTCAATGCCAAGTCACACTCCTCATACCTTAAGGGGGCAAAGGTGTCCTGCGCTGACTCTGCCCGTCTCCCTCCCAGATGGCTCACTGAACTCTGGTGTAACCCAATTTTGGCATAGCATCGATGGCCCAATTGTAAGCCGGGAGTTAATCAGATGCAAGGAAAAGCCGCACTCACTCTCATAACTCAGTGACCTACATATCCCACTGCTTATTCGCCATCTCGGTAGCAAACACGGCGCTATATTTAAACACAGCACAGATCTATCTCTCTTCTAAAACACTCAGAGAAAAGAAGTTGTCTGCTCCAGTCTCCTCAAGTAAAGAAAGCAAATCTTGCCAGCACCCAGTGTTTGGGGAACCGGCAGCAACAGCAGGGTCAGCTTCTCCATCGTTGCAGTGAGGAGGAAGGAAGGGCCGCTCTGTGAGCAGCCAGCAGGAGCCACATCCACACTACGACCTCAGTCGGATGAAGTGGGGTTCGTTGCTGCACCCTAGTACCTGACCCAGAGTTAAGTGCTCAGGGGAGAAAGAAAAAAAAAAAAACAGACCAAAGATGTCAAGTCAGTGAACCACAGGTGACAAGTATGCCATCTACCAAGCGTCCAAAATAAGTCAAGATAATGATGGAGCATGTGTACACTTCCTTGGAAGTCGGGCTGGTCATCCCAATTCCTGACAGGAAAAGGAATGGTGTGCTGGTGTGGAGGAAGACAGGGAGGGAGCACGAGTGTGGCCATGGCGATCTAACTTGGTATTTCACCCCAACTTGAGGAAGAAGGTGGGCAAGTCAGCTCCCACCCAGAGTGCGTGAGAAACAAGAAGACACACCCCAACCCTGCCCCAATTGGAAACAGACACCTCCCCCCCTCCCACTCGGGAAGGAGAAGCAGTATTTGAGGTGGAGGAGGGAATCACCCCACAGAACTCCAGGGAAGGCAATCACTCATGCCTTTAGTGTACAAGGAATACTGGGAGAGGACTGGGTGGGCATGCTTCCCTGTGGAGCAAGGACAGGGCCAGGAGACCAAAGATCACCTTGAGGAGAACAGGATGCAGCTGGGTGTGGTGGCATGGGCTTGTAATCCCAGTTCTTAGGAGGGAAGCTAAGGCAGAGGGATCAAGAATTAAAGGCCAGCCGGGCGTGGTGGTGCACGCCTTTAATCCCAGCACTCGGGAGGCAGAGGTAGGAGGATCGCCAAGAGTTCGAGGCCACCCTGAGACTACATAGTTAATTCCAGGTCAGCCTGGACCAGAGTGAGACCCTACCTTGCAAAAAAAAAAAAAAAAAAAAAAAAAAAAAAAAGAATTAAAGGCCAGGGCTGGAGATATGGTTCAGTAGTTAAAGGCACTTGTCTGCCTGCTGGGTTCAGTTCCCCAGTACCCACACAAAGCCTGGGCTACATGGAGACCCTTCCCCCACCACAAAAAAGGGAGGGGGGAGAAGAAAGAGTAACCCACCAAGGTCCCCATACTGGAGTTCTAACTCCACTAGAAAACAGGCATTCTTACAACTTAACCACCAAAGCTGGTTCTCTAGTCACTGGATCTGGAAGAAACCCAGTGTGTGGAAAGAGGAAAGCAGTTAAGGGAGGCTTCCTTCTTCAGATTCAGGCAAATTCTCTTTCCTGGAGGGCAAGCCCCACTCCAAAGCACTCCAAAGATGGAAAAGGCCTAAAAACGCCATTTATGACAGCAGATCTGCATGCTGACATGTGGTGTATCCAAGGATGCAGAAAGAAAGCCACAATGAGCTGAAACACACACAGCAGGACCAGGCCCATGAACCCATGAACTTGTCCTTTAAGTACGAAGGTGGCAGGCATGGCTCCTATTTCCTCTGCCTACCTCAACAAGCCCTGAAGAAGTGACCACCTCCTCTCCCAGGTGCCCACTCCTATGCTTCGCCTTGCTACCAGACTGTGATTTGGGGAATTACACCCTTCAATGCATACATGTGACATGTAGGCAGTCATGCCATGGTGTGGAAGTGACATACATACCTCTAATAGAAACTGCTTGGGGGTCTGGAGAGATAACTCAGCAATTAAGGCACTTGCCTGCAAAGCCTAATGACCTGGTTCAATTCCCCAGTGCCCACATAAGGCCAGATGCAAAGTGGCACATGTATCTGGAGTTTGGTTGCAACGGTTAGAGGCTAAAGGCCCTGGTGTACCCATCCTCTCTGTATCTGTCTCTTTTCTACCTATCTCTTCTCTCTGATTACAAATGAATAGATAATAATTTTAAACCATCGATGCATGGTACAGGCCCCTTGTGAGGCTGGGCAGTGGTGATGGGCCTTAGCTCCCAGGCAGCTGCAACTGGGTAACTGGACTTTTAAGACACAGCTGCATCAACTAAGCTGGCCCTTCAAGATGTTTCAAATCATAACCCCAAATCAAAGGATGCTTCTACAAGGGCTCATCACAGAAGCGCCTGCTTGGACATGTCCCTCAACATCGTGCTGAATCTTTCTGGAGCACTGGTGGGAGCACAGGTACCAGGTTACATGTGTCACAGCACTTCACAGAGTCGCTATCCTTCTCCACAGACTTTTATTTTGGGGGGTTTGGTTTTTTTGAGGTAGGGTCTCACTATAGCTCAGGCTGACCTGGAATTCACTAATGGAGTCTCAGGGTGGCCTTGAACTCACAGTGATCCTCCTACCTCTGCCTCCCGAGTGCTGGGATTAAAGGTGTGCGCCACCACGCCCAGCTCCACAGACCATTCTTTGGGATCAGCTCAAAGATGCACACAGGCCTGCCCTAAGTGCAGAGAGCTGCTCCACTTAGGAGAGCTGTCCTGAAATTTGCAGGCACTGCAGTTTTTAAAAATCAACTCTGGTGGGTGTGGTGGCACACGCCTATGATCCCAGCACACAGGAGGCAGAGGCAGGAGAATTGCTGTGGGTTCAAGGCCAACCTGAGACTGCTTAGTGAATTCCAGGTCAGCCTGGGCTAGAGTGAGATCCTACATCTTGAAAAAAAAAAACAAAAAGGGCTGAAGAGATGGCACTTGCTGGCAAAGCCAAAGAAGCCAGGATTGATTCCCCAGTACCCATGTAAAGCAACATGCACAAGGTGGTGCATGCATCTGGAGTGGGTTTGCAGTGGCTGGAGACTGTATGATGCCCATTCATTCTCTCTCTCTCAAATAAATAAAATATTCAATATTAAAAAAGAAAAAGGCGCCAGGCGTGGTGGTGCACGCCTTTAATCCCAGCACTCGGGAGGCAGAGGTAGGAGGATCACTGTGAGTTCAAGGCCACCCTGAGACTACATAGTGAATTCCAGGTCAGCCTGAGCTAAAGTGAGACCCTACCTTGAAAAAACCAAAAAAAAAAAAAAGAAAAGAAAAGAAAAGAAAAAAAAAAAAAAAAAAAAAAAAAGAAAAAGAAAAAGAAAAGAAAAGAAAAAGAAAGGAAAAGAAAAGAAAAGAAAAAGAAAAAGGAAAAACCCAAAAACATGTGACAAGATGTCACAATGTAGTGCGTGCTGGCCTGGAACTCACTATGCAGCCCAGGCTAATCCTGAACTCATAACAACCCTTCTACCTCAGCTTCCAGAGTTCTGAGAGTACAGGCATGAGCCACCAAACACAACTATCATTCTATTTCGGGAGGCTTTCTGAAAAGAGGAAGGTTATAACGTAAGTACAATGGATATTCTGGTACCCTAAAAAACATGTCTCAGAAAGTAATAGCTCTAGGGAAGGTGAGCACAGCACGGTGAGACTGTGAGGCCGGCAGACTGGACACTCACTCGGGAGGATCCAAGTCCAGAGCACCTACTTGGCCAGTGCCCCGCTTCTGAAACCCACTAGAGTGGCCAAGCCGAAGGCGAGGATGGAGGTGTCACTCAGGAGGTTGTGACGCTCACTGTCAACTGGGCCACTTTTCTGACATTCGTCACCAGAGAGAGCAAGTGAGACCACGGCAACCTTCCAGAGAAACCACAACACCTCATTCGGGGAACCTTTTGCTTCATCGATGCCTGGCCGGCCTGGATTGGGAATGAGACCCACAGCAATAAGAGCCATGAGAAGAACCAACGAAACCGCACATCACATGTCACACTTATGCTAACACAGGCCCATTAAAAAAAAAAAAAAAAAAGAGGTCCTGGAGCTGGAGAGATGGCTTAGCGGTTAAGGCACTTGCCTGCAAAGCCAAAGGATCCAGGTTCGATTCCCCAGGACCCAGGTAAGCCAGATGCATAAGGTGGCCTATGTATCTGGAGTTCGCATGCAGTTGCTATATGCCCTGGCACACCCATTCTCTTTCTACCTGCCTCTTTCCCTCTCTCTCTAAATAAATGTATATATGTATGTGTGTGTGTATGTATGGGTCTGGTGTGTGTGTGTGTGTGTGCAATTATGGGGCATGCCTGCTGGAGAAATAGCTTAGCAAGGATGCCTGCCGGGTGTGATTCTCCAGGTCCCACGTAAGCCAGATGCACAAGGGGGCACACACGTCTGGAGTTCATTTGCAGTGGCTAGAGGCCCTAGCATGCCCATTATCACTCTCCCTCTCTTTTCCCTCTCTCTGTCTGTAAACTAAATAAATAGGTACACACACACACTAGGCTTTAATGAGGTCTGGGCTAGGGACAAGGTTTATTCAGTTAAATGCTTGTCATGTACACATGAGGGCCTGAGTTCAAGTCCCCAGAATCTGTGTAAAATACAAGTTGGGAATGGTGGTTACCTGTGATTGAAGTATTGGGAAGGTGAAAACAGGCCAATCCCTGGGGCTTGCTGGCTGGCTAGACTAGTAGAATTAACAAGTTCTGAGTTCAAAGAGAGACTATGTCTCAGAAAATAGGATAGAACTGGGTGTGGTGGCACACGCCTTTAATCCCAGCACCCCAGAGGCAGAGGCAGGAGGATCACTCTGAGTTTGAGGACACACTGTGTGGTAGTTTGACTAGATGGCCCCCAATATATTCAGTATTTTATTAGTTTATAGTTTGCATCTGCAGTCACCTTGCTGGAGGCAATGTCACTGGGTGGATATTAAGTTGTGGTGGTGGGTTTGAGATTCCATTATAAAGATATGCAACGTGTGCCTAGCGGGAGTTCCTGAAGTGTGCTGTGGCTTTTGGCTGTAGCTTTGCTGTGTGCTGTGTGGCTGGGGGCTTTGCTCTCTTGCCTGGTCCTGTGAAGACAGGCCAGCTTCTTCTGCCATTATGGAACTTCCCCTGGATCTGTAGGCTTCAATAAATATCCCTTCCTCCATAACTGTGTCTGGTCTGGAAGTTGATGTCAGCGAACCTGAAGCTGTCTGCTACACCCTGAGACTACATAGTGAATTCCAGATCAGCCTGGGCTAGAGCAAGACTCTACCTCAAAAATCAAAAAATAAATAAGTAATAATAAGATGGAGAATGACTAAGGAGGCCATCTGGTGTCAATCTCTGGCCTCTACCTGCATGTGCATACGTGTGCATGTGCACCTGCACACACATATGAACACGTGAACACACAGATGCATGCAGAAATCTTTTAGGGGCTGGAGACAAGGTTTAGTGGTTAAGGCGCTTGTCTGTGAAGCTTAATGACACAGGTTCAATTCCCCAGAAACCATGTAAGCCAGATGCACATGGTGGTACATGTGTCTGAAGTTTGTTTGCAGTAAAGGCCCTGACACATCCATCTGCTCCCTCCATCCCTTGCTCCCTCCCTCTGTCTCTAATAATAATAAAATATTTTTTAGGGGTTGGAGAGATGGCTTAGTGGTTAAGGCGTCTGCAAAGCCAAAGGATCCTGATTCAACTCTCCAGTAGACACGTAAGCCAGACGCATGCATCTGGAGTTAGTTTGCAGTGGCTGGAGGCCCTGGCGCACCCATATTCCCTATCTCCCCCCTCCCTCTCTCTCAAATAAATATATAAATAAAATATATTTTTTAAATTTTATTTTTAAAAGTGAGGTCCCTACCCAGGAAAAAGGCTACCATGAGAAGAAAACCACAGATAATGCCGTCATCAACACAAACATCCCACATGGCTGTCAAGATGCGTGTAATGGAAGCTCACAGTCTCTCTAACACTCGCGCCTCACCAGAGGCAGGAGAGCCATTGGCTATAACAGAAAACCATTACCACAGATGTGTTTGGAAGGATGCTGCGAACAGCCATGTGACTTCAACACTGGGACTTCTCAAACTGAAGTTGTCTTGCCAGCACAGGTCACATGCGGCCTGTACTTACAAGCCTCTCATTACCCAAGAGGCTTTTAAAGTATTAAGGAGAGGAAACACGCAGAACTTCCCAGTTAAAGCACGGTGCATGGTCACTCGAGGAGGTTGGCGCAGCACCCACTCCATTTTCATTACCGAGGCTTCGCACAATGGCAGGATGCTATGATAAAAGCACATTTAGGGAGTTGGCTGTTGTCAGACAAGAGGGACAGAACTATGGGCACTGGCAGAATCCTAGGTCTCTTTCATCTATCTGGGTAGATCCTAGAAGTTGCTCAGCACAGGCCCCACATCTTAGAGGAAGGCTGACTGCAACCCAGGCTTGCTGTCAACAAGGTCCCGGACATGTCCCTCTGACCCATTTTATTTAAAAAAAACAAAACAAGCCGGGCGTGGTGACACACGCCTTTAATCCCAGCACTCGGGAGGCAGAGGTAGGGAGGCAGAGGTAGGAGGATCGCCCTGAGTTCAAGGCCACCCTGAGACTACATAGTGAATTCCAGGTCAGCCTGAACTAGAGTGAGACCCTATCTCAAAAAACCAAAATAAATAAATAAATAAATAAATAAATAAATAAATAAATAAATAAATAAATAAATAAAAAAATAAACAAAACAATGTGTTTTGGGTTCAGGTTGTCCAAAAACAGAAGCAAAGACAAGAGACTTTTGGGCAGCCGGAAGGTCTGGGAGGCAAAGGGAGATGAGTGCTCACGCAGGACACTGAACCTGCTTGTCCCTGGCTGGGAGCAGCCCACGGGAGTACAGGCTGTCTTTGAACGATGACCCGGGGTAGATCGAGGAGGGACACCTTCAGGACTCCCACACTCTGCCAGGTAGGTCATTGTTACAGTTTTTTACTGAAACATCCCCCATAGTTCCATGACTAGATTTTCAGGGCCACCTGGCTGAACCCCAAGGTACATATAAGCTCTCCCAAATAAGAGATGGAAGGGGGCTGGAAAGATGGCTCAGTGGTTAAGACACTTGTCTACAAAGCCTAACGACCTGGGTTCAATTCCCCAGTACCCACCTGAAGCCAGATACACAAAGTAGAGCATGCCTCTGGAGTAATATTTGCAGTGGATGGAGGCCCTGGGGCACACCATACTCTCTGTCTCTCCTAGCTCTCTCTGCCTGCAAATAAATACATAAAAATATTTAAAAAAAAAATATTTTAGCTGGTGTGGTGGTGCACACCTTTAACCCCAGCACTCAGGAGGCAGAGGTAGGAGGATCGCCATGAGTTCAAAGCCACTCTGAGACTACATTGTGAATTCTGGGTCAGCCTGAGCTAGAGTGAGACCCTACCTGGAAGCCCCCCCCCCAAAAAAAAAAAAACAGAAGGAACAGAATTATAAAACTCAGAGAATGCCACCAAAAAGCAGCGGAAGTAGTGTGTGGTGGGGAGAAGGGCAGGGACTGAGTAGGGTTCTGATCCAAACTTACTCTTATCCGTTACACTAATACTATCTTGTTTACAAGCAAACCTACAAATGTGTAACACAAGAGAAGCTCATTTCTATATGACAGAAACTTCAAGCTAGCGTGACTCAAGAATCCGGGATGCTTCCAGGGGCCCCAGGTATTCTGTTGGATTTTACACATCTGGTTGACAGTTAAGAGAAGCAAAGCCAGGTAAGGCAGCCTTGTTTGCTTAACTACTTCTGCAGGAAGTAACACCCATTTCCACCCAGGTCCCATTGCCAGGAACATCAAAAGCCTCTGGCAGGAACTCCAGCTGTGAGTCCCCTCTGTAGAAAAGAGCTTTGGTGGTCATCTACTGTATTCTACTCTATGACAGGTCTGTTTAAGAAGCCACTACAGTCGGGCGTGGTGGCGCACGCCTTTAATCCCAGCACTCAGGAGGCAGAGGTAGGAGTTCGAGGCCACCCTGAGACTACATAGTGAATTCCAGGTCAGCCTGAGCCAGAGTGAGACCCTACCTCGAAAAAAATTTTTAAAAAATTAAAAAAAAAAAAAAAGCCACTACAGGGGCTGGAGAGATGGCTTAGTGGTTAAGGCATTTGCCTGCAAAGCCTAAGGACCCTGGTTCGATTCTCCAGGTCCCACATAAGCCACATGCATAAGGGGGCACATGCATCTGGAGTTTGTTTGCAGTGGCTAGAGGCCCTGGCATGCCCATTCTCACTATCCTTCTCTCTCTTTCCCTCTCTCTGCCTCTAATAAACAAATAAATAAAAAAATTTTAAAAAAAGAAGAAGAAGAAGCCACTACAGGGCTGGAGAGATGGCTTAGCAGTTAAGGCGTTTGCCTGCAAATCCAAAGCATCCCAGTTCGACTCTCCAGGACCCACGTAAACCAGATGCACAAGGGCGCGTGTGCATCTGAAGTTTGTTTGCAGTGGCTAGAGGCTCTGGCACGCCCATTCTCACTTTCTCTCCCTCCCTCCCTCTCTCTCTGCCTCTGTCTCTTTAATAAATAAACAATTTTTTTTTAAAAAAAAAGAAGCCATTACAACTTTGGCTTCTCTGGACACAGGCTCTTAGATCATTTGTATGTACAACAATTCAGGAAAGAGTTACTGACACTTCATACCTGTCTATTAAATAATTGTTCTTGTTGCCACACATCCCTGGCTAAGCACAAATATAGATAGAAGTGGACTTTCAGTGACCAGTTAAAACATTTAGCAAATGTCCTTTTGTCAAAAAAAAAAAAAAATGCCAGACTAGGGGCTGGAAGGATGGCTCAGTAGTTAAGACGCTTGTCTGCAAAACCTAACAACCCTTGGGCTAGAGAGGTGGCTTAGTAGTTAAGATGTTTGCCTGCACAGCCGAAGGACCCCGGTTGGATTCTCCAGGACCAAAGTAAGCCAGATGCACAAGGGGGTGTATGCATCTGGATTTCATTTGCAGTGGCTGGAGGCCCTGGTGGGCCCACTCTCTCCCTTTCTCCCCCTTGCAAATAAACAGATAAAAAATATTGTTTAAGACGGGCGTGGTGGCGCACGCCTTTAATCCCAGCACTCGGGAGGCAGAGGTAGGAGGATCGCTGAGAGTTCGAGGCCACCCTGAAACTACATAGTTAATTCCAGGTCAGCCTGGACCAGAGTGAAACCCTACCTCGAAACCAAAAAAAAAAAAAATATATATATATATATATATATATATTTAGTTTAAAAAAAAAACTTAGGGGGCTGGAAAAGATGGTTCAGTGGTTAAGGCATTTGCCTGCAAAGCCAAAGGACCCTGGTTCGATTCCCCAGGACCTACGTAAGCCAGATGCACAAGGAGGCACACGCATCTGAAGTTTGTTTGCAGTGGCTGGAGGCCCTGACATGCCCATTCTCTCTCTCTCTAATAAATACATAAAATATATTTAGAAAAAGAATTTAGGGGGCTGGAGAGATGGCTTAATGATTAAGGCACGCTTGTCTACAAAGCCTGCGGACCCATGTTTGACTCTCCAAGTCGTGACTCTTGCGTAAACCAGACACATAAAGTGACGCAAGCACGCCAATATGCACAAGGTGGTGCACGCGCCTGTAGTTCGATTACAGTGGTTGGAGGCCCTAGCACACCAATCCTCTCCTTCTCCCCCATTCACTCCCTCTCATAAACGTGGGGAGTAGTCTGTAGGGCTTGCCTCAAAAAAAAAACTTAGGCTGAAACAATGGCTCAGGGGTGAAGGTGCTTGCCCTGAAAGCCTAACAACCAGAGTTCAGTTTCTCAGTACCCACGTAAAGCTAGATGCACAAAGTGGTGCTTGCATCTGGAGTTTGTTTGCACCGGCTAGAGGCCCTGGTGCAGCCATTGTCATATTCTCTCACCCCACCCATGTGGGTGTGCACGTGCACACCTTTAAACCCAACACTCAGGAGGCAGAAGTAGGAGGATTACTAAGAGTTCGAGGCCACCTTGAGACTACATAGTAAATTCCAGGTCAGCCAGTGCTACTAGAGCGAGATCCTACCTCAAAAAAGTAAAAGCTGGGCATGGTGGCACACGCCTTTAATCCCAGCACATGAGAGGCACAGGTATAAAAATTTAAGGCCACCCTGAGACTACATAGTGATTTCCAGGTCAGCTGGGCTAGAGCAAGATACTGCCTTGGAAAAAAAAAATAACTCTAACAACTTAAAGTCTGCAACATGTGGGGCTGGACATGTGGTTTGCAGAGTGCTTGCCTAGCATGGCATGAAGACTGGGTTCAATTTACAACACTGCATGAACTGGGTGTGGTGGTGCACACCTGTCATCCCAGAACTCAAGAGGGAAGATGGGGAGTCTAAGGTCATCCATGGCTACATAATAAGGAGTCTGGAGGCCAGCCTGGGAGACATGAGACTGGTTAAAAAAAAAAAAAAAAAAAAAAACCTCAGTGAGCTGTGAATTACTCTCCTCCCCCCAACAGCAGTGATTCTCTACAATGTTTCTGTAGGACTTATTTTCTTTCATGCATCAATTATAGCAAGACTCAAGTTTGCTTTGGAAAAAAATTAAAATAAAAAATAAGTTAAACCAGGCACAGTGGCACACACCTTTAATCCCAGCACTTGGGAGGCATTTCCATGGGTTCCAGGCCAGTCTGGACTAGAGCAAGACCCTACCTTGAAAAACCAATAAAATAAAAATAGGGGCTGGAGAGAGGGGTCAGTGGTTAAAAGTGCTTCTTTGGGGCTGGAGAGATGGCTTAGCGGTTAAGGTGCCTGCCTTCTAAGCCTAAGAACGCTGGTTCCAATCTCCAGGTCCCATGGTTAGCCAGATGCAAAGTGATGAGAGGGTGCAATGCCGCACATGACCACAAGGGGGCGCACGCATCTGGATTTCATTTGCAGCAGCTGAGAGACTGCTGGCACGCCCATTTCTATCTGTCTTCCTCTCCCTCTTTCTCTGTCTCTCTCAAAAAAAAAAAAAAAAAAGTGCTTCTTTGTAAAGCCTGAAAAAGCCTCGGTTTATTTCCCCAGTACCCACATAAAGCCAGATGCACAGGGTGGCACATGTATCTGGAGTTTGCAGTAGCGGGAGGCACTGGCACATCCATTCTCATTCATTCTCTCTATCTCCTTGCAAACAAATAACAAATAAAAGAATATAAAAAATAGGAGTGGAGAGATGGCTTATGGTTAAGGCACTTGCCTGCAAAGCCAAAAGACTCCAGTGCAATGCCCGGAACCCACGAAAAGTCAGATGCACAGGGTGGCACATGTGTCTGGAGTTTCTTTTCAGTGGCTAGAGAGGCCCTGGTAAGCCCTTTTCTCTGTACCTGCCTCTTCTTCTCTTTCTCTGTCTCTCAAATATATTCCCGGTCAGCCTTGGCTAGAGCGAGGCCCTACTTCAAAAAACAAAAAAAGTAGCACAAACATCCAACATTCATTTGCAGTGGCAAGAGGCTCTGGAACACCCTCATATACACACACACCAAAAAGAAAGGGAGAGGGAATCTATCAAACTAAAAGCAAAAGACAGGGGCTGAAGAGATGGCTCAATGGTTGAAATCACTTGCTTGCCTGATGGCCTGGGTTCAATGCCCACATACAGCCAAATGCACATGTCTGGAAACCTGGTGTGACCATTCATTCTCTTCTCATGCCCGCATATAGCCAAATGCACGTGTCTGGAAACCTGGTGTGACCATTCATTCTCTTCTCATGCCCGCATATAGCCAAATGCACGTGTCTGGAAACCTGGTGTGACCATTCATTCTCTCCTCACTAATACATGGTGGTATACACCTTTAATCCCAGCACTTGTAGAACTGCTGTGAGTTCAAGGCCATCCTGAGACTACACAGTGAATTCCAGATCAGCTGGGGCTAGTGTGAGACCCTACCTCAAAAACAAAACAAAACAAAAAAAGGTCAAGACAGCCTGGTGTGTAGCTTTACTAGCAGAGCAACTGGCCTAGCATGTGTGAGGCCATGGGTTCAATACCTCCTATGACAAACACCACCAAAAGTAACCAAAAAAACAACAACAACAACAACAACAAAACACCTTAGCCTGGCATTAGTTTAGAAACCACTAACAAGGAGAAAAGTCGCTATCAAGATGTGATGTGCGACTGATTTAACGACACAAGGATTCCGGAGATGCTGCGATGTTGACAAGCAATGAAACAAGTGAAACAGGAGTAGCTGCATCCCAGATATGAACCTGGGGCTCCCAAGGCTGGGGTGACCTGCCCATAAACACATGGCTAGCAGGACCAGAGGGGGTTTCCAACCAGTCAGAGCCAGGTGCAGGTCCAACTCCCCACAGCACCTCCTGGATGACCAGACCAAGCTCCAATGCACTTGTGTCCACACAGACTCAAAGCGCAAATCAAGCCTTTCATGCAGAATATTTTTCTAAGTTCTTGGGAAAAAAAAAAAAAAAAAAAATTGCCACTAGCCAGGCATGGTGGTGCACGCCTTTAATCCCAGCACTCGGGAGGCAGAGGTAGGAGGATCACCATGAACTTGAGGCCATCCTGAAACTACATAGTGAATTCTAGAATGAAACCTTACCTCAAAAAAAAAAAAAAAAAAAAACTCCCCATTAAAACATGGGTTTGCATCTGCCTAACACTTCACCAACAAATCTTCTACATTCAAGTGAGAACAGATGATGTACAAAATATCAAAAACAAGAATCAGATTTGGTAAACAGTTGAGTGCTATTTTCACATCATCCTAATGAATTTAGCTTCAATAAACACAAATCAAGCAGACACTCTACAATCCTAATGTTATGGTGCAATGTGAATCTTAGAACGGCAGCTCCACAAAATGAGTATTTTTTTCAAAATTTGATTGATGATTTTTATACATGCTTATTATAATATTGATCATAATCCTGTCTACATCATCTTCTCATGACTCTCTTCCTGCCCCCACTTCCACTGAACCCTTTATTTTTTGTTCCCATGTGTGTGATCCACTGAGTTAATTCATTAAGGTTGCCAGCATGAGCTTGGGGGCAGGGTGGGGGAGTCTTTTCCAAAACCTTCCAGTGGCTACACCACTGCAGAAAATGTCTCCTGCTCCCCTAGCAGCCATTAACTGTCAATAGCTCCTCAGGGAGAGACGGGAGCTTCATGCCCTCCTGCCTCATCCAGGACGGAATGTTGTGGGGCCCAACATTGCGCAGGTATTGACAGTCACTGTGAAGTCATGAATACAATGGCTATCGGAAAGAAACTCTTTGCCAAGCATTGATACAAGAGAAGTCACAGTGGGTAACTCGGTTCAAAAGGTCTCCTTGAGGGACTTGAGAAATGGCTCAGTGGTTAAAGGCGCTTGCTTACAAAGCTTGATGGCCTGGGTTCAATTCCCCAGTACCCATGTAAAAGCCAGGGGCAGGGCTGGAGAGATGGCTTAGTGGTTAAGGCGCCTGCCTGCTAAGCCTAAGAACGCTGGTTTCAATCTCCAGGTCCCACGTTTAGCCAGATGCAAAGTGATGCAAGGGCACAATGCCACACATGACCACAAGGGGGCTCATGCATCTGGAGTTTGTTCACAGCTGCTGAGAGGCTGCTGGCGCGCTCATTCTGTTTCTCTCTCTGTGTTTCTCTCAAAAAAAAAAAAAAAAAAAAACAGGTGCACAAAGTGGTACATGCATCTGGAGTTTGTTTACAGTGGCAAGGGGTCCTGGCATGCCTATTTCTCTCTCTCCCTAAAAAATAAATATTTTTAAATAAAAAGTTTCCTGGGGAGGGCTCTATGTATCTGAATTTGTCTCAACAGTGGCTGAAGCAGCAAGGAGACCTCTTGAGAACCCTCAAGCTTGCCCAATCTGCAAGGCACACTGTGGTAAAGGGGTCTGGAGCACGGAGATGAATACCCAGCAAGTAGGTCAGCAAGCAAAAAAACAGAGCTGTAGGCAAACCCACCCTCCTGAGCATCACCTCACCAGGACCCTCAGCATCAAGGGCAGACTGCTGGGTGGCAGCAGAGGAAGAAGCTGAGGATGGGAGGGTGCAGACCCACCCAAGTGGGCCCAGCCTCTTCCAGAGCCCTGCTCACCTTGCAATTCAGCCTATAATCTGTTCAAGTCTATCAGCACTCTGAAAGTACCCCAAGTTCAAATCTCAGGAAACTGAACTCAATCGATATTCACAACACCAGGAGACCAGGAAACACATTCATGCCCTAGCCACATGTTCTGCAGCCTGGTGGCAGGGCTTCCAATGCCTAGAGGTGTGCAAAGTCACTTAAGCTGAGCCCCTCTGAAAACAAGAGGTTTGTGTATGAGGAGACCATAAAATAGAACACATCTGATTATGACTGCAAACAATAAATCTCTACAAGGACACTGCACAGGGGTTTTTAATTTTATTTTTAGAGAGAGTGAGAAAGAAAATTGGCGTGCCAAGGCCTCAGCCACTGCAATCAAACACCAGACGCTTGTGCCACCTAGTGGGCATGTATGACCTTGTGCTTGCCTCACCTTTGTGCATCTGGCTAATGTGGGATCTGGAGAGTAGAAAGTGGGTCCATAGGCTTCGTAGGCAAGCATCCCAACCACTAAGCCATCTCTGCAGCCCTGCACAGGGTTTTTGAAATGACATTTTCACCTGGGAAAATATAAAGCAATAACAGATGTATAGCATCTCTGTTCCGTTTTGAGCCTGGTATATGGGGAATCAACATGCAAGGAAGTGAATTCTGAGCCTGTGTGACAGGCACACGCCACACATGGTTCCAACACAGGAGCAGGTCTTTGTGTATGCGCGAGCAGTTAAAAGCACCTGCCACACAAGCATGAGGACCTGAAACAGCTCAATTCCCCAGCACTCACATAGACAGGTGGGCATGGCCATGCAAAATTGTAACCCCACTCTTATGGGAAGAATTGTTGAGACTCTCTCTCTCTCTCATACCCATATACAACACACATATGCGATGTTCACAAGTATGATATTAAACAAGAAACTAAAAACCACAGATAAGATTTGAAAGCCTTATTAAAGCAGTGCACCAGGGCATGGAATGTTTCCCACCTGCTGTGTTGAGGATATAAAAATTAAAGCAACCCCAACTACCAGATGAAACGCTCATACTCGGATGGTACTTGGGACCATATTGACAGGCACAACCCATCAGTAATTCTGTTATCCTTCCCAACTCACAGATTAAGAAGAAGGCTTGGTGTATTATGTAAGGAGTTCACAGCAGTAAACCAGATTCAAACTTAGGCTAGCTCAAGCCCACCTGTCACCTGCGGCCAACAGGGCAGGAGGAAGTGGGTGTTAACTTGGGTAGAGATCACCCAATGTGAAAGGCAGGGACCTCCAGTGCTGCTCCCTTCACCTTGGGCAAAGACTGGTAGACAGCGTAGTTTTAGCTCTGAGCTTGGGGCCCATCCAGATAACTTCAGAAGGGGATCCCAACTCTACTAGTCTCATCTCCTGGGGGAGTCCACTCTGGAGTTTCTTTGGCACCCAAAGAATGTTCTCAGGTAATCAGCTGGAAGCTAAGGTGAAGCCCTGTAGGTGACAGAACCTTGTAGGCTAAAGATTCCGGGTGTCTGAGGAAACCCGGCCTTTTCCTATGACCCATCCACCTCCTCTGACTCATATATTTCTCGGGTGCACACTCCAACCCCCCGCCCCCCGGCCTCAACCAGGCATGGAGGCCCTGAGCTTCCTGAGGTGCCCAGCCTGAGTCCAGCACTTGAGCTGTTTCCTAGGCAACCACTGCTATCTCTTGCCAGCTATCCAGGAGGGAGGCAGGAAGAGCACTCCTCCCGGATCTCCTTAGCCAAGGTAAGAGAGGCTTTCTTTTATTGGTGGGAGGGGTGGGGGGGAGGGGCGGGTGACCATGCCATCTAAGTTTCAATTTTTTCAGATATGACACAGCCCTGAAAGCTGCCTCATACCTGTTCATGGGCAGCCAGGTACCACTGTTCCAATTTCAAATGGCAGGGTTTACTGGTGTTGCATTCCACACGGTCCCACAAGAGAAGTGTACCTGTCTCTCACGCAGTATTTGAGGAGTTGGGCCGGCGGCTCATTCTGTGGATCCCAGCCCGAGGGAAGGCCAGGCAGTCAAGGGTCTCAGCAATCTCCTGGGCTGTGCCTTTTGGCCTCAGATAAAAAGGCAGAGGAGCCTCAGCTGGAGGGTGCTGGGTAGACAGTAGCTCTCCACCTGGCTTCCATTAAAATCCCTTAGGGCTTCTAAACCACCCAAGGCAGGTCTCTCTTTAGGCCATTAGCAGCCCAGGGGGACGGGAATGAAAGGGGGAACAAAGGAAGAGATGAAGATGAGGGTGGAGAGGCAGCCTGGGTAGGAGAATGTCTCTTCAGCCCATGACCTCAAGGAGTGAGAGAGAGAGAGAGAGAGAGAGAGAGAGAGAGAGAGTGTGTGTGTGTGTGTGTGTGTATACACACGTAAGTGCGCATGTGTAGGATCCTTGGGACTCCCAGACCCTTCCTACTGCCCAGCTCACACAGTTTATTGGCTTGCCCACTGCCCGGCACAGCACAGGCCACACTGTTCTGCCATCCCTGATGATTCACCAGCACTAAATGGAGAAAAAAGAGTCTACCTCTCTAATGTGCATGACAAAAGGTCAAGAAATGGAAGGAGGCCCACAGGGTCGGTTCTTGCAGGCAAGGTGCAGTTTGCACCTTCCAAGTCTCCCACTTAGGTCTGATCCTAGAACAAACTGCAGAGTAGAAAGGCCTTCACTTGGCCTCACTGTGTACCTCCCACATGCCACGGCCCGAGGAACTTGAACCTGATGCTCTGTTTCAAGACAACACCCAGAACCGCTATTAATCCCAACAGGTGAGCGTTGGGTCAGGGACAAACACACATACTCCTGACATGGTAACAGGAAGCACTCCTGGTGGTGTTTGCCCATGGCCTTGAAAGATTTTAAAGGAGCTGTGTGGACAGACAAAGCTTTTCTCATGCCAAATCCTTACATGGACATCACCACTAGGAAAGGAGCTATTTATTTACAATAAAAGTCTCAAGTTCCGGCTTACTCATTTACCTGAAAAATCTCAACATCCCACCTGTGTCTTCATACACCAATCACTGGAAGATCCGAGAAGCACCAACCAATGCCAGAGAGGGGACAAAGAAGTGACCGTGGTGAGAAGTCACTATGATGAGAAGTCACCATTGGTTTGGGATAGGTTTTCACCACAGTGCCCAGAGGAGAGCCTCAGGAGTCCCTGTGCAGCTTCTGGAAGCTGGTGGTCAAGGTCCCAGCACCTCACCCATGCCCTGTCATCTTCCCCTGTCCTGCTCGGCTGGTTGCAGGCAGTTCTCTTCACGGATGGGGAGACAAGCGGCACATTCCAACATCAAGGGTCAGACTTATCTTTTAAATGCACAATGTGTTTGAGCCAAAAACAAAACAAAAAGCCTTCCCAAGATGCTTTCCAAATTCCAGTGAAACACACTGGTGGAAAAATGAAGCCCATTTCCTCTTATTTTTAATCTTGCAATGGCTGTGTTTATAATAAAATAGAATAACTTATTTATTTGCTTACCTTACTTGGAAAGACAATAAATTGGAAAGGCTTCATAAATCTCACAGGGAATTCCTTTAAACAAGGACCGTCAGCAAAACTCCGTAAATAACCTCCTGGAGGCCTTGAGCAATCACCTCCACCACACATTCTTGTTCCTTCCTGCTTTTGTACTTATCCTCTAGCAAACAAATCAAATCAAGCACCAAGTGGATTTATTCTCATGCTGCCAAGGTTCAGAAAACATCCGGAGAGCAAGCGCGCAGGTCCTGTCCCTGCTGTGTGGACAGGACCTGAGAGACGCAACCTCTTTGGTGGACTGAAGAGAACAGAGAACAACCTTCACAGTTGGGAAAAAGCGAAGATGGACAGTTTCACACGGAGGTTTCAAGGAGTATGCTAAAAATAAGTTTAAATAAAAGGTAGGAGGCTTGTGGCAAATCAAACATGCATCATATCAAAGAGCTGAAGTAATCAACTTACATATCAGAAAAGGATAATTACCATACACCAAAGGGGAACTCTCTCCAAGCCAAAGGTTAAAAAGAAATTCGGGGGGGGGGGGGGGCTGGAGAGATGGTTTAGCAGTTAAGGTGTTTGCCTGCAAAGCCAAATGACCCAGGTTCAATTCCCCAGGACCCATATAAACCAGATGCACAAGGTGGCCCACGTGTCTGGAGTTCGTTTGCAGTGGCTGGAGGCCCTGGGACGCCCATCCCCTATCTCTCTGTCTCTCTCATAAATAAATAAATAAATAAATAAATAAATAAATAAATAAATAAATATAAATTCAGTGTCGGGCGTGGTGGTGCACGCCTTTAATCCCTGCACTCGGGAGGCAGAGGTAGGAGGATCACCGAGAGTTTGAGGCCACCCTGAGACTACATAGTTAATTCCAGGTCAGCTGGACCAGAGTGAGACCCTACCTCGCAAAACCAAAAAATTAAATAAATCAATCAATAAATAAATAATAAAAACGTAAAACCCAAATCGCCCCGAAATTCCAAACCTTTGAGTGCCGACATAGTAATGCAAGTAAAAGGTCCAGCACCAGGAAACATTCATGTACAGTGTTACTGAAAACTACCCACAGGCTAGGTGTACATAAAACATAAATACATTCTGTGTTTAGACCTGGATCCCATCCAAGATCTCATTATGCATATGCAAATATTCCAAAACCTGAAAAACTCCAAAAACCTGAAATGCTAGGTAGTGAGCATTTCAGATGAAAAAAAGGCACAGAGCCTGTACTGAGGGACCCACCAAGCACGTGTCCATCTTCCCTTTGTGCAGCATTCCTGTGCATTAACAAATACCAGTTACTCTTATTGGTGCTTAATGTACATCTAATATTCGCAGGTCAAGAAAAGGCCTTTTGGAAAAGGCCCCTTTCAAACAGCTATTCAATCATTCACACACACCAGAAGAAAATTTTTTTTGTTTTTCTCCACTGCAGACACTCAGAGATTTCAGCTTGGGAGGTTGAACCCAACCCAGACACAGCACTATGTCTGTTAGCTCCCCTCTGCTCACCAAGCCAGCAGGGATTTTAGTATCTTAACCCTCCTTCACCTAAAGGTAGAAATAGCAGCAGAGCTCAAGGAAAGAAGTCGGGAACATCTCGTGCCCAGTCACCACCAAGCTGTGTGGCTGCTGAGCCCCAAGGGTCTACCGCACTCACAGCTCCATGTTCCATGCCATGGAGATGCTGGCTGACATGTGAGAAGGTCCCCAAGTTACACACTACTGGGAATGACAGGACTTGACAAGCCTTTCAATGCTCTGTGTACCCTTCATGGACTTTTCTCCTTAGATTTAGTTTTTAGCAGCATTATTGAGGTATAATTGGTATTCAAAAAAAAAAACCAAAACAAAGCCGGGCGTGGTGGCGCATGCCTTTAATCCCAGCACTCGGGAGGCAGAGGTAGGAGGATCGCCATGAGTTCGAGGCCACCCTGAGACTACATAGTTAATTCCAGGTCAGCCTGGACCAGAGTGAAACCCTACCTCGAAAAACCAAAAAAACAAACAAACAAACAAACAAACAAAAAAACACCCTACACCTGCATGGGCGAAGGGCATGAGCCTTTGATCCCAGCATTCAGGAGAAAGAGGTAGGAGGATCACTGGATTTGAGGCCAAAACCTGGGACTAGAATGAGATCTGGGATGGGGCTATACCTAATGTATGTAAGTTAAAGGGCTTGGGGACTGGAGAGATGGCTTAGCGGTTAAGCGCTTGCCTGTAAAGCCTAAGGACCCCAGTTCGAGGCTTGATTCCCCAGGACCCATGTAAATTAGATGCACAAGGTGGCACATGTATCTGGAGTTCGTTTGCAGTGGCTGGAGGCCCTGGCGTGCCCATTCTTGCTCTGTCTCTTTCGCCCATTCTCTCTCTCTCATCTGCCTTTTTCTCTATCATTCTCAAATAGATAAAATAAATAAATAAATAAATAAATAAATAAATAAATAAAACCAAAAAAAAAGTAAAAAAAGAAACTTAAAGGGCTTGGACACATGCACACACCTGTGGAACCATCAATCAAGATGACAACATCTCCATCTCCAGAAGCTTCCTGTCGCGTGCAATGAAGCACAGCTTTCAACTTGTCTCATTCGTAATGACTCCCAGAATTGGGGCAGCTTTCTTTGCTGAGCAGTGGTGGAAGGGGGTAGTGCTATAGAGTGGAGACATCCGCCTGAAAACAGCCAGAAAGCTGACTGGCAGCTACACACAGTGCGACTTCTACGGAGGTTCTAGCACACCACTTCCATCAATGGTTTTTGTCCCCCAGAGCCCTTAGAAATGTGCAGTGCACACCTTTCAACAACTAATTCAGACCCTACCCACAGATCCTGTGAGCTCACACCCATGTCTCCATCACCCTCCTAGCACACTAAAGCTAAGATACCCTGGCACTGCTTCAGGCCAGGAATCAAGGTTATTCCTGGTCTGGGCTCGCAAATGTCTGTCTACAGGTTTTCCCAGGCACACGGGATACAGTGACAGCTGGGAACCCCACACAGAGGTAGTCAACTGGCAGGATTAAAGCTCTCACCTGCTGGGCTGGAGGATGGCTTAGCGGTTAAGGTGCCTGCCTGCTAAGCCTAAAAGCCCGGGTTCCAATCTCCAGGTCCCATGTTTAGATGCAAAGTGACGCAATGCTGCACTTGACCACAAAGGGGCGCACACATCTGGATTTCGTTTGCAGCAGCTGAGAGACTGCTGGCACGCCCATTCTCTGTCTCTCTGTCTCTGTCTCTCTCTCTCTCTGTGTCTCCAAAAATAAATAAAATAATTTAATTTTTTTTTTTTTTTTTTTTTTGGTTTTTCGAGGTAGGGTCTCACTCTGGCTCAGGCTGACCTGGATTCACAATGTAGTCTCAGGGTGGCCTCGAACTCACAGCGATCCTCCTACCTCTGCCTCCCGAGTGCTGGGATTAAAGGCGTGCGCCACCACGCCCGGCCTTAAAATTTTTTTTAAAAAAAAAAAAAAAAAAAAGCTCTCACCTGCCCTGAGCACATCTAATGGATGGAAAGGGGGCTTTCCGAGTCCTGAAAGGATGGTTCTAGCCAAGCACAAATACAAGCTAAGTGGTGTGACCACTAGTAAGTTGCCAACAAATAACCAGTGTTCACAAAAGCAACCCCGATTAAACTCACTGAGACATACACACAATATCAAAGTGGGACTAGATGGGGGGGGGGTAAGGAGTGAAGGACAATTAAGTTAACATGCAGTGATTGAGCATAGTCAACATCCATTTACATACATCTATAAAATTGTCCCTAGCCGGGCATGGTGGCACACACCTTTTATCCCAGCACTTGGGAGGCTGACGTAGGAGGATGGCTTCGAGTTCGAGGCCAGCCTGAGACTACATAGTGAATTCCATGTCAGCTTGGGCTAGAGCAAGACTCTACCTCAAAAAAAACAAACAAACAAAGAAACAAAAGGGCGGAAAGATGGGTTAGCAGTTAAGGTATTTGCCTACAAAGCCAAACCAAAGGACCCCAGTTTTGATTCCCCAGGATCCACGTAAGCTAGATGCACAAGGTGGCACATGCATCTGAGTTTGTATGCAGTGGTTAATGGTCCTGGAGCGCCCATTCTTTCTCTCTGTCTCTGCCCCCCCTCTCAAATACATATATACATACATACATACATACATACATACATACATACAACCAAAAAAGCCAGGCGTAGTGGTGCACACCTTTATTCCCAGCACTTGGGAGGCAGAGGTAGGATTGCCATGAGTTTGAGGCCACCCTGAGAATACAGAGTGAATTCCAGGTCAGCCTGGCCTAGAGTGAAACCTTACCTCGGGGTGGGGGGGGGGGGACACAGAAAGCTGGAGGGATGCTTAGTGGTTAAGTTGCTAAGGTGCTTGTCTGCAAAGCCTAAGGACCCAGGTTCGATTCCCCAGAACTCAGGTAAACCAGATGCACAAGGTGGTGCATGCATTTGGAGTTTGTCTGTAGTTGCTAGAGGCCCTGGTGTGGCCATTCTCTCTCTCTCTCCCTCCCTCCCTCCCTCTCCCTCTCTGTCCCTTTTCATTTTTTGTTCTTAAGTAAATAAAATATTTTTTAAAAACACAGAGAAATTGAGTTCCTTTCTGCATTCATCCCCGGACACCTGGTCAGCTGACTGGCCCAATGCTGTGCTGTGGCGGGTTCCCCCAGCACCTGGGCTAGAACCACAGGATCCCCTTCCTCATTCAGCCGCTTCCATAGATAGGTAAATGAGAGACAGCAGGGAGAACAGTGGGATTTAGAACCAGACACCACAGGTCTCAACCAGGTGCTCGTCCACCTGCACAGACCTTGCTCAAAGTGGTTGACCTTCCCCACTTGGAAGGTTCTCCAGTTCCGCGGGGCTCTCCATAAGCCACATTCTTGACAACAGGAAGGAAGTTGGCCTGGCTGACCTCTACCTTTAATAAACCAATAGGGACCCAAGAGCTACCCAGGAGTACCAGAATTTGAGCAGCTAGCAGCCCCTGCTCAGTCAGCACAATGCACCTCCCCCACAGAAAAGGCGGCAGCAGCCAGTGCCCGGCCAGTCACTTGTAGTCCCCTGTGGACCTGGAGCCAGCAGCAGTGGCAGAAGGAGCAGACACCTGTTCCCGGACCCTTCCAAGAGGGGCTGGAAGAATACTGAGAGGAGAGGCAGTGAGCAGCTGCTGTTGTATGTGTGCCCAGGGACCCGGGGAACCATGACCCGAGATGCACTGGGTGCACGGGTGGGGGAGAGCATCTTGGAGTGGGCCAGGTGGTTTAATGGAGCGTACAAGACTCTGGCTGCAGTGAGTGGCTTTTGATCTGACATGCACATCATGAGCCAAGGTCTCAGGCATATCTGGGATGACACAGTAATAGTAAGTAGGAGGTCACCTTGACAAATCCACCTGCTGGGATTAGGGTACGTTTGTCATTACAAATGTCCCAGAAAGTCCCGGTGCCTGCATGAACATCCAGCCCCACAGACTTCCAATGGCTGACTGGCTTGCTATCTCCTTTTTTTTTGATTATGGATGTGTGGGGATGTATGTTTGCATGTGTGTGTGCACATGTGTATGGGTGTGCATGTGCATTCAAGAAAGAGCGCGCGTAAAGGCTAGAGGTCAACTTCAGGTGCATGCCACCTCATTTTTTGATAAAGAATCTCCAGATGAACCTAGAGATCAGTGATTATGCTACATGAACTAGCCAGTCAGCTCCCAGCACTGACTTGGGGTTTTTTATTGTTGTTTGTTTGTTTGTTATTCGAGGTAGGGTCTCACTCTAGCCCAGGCTGACCTGGAATTCACTATATAGTCTCAGGGTGGCCTCGAACTCACAGTGATCCTCCTACCTCAGCCTCCCGAGTGCTGAGAATAAAGGCATGAGCCACCACGCCCGGCTCTGACTTGTTTTAATGTGACTGCCAAGGGACCTGAACTCAGGTCTTCACACCAAGCCAAGCCCTTCACCTACACTGAGTCATCTCCCCGATGCTAGTTTTCTTTCTTAAAAAAAAAAAAAAAAAAAAAGTTTTTTTGGCTGGAGAGATGGCTTAGCTGTTCCAATCGCCAGCAGTTCCAATCTCCAGGTCTGACGCAAAGGTGCAATGCCGCACTTGACCACAAGGGGGCGCACACATCTGGATTTCGTTCGCAGCAGCTGAGAGGCTGCTGGCACACCCATCTCTCTCTGTCTTCCTCTCCCTCTCTCTGTGTCTCTCACCCCCAAAAGATTTTTATATATTTTATTTATTTGAGAGAGAGAGAGGGAGAAAGAAAGAAAAAAAAAGAAAGAAAGAGAAAGAAAGAAAGAGAGAGAGAGACAGAGAGAGAATGGGCACACCAGGACCTCTAGCCACTGCAAATGAACTCTAGACGTTTGCAACCCCTTCTCCATCTGGCTTACATGGGTACTGAGGAATCGAACCTGGGTCCTTAGGCTTTGTAGGCAAGTGCAGTAACCGCTGAGCCATCTCTCCAGCCCCTTATTTTCTTTTTAATTGTGTGTGTTGTGGGTGCATGCAATGGCCCATGTGTGGAAGCATAAAAACCTCAGGGTACTTGTCATCTCTTTTGGAAATAGGGTCTCTCGTTGTTTCGGTGCATCCTGTGCCAGTCTAGGTGCCCATGGGCTTATGACACAACAGCTTCCCGAGCTTCCTAGCTTATGGACTCTCCTGGCTCTGACTCCCACCGCACATGCCTTGGATGCACAGCACCACTCTGCATCGGACTTGACACGAGCGTCAGGGAGGATGGAGCTCTGGCAGGCTTGAAGCAAATGCCATAGCCATAGCCAGCCATCTTCCCCAGTCTCCTAGGATGACTTTGAACTATCAAAAAGGAGTGACTTTTTCAGTTTTTTGTTTGTTTGTTTTTGTTTTTTGAGGTAGGGTCTCGCTCTAGCTCAGGCTGACCTAGAATTCACTATGTAGTCTCAGGGTAGCCTCGAACTCACGGCGATCCTCCTACCTCTGCCTCCTGAATGCCTAGCAGGATTGACTTTTTCAGCAGTGGTTGGGGGCTAAGGTTGTGGGGAGGAATAAAGGGACCAAGGAATTTTGCAGAGAGATGATATTGTTCTGCAACCAATTGGTACTTAGCTCATTTTGCAAGACTTACAGAATTGCATGCTGAAAGGGTGACTTTTACTGTACCAAAATATATCCACATGAAATTGTAGTTAGTTGGTTTCCCTTTTAAAAAAGAAAAAGTTGGTTTCCCTCAAAAAAAAAAAAAAAAATGATTAACAGCCAGATGTAGTGGCGCACACCTTTAATCCCAGCAATCGGGAGGCAGAGGTAGGATTGCTGTGAGTTCGAGGCCACCCTGAAACTACATAGTGAATTCCAGGTCAGCCTGGGCTAGAGCGAGACCCTACCTCGAGGGGGGGAGGGAAGCCTCACAGAAATAACTTTCTCAGTAGTAAAATATAAAGCCCACTAGAGTAACTGGCAAATAGGAGGTGGGGGAGGGGCTGCAAACACCTACCTACCTACCCCAGACTCCCTGGGCAATAACTGGACTTGGAAAGAGACTCCAACATCAGTAGCAAGGACCGAGCGCAGGTACCTATGCTTACCAGACACACTGACTGAAGCTTCAAGCAACATGGTGAGGCAAGATCGCTACATCACCTCACAGAAGTGAGCTCCCTGCAAGCACCTTTCCTTAATTACTCTTATCTAGGGTTTTTCTCCAGTTGGTCCCCTTCCCAGCCTCACACAACCCAATGACATGTGTTTTCCATCAGGAGGGAACAAGCTCCCCCCTAAGCCCTTCCCTACCGCTGCACAAACAGCTCTGGCCAGGCAAGGTCTTGTACTTGGGTGTGACTGACATCAACACCCTCCCACAACCCTGGCTACTCCAGGATCCAAACTCACTGCCCCATTACTGGGATGTCTGGGAAGTGCACGGAGCACATGAGCAAACCTCGTGGAGCTCCCTAACAGGTGGTCCTTGCTCGACAGCGCAGAGACCCCAATACCCAAGGTCACCCCTAGCAAGTGAAGCACGGAGGCAGGACACCATCCTGATGATTCCTTCCTTCCTTCCTTCCTTCCTTCCTTCCTTCCTTCCTTCCTTCCTTCCTTCCTTCCTTCCTTCCTTCCTTCACTGCCACCTCATGCCTCACATGCCCTCAAGTTCTATGTGGATGCAGAGGGCAAAAATGACAGTGAACGCAATGGCTTCCAGCCCTGTCTTGGCAGGACACAGTGGAAGAATGCCCAGGCGCTCCAGAGCTGAAGCTCAGGCTTCCGATGAGGTGTGACCACATGACTTAGCCTGTACCTGTGACTTCTGCAGCAGATGGCACGACACCTCACCCCCCAGTCTCAAGGTCCTCCTCACCTGTGAGACAGAACACAGCTCAAAAGTCCCAGAACAGCACCTGGCACACAGCAGCTCCCTCCCAGAAGACACTATACGGCCAGGGCTCCATGAGGGCTCAAGCCCAGGCAAAAACCTCCCACGTCCACTACAGCCTGGAAGCTCGGAGCCCCAAGAGTCCTGTGCCTGGATGTTTCAGGCTAGTATTACTCAACCATGCCAAAACGCCTCCAGGACTAGGCAAGGCTCCCACTCAGGATTCCCCTGACCCCAAAGTCCTGCATGGGTGCTGGATCTGAGGACAGCCAACAGCACCTTCCCCGCCCCTCCCCCATTCCAGATGCTCCAAACCGGGCCTCCAGATTCCACCTGTGCGCAGGCCACCTTGAACGTGATGGATCAGCTTCTCCCACCTTCTCCCATCTGCCCCACAGCCAGGCTCAGCTTTTCCACACACCCAGGGAGAGGGCACTGACTCATTCTTCCAAGGCACCACAATGGCTTTAAAACGCCGCTTCTGGGGACAATCATCATTTCTCAGTAGCCTAACACCATCCGCAAATGGAAGTCGGGATTCACTGCCAAGAACTCCTAGACATTCTGCGGCCCCTCCCCAGACCCACTTCTTCCAACATCCCGCATGTCATTCTTGACTCCACAAAGATACAATGAGTGACATCCAGAAACTCAACTTAGAAAAATTTTTTGTGTGCATATGCATGCGTGTGGATATGTGTGCATGTGTGCTGGAGGTCGACCACGGGTGTCTTTCTTGGTCACTCTTTCTTTTACTAAGCAGGGTCTCTAACTTGAGCCCAGAGCCAGGTGGTTTGGGTAGTCTAGCTAGCCAGCTTGCCCTAGAAATGCCCTATCTCTGCCTCCCTCTCTGAGAGCTGGGTTACAGACACACCACCACGCCTACCCAGAATTTAAATGGTTGCTGGGTCCTTGTGCTTTCTCAGCATGTGGTTTTACCAAATGAACCATCTCCCCAGCAAAACTTTAACCTTCATCAATACCCTATGTGGAGACCACAATACCAGGGATGTGGGGTCACTGGCCCAGGGTCCCCACTGACTACCTGAAGCATTTGTCTTCAGACTGTGTGCTTACACAACAGGAGATGACTATAAATTTCCTCCACTTCTAGTGGTTCCCCTCCAACGGCTGGGTATGGCTAACCCCCATGTGCCAACCCCAGTTCTGCCTGCAGCCACCCCTCCTCCTTCGCAAACCCCAGCACACAGTAGGACCTCTATTCAATTTAAAGCACCTCTTCCTTATTTCATTCAATGTCACATTGCCAGCATTATCAATCCAGTTACTTTCTCATGACACATATACACCCTATGCCTAAAATAGTGTACATCATCTATTTTTGTTTGATTTACCAAATTATAAAGCTCTTCTAGATTGCTTAAAGGTAGTTTTCCCAGCGATGCCTAACTGCTTAATTGGAGAGTATACAAAACATAATTGCATTGCCTAACACTATAATATTGCTTATGGGAATATCTCTGTTCATGCATCCTGCTTTCTTCTGTACTTAATCTCTATTAAGACGTCTATGAGAATAGATAGGTGTGCCAGTCTTCATAGACACCATAAAATCATAACCATTGCTGTGTTCGCCCAAGTCCAACAGTGGCCCCCAAAGGCTCCACTTCTCATATTTGTGCAGGCCAGCCCCTTCCTTTTTCACAGGTGGCTCCAATGCACCCTGGTCAGTGGGCCAGGTAACAAGAGTTCAGGTCATGACTGCAATTGCATTCAACTCCAAAAGCCCTATGCTTTGCTCAGAAAGGAGCTAGCTAACCCAAGACGGATCCTTTCTGCCCAAGATCCTAGGTATCAACCTTGTATCCAAGCAAAGAGAGGCTCCAATGTATTGTCCCTCATCTGAAGAGGATCATGGATAACCTTCCAAGTTCATTCTGCTAACTCAGGAGGTTCCTGCCAAAAGTTCCAGACCACTCAACTGGATATGCAGGCCCACTCCTCCCAAGCTGGAAGATCAGGAGTTCAAGGCCCTCCACAATCACAATCACTGAAAACCTGTCTCAAAAATTAAATTGCCTGCATTAATCCCAGCACTGGGAGGCAGAGAAAACCTGAGTTCAAGGCCACCCTGAGACAAAAAGTTAATTCCAGTTCAGCCTTGAGAATCGAAAAACTAAAAAAAAAAAATTAAATTAAATTAAATTACATTACATTAAATTAAAAAGAGAGCTGGGTGTGGTGGCACATACCTTTAATCCCAGCCCTCAGGAGGCAGAGGTAGGAGGATCACTGTGAGTTCAAGGCCACCCTGAGACTACATAGTGAATTCCAGGTCAGCCTGGGCTAGAATGAAACCCTACCTTGGGGGAAAAAAAAAAAAAAAAAAAGTACAAGAGGGAGGCTGGAGAGATGGCTTAGTGGTTAAGACATTTGCCTGCAAAGCCTAAGGACCCAGGTTCGACTCCCCAATACCCACATAAGAAGCAGATACACAAGGTGGCACATGCATCTGGGTAGCAGTGGCTAGAGGACCTGGCACACCCATTCTCTGTCTGCCTCTTTCTCTCTCACTGTCTTTCAAATAAATAAATAAAACATTAAAATAAAGAGGAAAGAAGATATTTAGCATTGCTGAAGTATAATAAATACACTAACCAGAATACAATGGGCCTGGGGACAGTGGCTCATACCTATCTTCCCAGCTACTAGGGAGGCTGAGACAGGAGGATCACTTCAGCCCAGGAGTTTGAGACCATCCTGGGCAAAAGCGAGAACCTGTCAAAATATGAAAATTTTTAAAAATTAAAAAGTGAAAACTTAAACGGACTTGCTGGGGTTGGGGATCATTAGCTCAGTGGTAGCAAGCCCGAGTACCTGGGTTTGGTCCCTAGCAATTAGGGAAAGGGAAGTATCATTTCTAAAAGGTGCTGGCATTGTGATGACACAATGTTACCACACAGATGTGGGCCCTGAAGATTGATTTGACTGGCTGGCAGAGGTGAAGGCACCCCTAGAGAGGTGTACAAATGCTCACATCACTCATCGTTAAAATTATCAACTGCTGCTGAGCGTGGTGGTGCACGCCTTTGATCCCAGCACCTGGGAGGCAGAGATAGGAGGATCACTGTTGAGTTCAAGGCCAGCCTGAGAATACATAATGAATTCTAGATCAGCCTGGGCCAGAGTGAGACCCTACCTTGAAAAAACAAAAAAGAAGAAAAAAAAAAATCAACTGCCAGGCAGGTTGGCACATGCCTTTAATCCCAGCACTCGGGAGGCAGAGGCAGGAGGATCACTGTTGAGTTCAAGGCCAGCCTGAGAATACATAATGAATTCCAGGTCAGCCTGAGCTAAAGTGAGACCCTACCTTGAAAATAAATTTTATATATATGTGTCAATTACAAGGGACTGGAGAGATGACTCAGTGGTTAAAGGCACTTGTTTGTAAAGCCTAAAGGCCTCGGTCTGATTCTTGCAATGGCAAGAGGCCCTGGCTGACCCAGAATATTTTCTCTTTCCTTCCTTCTTTCTTTCTTTCCTTCTCTACAAGTTATCCTAAATTAGAGACATGTCTCTAATCCCAGCACTGTGAGTTCAAGGCCAGACATAGTGAATTCCAGGTCCAGGTCAGCCTGAGCTAGAGTGAGACCCTACCTCAAAAAAACAAAACAAAACAAAACAAAACAAAACAAAAAAGTTGCCTTCATGTATCCATCTCTGGCTAATGAATACAAATATATACCTTGACCACATGGCTCATTTTTCTTTTTTTTTTTTTTTCAGGCAGGGTCTCTCACCCAGACTGGCCTTGAACTGTGTTCCTTCCTCCTTCCTCCTACCTCAGGCTCTAAATGCTGGAATTAAAGGCATGGGCTATCAAACCCAGCACTAAAATACAATTTTTAAAATAATTTTCTTGAACTGGAGAGATTGCCTAGCGGTTAGGGCACTTTGCCTGCAAGGCCAAAGGACTCAGGTTCGATTCCCCAAGGACCCACATGAGCCAGATGCACAGAATGGTGCACGCGTCTGGAGTGTATTTGCAGTCTGGAGTTTGCTGCAGCAGCTGGAGGCTCTGGCACACCTCTCTCCCTATCTGCTCCCCCTTTTCTCAAATAAATAAATTTTTTTAATTAAAAAAATTTTCTTCCCACTAGTATAATATGACCCTGAGTCCAGTAAACACTGCTGACTGGTCAGGAGATACAGTTCAATGTCAAGTCCATCTGTGTATGGAACCAGCTCCAAAGTTTAACAAAGACACAGGAAATTACCCTCAGGTCCCTAGGAATGTCTGGTGATGTTCCAGGGCATACAAATCTCTTAAAGCAAAGAAGACAAAGGAAAAAGGCAGAAATACACATTTAAATCTATTCATTCAGTTTCAGGCTTATTCAAGCTACATAAAATTTCCTTTCAACCACTTTTTTTCTGTGTGCCAAATGTTCAGTAACTAGACTCCAGAGTGTGGGTGTTGTGTTGGGGAGTGGTTTGTGTTTTTAAAGAAAGACAGTCTGTGTGCGGTTGGCAGGTTGTAGGCTGGCTACAGAAGAGCCACCTGGAGGAGTTTGCTAAACATACAGATGTTAGGAGTTCTCGTGCATGACGGTGGGTGGGGCCCAGGAGCCAGGAATCCCTCTGCTCAGGGAAGCCAGCCTTTCTCAAACCATGACCAGGTCCTCTCTGGGGACTGCCTGAGTCATTTGAATGAAAACCACCAAACCCACAGCTAGCTTGTTACCCCTAAATGCATGTGCCAGCCTTTGGGCAGAATATAGGCTGTCTGAGGGGTGCTGACTCCCATCTATTCCACAATGATACAATATGGACTAAGGGACCTCTGTGCTCCTGGGCGGCTCCTAATGAAACCCCGTGTTCAGAACTCTTCCATGCCAGTCTGTGACCCTAGGGGGATGTAACGGAACAGAAGAGCAACACTGTGCAGCCCAAGCAAGGAAGAGGTGAAGAGGATTTATCATTCTCAATTCCATGAACAAGCAGCTGGGCGTGGTGGTGCATGTCTGCAACCCCAGCGCTTAGGAGACAGAGGCAGGAGGATGGGCTGCATTTTCTGGGCCAGCCTGGCCTTATAAAGTGAGTTCCTAGCCAGCTAGGGCTCTAAATAAATGTAAATTCCACTAACATCACTACAACCAGTGACTACCTCCAGTAACAGTAGCAATGAAGAAACAGCTGACGCATGCGTGAATGCCACATGCACGGGCATCACAAGTACTTACCTAGTCCCCCCCATGGTTGTGTGGTTTTTTGTTTTGTTTTGTTTTTTGAGGTAGGGATTCACTCTAGCCCAGGCTGACCTGGAATTTACTATGTAATCTCAGGATGCTGCCCGCCACCCTCATGAACTGCCCACATGGAACCAAGAACATTCCGGCCTGTTGAGATGTCCTGGCATTCCAGCCCCCAGTTCCCAAGGGCATCTTCAGGGACAGGACCCTCTTGCTTTCCAGGTGAGATTTGGAGTAACTTAAATTGAGCCCAGAGGAAGTGCTGGTCCACATGACAATCAGCCCTGACCAAAGGCAACAAACATCACCTCTTCAACAACGTACAAGGCCTTACAGCTCACACCTGATGTCTAGTCTCTCAGCTGCGGGGAGGAAGCAGCTCATTTTAAAACTGGAATCTAAAACCAAGGCAGAAAGGTTGAAGGTTAGAGGCCAGTCAAGGTTCTGTTAGTGACTCCAAAAATATTAAAACCAGCCAGGCGTGGAGGTTCACGCCTTTAATCCCAGCACTCGGGAGGCAGAAGTAGGAGGATTGTCGCCAAGAGTTCAAGGCCACCCTGAGAGTACGTAGTGAATTGCAGGTCAGCCTGGGCTAGCATGAGACCCTACTTCAAAAAAAAAAAAATTAAACCGGAATGATGCATGCACACGAGGCCTGGCTGCAGCGAATGCTCAATCGATAGCTGGGAGTGAATGGGGTGACAATTTGGGAGGCCAGGGTTTCTAGAGCTGGGGTCAGGAGCATGCTCAAACACCCACAGCAAATTTGCCACCCCACTAAGTCAGATCAGTTTACCTCCAGAATTCTATTCCAGTCTGTGTGTGGTTGACAGAAAAAAATAATAATAATAAAATAAAATAAAAGCTGCCCTTGACCAAACAAAGTACCTACCACATACACGGCAGGCAGATAAACCACACAAAACTCCGTAAAGTAAGCCGGGGGTGGTGGCGAACACCTTTAATCCCAGCACTCGGGAGGCAGAGGTAGGAGGATCGCCAGGCCACCCTGAGACTACATAGTGAATTCCAGGTCAGAGTGAGCCTTGCAAAACCAAAAAAAAAAAAACAAAACTCCGTAAAGTAGTCACCAGTCACCAATCACCAGCTCCATCCAAGACCCTGGGGAGGACCAGGGAGCTATGAAAACCAGGGAGGGAAGGAAGGGCTCAAAAAAAGGCTCCTGGGCTGGAGAGATGTGATGAGTTTGGCCACCTGTGCTGGAGGCCCTGGGGCACCTCCTCTCTCTCTCTCTCTGTGCAGTCAAATTAATAAATGAATAAAAATTGGGCTCAGGGTAGGAGGATCACGTGAGTTCTAAACCCCCAGTGAATTCCAGCCATTCTACCAGGGGAGGGAAGGCTCCATTTGTCAGTGGGTGTTGGGCTCAGGGTGGAAACACAAACCCCATGCCATTCTCAGCTAGCTCCATTTGTCAGGAGCAGCTGAGCCAGACACTAAGCGCCCATGCTGGGTCATCAGGTAGGACAGCTAAACTTTCTTTCTTTCCCTGGAAAGGGAAAGTAGGTCTCCAATAGAAAGTAAATATTTTACTGGGCATTTCTTAGAGTGAGCTAATACATAGTAACATTCCAGTGACTAAAAACAACCTCTTAAATGTTTTTTGGGTCTATCGCTTTGGCCCCAAGAACCACTGAGAAGCTGGAATGTTCCCCCAAAGCCACTGCCTTTCCTGGGCTGGTACACTAAATATTCCAGGTATTTTTCTTAATGGTGCCAGGGATCCAGATCTCTCACCAAACACTTCTCTCTGTGTCCATTCAAAAGGAACTTCATCTGGCTCCAAAAGCCTCCTTTCTATGCAAGGGAAAAAGTACTGGCTTTGTGGTCTTGGTCCCTCAGGACAAGGCCCAGCTCAGCAAGGTCATGTGAGCAGAACACCCACTCCTCCTCTGCACAGCCCAAGGTCAGTCCAGGCCCAGGGATTGCCTTCTGCCATACTCACACCCAGGACACTCCTTTGGCCTCCTGGCTAAGGGGTGGCATCCATCCAGTGTGAGGCACACCCTGAGCGTCCTTGGGACCAGAGCAGGTGATTTACTTTTTGACTGGGCGGCTTTTTTAAAATTTAAAAACAAGCTGGGTTAAAAAAAAAAAAAATAGGAGCCGGGCGTGGTGGCGCACGCCTTTAATCCCAGCACTTGGGAGGCAGAGATAAGAGGATCACCATGAGTTCGAGGCCACCCTGAGACTACATAGCTAATTCCAGGTCAGCCTGGACCACAGTGAGACCCTACCTTGAAAAACAAAACAAAACAAAACAAAAAAAACACGGGGGGGGGGGGCTGGACAGATGCTTAGCGGTTAAGACACTTTGCCTGCAAAGCCTAAGGACCCAGGTTTGAGTCCCCAGTACCTACGTAAGTCAGATGCATAAGGTGGCACATGTGTCTGGAGTTTGTTTGCAATGGCTAGAGGCCCTGGTGTGCCCATTCTCTGTGTGTCTTTCTCTCTCTGCCTATTTCTCACTCTCTCAAGTAAAAATATTTTTTAAAAAAACTTAAAAAAAACCAAAAAACAATAGGGGCTGGAGAGATGGCTTAGCAGTTAAGCTGTTTACCTGGGAAGCCTAAGGACCCAGGTTTGATTCCCCAGTACCTACATAAGTCAGAACCACAGGGTAGCACGTGTGTCTGGAGTTTGTTTGCAATGGCTAGAGGCCCTGGCATACCCATTCTCTCTCTCTCATAAATAAATTAATTATATATATATATATATATATATATATATATATATATATATATATATATAAAAACAGGGCTGGAGAGATGACTTAGCAGTTAAGGCACTTGCCTGCAAAGTCTAAGGACCTGGCTCGATTCCCTAGTACCTACATAAACCAGATACACAGGGTGGTGCATGCATCTGGAGTTTGTTTACAATGGCTAGAGGCCCTGGTGCACCCATTCTTTTTCTCTATCTGCATCTTTCTCTCTCTTGCACTCTCTCTCAAATAAACATAAATAATTTTTTTTAAAGCCAGGGTATGGTGGCACATGCCTTTAATCCTGCCACTGGAGAGGCTGTGGTAGGAGGATCATGGTGAGTTCTAGGCCAGCCTGAAACTAATTCCAGGTCAGCTTGGGCTAGAGCAAGACCCTACCTCAAAAAAAAACCCAAAAATAAAATAAAAAATTAAAAAGCTGGGTGTGGTACCATACGCCCTTAATCCCAGCACTTGGGAGGCACAAGTAGGAAGATTGCTATGAGTTCGAGGCCAGCCTGGCACTGCAGAGGAACTTCCAGGTTAGCCTGTGCTAGACAGAGGCTCTACCTCGAAAAAAACAAACAAAAAAGACTTAAAAATACAATGTACAGGCTGGAGAGATGGCTTAGCAGTTACAGCACAAGCCTGCGAAGCCTAAGGACCCCAGGTTCGATTCTCCAGGTCCCACGTAAGCCAGATACACAAGGGGGGGCACACGAGTCTGGAGTTTGTTTGCAGTGGCTAGAGGCCCTGGCGTGCCCATCCTCACTCTCCCTCTCTTTCCCTCTGTCTCTAATAAATAATAAAATAAAGTATTTAAAAATTTTAAAAAATGTACAAGCTTACAACATTACCTCATGAGATCTTTTAACTCAGCCTCTTTCTACCATCATCTTACAGACTCAAAAACCAGAGCCCTTGAAAAGGGTCAGTAAATGTTAAACTTCGAGAAAGGAGTTAAGTGTTTGCCACCCTTTCTAATTGTCAGCGGTGTCTGCCTCAGGCCTCTGTGAGAGTCTGGGAGGGTGGCGCTGTCTCTCCAAAGGAAGACAGCCATATTCTTCCAGTGGAGCCTCTCCCTCGCCTCCAAGATAGCACATGGCCCCCAGCTGGACTGCTGGAACCTCTGAATGATCTTATGCACCTGAACCGTGACCCTGTCATGTCAAACAGTCACCGGGAATCCAGCTCCAAACCTGCCCCCACTCTACAAGATGATGGGAGGGGGATAACTCCTCAGAGCTTCCTTTTGGGGGACATACTAAAAACTGCTCTTAGGGAAGGCTGAGGTCACATGGATTTTCTTCTAAGCTTACAGGCCTGGCTAGTACATGCATCCATGATCCAACAATCACATTCCCTCCTCCCCTCCATCCTAAGACACACAAACCCAGTTACAAGCTCCCAATTAGTTTTAAAAAAAAAAAAAAAAAGCCTGAGCTGGGCGGGGTGGCGCACGCCTTTAATCCCAGCACTCGGGAGGAAGAGGTAGGAGGATTGCTGTGAGTTCAAGGCCACCCTGAGACTACACAGTAAATTCCAGGTCAGCCTGGGCCAGAGTGAGACCCTACCTAAAAAAAAAAAAAAAGCCGGGCGTGGTAGTGCACGCCTTTAATCCCAGCACACGGGAGGCAGAGGTAGGATCACCATGAGTTCAAGGCCACCTTGAGACTACATAGTAAATTCCAGGTCAGCCTGATCTAGAAAAACTACAAAAAAAAAAAAAAAAAAGTCAGGCATGGTAGTGCACACCTATAATCCCAGCACTCTGGAGGAAGAGGTAGTTTGATTGCTGTGAGTTCTAGGCCACCCTGAGACTCCATAGTGAATTCCAGGTCAGCCTGATCTAGAGAGTGAGACCCTACCTAAAAAAAAAAAAAAAAAAAAAAAAAAAAAAATTCTGTAGTGCTTCCTCGGAGCCTACTACTTGTGTTAAGTTTGACCAGTTTTAGGAAGGAAAAGAATTACCTACTACCCAAATATTAAGATCATCAGGAAAATTCTAACTTTAACTTATCAGTTAAAGTCACATTATTGATTGAGAGAGAAGCCAGGTGTTGGCACACGCCCTTAATCCCAGCACTCAGGAGGCAGAAGTAGGAAGATCCTATGAGTGTGAGGCCACCCTGAGACAGTACACAGTGAATTCCTGGGCTACAGCGAGACCCTATCTTGAAAAAAAAAAAAAAGTTACTGTGAAGGGCTAGGAAAACCAACAGAATTCCATACAAGTGCCAGAGTAGAGACATCAGGAAACCAGGGCCTCCAACCCAGGTGGACAGATCACTAGCACCTGCCCTGTATTGAAGGAACCTGAATGACCCGCTCAGGAGCTTTTCTGCAGGGCAAGGTATCCTTGAACCGCGCGGAGCAGGCCAGGGTACATACTTCCCTCATGGCTCTTGGGCCACCCACAACCCTGGCTGGCAGAGAATGACCAACCATCAGGAAGTTGCATTCACTGGTCAGCCAGCAGAGAGAGCAAGCCAAAAGGGCAGCTGGAACATTCTGGTGCTCAGCTCTCTGCATCACCCAAGCAAACCACTTCAGAGGAAGCGACTTCATCCTTACAAGTCAAGTCCATCACCGAGGCCTGTGGGGCAGACCTGCCATAGGGCAACTCCCTTGCACTCCCCAATCTCTGTTAAGTGAGGCAAGTCTAGAGAGCTGTTTGCAAACTGCAGGGGACTTAAAATAGACAGGAATATAATCATTACCCAAGCTGGAAAAGGGCCAGGACACCAGGGCTGACATGAGTAATTTGTTCAGACACCTCCCAGCGCTTTCCTGGGTTGTCCTCAGACAAGGTAGAACCCACCATGTCCCCAGCACCATGGCCTCCCAGCCCCACAGGGCCTCAAACTCCAACAAGACTTTAAGGATTTCCCCAGTTCACAAGCCCACACCTGTTCCCAAAAGGAAATGGAGAACTGTGGAACAGGAAGCCACTCTTATAATTAAAGGAAAGCCAGTTTTTCAGGAAAAACTCCATGGTGTGGGGACCTTACCTCAAGGGAGGCCAAGGCCGGTCAGAAGCGCCTGCATCACCTGCCTGGGTGCCTTTCAGGTGAGTTAATCACCCGGGCAGGGCTTGGCTCTGGATTTCAGGACAGGACACACCCAAGTTCATGCCATTCCCTTTCAGTTCTGATCACCTCTTTGAAAAGAAGGCAGCTCTTTTTGTTCGGAAGAATTCACTCCAATTCCTTGCTAAAGCCCAGGTTGTACAAACTGCAGGCCAGCAACGGAAAGGAAGTTCAGGAAAATCCTGCCCAGCTTCCCTGGTTTTTCCTCTATGAACATAGGAAAAAGAAAGGATCCACCCAGGTGTGGTGGTGCACGCCTTTAATCCCAGCACTCAGGAGGCAGAGGTAGGAGGATCGCTGTGAGTCCGAGGCTACCCTGAGATTACATAATGAATTCCAGGTTAGCCTGAGCTACAGCGAGACCTTACTTGAAAGAAAGAAAGAAAGAAAGAAAGAAAGAAAGAAAGAAAGAAAGAAAGAAAGAAAGAGAGAGAAAGAAAGAAAGAAAGAGAAAGTAAAATAGGAAAAAAAGCATCACAGTTGGGCACCCCCACACACACCAAGTAGCCCCTCCCAAAAAAGGAGGGGCTTGGGTTGGAGAGATGGCTTAGCGGTTAAGCGCTTGCCTGTGAAGTCTAAGGACCCGGTTCGAGGCCGAATTCTCCAGGACCCATGTAAGCCAGATGCACAAGGTGGCACACACATCTGGAGTTCATTTGCAGTGGCTGGAGGCCCTGGTGTGCCTGTTCTCTCTCTCTCTCTACCTGACTATTTCTGTATCTCTCTCAAATAAATAAATACTATATTTAAAAAAAAAAAAAGGAGGGGCTGGCTTTGAGAGGAGATGAGCACCCTAAGCCAGCACTCAGGCGTAGGAGAAAGAAAAAAATGGAGGCTGGAAAAGGGAGTCTAATGTGGGTCAGCATGGCAAAGCCATCCAAAACGTCCCTAAGTCCCAACCAGCGTCCATCAGAGAAACCAGAGCTAGGTAAGGTTGGAACTTCCGAACCCCTTACTGTCTGTCCTAGCTCCTCTTGCCCCCATTCTCTCTCCACTCTGGGGTGGGTTCCCCCTTCCCCTGCAATGGGACAGAGGAAGCTGGCTATGAGTCTTGGCCAGTGCAGTGAGGCTCCGTCATCCACAGCCAGGAGGAGGACCCCAGTCTGTGACACCTCATGGAGGCTTCCAGTCACATTGGTCTGTCTCCTGCAAAAAAAAGTCAGGCATGGTAGTGCACACCTATAATCCCAGCACTCTGGAGGAAGAGGTAGTTTGATTGCTGTGAGTTCTAGGCCACCCTGAGACTCCATAGTGAATTCCAGGTCAGCCTGATCTAGAGAGTGAGACCCTACCTAAAAAAAAAAAAAAAAAAAAAAAAAAAAAAAAAAAATTCTGTAGTGCTTCCTCGGAGCCTACTACTTGTGTTAAGTTTGACCAGTTTTAGGAAGGAAAAGAATTACCTACTACCCAAATATTAAGATCATCAGGAAAATTCTAACTTTAACTTATCAGTTAAAGTCACATTATTGATTGAGAGAGAAGCCAGGTGTTGGCACACGCCCTTAATCCCAGCACTCAGGAGGCAGAAGTAGGAAGATCCTATGAGTGTGAGGCCACCCTGAGACAGTACACAGTGAATTCCTGGGCTACAGCGAGACCCTATCTTGAAAAAAAAAAAGTTACTGTGAAGGGCTAGGAAAACCAACAGAATTCCATACAAGTGCCAGAGTAGAGACATCAGGAAACCAGGGCCTCCAACCCAGGTGGACAGATCACTAGCACCTGCCCTGTATTGAAGGAACCTGAATGACCCGCTCAGGAGCTTTTCTGCAGGGCAAGGTATCCTTGAACCGCGCGGAGCAGGCCAGGGTACATACTTCCCTCATGGCTCTTGGGCCACCCACAACCCTGGCTGGCAGAGAATGACCAACCATCAGGAAGTTGCATTCACTGGTCAGCCAGCAGAGAGAGCAAGCCAAAAGGGCAGCTGGAACATTCTGGTGCTCAGCTCTCTGCATCACCCAAGCAAACCACTTCAGAGGAAGCGACTTCATCCTTACAAGTCAAGTCCATCACCGAGGCCTGTGGGGGCAGACCTGCCATAGGGCAACTCCCTTGCACTCCCCAATCTCTGTTAAGTGAGGCAAGTCTAGAGAGCTGTTTGCAAACTGCAGGGGACTTAAAATAGACAGGAATATAATCATTACCCAAGCTGGAAAAGGGCCAGGACACCAGGGCTGACATGAGTAATTTGTTCAGACACCTCCCAGCGCTTTCCTGGGTTGTCCTCAGACAAGGTAGAACCCACCATGTCCCCAGCACCATGGCCTCCCAGCCCCACAGGGCCTCAAACTCCAACAAGACTTTAAGGATTTCCCCAGTTCACAAGCCCACACCTGTTCCCAAAAGGAAATGGAGAACTGTGGAACAGGAAGCCACTCTTATAATTAAAGGAAAGCCAGTTTTTCAGGAAAAACTCCATGGTGTGGGGACCTTACCTCAAGGGAGGCCAAGGCCGGTCAGAAGCGCCTGCATCACCTGCCTGGGTGCCTTTCAGGTGAGTTAATCACCCGGGCAGGGCTTGGCTCTGGATTTCAGGACAGGACACACCCAAGTTCATGCCATTCCCTTTCAGTTCTGATCACCTCTTTGAAAAGAAGGCAGCTCTTTTTGTTCGGAAGAATTCACTCCAATTCCTTGCTAAAGCCCAGGTTGTACAAACTGCAGGCCAGCAACGGAAAGGAAGTTCAGGAAAATCCTGCCCAGCTTCCCTGGTTTTTCCTCTATGAACATAGGAAAAAGAAAGGATCCACCCAGGTGTGGTGGTGCACGCCTTTAATCCCAGCACTCAGGAGGCAGAGGTAGGAGGATCGCTGTGAGTCCGAGGCTACCCTGAGATTACATAATGAATTCCAGGTTAGCCTGAGCTACAGCGAGACCTTCAAAGAAAGAAAGAAAAGAAAGAAAGAAAGAAAGAAAGAAAGAAAGAAAGAAAGAAAGAAAGAAAGAAAGGGAGAAAGAAAGAAAGAGAAAGTAAAATAGGAAAAAAAGCATCACAGTTGGGCACCCCCACACACACCAAGTAGCCCCTCCCAAAAAAGGAGGGGCTTGGGCTGGAGAGATGGCTTAGCGGTTAAGCGCTTGCCTGTGAAGTCTAAGGACCCCGGTTCGAGGCCGAATTCTCCAGGACCCATGTAAGCCAGATGCACAAGGTGGCACACACATCTGGAGTTCGTTTGCAGTGGCTGGAGGCCCTGGTGTGCCTGTTCTCTCTCTCTCTCTACCTGACTATTTCTGTATCTCTCTCAAATAAATAAATAATATATTTAAAAAAAAAAAAAAAAAGGAGGGGCTGGCTTTGAGAGGAGATGAGCACCCTAAGCCAGCACTCAGGCGTAGGAGAAAGAAAAAAATGGAGGCTGGAAAAGGGAGTCTAATGTGGGTCAGCATGGCAAAGCCATCCAAAACGTCCCTAAGTCCCAACCAGCGTCCATCAGAGAAACCAGAGCTAGGTAAGGTTGGAACTTCCGAACCCCTTACTGTCTGTCCTAGCTCCTCTTGCCCCCATTCTCTCCACTCTGGGGTGGGTTCCCCCTTCCCCTGCAATGGGACAGAGGAAGCTGGCTATGAGTCTTGGCCAGTGCAGTGAGGCTCCGTCATCCACAGCCAGGGAGGAGGACCCCAGTCTGTGACACCTCATGGAGGCTTCCAGTCACATTGGTCTGTCTCCCTGCTCTGGACACTCACTTCAAAAAATGTGACGACAGCCGGGCGTGGTGGCTCACGCCTTTAATCCCAGCACTCGGGAGGCAGAGGTAGGAGGATTGCCGTGAGTTCGAGGCCACCCTGAGACTACATAGTGAATTCCAGGTCAGCCTGAACTAGAGTGAGACCCTACCTCGAAAAAACCAAAAAAAAAAAAAAAAAAAAATGTGACGACAGGCCTGATGGCAAACCCTAACCCTAGCTACTCCCAAATCTAAAGCGAACACGTGAATGCAAAGCCAGTCCCGGACATCTTAAGAAGAAAAGGGCTTGCAACGGGGCTCAGCGGTGGAGAATTTGGGCAGTGCAGGTTAAGAGGTTCTAAATTCAACCCCCAGAGGGACGATGTAATGAACCTGCCCGAGGGTGAAGAGGCACACTGTTAGCCTGAAACAGGAAGATCGTGAGCTGGAGGCCATCCAGCCTAAAAACAGAACAAGATGCCGTCGCAAAGAACATCCAGGGCCTGAAAAGTCCACAGAAAGCCCAACCCATGCAATCCTAATAGAAAGATCACCCGCGAAGGGACAACACGAAAACAAGCCAGACTTCTCGAAGCTCCAAGGGGTCAGGTGCAGGGAAAGCCCGAGTGAGGGAACTCTCTTTGGAAGAAGCTTGTCTGGATCCTGGGGAAATATCAAAGTTGCTCCACCCCTGCTCCGAGGTCTAGGAGCAAAGGCAGAATGGAGGCTCAGCCCCAGGCAGGATTTCTCTAGTCCCTCCCACTCCCCCACAGCTCAGCCACTAGAGGTGTGGGTAGGCCATCATCCCGAGCAGATCCCAGTGTGCACCAATCATGTAGCCAAGATATTGAGGGCTCAGTGAATGGTCCCTACGAAATTGTTAGTTCAGCAAGAGGGAGATAACGTGTGGATATGCCTGTGGGAGTTTCTGAAGCAGTAAGTGACCTCTGTAACAAAGGCCAAGCACACACAGCACAGAAATTCCTCCACCAAGGAAACTCAGGCCAAAGGAAAAAAAATAAATAAATAAAAAACAGGAGCCTAGCTCAAGTTGGCCCTCCCATTTAGGATCCAGACACAGCCCTGAGATCACAGCTCACCAGGCCCCAAGTGTAGGAGATCTGCCATCGTGACAAGCAAGTCTAGTTCCACAGTTGCCCAGGGGCGAATGTAGGACTCTGTAAAAGGCCTCCTCCAATCCAGGCAGTAACCTGCACAAAGTACTATGGCTCTGTTTGTACTACAGATGAAATTCCAGATAGGAAGGCTGCATTCTGAGAACCCAGGTCCCAGACATCGCCCACAGTACTGCACTGCAAAGTGGCCAGGCATAATTGTGCCCCTGGGTACCATTGCGGGCATCTCGGGTCACTTTCGCGCAGCCTATCAACAAGTCACCACTGGAGGGAGGGAGGTGCCAGCCTTGATCACTGTGGGCAGGGGCTGGGAGACAGGGTCCTGCCACATACCTGCTCCTCAACCGCGGGTTCGGGACCCACTGCAGTGTCCTGCCCAAGTAGAAGCTGGCCGACCCCAGCACAAAGGCCTCAGGGAGGAAGGAAATGGGCGATGGGGGACAAAGCCCATTTCTATCACCTCTCAAAGACTTCTCCACCGCGGGAAGCCGCTCGGATTAACAAGTGAAAAGGCGCTGGGCACGAGGGAGGGGGGACGTTTCCGGGGGTGTCAGGTACCCCAAGGGGGAGTGGGAGGAGCCGCCAGGTGCAAGGACCCGGGGCGAGGGGACGGTCCACCAGCGCCTCAGAGTCCTGGATCCTGGGGTCCCCAGAAGACAAGACGCCCCGAGGCCCGTCCTCCCCAGCGGGCGGAGCCACCCCGTCCCCACGCGTCCAGGTGTGGCCAGGTGTGGCCGCGTGGCCTTTCCCGCAGGCCCGGCGTCGTTCTCCCGGCTCAGAAGGTCGCGAGGGACACCGGAAGTAGGCCTGGTGTCATTCTGGGCAGAAAACGAGAGAAGTCCTTATGGCCCAGGTCCCCGCCCCCCCCCCGCCCACATCTTCCAACTCCGCGCTACAGATACAAGGGGGTGGGGGAGGGAAACAATGCCTTTATGACTTGAAACAATTCTGTATTTCTTTCACGCATAAAAATAGGAATGACTGTTTACTCAGCTCGCAGCAGTATCATGAAGATTAACGACTGTGAAATGTTTTTAAGGTAAAAAAAAATATTTCCCAGATTTCACTTGTAGGTGCTTATGTGTATGCCGCGATCTATACAGCAAGATACTCCTTATATAACAGATTGCTATCCCCAAGGAACTTGTCACCCAAAGAGAAAAGTGGAGAAAGCCAATGGGCAGTGTCTCCCCATGCTCCTTGGACACATTGAAAGGTAGCATCATGTCCATCATGTCCCCTGACACCCACCCTGGGCCACAGATTTCATCCTATCTCCCCCCCCAAAAAAAAAAGCAGGTAAATTTTAATACCGCAGTGAGTTCCAGGCCACCCTGAGACTGAGACTACATAGTGAATTCCAGGTCAGCCTGGGCAAAAAAAAAAGTGAGTTCCAGGCCACCCTGAGACTGAGACTACATAGTGAATTCCAGGTCAGCCTGGGCTAGAGGGAGACCCCACTACCTCAAGAAAGAAGGGGAAAAAAGGAGGTAAGCTATCAGCCAGCTATGCACAGACCTGTGGGACAGCTGGAAATAAAACTTCACAAATATCTTCGAAACTAGTTCACCAGGAAGTTGCCCCCAAAACATGGGCTTCTTCGCACTTCCTGGGTGTTTGGAAAATTGTGGCCCACCCCAGGCTGTAGGGGTCATCCAAACTGAAAAACAGAGCCTTGTGGCCCATCTAGCCAGACAACCTCAACAAGGCCCCAGTGTAACCAGCACCTGTTCCTCAGGGCAAAGCCAGGTCAAGTGACCTCAAAGACACTGTTGGTCAGGGGAGTGGGAGCTGGAGGGAGCTACTTCAGTGCTCTCCTTATCTCTGGTTTTTGGAGCTCTCAGCCCTGCCCACTTGGTTTGTAGATAGGCAGGCCTCAGACCTACCCCCAAGTCCAATTGGGCATGAGAGCACCACCCACACATTCCTTGGGCCCACCAGCCCTGAATAAGCAGAGGGAAAGGGGGACACCACTCTAAGACCTACCATCAGCAAAAGAATAAAGTCACCAGGGTGTGGTAGCACACACCTTTAATCCCAGCACTCAGGAGGTAGGAGGACTGCCAAGAGTTCAAGGCCACCCTGAGAATACAAAGTGAATTCCAGGTCAGCCTGGGCTAGTGTAAGACCCTACCTGGGGGGGGGGATAAAGTTCACTTTAAAAAGGTGTGAGCAGCCTGGAGGGATGGCTTAGGCAAAGCCAAAGGATCCCGGTTTGAGTCTCCAGGACCCACGTAAACCAGATGCACAAAGGGGTGCATGCGTCTGGAATTTGTTTGCAGGGGCTAGAGGCCTTGACGTGCCCATTCTCCCATTCTCTCTCTCTCTCCCTCCCTCCCCCCTCTCTCCCTCCTTCTCTCCCTCTCTCTCTCTCTCTCTCTCTCTCTCTCTCTGTGCCTCTTTCTCTCAAATAAATAAATACATAAAATATATTTTTAAAAAAAGGGGTGCCGGGCGTGGTGGTGCACGCCTTTAATCCCAGCACTCGGGAGGCAGGGGTAGGAGGATCACCGAGAGTTCAAGGCCACCCTGAAACTACATAGTGAATTCCAGGTCAGCCTGAGCCAGAGTGAGACCCTATCTCGAAAAAAAAAAAAAAAAAAAAAAAGGTGTGAGCGTGGTGGCGCACACCTTTAATGCCAGCACTTGGGGGGCAGAGGTAGGACAATCACTGAGTTCAAGGCCACCCTGAGACTACATAGTGGATTGCAGGTAAGCCTGGGCTAGACCCTGCCTCGAGAAAAAAAGAAAGGAAAGAAAAGGTAAGGTAAGGAAAGTGTGAGCCTGGGGTATGGGGCATGCCCCATGCACATCTGGAAGCAAAGGAAGGAGGATCACAGTGAGTTCCAGGTCAGCCTGAGCTAGAATAATACCCTACCTCAGAAAAAAAAAAAAAAGAAAAAGGAAGGAAGAAAAAGGAAGGAAAGAAGAAAGGAAGTAAGGGAGGGAGGGAGGAAGGGGAGAGGGAAAAGAAAAGAAAAGAAAAGAAAAGAAAAGAAAAGAAAAGAAAAGAAAAGAAAAGAAAAGAAAAGAAAAGAAAAGAAAAGAAAAAGTGCGCAAACTCTTTGTGGGCCGCTAGTCAATGGCATTTACCTGTGCAGGCTCCCCACCTCTCCCCGCCTCTCCCACCAACCACTCAGCCTCTGATGGAGGCACATACCTGGAGCAGGTATAATACTTCCCTTCCAGGTCGGATTGTGGTCCTTTACACTTAATAATTCTCTGCTAGCCTCCACATTAGGTAAGACTTTTAAATTGTTATAAAGGGAACAACAAAAATAATACCATAGGTTTATGGTCCCCTCCAGAGAAACTTCCTGGGATTCTGGGCCTGCAATAATGAACTTTTTGTTTTTCCTGAGCTTGCAGAGAGCTCTGGAGGGCGGATTTCAGGCACGACCAGAAAAGCTCAGCAGAAATGAGACCTCAACTAGCCGGATTGCAGGGAGACCCCCCCCACACACACACACACCTCCACCCCCACAGCCTCCCACAGCAAGCCAGGGCGCAGAAAGACCCCCATACCTCCATCTCTACCCCACACCCTCCCAGCCAATCAGGATCTCAGACACAGGCTATTTCCTGGGTCTCCTATCAATCTTTAAGGCATCTTAAGTCATAACTGAAGATTTATTTAAATGCCAAGAAACACATTTCTGCTAACCAGAGGTGAGCAAGTAAAAAAATTAACTACACATAATCCCAGTGCACGGAAAGCAGAGGCGGTAGACCAGGAGTTCAAAGCCAGCCTGGGCTACGTGAAAGTCTGTCTCCAACAATTAACTAAGAAAATGGAAGGTAAAGGTATATTTCCTTCTGTGTTTTACAAGTGGGAGGGGGTTTTAGAAGCACAATGGATGGGAAGTACCCCTCCCTCCCAGGATTTCCTTGCACTCACAAGGTCATCAGAACCCAAGTCCAGCCTGGCCACCCAGCTCAGGCAGCAATAGCTATTAAGGGTTAACATCCTCCAACCACCAGTAGACTTGGGACTTGGGGGTTGGGGGGGGGGTGGAATCTTTTTATTACCTAGGACAGAAGTCACAATTCCTAATAAAAGCAAAATCACCACTAACCATTAGTAAGAACCCAACTGGTTTATCACAAGCCTGTGAAACTTAAGTCAACTCTAGGCAACCATCTGTTAAATTTAAGTTAACAGCTATATAGCAAGGCATTTCTAAGTGAGGTACCAAAGGAATGGGAAAAAGAGGATGGAATTAGCTGATTACCTACACATGGTTGCCGGGCGTGCACATGGTGTGGGCTGCCATGTCTATGAGGTCATTCTGAGCCATCATGGGCTCCACTGGCCCTCAGCACGTGGCGGCATCGCTGCCTTTGAGAAAGAAAAGACAGTGGGTCTTTTTCAGAAAGGACAGCCAACTGCCACAAAACAGGTCCTACAGCAAATACAGGTGACTTCCCCTAAGTACACTCAGAGAAAGCGCTATTTTAAAGTGTAGACAGGGATAAAAACCCACACAGCTGTTTTCTGGAACTATGAGTGATGTTTTTTAATATCAAATGTGAAGGGAAGAAAAAAAAACTTTTGAGTCTCACTTTTTTTTTTTCTGGAAGAATGCTACTATCTGATTTTGGAAATCTTTTCCTCAAAAAAAAAAAAATGTAGATTACTAAGAAGAGGAAGTATGTATTTGTGCTAGTAGTCCAGAAAGACCACCTTCTAAGAAAAACCCATGGAGGGAAGCAAGCCAAATTTCCATGCCCAGCCAAGGCAGATGAATGCCAGGCTGGTTCCCATCCCGGTTCTGTTCTCCAGCAGTTGGAGAATGAAGGCGAAACTGCCCCTTGGCTCCCATTGTCAACATTCCACACAAACAATGGCCTTGCTCTCTCTCCATTGTACATTCTGTATTCATTTGTGAATCCCCCCTTTTTCCACATAATGTGCAAAGCCCTTCTTTTCACAGGCGAAGTTCTGAGTACCCGCAGTGCAGCCATAATTTGGGCTTTCAACATTAATAATGACAGCTAAAAGCAAACTCCAGTTTAGGCCCAAACATTAATTTGTGAATATCATTAGAGTCACACTGATGGCTTATGGATACTCTCTCCATTAAATCAAGATCAAAAGAGCCACTGCACACCTTTAAAATGGTTCTGAAGTTTTCAGCAATTATTAAATATGATTTTCCAAACTCCAGAGATCGGTTTTTTAAAAAGAACCTTTTATAAGCACATATTCCATCAAACCAAGACTTGAGTAAAAATCACCTTCAGAAGGTGGGGGAGGGAAAGTCTTGCAACTTCCCTGCTTTCTTGGACGCTGTAACTTTAACTCGCAGCCCAGTGAATTAGGGCATGCTTACCAGCTGGAAGTGGAAAACTGATCCCTGCCCAAGCAGTGGCTTGGGGAGGCTGTCTACTCCAGGCTGGCACTCATGTGCCTGCTAAGACTTTTTAGAACTCCTGAGCTAGCAAGTGACAGGAAGGTTCTTGGGAAGTAAGATAACCCCAAGATTCCACCAAACAGCGTCACTTCTGTTAAATTCAAGGACTTCTTCGTACAGGATCACACTGACTGCACCCCCCACTTCTTAATAACTACAAAATATGTGTCCCGTCCTCTGTAATGAACCTCTTACTACCTGGATGTGGAAATACTATGTGAGCTGTGCCTGACTGGATGGATAAATGTCCCTTTCCAATCATGTGCTGCACCAGTGTTTATGTGTGTGGCCTGCATCAAAGACCTAGGACACTTGGCCTACTGCTTTCAGCTGATAGGAAGATTATTAACACAGAGACCCAGGCTGAACTCATACATTATGATGACAGCCCCTCTATATTGAAATGACAATGGTTTTTTAAAAAGAAGACAACTGTGGTCATCATTATACCATTGCTGTAAACTCTTTAACATTTTTTCCATTTAGGCAAAGCATTCAGTGCAAGGGTATAACTTTCCCCTTCAAAACTGGCCCATGGTGTTAGTGGTCCTCTAGCAAGGACCCTCCCTGAAAGGTCCTTTTCTTTCTTTTTTTTAAATAAGTAATTTCAAACAAAGTGAGCCACCTGCGCTTTAGTATTTTAAAGGTTCTCAGCGATAACATAATTTCTTTTTAAATATGAAAAGGAGGTCTGACTTTCAAGGGTCCTGGGGAATCGAACCTGGGGCCTTTGACTTTGCAGGCAAACGCCTTAACAGCTAAGCCATGCCCCCAGCCCAACAGTAAGTATCATTTTTAAGCCCAGTGCATTGCTTAGTCAGGTTATATTTTATATACCTACCACCTATAGACTATGGATGGCTACCTTCTCACAACACCAGGAGTTGCAGACTGGCTTTGGCACTTTTGTTTTTTGTGACTTTTTTCACTACTTAAATGCGTCTTTGAAACCCTTTCCAGACATAAAGGAAGAGGATTTCAGCTTGGAGTATTTCAAAAGGCAAGACTGAAGTTATTGATTATTCCCTGAAAAGGTAACGGATGGAATGGTTAATAATTATTCCACTAGCAAGTTTTACTGTTTCATCTTGTGCACAGGGCCAGAGCAACAATGCCAGGTTAAGCAAACGACTCAGCGGGGACAGGAACAGGTGTGCCTGAATCTTACTTAAAAGGCCAAAATAACTCACGAAGTCTGTCAAGGGTGTGTTTTTACAATGAAGCAGTGTTGATTTTTTTTTTTCCTCCTTGGAGCTAAAACTTTTTTACTTTCTTTTACTTTCATAACTCCAAAGACACACTCTTGTACTCTGTGCAAATTTCTTCCCTGGATTGATGACTAAACCCCACACATAAATTGCTAACTCATGCCTGGCAAGGAAATGCATTTTTAGGAACAAAGAGGTGTTTTTTTTTTGTTTTGTTTTGTTTTTTTGTTTTAAATCACAGCTAAGGAAAGGTAATTCACCCTGCCCCTGCCCCTCCCCCACCAGAACACCCATTCGAGGGTCAGTTTCAAAGACCCTAAGTGAAATCGTAAATAACTCAGAGGGCAGAGCTCCCCACCCTCCCCTCTGCCTCATTAGCATGCCATTACAAAAGGGGGGGAGGCAAAATCCCCCCTTTCAGCTCAAGTATCTTCCCAGGAAGGAAACCAAAGAGCACCTAGTCAGGTTCACAAGCTCCAAAACCAAGGTGTTTTAATTCCCTCTAATAGCTGCTTTCCACACATAGAGACATCCTGGGGTCCCTTACCCTTAGGGCAGAGGACCAATCAATGCCATAAATCCCACTCGCTTTCAACCCTTTCTCCCTTGAACTGGGGTGGAGTGGGGGGAGGGGGCGACCCACCATCCACACTTTACACGAAACCACTCAATGCTCAACAGAAATATGCTAGCTTATTTCCTTTGTTTGGTCACATTATACTTGATCAAGTGTGAACGATTAAAACTGGTTTCATTAAAGGTAGGTGTATTCACTACCAACGTCCGACTTCAATGGCAACTATATGCATATTTTGCAAGGGGGAGGGTCTGCTTCTTGCTTGAAACCTACCATCTCATTAACTTTTCTTTGGGGGGCTATTAAAAGGGCACTGGGGGGATTTTTCCAGGAGTGTGTCAGAGCCAGACAAAAGGATATTCAGTGTTTCAAATTTAAGATACAGTCCTTGCTACTTAGAAAATAAAAGGGAACCTTGTTTCAATATTAAAAAGCTGCTCAGACCGAAAATGTTGAATTAGCATTTAAAATATTACTTTGTAATTACTGTAAGAAGTGCTCTTTGAAATCAAGTAATGACAAAAAAAAAAAGCAAGATGCTTTGAAGTCCCATTACTCCAAGATGTAAAAGATTTATTTAAATAAAAAAAAATTTTCAAAACAGAATTTTCCAAAGTAGGTGAAAACTAGTTCGTTCCGCTTTGAGAACCTAGAGGGAGAAGCGTAAAGGGGAGGGTTGAACACGAGGCAGTGTTCAAGCTGTCTTTGAACCCAGCACTTGCGAGGGGAGGCCAGCCTCCTCTGGAAGTTGATGTCTCTCGTGAAAGTTACAAAGCAGGATTACTCTGTAACCCCCCACATAACGTCCCCTCAAAATTAACCGTATCAGATAAAAATACCCTCGTCTCTAGAATATCCCACAGAATTGCAAATAAGACAACTGGCATTTGAAATCTCCAATAGATATTTATGGGGCTCTCTTGCCTACCCCTCAAGCCACTCGCATCTGACTCTCTAAGAAGTTAACCCCGGTCTTCGATTTTAAAGAAAAAGGGGAAATGTACCGGAAGATCGATTTACCCCGGGTAGGAAGGGATCCCGGCGTGGCGACACAGGCTATTCCCAGCAACTTCCACCGCGAGCATGCCAGCGGGGATTTCTTGAAAACTCCCTCCCTCTACCCTAGAAAAATCCTAAACGTGGGGTTCCCGCGAGCCGATGGCTGCTTAGGCCGCCTGCGAGAAAGTACGAGGGGTGGGGAGGATGCTCACCCACACCCGCGCGCTCACGCACACCCCGTGTCCGCGAGCGCGCGGGTGTCTCGGCTGCCGCCCCCAGTGACCGCGCCGGGCTCTCGGGCCCGCGGCCTCCGAGCCCCGGGGCGCAGTGTGGACTGCAGGCGACCGGCCACGCCGCCGGGCCTCCCCGCCGGGGCCAGGCCTGGGCGCACCGCGACTCGCGCGCCCCTCTGCCCAACTCGCCCCGGCGCTGGGGAGAGCGAGCGAGCGCCAGCCACAGAAGAAAAGACGCTTCCCGCGGGCCCGTCCGGCTCCACCGGGGACCAGGAGGAGGACTACCCGGCCGTCCCCCACGCCGCACCGGGTCCCTGGCGCCCTGGGCGCGCCAAAGCTAACCCCTCCGGAGAAAACTTTTTTCTTTTGGGTTCGCCCCACCCGAAAAGTGCGACCCGGGCGAGGGAGCCGAGGGTGGCGGGCGGGCCGAGCTCCCGGCGCTGGCAGGAGAGGCTGGCGAGGAGGAAGTGGTGCCCGCGGGAGCGCGGCCCGGCGGAGGAAATGCCCGGCCCGCCCCGGCCCCCGCCCGATGCCCGGCCCGCCCCGCCCCGGCCCCCCGCCCCGCCGCGACTTTGGCGGGCCGATCCCCGCGCGCCAGCGGTGGCGGCCACGGCGGCGGCAGATGTGGCCCGGCTGCCCCGAGGAGCCAACAATGCCGGGCCGGCAAAACAAAAGGGTTCCACTTCGCTTCCTTGCCTGTCTTTCACTTGCGCTCTCGGGGCGCCGCGCGGGATCCCCGGACGACCAGGGGCAGCGCCCCCAGGGGCTCCGAGCCGCGCGCGCCCCTATATCCCCGCCGGTAACCCCCCAAGCCTCTGCGCCCCCCCACACACACACCCAGTCCGATTCGCAGGCGCAAGGCCCGCCGCACCCCGGCATCCTCGGACTCCTGGTCCCCAGGGATCCGACCGTATTGTCCCCGCGGCGCGCCCCGGGCTCGGCCTGGATCACTGGCGGCCCCCGCGCGCGCACCCACCGGGCTCGGGGAACAGGAGCCGGGGGCGCCTAGGAAACCGTCGCCGAGACGCCGCCGCCGCTGCCCTCTGGACGCTGCTGCTGCGCTCCGGGTTTTTCTTTCCTTTTTTTTCCAATCCTGATGGGAAGGAAGGTGACCGCCTACTTCGCATTCATCAACTCTCATCACAACAACAAAAATGCTGGCGCAAACGGCGGCCACCAGGCGCAATCGGAGGCGGGGGGAGACGATCACCCTACCCCCCGGTCGGCATCCACCCCACCGGTGTCGTAGGGGGACATGGGGGCCGGGGGTGCGGACCAAAGATGTCCTCGGATGCCGGCTCGATGTCCTTCGCCCTCCTCCTCCTCCTCTTGGAGTGGCGCAGTGAGGCGCGGGCACGGCACTCACCCCCCCCCCCACAGCCCGGAGCCTCAGGTGAGGCTGGGGGCGGCGGCGACCCCAGCCCTCCCCCAAGGTCCCCCTTACCTCGTCCAGGGTCTCCAGCGTCCACGGCGAAGGGCGCCCACCCGGGAGGCGGCGGCGGTGGCGGCTCCCGCCCCTCCCACCCCACCCGGGAGGCGGCGGTGGTGGCAGTGGCGGCGGCGATGGCTTGCGGGGGCCCCCCCTTAGCGCGGCATGGCTCCCAGCTCGGTCCCTCGCTCCTGAGGCCGCCGCCGGCTCCTCCGGGCCGCTCCCGAGCCACCTTAAAATGACACACGCACACAGGGACACACACACAAAAACTTAATCTCTCCAGCTCCGCGCCCCTCCCCTCCCTTCCCTTCCCTTCCCTTCCCTTCCCTTCCTCCTCCTCCCCTCGCCGACGAGCCTCTTCCTACTTCCCCACCCACCCCACCCCCTTCCTCCGCCCACCGGGTTCCCGATCCCCCCCCAACACACACGCACACACATACACACACATACACACACACCACCACCACCCCCTCCACCCCGAGTCCCCGCCGTGCGCTCTCCCGCCTGCAGCGCGCCGGGCGGGGACAGCGCTGGGGGTCCCGGCCCGCGACCGCCCCGCGCCGCGCTCACCCCCCGGAGGATGCGATTCCAACTTGGATCGGGAGGCAGGCAGGGAGGGAGGGAAGGAGGGAAGGTCCTGGAAGCCGAGCGCCTCCCGGCTATTTGCTCTTCTTTATTTGTTTTCTCCTCCCGGGGAAGGAGGAGGGAAGCGCAGAGAAAAGGCGAGGGACGGAACCGGCGCGGGCCGCCGCGTCTCCCTCCCGGTGCCCGCCGGCTGCGCAGAGCGAGGAGAGGCGAGGCGGGAGGCGAGGTGAGGGTCGCCGCTCGCTCGCTCGCTCACTCCTCGTTCTCTCTCTCTCTCTCTCTCTCTCTCTTTTTTTTTTTTTTTTTGGGCAAAGGCGGGGTCTCTCTGCAAACCAATGACACAACCCCACATGGGCCGGTCTCGCCCCCTACAGATACTCCTCACTACAAATCGGCTCTCTCCAGGGGATTAGTGGATCCGCGAAAGTGCATACATGCGGGCGGGCGACGGGACCGGGCGCGGCTGGCACTCCCCGGGCCCGGCTCGTCTCCGCCCGGGACGTTCTTGGGAAGCACGGAGAGGGAGAAGGGACCTCGGTGGCTCGGGCGAGGGTCCCTTGGAGACCTCCCGTCCTCATCCTCCTTCCTCCTCCACTCCTTCCACGTGGGGCCCTGGGTGGCCGGCCACGTGGGGGGGACTCCTCAGGGTGGCCTTGGCTCGGTCGGGCCCCAGCCACGCCCGCTGAGCCGACCTGCCCCCTTCCCGGCCCCGCGGCTTCAACTTCCTCCTGGGCCTGGGCGCAGGCCGCCTCTGCCTAGTCAGGCCCACGGGGTCAGGCGCGGGCCGGCCACAGGGGGCACTGGGCTCCCGGTATCCAGATCCCAGCCAGCGTGCCCAGGAGGTGGCGGGGACTGTGGGTGCGCTCTGTGTGCAGGAACTTGCAGCGGCGTGTTCTCTGCAAGAAGCAAAACATTATTTTACACAGTTTTAAAAAATAATAATAATGTGTTCTTCTGTTGCCTGGATCTCGCTGGGTCGGATCCCCGGGCCTGCGGGAAGAGGAGCGCGGCCACCGGAGTGCCCAGGGTCGCATCCTTCTTGCATCCTGCGGCTGGAGCGTGGACATCCAATGGCGATCCGGGCCCAGCGGTCGCCCGCAACGACATAGCACCTGGACTGGATCCCGTGGCGGTGACCGCGTCTTGCGAGCGCTGTCCCCAGAAGGGAGCCGGCCGCTGCAGGCTGGCGAGGTCGTAATCCCAGCGCCCCAGCAACCCAACTGGTGTCACTTGGCCTGACTTCGGCCGCGCCCCCCCCCAGTACCCTTGGTGGGGGGGGGACGATCGGGGCCCCGGAGTGAGCTTGCTTTAAAACCTTATTGGGATGTTAGGGAATGGATGGAGATACTGAGTTGTGAAGGCGCAGGGACGGTCTTAATGGCAAGCCGCGTCCCCGGATCTGAACTCCTCCTCTGAGGGCCGCACCGCCGAGGCCAGGCTGTGGTGGGGTTGGCAAGGCCATGGAGCCCCTGAACCTTTTGCTGCATCTCGGTCTTTATCTCGGTTCATTTTCCAGACTGCACCTCCACAGGCTGACTATGTAGCGGTCAACATTGGGGGCTGTGGTTTTATAGTAACTAGATCGAAGACGTCGTCCTACTTGGGATGGCAGCGCGGGACCAGATCTTTCGCACCCTCCGCGGAGCTCACGCATGGGCTGGGGACAGGTCAGCTGCACAGTGCAGTGACCCAACAGCCTGCGCTTCCGTGGGAGGATTCGCAGGTGTGCGCTCCCTGTTGTCTGGCTCTGGCAGGAGCCCGGGGTCCCCATAGGTTAATCTTAGAGTTCTCTACTTGCCAGCAGCTGTGCCTCAAGGTCATGGCGCCCAAGACTCGTTTCTGAACTGACTTTGTCCACACCCAGTCTACTGGACTACACAGTATCTGCTTTCTGAGTTCCTTGGTCATAAACTATAGTCATTATAGATACGTTGTTTCCTTTGCTTCCTTATCTCTGTCTCTGAGGGTTCCTCCATGCTCACCGAGAACACTCAGCTAACTTTTCACATCATTTGTTCAGCTTTCACACAATCTATGACTTGAATTCCGCCTCAGAAAGTACTGTCTTGTTTGTTTTGAAAACATTAAAAAGAAGGCATCCTCAGAGCCGAAAATAATTTCTCATTAAAGCTTGACACCCTGCATGTTAAATAAACTACCACAGAGCCCAGTTGGGGCCAACATGTGAATTATTTCAGGTTCTGATTTTTTTTTAAGATGTTGCAAATTAAGAAAAAAATCCAATTCAAAAAAATGTGCAGGCTTCAATAGATATTTCTTCAAGGAAGATATACAAATAGCCAATAAGCACATAAAATGTTCATCACTACTCATTAGGAAAGCACAAACCAAAACCACAGAAAGATGACACTGCCAGTCCACTGGGAAGACTGGTATCAACAAAACAGGAAAAACAAGTGGTGATGGAGATGTGGAGAAATAGGAACGCTGCATCGTGCTGGTGGGAATGTAAAGCAGTTCTGCCACAGTGGAAAACAGCCTGGCAGTTCCTCAACAAGTTAAACATAGCATTGCCATCTGATACAGCAATTCCATTCCTGACTATATGCCCAAAAGAACTGTAAGCGGAGACGTAAATGGATATATGCATAGCCACACTTCTCAACAGCCAGAAAATGGAGACACCCCAATGTTTACCAAGGGATAGATGAGTACACAAAATATGGTGTATGTATACACTGAAATAGTATTCAGCCTTAAAAAAGCAAGGAGATCCTGACTCTTGCCATTATATAGACAGAGACTGAAAACAAGCTAAGTGTGGGCTGAGATGCAGCTCAGAGGACAAGCGCTTGCCTAGAACACTTAAGGTCATGAGTTCAATCCCCAACACCACAGAGTGGGGGAAAAGAGGGAGCTGGGGAGATGGCTCAGCAGTAAAAAGGGCTTGCTTTCAAAAGCCTGTTGGTCCAGGTTCAATTCTCCCACACCCACACAGAGCTGGAAACAATGCAGAGCACGCATCTGTGATCCCAGCACACTTAGGACTATAGTGGTGAAGCCAGGAGAATTTGCAACACCCAGGCCAGATAGATAGTCTGGCTCATTTTCAGTAGCAAGAGACCAGTCTCATCTCAAAGAAGATAGAGCACAGACACCTCAAGGCTGTCCTTTGACCTCCACATGCATGGTGGCACACACACACACACACACACACACACACACACACAATTAATTAATTAATAATTTAAAAGAGCTAAGGCCAGGCATTGTGATGTACACATTTAATCCCAGCACTGGGAAAGCAGAAGTAATAGGATCCCTGTAAATTCAAGGGCAGCCTGAGATGATACAGTCAATTCCAAGCCAGCTTGGGCTAGAGTGAGACCCTACCTCAATAAAACGAAACAACATAGCCAGGCGTGGTGGCACACACCTTTAATCCCTCACTTCCACTCTACAGGTGAGAGTGACTTTTGGACGAAGATGGAGCCAGAATCCCTGCCTACTGAACAAAATTCCTAAAAGAAAAACTCAAACGTCTTTCACCTCACCTGCATCATAAGGCCATATGGCAAAGCAGAAGAACAGAGTGAAGTTTAATCCTGGGCCCAGGCCTCAGGGCCTCCCAGACTTCCCTTGCCCCTAGGAGGAGAGATACTAAAAGTAGGGTATAAACTGGATCTTTGTTTTGTTTTGTTTTTCAAGGTAGGGTCTCACTCTAGCCCAGGCTGATCTGGAATTCATTATATAGTAGATCTATTTAATTAACCTAATTTATTTGGTTTTTTTCAAATGTTCCAACTTAGACATCTGCTATTATCCAGTCTTTCCAGAAACAGTGGTAGCAGGTCTGGAGTCCTTGTCATCCCAAACACAGAAAATAATAGTTGGCCAGGCATAGTGGCACACCTTTAATCCCAGCACAGGGAGGCAGAGGTAGGAGGATCGCCTTCTGTTCGAGGCCACCCTGAGACTACATGACTACATAGGGATTCCAGGTCAGCCTGGACTAGAGCAGACCTACCTTAAAAAAAAAGAGAAAAGAAAACAAAAGAAAAGAAAAGAAAGCCGGGCGTGGTGGTGCACGCCTTTAATCCCAGCACTTGGGAGGCAGAGGTAGGAGGATCACCATGAGTTCGAGGCCACCCTGAGACTACATAATGAATTCCAGGTCAGCCTGAGCTAGAGTGAGACCCTACCTTGAAAAACCAAAAAAAAAAAAAAAAAAAAGAAAGAAAGAAAGAAAGAAGGAAAAAGAAAAAGAAAAGAAAAGAAACAATACTCATGGGACATTGCAAGATTGGGATGACAAACAAAACGTGTGTGTGTGTGTGTGTGTGTGTGTGTGTGTGTGTGTGTGTATAAGGGAAAAGGGAACAGTCACTTTTGTTTTGAATTCCAGCCCTCTTCAGTAATGATGAGGAAGAGGAAGAGGAAGCTGGGTGTGGAGGTGTACGTCTTTAAACCCAGCACTAAGGAGGAAGAAGTAGGAGATCTTGAGTTCAAGGCCACCCTGAGACTACATAGTGAATTCCAGATCCTACCTTGAAAAACCACAAAAGGAAGAAAGAAAGAAAAAAGAAAGAAAGGAAGGAAGGAAGGAAAGAAAGAGAGAGAGAGAGAGAAAGAAAGAGAGAGAAAGTGGGAAAGAAAATCGTTTCAGAACATGTCATCAATCAAGCCCCTGAGGGGCCAAGTTTATAATGGACTCACTACTCTGGCTGCATAGAACTGCCTTTTCCTTTTACTTCATCCCCCGTGTTTCTCCCTCCCCCCCCCCATCTCTTTGGCACATGTGTGTAATGTGTGTACTATGTGTGTGTGTGGTTATGTACGGTGTATGCACCTGTGTGTAGATGCACACATGTACAGAAGCCAGGGCAGGACATCAGAGTCCTCTTCTGCTGCTTGTCCACCTTACTTCCTTGAGGTGGTGTCTCTCACTGAAGCTGTAGCTGCCATTTTTCAATTACACCAGCAACCCTTCTGTTTCCACCACCTTCTCTCCTAGCACTGGGGTTACAGGCATAGGTGGCTGTAGCCCAGGCTGGCCTTGCACTCACAGCAATCCTCCCACCTCTGCCTCCCAAGTGCTAGAATTAAAGGTATGCAACACCATGCCTGGCTAGTATTTATTTATTTGCAGGCACAAAGAAATAGAGAAAAGAGAAACAGACAGATGGTATGGGTGTGCTAGGGCATCCAGCCACTGCCAATGAACTCCAGATGCATGTGCCACTTTGTACATCTGACTTTACATGGGTACTGGGGAATCAAACCTTTGCAGGCAAGTGCCTTAACTGCTGATCCATCCCTTCAGCCCAATACTAAATGTTTTTGTGGGGGAGGGGGGAGGGTTTCACTCTAGCCTAGGCTACGAAATCCTCCTGCCTCTGCCTCCCAAGTGCTAGGATTAAAAACATGCACCACCATGCCCTGTCATTACTGAACTTTTTTTTTTTTTTTTTCGTTTTTTGAGGTAGGGTCTCACTCTAGCCCAGGCTGACCTGGAATTCACTATGTAGTCTCAGGGTATCTCAAACTCATGGTGATCCTCCTACCTCTGCCTCCTGAGTGCAGGGATTAAAAGTGTATGCCACCAGGCCCAGCCCAATACTGAACTTTTTATGTGGATGAGTCGGGGATTAAAATCAGATTTTAGAGCTTGCTAAGCAAGGACTTTTGCCCTCTGAGTCATCTATCCACCTCAACTGATTTTTTTCTTCAGTTTTGGGAATCCAGCCCTCCTGCCCAGGAGCCTCCATCCTATAGATCTCATTTCTCCTGGTTTGAGTCTGCCTCCTTTGGGTGTGGGCAGTTGAAACTCGCTACTCAAATGTTCTCTTGCTCCAGAGATCTCCATTTCCTTTCTCTTTCTGGTTATGGGGATTTGGGGTGTTGGGTGAGGGGCTCCTAATTTTGCATTGAGTAGTCAGGCCTGGTGGAGCTCTGTGGTAGTTTGAATATATTCAGTGTTTTATTAGATTGTAGTTTGCATCTGCAGCCACCTGGCTGGAGGCAGTGTCACTTCGTGGCTCTTAAGGTGTGGTGGTGGGTTTGAGATGTCAGTCTAAAGATATGCAAAGTAAGAGCAGAGCCATGCCTTTAATCCCAGCACTTGGGAAGCAGAGGTAGGAGGATCACCATGAGTTGGAGGCCACCCTGAGACTACATAGTGAATTCCAGGTCAGCCTGGACCAAAGTGAGACCCTACCTCAAAAAAAAAAAAAAAAAAAAAAGATATGCAAAGTAAGGTGTGCCTGTAAGGGTCCAAAAATCGCTGAAGAAAGACCCCAGAGTCAAATGGTATGTAAAAGCAAAGAGCGTTTATTCTGCAGAATCAGCCAGCATGCAGGGGTCAACCATTCATACAAAATGGTGACCCTGCGAGGAGCACACAGGTTCTTTTTAAGCACAGCTAAAGGAATTTTGGCGGGCTTTTAGTCTTTTAACATGATGGGCTAATTTGAACAGTAACTCTACTTGTGTTTTTTGATTGGTCTTAAGATTTTGGCGGCTAGGTCTAGGGGAATTCTGGGCGGGTGAGGTAATCTCCTAACGTGATTGGCTAAGTAAGCAGCAGTTACATTTGTACATCTTTGATTGGTTGGGGTGAAAGGGACATGTCTGCACATGTTTGGACAAATCTCCAGGAACTGACTCAGTCCCCAGAGTTCGCCCCTCCTGGAAAATGAAACTTTGGCCTAGTCAGGGCACACCTTATTGAAGCCTGTCATGGCATCAGTTTGGTCCCTTCATGCCTAACTGGAGTTCCTAGGTGTGCTGTGCTGTGTGTCTTTTGGCTTGTGGCTTTTCTCTCTCTTGCCTAGTCCTGTAAAAGCAGGCCAGCTTCTTCTGATATTATGGAACTTCCCCTGGATCTGTAAGCTTTAATAAATCCCTCCCTCTGGGCTGGAGAGATGGCTTAGCAGTTAAGGGGCCTGCCACCTAAGCCTAAGAATGTCAGTTCCAATCTCCAGATCCCACGTTTAGCCAGATGCAAAGTGACGCAAGGGCGCAATGCCGCACTTGACCACAAGGGGCGCACGCATCTGGATTTCGTTTGCAGCAGCTGAGAGGCTGCTGGTGCACCCATCTCTGTCTTCCTCCCCCTTTCTCTCTGTCTCTCTCTGTGTCTCTCTCAAAAAAAAATAAAAATAAAAAAATAAATCCCGGGCTGGAGAGATGGCTTAGGGGTTAAGGCGCCCGCCTCCTAAGCCTAAGAACACTGGCTCCAGTCTCCAGTGGTTCCAATCTCCAGGTCCCACGTTTAGCCAGATGCAAAGTGACTCAAGGGTGCAAGCCACAGTTGACCACAAGGGGGCGCACACATCTGGATTTCATTCGCAGCTGCTGAGACATTGCTGGTGCACCCATCTCTGTCTTCCTCTCTCTCTCTCTCTCTCTCTCTCTCTCTCTCTCTCTCTCTTCAAAAAAATAATAAAAAATATTTAAAAATTAAAAAAACATAAATCCCTTCCTCCATAACTGCCTGATCTGGAAGTTCATCTCAGTAAACCTGAAGCTGTCTGATACAGAAATTGATACCAGGAGTGGGGTGATATGAACCTGACCATGTGGATGTTGGTCTTTTAGAACCTTTGCTTTGGAGGAACAGGCATGGACTTGGTGTTTGCAACTGAAGATGACTTCTGGAGTGGTAAGCCAAGTTTTATGGACTATTCTGATGAGAGTTTGAGAAAGCTAAGTGCAAACAGTATTGAACTTTGAGGCTTGGCTTATGAGCTTTCTAAGGGGAAGAAAAGACTGCATAGGACTTTGTTGGAACTGGGTTACTGGCATAAGGGATAGCTGCGTTCTGCTGCCCAGGCCCAGAGAGTTTGATCACAGTTAAATTTGTAATGGATTGATTGGCTTGGCTAAAGATATTGGACTGAGAGATTTAAGATTTTAAGTTGGAAAACCTCAAGCAAGTTAAAATCACAAGTTAAAAAAGATTGGTTTTAGGTTACTGAGACTGCTATTGTCAACACATTAGCAATCTTAAGGAAGATGGCTCAAATGCTTTACATTAAAACAACGGAGAGGATGCCTGAGGAAAGACTATGATAGAAATGCAAACTCTTTTGGGAAAGAGTTGAATGGAGAAGGAACCTGCTTTTCAAGGTTATGATTTATTTCATCCCTGAATTAAAAACATGGTTGTGTCCTGCACATCTGGTATTAATTTTGGAAACATGAAAAATTTGTAGAGTGGTCATGAAGTGCACATATGGTTCCAGAAGCTGCTACTGAGATGTGGCATGAGACTGGTGTAATGACCTGATAGGCGAAGTCTTTGGAAGATGGACTGTGGTTTGCATGGAGAACTGAAGTCATTTTGGATATACCAGGACTATGCAAGGGCTACCATGGAGTGCACTGTTGTCCTAGAATGGAAGTTTTCCCTGGCTTCTCTGCCCAGCTGGAGGGGTAAAATTGGAAAACCTGGAGATTGTCAGTTTCTAGTTATATTGAACTTGAACTGCAGAAGTTTGATGATTGCTGATGATGGTGGCGTCTGCATTGTTGTACTCTCCTTGCTATCCCTTATACCAGTTGAAAATGTTTAATCTGTGTCTTTATAGGTCAAAAGTATTTAACTTGTTTGATTTTACAGGACTCACTATGTTAAGTTGGTCAAGACAGTGGGGATCTTTGAAAACTGAACTGAATACAATTTACAATATGTGATGGTTTAAAAATCTATTGGGGGCCAGGGGCAAAATGTGGTAGTTTGAATAGATGGCCCCCAATATATTCAGTGTTTTACTAGTTTGTAGTTTGCATCTGCAGCCACCTGGCTGGAGGCAGTGTCATTGCGTGGCTCTTAAAGTGTGGTGGTAGGTTTGAAATTTCAACCTAAAGATATGCAAAGTGTGCCTAGCTGGATTTCCTGAGGTGTGCTGTGCTGTGTGGCTTTCTCTCTCTCTCTGCCTGGTCCTGTAAGAGCAGGCCAGCTTCTTCTGCCATTATGGAACTTCCCCTGGACCTGTAAGCTTTAATAAATCTCTTCCTCCATAACTGTGCCTGGTCTGGAAGTTCATCTCCGTGAACCTGAAACTGTCCACTATAACAGAGCAGGGGCATTGTGTTGGTTACCCTGGCCAGCACCACTGACATGGTCAGGGCCTACACGGTTCCTCCAGAAGCCTTGGCTTCATCTAGGCCACGAGGTAGAGGCAATAAAGGTATTCTCATTACAAGCCACCAGTCCTTCATCTGTCACCCATTGCCAGGATCAGAGGGAAGGAACAGCAAGAGCTGGTTCGGTGTCTCCATCAATCCCATAGGCTTCTATGGTCTCTGCCCCGCCCTTCTACAAGAACAAAGTGGGACTAGGGACATGGCTTAGACAGAATGCTTGTCTAGCATACATGATACCTTGGTTTGATCCCCAGCCCTGCTGAAACCCAACGTAACTGTGGTATGTGACTGTAATGGCAGCTCTCGGGAAGCGGAAACAGGAAGATGGAGATTCTAGGTCGTCTTTGGTTACATAGTGGGTTTGAGGATAGCTTGTGCTACATGTGACTCTGTCTCTAAAAAGTGGGTGTGAGGGCTGGAGAGATGGCTTAGGGATTAAGGTGCTTGCTCTCAAAGCCTAAAGACCCCAGGTTTGATTCTCTAGGACCCACTTAAGCCAGATGCACAAGGTGGTGTATGCATCTGGAGTTTGTTTGCAGAGGCTAGAGGCTCTGGTGCACCCATTCTCTCTCTCTCTAATAAATAAATAAATAAATAAATAAATAAATAAATAAATAAATAAATATTATGTATGTATATATTTAGTTTTTTGAGATAGGGTCTCACTGGAGAGATGACTTAGCAGTTAAGGCGCCTGCCTCCTAAGCCTAAGAACGCTGGTTCCCATCTCCAGGTCCCACGTTTAGTCAGATGCAAAGTGACACAAGGGCACAATGTCGCACTTGACCACAAGGGGGCGCACGCATCTGGATTTCATTAGCAGCAGCTAAGAGGCTGCTGGTGCGCCCATCTCTATCTGTCTTCCTCTCCCTCTCTCTCTCTCTCTCTCTCTCAAAAAAAAAAAAAAGATTCCTGGACTGGAGAGATGGCTTAGTGGTTAGAGGTGCTTGCCTGCAAAGTCAAAGAACCCAGGTTTGATTCCCCAGGACGCATGTAAGCCAGATGCACAAGATGGTGCACACATCTGGAGTTCCTTTGCAGCAGCTGGAGGCCCTGGCATGCCCATTCTCTCTCTCTCTCTCAAATAAATAATAATAACAATAAAGAATAATAATAATAAAGATAAAGAAAGCAATTCTGGCTGGGTGTGGTGGCACATGCCTTTCGGGAGGCACAGTAGGAGGATTGCCATGAGTTCAAGGCCACCCTAAGGCTCGATAGTGAATTCCAGTTTAGCTTCGGCTAGAGCAAGACCCTATTTTGAAAAAAAAGAAAGAAAGAAAGAAAGAAAACAAAAAAATAAATAAAAATAAAAAGCCCTAGTTTAAAAAATAACAACAACACTAACAACCACAAAACAAGCTTCACAATGTGAGTGGGTACTGAGTTTGTAATTCACTTTTCTTCCATCTCGCAGCTTTAACCAGGACAGAGAATTCTTCCTTGCATTGTGCTTTTCATTCTCTAAGCACCAAGGGCCTGTAAAAGGCTCTGGGGACAGGACCAGTGCCCACCGCGCAGTGTGCCTTCTCACTACAATCAAAGATGTCTAACGGAGGCTCTTATTTTTGCTCCCTATCTGTCCCATTTAATTTCCAGAAACCCTGTCTGACAGAGAAAAGGTAGTGGCCCCTGATAATAGCGGTCCTTTCACTGTAACTCTTTTGTGCAATGAAATGGACTAGTTGTGTGCACTTGAGCGTTTCAAGGGCCTGTGCAGCTAGCGTTCCCGGGCGCAGGTTTCCTGGCAGGTCACTTGTCTCAGGGATTGAGGTCAGAAAGCTTCATCAGAACCACAATGACCCGAAGCTCTCAGGTGCCATTGTCTGCAGAGGTAGGAAGTTCGCCTCCATGTTTATCTACGTTGGTTGTGACTCTACTGTAATCATCATAACTAATTCTATTATTATTATTATTATTATCATTATTATTATTTTGGTTTTCCAAGGTAGGGTCTCACTCTGGCCCAGGCTGACCTGGAATCAACTATGTAGTCTCAGGGTGGCCTCGAACTCACAGCAATTGTCCTACCTCTGCCTCCTGAGTGCTGGAATTAAAGGCGTGTGCCACCACACCCGGCTTAATTCTATTATTTTTTCATATTTTATATATTTATTTATTTGAGAGTGAGAAAGTGGCAGAGAAAGAAAGAGACGGGGGGGGGGCGGAAAGAATGGGTTCGCCAGGGCCTCCAGCACTGCAAAGGAACTCCAGATGCATGCGCCCCTGTATCTGGCTTACATGGGTCCTGGAGAGTCGAATGGGGATCCTTTGGCTTTGCAGGCAAACACCTTAACCACTAAGCCATCTCTCCAGTCCCCATAAGTAATTCTAATCAGTGGTGTATACTGCTTGTACGAATGCTATTGCCACCCCCCTTTTTTTTGTTTTTTGGAGGTAGGGTCTCACTCTTGCCCAGGCTGACCTGGAATTCACTATGTAGTATCAGGGTGGCCTTGAATTCATGCCACCACACCCGTCTCTATGGTCCTTTTTCACTTAAAAATTTTTTATGGGGCTGGAGAGATGGCTTAGTGATTAAGGTGCTTGCCTTGCTTGCAAAGCTAAGGACCCAGGTTCAATTCCCCAGTACTCACATAAGCCAGATGCCCAAGGTGGTGCATGCATCTGGAGTTCATGTGCCCTGGCTAGAGGCTGGGTGCACCCGCATTCTCTCCCTCTTTCTCTCTCTCTCCCTCCCTCTCAAATAAATAAAATATTAAATATATATTTTTAGAAGCCAGTGTGATGACACATGCCTTTACTCCCAGCACTCAGTAGGCAGAGGTAGGAGGATCACCATAAATCAAGACCATCCTGAGACTACATAGTGAATTCCAGGTCAGCCTGGGTTAGAGTGAGACCCTACTTTGAAAAACCAATATATATATTTATTTTTAAAATATATTTTATTTATTTATTTATTTATTTATTTATTTATTTATTTATTTGGAGAAAGGGGGAAGAGAGAGAAAGAGAGAGAATGGGTGTGCCAGGGCTTCCAGCCACTGCAAACAAACTACAGACGTGTGTACCCCCTTGTGCATCTGGCTTACAGGGGTCCTGGAGAATCAAACTAGGATCCTTTGGCTTTGCAGGCAAACACCTTAACCGCTAAGCCATCTCTCCAGTCCTAATATGTGTGTGTGTGTGTGTGTGTGTGTGTGTGTGTGTGTGTGTGTAGGGGGCCTGGAGAGATGGCTTAGCGGTTAAGGTACTTGTCTGCAAAGCCTTGGGACCCAGGTTCAATTCCTCAGGACCCCTGTAAGCCAGATGCACAAGGTGGCACATGTGTCTGGAGTTTGTTTGCAGTGGCTGGAGGCCCTGGCACACCCATTCTCTCTCTCTTTTCCTCTTATTCTCTCTCAAATCAATCAATCAATCAATCAATCAATTTTATTTATTTATTTGTAAGCAGAGAGAGAAAGAAAGAAGGGTGCACCAGGTCCTTTTGCCAGTGGGGATGACTTCCAGATGTATGCATCGCTTTGCACATCTGGCTTTACAAGGATACTGGGAAATTGAACCTTATGCCATTAGTCTTTGCAAGCAAGTGCCTTTAACTACTGAGCCATCTCTCCAGGGCCTCCATTAAATAAACAAAGAAACAAAAAAAACACTTTTGGACTGGAGAGATGGCTTAGTGGTTAAGGCACTTGTCTGCAAAGCCTAAGGACCCAGGTTTGATTCTCTAGTACCCATGTAAGCCAGAGGCACAATGTGGCACATGTTTTTGGAGTTCATTTGCAGTGGCTGGAGGCCCAGGCGTGCCCATTGTCTCTCTTTCTTTCTTTCTGCTCACAAATAAATAAAAATATTTAAGAACAAGCAAACACTAAAAAAAAAAAAAAATTTTTTTTTTCTTGAGACAGGATCTTCCTCTATCCTAGGCTGGCTTTGAACTCATTGCAATCCTACCTCAGCTTCCTGAGTGCTGGAATTAAAGGTGTGGACTACCATGTCCTGCTAAAACTTTTTTTTTTTTTTTTTCTGAGGTAGGGTCTCACTCTAGCCCAGGCTGACCTGGTATTCACTCTGTAGTTGCAGGCTGGCCTCAAACTCACAGCAATCCTCCTACCTCTTCTTCTGGAGTGCTGTGATTAAAGGCATGCACCACCACGCCCGGCCTTCCTCCTCCTCCTTCTATTTTTTTTTTTTGGTTTTGCGAGGTAGGGTCTCACTCTGGTCCAGGCTGACCTGGAATTCACTATGTAGTCTCAGAGTGGCCTCGAACTCTCAGCGATCCTCCTCCCTCTGCCTACCGAGTGCTGGGATTAAAGGCGTGTGCCACCACGCCCAGCTTCTCCTTCTATTTTTAATTAAACACACTGCCTAAACCCTTTGTAAACAAAACAAGCATGAATCTAGTATAACCTGCAGAAGAGATAAACACATTCAACCTTGGCTACTCAACAAATATTGAAGGCCTGTTCCCCTCCTGGCTCAGGTTGGACCCATAGTGCAACTTTCCCCCAGCAGGTGGCTTCCTGTAAGGACCATCTTCCCTCAGTGATACCTCCAGGGACAGACTCAGACTCCACAGCTGTACTAAGGGTGAGGCTCCAGTGGTCAGCTGACTGCAGGGCATGTGACCTAGTCAGACAGAGCTTAGTGCTACAAAAGCCCCTCACCCCACATGTTGCCATTTTAAAATTCTTTTGGGGAGGCTGGCAAGATGACACAGCAGTTAAAGGTGCTTGCTTATAAAGCCTGCCAGCCAGGGTTCAATTAATTCTCAAGCTACCCATTTAAGTCAGATGCACGAAGTGGCATTTATTTGCAGGGGCAAGAGGCCCTGGTGCACACACACACACGCAAATAAATAATGAAAAATTTTTTAACTGCACATAGTGGTGCACTCCTTTTAATCCCAGCACTCGGGAGGCAGAGGTAGGAGGATTGCTGTGAGTTCAAGGCCACCCTGAGACTACGTAGTGAATTCCACGTCAGCCTGGACCAGAGTGAGACCTTACCTTGAAAAAACAAAAAATAATAAACAAACAAACAAACAAACAAACAAATAAATAAAATTATTTTGGGAGAGCAGGTGTGCCATAACCCATGTGTGAAGACAACATTCTGGTTGGTCCTCACCTGTCCACCTCATGTTTGGCAGGCTTTTTTGATCTCTATTACATACATACATATAAAATCACACACATGCACGTTTATTTATCTGCAAGCAGAAAGAGAGGGAGGAAATGGGTGTGCCAGGACCACTTTGCCCTGCAAATGAATCCAGATGCATAAACCACTTTATGCATCTAGGCTCAGGTGGGAACTGGGGAATCAAACCCAGGCCAACCCAGGTCAGCAGGCTTTGCAAGCAAGAGCCTTTAACTACTGAGCCATCTCCAGCCCTCACTCTGAATTTTCGCCTGCTGCCCTTGAGGGACTCACCACACACCCTGCCTTTCATGTTGCTGTCTGTGCGCTAAGATTACAGCACCTCCCCTGGCTCTGGCTTTTTTACTTGAGGTCTGGAGATCAAAATCGGCTCCTCCAGTTTAGTGGTGAGTGCTTTATCCTCTGAACATCTCCTCATCCTCTAGCTTTCCACCCTCTCTAGGTAGACATCTTGCTGTTTCTGTTTTTGGACACAGGGGCTCACTATGTAACCCAAGTGTGGCTCTGAAAACAAAACAAGCATGAATCTAGTATAACCTGCAGAAGAGATAAACACATTCAACCTTGGCTACTCAACAAATATTGAAGGCCTGTTCCCCTCCTGGCTCAGGTTGGACCCATAGTGCAACTTTCCCCCAGCAGGTGGCTTCCTGTAAGGACCATCTTCCCTCAGTGATACCTCCAGGGACAGACTCAGACTCCACAGCTGTACTAAGGGTGAGGCTCCAGTGGTCAGCTGACTGCAGGGCATGTGACCTAGTCAGACAGAGCTTAGTGCTACAAAAGCCCCCTCACCCCCACCTGTTGCCATTTTAAAATTCTTTTGGGGAGGCTGGCAAGATGACACAGCAGTTAAAGGTGCTTGCTTATAAAGCCTGCCAGCCAGGGTTCAATTAATTCTCAAGCTACCCATTTAAGTCAGATGCACGAAGTGGCATTTATTTGCAGGGGCAAGAGGCCCTGGTGCACACACACACACGCAAATAAATAATGAAAAAATTTTTAACTGCACATAGTGGTGCACTCCTTTTAATCCCAGCACTCGGGAGGCAGAGGTAGGAGGATTGCCGTGAGTTCGAGGCCACCCTGAGACTACGTAGTGAATTCCACGTCAGCCTGGACCAGAGTGAGACCTTACCTTGAAAAAACAAAAAATAATAAACAAACAAACAAACAAACAAACAAACAAACAAATAAATAAAATTATTTTGGGAGAGCAGGTGTGCCATAACCCATGTGTGAAGACAACATTCTGGTTGGTCCTCACCTGTCCACCTCATGTTTGGCAGGCTTTTTTGATCTCTATTACATACATACATATAAAATCACACACATGCACGTTTATTTATCTGCAAGCAGAAAGAGAGGGAGGAAATGGGTGTGCCAGGACCACTTTGCCCTGCAAATGAATCCAGATGCATAAACCACTTTATGCATCTAGGCTCAGGTGGGAACTGGGGAATCAAACCCAGGCCAACCCAGGTCAGCAGGCTTTGCAAGCAAGAGCCTTTAACTACTGAGCCATCTCCAGCCCTCACTCTGAATTTTCGCTCTGCTGCTCCTTGAGGGACTCACCACAGTTCTGCCTTTCATGTTGCTGTCTGTGCGCTAAGATTACAGCACCCTCCCTGGCTCTGGCTTTTTTACTTGAGGTCTGGAGATCAAAATCGGCTCCTCCAGTTTAGTGGTGAGTGCTTTATCCTCTGAACATCTCCTCATCCTCTAGCTTTCCACCCTCTCTAGGTAGACATCTTGCTGTTTCTGTTTTTTGGACACAGGGGCTCACTATGTAACCCGGGGCGGTGGCTCTCATCTGGAGATTTTCCTGCCTCTATCTCACTGCTGGGATTATAGGTGTGCCACCACACCCAGATAGATACCTTTTCCTGAGCCTTTTTTTTTTTTTTTTTTTTGCAAGGTAGGGTCTCACTCTGGTCCAGGCTGACCTGGAATTAACTATGTAGTCTCAGGGTGACCTCGAACTCTCGGCAATCCTTCTACCTCTGTCCCCCCCGAGTGCTGGGATTAAAGGCGTGCGCCACCACGCCCGGCTTTTCCTGAGCCTTTTGAAAACAGGTAGCAGATACCCTGATGTTCCACTCTGGCTAAAGGCTGGGTAGGAGTCCTCTGAAGGCATGTGTGTTAAAGGCGTGGTTCCTACAGTGGTACTGCTGAGTGGGAGTGGAGTCTAAGAGGTGGGCCAAGTCAGAGGTCCTTAGTACATTGAAGTCATCTAAGCCCTTCTTTCACTTTTCCTTTGTATTTGTTGTTGTTGTTGTTTTGTTATTCAAGGCAGGGTCTCACTCTAGGCTATGTAGTCTCAGGATAGCCTCAAACTCACAGTGATCCTCCTATCTCTGCTGCCCCCCCGCCCCCGCCAGTGCTGGGATTAAAGGTGTGCACCACCACACCCGGCTTTTTCTGGATATTTTAAATTGAGAATTTCAATACATATACTATCATTTGATTGTAACCCCTCCCATTACCCTCTTTCTTTCTTTGTTTGTTTTTCAAGGTAAGGTCTCCCTGTAGCCCAGACTGACCTGGAATTCACTGTATAGTCTCAGACTGGCCTGGAACCTGTGATCCTCCTATTTCGTCTTCCCCAGTGCTAAGATTAAAGGGGTGTGTCACCACACCCGGCTTTTTTTGTTTGTTTGTTTATTTTTATTTATTTATTTGAGAGCAACAGACAGACTGAAAGAGAAAGAGGCCAATAGAGAGAGAGAGAATGGGTGCACCAGGGCCTCCAGCCACTGCAAATGAACTCCAGATGCATGCACCCCCTTGTGCATCTGGTTTACGTGGGTTCTGGGGAATTGAGCCTCGAACTGGGGTCCTTAGGTTTCACAGGCAAGCGGTTAACTGCTCAGCCATCTCTCCAGCCCCCTTTTTTTTTTTTTGTTTTTTCGAGGCACTGTCTCACTCTAGCTCAGGCTGACCTAGAATTCACTATGTAGTCTCAGGGTGGCCTCGAACTCACAGCAATCCTCTTACCACCTGAGTGCTGGGATTCAAGGCGTGCGGTACCAAGCCTGGCTTCTGGCTTTTTAAATTGTATTTTAATTTTTTAATTAATTTATTTGACAGAAAGAGAGAATGGGTGTGCCAGGGCCTCCAGCCACTGCAAAAGAACTCCAGACACATGTGCCCCCTTGTGCATCTGGCTAACGTGGGTCCTGGGGAATTGAACCAAGGTCCTTTGGCTTTATAGGCAAATACCTTAACTGCTAAGCCATCCCTCCAGCACCCCCCCCTTTTTTTTTTTTTTTTTTTTTTTTTTTTTTTTAGTTTTTCGAGGTAGGGTCTCAGTCTGGCTCAGGCTGACCTGGAATTCACTATGTAGTCTCAGGGTGGCCTCGAACTCTCGGCGATCCTCCTACCTCTGCCTCTCGAGTGCTGATATTAAAGGTGTGCGCCACCATGCCCGGCTTCAGCCCCCCCCTTTTAAAAATTTTTTTAAATTATTTTTTGGAGAGAGAGAGAGAGAGAGAGAGAGATGGAGAGGAAGATAGAGATGGGTGCGCCAGCAGTCTCTCAGCTGCTGCAAACAAAATCCAGATGTGTTCGCCCCCTTGTGGTCAAGTGCGGCATCGCGCCCTTGCGTCACTTTGCATCTGGCTAAACGTGGGACCTGGAGATTGGAACCGCTGGAGATTGGAACCAGTGTTCTTAGGCTTAGGAGGCAGGTGCCTTAGCTGCTAAGCCATCTCTCCATCCCAACCCCCCCCTTTTTTTGAGGCAGGGTCTTACTCTAGCTCAGGCTGACCTCTGTAGCCTAGGCTGGCCTTGAACTCATGTCTATTCTCTTAACGGAGCCTCCTGAGTGCTGGGACTATTGGTGAGTATCACCACACCTGGCTTTTCACTCTTCTTTTGTCTCTGGCTATGAGAGGTTTCTGCCACAATGTGCCTCAGGTCCTAAAGATACCAGGCCAGCTGGTCATGGACTGTCACCTCGAAAACTGTTGCCAGAAGAAACCTTTACCTTTTGGGAGCTGATTGTCACAGGTGTTTACTACAGTGGTGGAAAGCTAGCACAATTCCTAACCACTTTAGCTTGTTATCCAAGAAAAAAAAAAGAGCTTTTACAAAACCCTAATATCAGTGCTGAGGAGTGGCTCTGTGGTTAAAGGCCCTTGCTTGCAAAGCCTGCTGGCCTGGGTTTGATTTTCCAGTACCCATGTGAAGCCAGATATGCATGTGTCTGGAGTTCGATTGCAATGACAAGAGGCCCTGGTATCTCTCTCTCTCTATGCCCCTCTCATAAATAAATAAAACGAAAATATTTAAAAAATTAAAATCCTAATATCATGCTAATGACAGTTAATGTCTTAGCCTCAGAGCTGTTTACTGTGTGGTCAGTCTACTGTAGTCAGCCAGGACTTTTTGTTACAGATCAACCAACTAAATACCCAAATGGAGGGACGTTCATAGAAATTCTGATAGCAGTTTAACAGAGTGACTTTAGATGTGTTAAATCTAATAATAATGATAATGATGTTTAGAACCTGGGGTTGAGGCAAAGAGGATCAAATTTGAAAGCTTTTTTTTTTTTTTTGGTTTTTTAAAAAATTTTTTTTTTATTATTTTATTTATTTTTGGAGAGAGACACAGAGAGAGACAGACAGAGAGAGAGGGAGAGGGAGACAGATACAGAATGGTGGCTCACGCTTTAATCCCAGCCTCTCAGCTGTGTTAGGCCACCCTGAACAAAATTCCAGGTCAGCCTGGACCGTGCGCCCCCTTGTGGTCAGCCTCTCAGTGCGGCATGGTGAACGCCCTTGTGGTCAAGTGTGGCATTGCGTGTGTCACTGCATCTGGCTAAACGTGGGACCTGGAGATTGGAACCAGCGTTCTTAGGCTTAGGAGGCAGGCGCCTTAACCACTAAGCCATCTCTCCAGCCCTTTTTTTTTTTTTTTTTTTGGTTTTTAGAGGTAGGGTCTCCCTCTAGCCCAGGCTGACTGGAATTCATTCACTATGTAGTCTCAGGGTGGCCTCAAACTCACGGCAATCCTCTTACCTCTGCTTCCCAAGTGTTGGGATTTAAAGGTGTGTACAACCACGCATGCCTGGCCTTTTTGCTGTGTTTTAGGAAAGCTTCAGTCAGGACTGGAGAGTGGTTCTGTGGTTAAAAGCACTTGCTTGCAAAGCCTAATGGTCCAGGTTCAATTTCCTGCTACCCATGTAAAGTTAGATGCTCAAAGTGGCACATGCATCTGAAGTTCATTTGCTTTGTCAGGAGGCCCTGATGTGCCCATTCACACTCTCACTCTCTCTGCTTACAAATGAATGAGTAATTTGTGTTTTGGTTTTTCTAGGTAGGGTCTCACTCTAGCCAAGAGCTGACCTAGAATTCACTATGTAGTCTCAGTCTGGCCTCAAATTCACAGTGATCCTCCTACCCCAGCCTCCCCACTGCTGGAATTAAAGGTGTGTACCACCATGCCTGGCTTTTTTATCCTTTTTTTTTTTTGGGGGTAAAAAATTTTTTAAACTTTTTATTTATTTCCAAGGAAAGAGAGAGAGAATAGGCGTGCCAGGGCCTCCAGCCACTGCAAACAAACTCCAGATGTATGGGCCACTGTACATCTGGCGAACCTGGGTTCTTGGGCTTTGCAGGTAAGTGCCTTAACCACTGAACCATCTCTCCAGGCCAACACTGTTTTTTTTTTTTTTTCTTTCTTTCTTTCTTTCTTTCTTTCTTTCTTTCTTTCTTTTTTTTTTGGTTTTTTGAAGTAAGGTTTCACTCTAGCCCAGGCTTATCTGGAATTCACTACGTATTCTCAGGGTGGGCTTGAACTCATGGCAATCCTCCTACCTCTGCCTCTGGAGTGCTGGGATTAAAGGTATATGCACCATGCTCAGCTTCCAGCCATATATATATATATTCTGGTTTTCCCAGGTATGGTCTTGCTCTAGCTCAGGCTGACCTGGAATTCACTATGTAGTCTCAGGGCGGCCTCGAACTCTCAGCGATCCTCCTACCTCTGCCTCCCAAGTACTGGGATTAAAGGCGTGTGCCACCATGCCTGGCCAATTTTTTTTTTTTTTGGTTTTGCGAGGTAGGGTCTCACTCTGGCCCAGGCTGACCTGGAATTAACTATGTAGTCTCAGGGTGGCCTCGAACTCACGGCGATCCTCCTACCTCTGCCTCCCGAGTGCTGGGATTAAAGGCGTGCGCCACCACGCCCGGCTCTCCAATTTTTTTTAAAATAAATAAAAAATAAGAAAAGCATCAGTCAGAAACATACTGGAAAACTCAACACTGTCTCTTCATGGTGGATAATTTGAGCTGTGCCATTCTCAGATCTTCTCAATTGTCCCAATGTGGCCTGCAGAATGTTGTTTGGACCCAGGGTGTACTTGCGGCTCACTCATTGCTATGGGTGGCCATGGGCTCTGCTAGCTTTTCTCATCAGGTATTGTGCCATCTCCCTGCATTCCCTTGGAGCCCCTGGGTGGGTACAGCCCAGTGTCAGGAGTGTGGATCAAGGGTGACTGGCAGTTCTCTGGGGGCCTTAGAATTCATTGCAGTGAAAATATTAGCTCAGTCATCTGACAACTCCTTTTCAAATTTTGTACAAATCGTTTCTTGATGGGAAGAAAAAAAATTTATCTGTGGCATTTTGGCAGAATTATATTGAGAGAGGCAGCAGAAGCTGTGCTCATGTTAAATATCAGCCAAGCAAGAGGTCTGCCATGTACCGAAGTCAGAGATGAATATCAGGAAAGCTTAACCCGCGTGTTCACGCAGAGCCCAGGGCTTGGCGAATGTCTTTGCACAAGAATTGAACATTGTCTGGTTTAGGCTTCAGCGGTTCTCAGCTATGGATTGTGAGTCCTGGTGTGGATGTAGGGTCTTCTTAGCTGGGAGGCAAGCTGCATTTCTCTATGTCTGTTCCCATGGAAGAGGAATGGTAACGAGCCATCATACTGGGGCTGGGGCAGTGCATCAGTTGATAAGGCACTTGTATACAAGTGTGAAGACCTGAGTGTGGATTCTCAGTTCCCATGAAAATGCAAGGCAGCTGTGGCAACTCACCTCTAACGCCATCACTCGGAGGTAGAGACTGGGACTCCCAGGTAAGCTGACCAGCTACACTAGCTGAATTAGTGACCTCTGGGTTCAGGTGTGAGGCACTATCTGAATCAATAAAACGGAAAGTGATGGAAAAAGAAACTCAATGTCACCTGTTATGGTGGCCTTTAATCTCAACACCCCGGAGGCAGAGGTAAGAGGATCACTGTGAGTTCAAGGCCAGCCTGAAACTTGAGTGAGTTCCAGGTCAGTGTGGGCTACAGTAACCCACTATCTTGAGCCCCCAATAAAAAGACACCCAATGTCTACCTCCTTCCACACGCACACACATAAATATGCACACACACAAACGTGTGCTCTTACACATATGAACACACATTGCACATACCAAAAACTAAAAAATAAATAAAAATAAGACTTCCAGCTGTATGTGTAAGGCATCAACATGGGAGGTGCTCAGAGCAGGTGCCCAGGGACAGCTTCCTGGACTGAGTGTGGTGGTGTATGCTTGGAATCCCAGAACGTGGGATATAGAGGCAGGAAGATCAGCACAAGTTGAAGGCCATCCTGGGCTCATAATCACGACATGCCTGGCGCAGTGTGGTTTGGATTTCATTGATGTGTTTGTTCACCATTAAAAAAAAAAACATTTATTTATTTAAGAAAGAGAGAGAGAGAAGGAGCATGTTAGGGCCTCCAGCCACTGCAAATGAACTCCAGATGCATGTGCCCCCTTGTGCAACTGGCTTACGTGGGTCCTGGGGAATCGAACCCTGGTCCTTTGGCTTTGCAGGCAAGTGCCTTAACAGCTAAGCCGTCTCTCCAGCCCGCCATTTTTTGAGACTTTTTCTTTGATTATTTTGTGTGTGAGGGTTCATGTGTACGGGCACAGGCACATGCGTGCCATCCTGCGTGTGTGGAGGTCAGAGGACAACTGTGGGTGTGGGTCCTCCTCTCCCAGCTGGTTTGAGGACAGGGGTCCTAGCATGAGGTCCTTTCTAACCTCATCTGAACTCGGTTGCATCCGGAAAGACTGTTATTTCCAAATAACGTCCTGTTGGCGGGTTCCAGGCAGGGTTTAGGGCTTGACATGTGCCATTTGGGAGAGCACAGCTCTGCCCACTGTGGACGAAGAGTGACACTACTTGAAGTAAAATGCATGGCCCTCTGGGATCAGTCTCCTTCAATCAAAGGATTCACACTGTTGTATCATTACAGAATTCTCTGGGAGGTCACAGCCCTGTTTAGACACGATCCCAGGCAAGTGAGCTGGGAGCTTAACTTTTTTTTTTTTTTTTTTTTTTGAGGCAACCCCAATAGACTGGCCTTTTTTTTTTTTTTTAAAAAAATTTTATTTATTTGCAAGCAAAGAGAGAGAGAGCGAGAGTGATAGATGAGAGGCAGACAGAGAAAGAATGGACACGCCAGGGCCTCCAGCCACTGCAAACGAACTCCAGATGCATGTGCCCCCTTGTGCATCTGGCTTACGTGGGTCCTGGAGAATCGAACTGGGATCCTTTGGCTTCGCAGGCAAATGCCTTAACCGCTAGACCATTTCTCCAGGCCCCCTAGACTGGCCTTTTTAAAATGAGAGAATGGGGGGGGGCAGAGAATGGGTGCACCAGGGCCTCCAGCCACTGCAATCAAACTCCAGAAGCATGCACCAGCTTGTGTACATGTGTGATCTTGTGTGCTTGCGTCACCTTGTACATCTGGCTTATATGGGACCTGGAGAGTCAAACATGGGTCCTTAGGCTTCACAAGCAAGTGCCTTAACCACTAAGCCATCTCTCCAGCCTGGAGTTTAACTTTTGTTTTGTTTTCTTTTCTTTTTCGAGGTAGGGTCTCACTCTAGCCCAGGCTGACCTGGAATTCACTATGTAGTCTCAGACTGGCCTTGAACTCACTGCGATCCTCCGACCTCTACCTCCCGAGTGGTGGGATTAAAGGTGTGCGCCACCACACTTGGCTCGAGTTTAACTTTTTTTTTTTTTTTTTTTTTTGGTTTTTCGAGGTATGATCTCACTCTAGCTCAGGCTGACCTGGAACTCACTATGTAGTCTCAGGCTGGCCTCGAACTCGTGGTAATCCTCCTACCTCTGCCTCCCGAGTGCTGGGATTAAAGGCGTGCACCACCACGCCCGGCTTCGAGTTTAACTTTTGATACAGGCCACACCACAATCTCAACTGGGCTTTTCCCACACAGCTATTTATAAATGGCCTCAGATGTTAATTATTAATACATATAAAATATTTATTAAACACTTAATTTATGCCAGGCTCCTGTGCCAGGCACAAGCGAGACAAAGAAGAATCAAATACACACTTGGCTCTCAAAGAGCTCCTGGTCCGCTAAGTAATGGTAGTAACTCACAAATGCATGTGCGAGCACTTACTGAGTGCCTACTGTATACACTGCACAAGCTGGCTCTTAAGAGTGCTGCTTTCCCCCATCTGAAGTTTGGCCTGGCGGGGTAACTATGCCCAGGCCGCTACAGAGAGCTTCCTGGTGTGTTCATTTCACACTGCAAGCCGGCTTCTTTTCTTGACTCTCTCTGTCTTCTGATCACATGGTTTGGGACAGGTCATGTCCATTTCCTGGACCTTCCTCTTACCCTGTAGAAATGAGCAAATGAACAGTGGGGTAAAGGGCTTCTTAACTGATGATAGCATCATAGTGGACAGCATCAGTTTAGACATGTAATAAGCACCCACTGTGCACAGACACAGCACTACATCATTGCCGAGCATCACCCCATTTAATATTACCCACATTCTGCCGGGCGTGGTGGCACACGCCTTTAATCCCAGCACTCAGGAGGCACAGGTAGGAGGATCGCTGTGAGTTCGAGGCCACCCTGAGACGACTTAGTGAATTCCAGGTCAGCCTGAGCTAGAGTGAGACCCTACCTTGAAAAAAAATTTTTTTTGAAAAAATTTTTTAAATGAATAAAAAGATAGATACAGGGCTGGAGAGATGGTTTAGCGGTTAAACGCTTGCCTATGGAGCCTAAGGACCCTGGTTCGAGGCTCGATTCTCCAGGACCCACGTAAGCCAGATGCACAAGGGGGTGCATGCATCTGGAGTTCGTTTGCAGTGGCTGGAGGCCCTGGTGCACCCATTCTGTCTCTCTCTCTGTCTCTACCTGCCTATTTCTGTATCTTTCTCTCTCTCAAATAAATAAATAAAAAATAAAATAAAAAAAAAAAAGATAGATACATTGGGGCTGGAAAGATGGCTTAGCAGTTAAGGCGTTTGCCTGCAAAGCCAGAGGATCCCGGTTCGATTCTCCAGGACCAACGTAAGCCAGATGCACAAGGGGGCACATGTATCTGGAGTTTATTTGCAGTGGCTGGAGGCCTTGGTGTGCCCATGCTCTCTTTCTTTCTCTCTCTCTCTGCCTCTTTTTCTCTCTCAAATAAATAAACAAATAAATTAATTAAAAAATATAGATATGTTAAAAAAAAAGAGAGAGAGAGTGCTGGGTGTGGTGGCACACGCCTTTAATCCCAGCACTCGGGAGGCAGAGGTAGGAGGATCGCTGTGAGTTTGAGGCCACCCTGAGACTACATAGTGAATTCCAGGTCTGCCTGGGCTAGAGTGAAACCCTACCAAAAAAAAAAAAAAATAAATAAAAAAAAGAGAGAGAGAGAAAGAGAGAGAGAGTTTGGGTAGCTGTGTAGCCAGTTGGGGGGGGGTACTCTTCTACAGTCTTAACCAGCAGTGGACCCCACCAGCTTTATGGCTGGCCAGCTAGGCCAAATGTGCCAACTGGTGCAGTGGTGGCTCTTGCCACTGCAAAAGAACTCCATGGTACTGCATGTACCACTTTGTGCTTCTGGCTTTACATGGTTGCTGGGGATTTGAACCTGGGCCACCAGCCTTTGCAAGCAAGTACCTTTAACCATTGAGCCATCTCCCCAAGCCCAATGGCATATACTTTGTATGTCCTTCCATAATAAATATGGTTCCTATGCTCTTTCATGGGTTCAGACTGAACTAGATACATCACAGGGCAGCTAGTACTGTGGAATTGGTGGGTGGTCTTTTCTTGTCTTTTCTTTTCTTTTCTTTTCTTTTCTTTTCTTTTCTTTTCTTTTCTTTTCTTTTCTTTTTCTAGCACAGGCTGACCTGGAATTCACTCTGTATTCTCAGGGTGGCCTCAAACTCACGGCGATCCTCCTACCTCTGCCTCCCGAGTGCTGGGATTATAATCGTGTGCCACCACATCTGGCTTCTTTCCCTTCCTTCCTTCCTTCCTTCCTTCCTTCCTTCCTTCCTTCCTTCCTTCCTTCCTTCCCTTCTTTCTTTCTTTCTTTTTTGTTTTCTTTAGGTAGGGTCTCACTCTAGCCTAGGCTGACCTGGAATTCACTATGTAGTCTCAGGGTAGCCTCGAACTCACAGTGATCTTCCTACCTCTGCCTCCCAAGTGCTAAGATTTAAGGCGTGCGCCACCACGCCAGGCTCTGGAACTTTCTTGAAATTCAAGTGATTGGTACCAAATGATCGCATGGCCTTCAGAATCTTGGGTGCCTGATACAGGGTGGTGGCTCCCACCTGTACTCCCAATACTGGGCTACTCAGCGAGATCTAGTCTCCAAAGCAGAAAACAACACACAACAAGAAAGTCTTGGAGGTCCCTCCCATCAAGGGAGAATTCAGCCCTTCACTCCATGTTGACTTGGCTGAGGTGAGAGTGGAGGCAACACCTGTTGATGGTTGGGCATAGGCTGTGCTCAAAGCTTTTCAGTTCAACCGAAGATGCCTTTGGGAAGGCAAAGTACGAAGCCCTAACTTCACAAAGAGGGCTTCTCGGGAGGGCCATCAGTCAGTAGTGGACAAGCTGTGGATTTCTTGCTATCGTTTGTCACCCCTGGAGGTTGGGAACAGACTGTCCAACTCTGCCCACTTCTAAGGGTTTTCAAAGGAGATTTCAGTAAGTTTCATTTGTTATCGAAGAACTCCCTCAATAAGAAAGAAAAAGAGTAACATTCGCAAATAACCCTCTGTTATTGAAGCTTTGATTTCGACTGGATTCTGGAAGAAAGTAACAAGGACGGCAAAGCCAGACAACGGGCTTCAACAACTGAGGACCGGGAGACACAGACACGGTTTCCCTCAGCCTGTCGCTCAAGCCAGGAGACATCTTTCCAGAGAAGTCTTTGAAGTGATTGCTCAGAAGGCCCCAGATGAAATCTCAGTGATAAACTCGGGGGGAAGATGACTATTAAGAACCAGAGAGCTCTACAAAGCAGAGACTAGCATTCCTGTGCTTCGGGTCATGGAGGAGAACTGAGATCAGTTTGTCCAGCTCACAGACATTTTATCTTTAAAGATAACGTTTGAGCTTTGCGCGATCTTGTGTCTCTGTAGCCCTAACTGCTTGGGAGGCTGGCTAGGGCTTAGAAGTAAGAGACCAGCCTGGGCAACACAGTAAGACCTGCATTTGGAAGGAAGGAAAGAAAGGAAAGGAGGGAGGGAGGAAGAAAGGGAGGAAAAGAAAAAGGTGGAAGGGGGCTGGAGAGATGGCTTAGCGGTTAAGTGCTTGCCTATGAAGCCTAAGGACACTGGTTCGAGGCTCCATTCCCCAGTTCCCACGTAAGCCAGATGCACGAGTTCGTTTGTAGTTGCTGGAGGCCCTGACACGCCCATTCTCTCTCTCTCTCTCTCTGCCTGTCACTCTCAAATAAATAAATAAGAATAAACAAAAAAAATTTAAAGAAAAAAAGTAAAAGGTGGAAGGAAGGAAAGCCCAGAGGTGGCACATAGTAAGAGCTTTTCTCAAAAAAACAACAAAAAAAGTGGGGGTCTAGCTGTGATGACCCAAAAGGCCTCGATATCCATGACCTTGCAGTGCCTAGTAATACCTTCACAAGACCCTCATAATAGAAGAGATACTAATGGAGAGAGGGAGGAGATATGATGGAGTTCTGAAGGGGCATGGGGGAGGGGAGGGAAATATGGTTTATTGTCTCTAAGTATAGAAGTTGTCAATAAAAAAATAAAAATTAAAAAAGTGGGTGTCTGGAGAGATTGTTCAGTGGTTAAAGGCATGAGCTTGCAAAGCCTGATGGCCTGGGTTTCATTCCCCAGTGCCCACGTAAAGACAGATGCACACAGCAGCACATGTGTTGAGTTCATTTACAGCAGCTAGAGGCCTGGCACTCCCATTCCTTCTCTCTCTCTCTTTCTCTCCTTGCAAGTGAATAACACAAGTAAAAACAAACAAAAAAAATAGGGCTAAGGGTGAATAACGTGCTTGCCTCAGGTTTGAGGACCTGAACTTGAATCCCTGGGTTCCATGTAAAGTCGGAGCATTCCCAGCAAGAGCAAGAAGAGACAGTGGAAGCACCCGGAAGCTTGCAGGACAGCTAGCCCGGCAAACAGCAGTGCACCACATGAACAATGAGAAACCCAGCCTCAAACCAGCAAACCAAAAATGGTGAGCTGGAGAGATGAACACTCACACACAAAATAATCAAAGAAAAAGACTCAAAAAATGGTGAGCTGGAGAGACAGCTTAGCTGTTAAGGCATTTGCCTGCAAAGCCAAAGGACCCGGGTTCGATTCCCCAGGACCCACGTAAGCCAGATGCACAAGGGGGCACACGCGTCTGTAGTTCGTTTGCAGTGGCTAGAGGCCTTAGCGTGCCCATTCACTCTGTCTCTTCCTTTCTCTCTCTTCCTCTCTCTCAAATAAATAAATAAATAAATATATATTGGTTTTTCGAGGTAGGGTTTCACTCTAGTAAATAAATATATTTTAAAACAGTGAACAAACACATCAATGAAATCCAAACTACACTAGGCCAGGCATATTGGCTTGTGACCTTCATCTCAGCCCTCTGGACACTGAAGCAGAAGAATCACGATGGGTTCAAGGCCAGCCTGGGTACAGAGTGAGACTGTCTCAAAAACCAAAAGTCAGTGCTGGAGAGATGGTTTAGTGATTAAGGTATTTGCCTGCAAAGCTTCAGAACCTAGGTTCGATTCCCCAGAACCCACATAAGGCAGATGCACATGGTGGTGCATGTGTGTCTGGAGTTTGTTTACAGTGTCTGGAGGCCCCAGTGCACCCATTCTCTCTCTAATAAATACATAAAAATAAAGTGTTTTTTTGTTTGTTTGTTTGTTTTTGCTTTTTCGAGGTAGGCTCTTGCTCTACCCCTGGCTGACCTGGAATTCACTATATATAGTCTCAGTGTGGGCTTGAACTCACTGTGATCCTCCTACCCCTGCCTCCTGATTGCTGGAATTAAAGGCATGTGCCACCATGCCTAGCGAAATACTGTAATTTGTGACAATGTGAATGGACCTGGAAGACATTATACTAAGTGAAAAAAGCCACCTGGGGACTAGTGTCATATGATTCCACTTATAGAAAGCATTGTAAAGTTAGATAAGAGAAAACATAATCTTGGGAGAAATAGTGTTGATATTCAATGGAGATAGTTACTCATAAGAAATGACTGAGCTTTGGCTATCCACTGTGTGTATGATGTGATGTGTGGAGGGAACAATACAGTGCTTACTTAGGTGGTGTCTGGGAAATAGCTCAGTGGTAGAGTGTTTACCTAGCATATGTGGGGCCCTGGGTTCAATCCCCAGTGTGGGGGTGGGGGGGGTTAAAAATGGGCTAGCTTGGGGGTCTGGAGGGATGGCTTAGCGGTTAAGGCATTTGCCTGCAAAACCAAAAGACCCTGGTTCAATTCCCCAGGACCCATGTTAGCCAGATGCACAAAGGGGCACACGCATCTGGAGTTCGTTTGCAGTGGCTGGAGGCCCTCGCGTGCCCATTCTCTCTCTCTCTCCCTCTTTCTCTGTCAAATAAATTAAAAAAAAAAAAAAAAAAAAAAACCAAAAGACCCCAGTTCGATTCCCCAGAACCCATGTAAGCTAGATGCAGCAGGGGGCACATGCATCTGGAGTTCGTTTGCAGTGGCTGGAGGCCCCAGTGCACCCATTCTCTCTCTCTCCCAAATAAATAAATATTAATTTTAAGAAAAAGGGAGGGTGGGGGCTAGCTAGGCTGGGCCTAGTGACACAGGCCTTTAATCCCAGCTACTTGGGCAGCTGAGACAGGAACATTAGAAATTCAAGGCTTGAATGGGCTTCAGAATGAATTATTGCCAATATGGGAACTAGTGAGTCCTCCTCTGGCAAGTAAAGCAGAAGCAAAAACAAAAAGAGCTGGTGGCCGAGAGTTGTGGTGCATGCCTTTAATCCCAGCACTCTGGAGGCCTAGGTAGGAGGATCACTGTGAGTTCAAGGCCACCCTGAGGCTACATAGTGAATTCCAGGTCAGCCTGTGGCTAGAGCGAGACCCTACCTTGACAAATCAATCAATCAATCAATCAATCAATCAATCAATCAATAGATGAATAAATAAAGGCTGGAGAGATGTCTTAGCTGTTAAGGCACTTGCTTGTGCTTGCGAAGCTTAAAGACCTGGGTTTGATTCCCCAGTACCCACAGAAGGCAGATGCACAAGGTGGAATTCATTTGCAGTGGCTAGAGGCCCTGGCACATCCATTCTCTCTCTGCCTCTCTTTCTCTGTCAAATATAAATTAAACAAAAAAAAAAAGAAAGAAAGAAAGAAAGAAAAGGAGCCAGGTGTAGTGGCTCTCTCTCTTTCTCTCTCTTAAATAAATAAAATATATATTTAAAAATAAATAAATCAGCAAAAAGCTGGCCATGGTGGCACCATACTCAGGTGGCCTTGAATTCATGGCGATCTTCCTACCTCTGCCTCCTGAGTGCTGGGATTATAGATGTGCGCCACCATGCCCGGCTCTGGCTAAATATTTTTATTTATTTATTTGCAAGGCAGGAGAAAGAGAGAGAAAGCATATGGAAAAGCATGCTAGGGCCTCTGACTGCTGCAAATGGACTCTAAATGGATGCACTATTTTGTGCATCTAGCTCTATGTGGGTGCTGGGAATTGAACCCAGGTTGTTAGGCATTGCCTGCAAGTGCCTTAACCACTGAGCCATGTCTACAGCCTTTATTTATTTATTTGTTTGTTTTTTATTTATTTATTTTTGTTTCTCAAGGTAGGGTCTTCTCTAGCCCAGGCTGACCTGGCATTCACTCTGAAGTCTCTGGGTGGCCTTGAACTCATGGTGATCCTCCCACGTCTGTCTCCCAAGTGCTGGGATTAAAGGTGTGTGCTTCCACTCCCGGCTCCTATTTATTTTTTTATTTTTATTTTTATTTATTTTATTTATTTATTTATTTATTTTTATTTATTTATTTTTTGGTTTTTCGAGGTAGGGTCTCACTCTAGTTCAGGCTGACCTGGAATTCACTATGTAGTCTCAGGGTGGCCTCGAACTCACGGCAATCCTCCTACCTCTGCCTCCCGAGTGCTGGGATTAAAGGCGTGAGCCACCACGCCCGGCCTATTTATTTATTTTTATTTATTTATTTATTTTTGTTTTGTTTTTCGAGGTAAGATTTCACTCTGGCCTAGGCTGACCTGGAATTAACTATGTAGTCTCAGGGTGGCCTCAAACTCACGGCAATCCTCCTACCTCTGCCTCCCGAGTGCTGGGATTAAAGGCGTGCGCCACCACGCCCAGCTCCTATTTATTTTTTTAATGTTTTATTTTTATTTATTTATTTGACAGACAGAAAGAGAGAGAGAGAATGGGTGCACCAGGGCTTCCAGACACTGCAAATGAACTCCAGATGCATTCGCCACCTCCAGTATCTGGCTAACATGGGGAATTAAACCTCGGTCCTTTGGCTTTGCAGGCAAACACCTTAACCACTAAGCCATCCCTCCAGCCCCACTATTTATTTATTTATTTATTTTCGAGGTAGATTCACTCTGGCCTAGGCTGACCTGGAATTAACTATGTAGTCTCAGGGTGGCCTTGAACTCATGGCAATCCTTCTACCTCTGCCTCCCAAGTGCTGGAATTAAAGGCGTGTGCCACCCATGCCCAGCCTCCTGCTATTTTTTTTTTTTTTTTTTTGAGGTAAGGATCCACTGTAGCCCAGCCTGACCTGGAACTCATTCTGAAGTCTCAGCCTGGCCTCAAACTCATAGTAATCCTCCTACCTCTGCCTCCTGAGTGCTGGGATTAAAGGCGTGAGCCATCACACCCTGGTTGTCTATTATAATTTAAAAATTATATATTACACTTCTTTTAAAATTAAAGGGGAAGAAGGAATAAAAGCAAAGTATGGACACTGTCAATCTGTTTTCCTATTTAAAGCCTACAAGATGTCTTTCAAGACTGTGCTTGTGAAGGAGACAATATAAAAAGCATGTGCCGGGCTGGAGAGATGGCTAAGTGGTTAAGGTACTTGCCTGCGAAGCCTGATGACCTTGGTTTGATTCCCTAGTACCCACATAAAACCAGATGCACAAAGAGGCACATGCATCTGGAGTTTGTTGGCAATGGCGAGAGACCCTGGCATGTCTATTCTCTCTCTCTCTGTTTCTCTTAGTCTGTATCTCTGCTTGAAAATAAGTAAATAAAAATATAAATATTTAATAAAAATAAAAGCATGTGCTAGCAGCTGGGCTGGAAGTCTTTTTTTTTATTTTAATTTTTTGAGGTAGGGTTTCACTCTAGCCCAGGCTGACCTAGAATTAATTCACTGTGTAGTCTCAGGGCGGCCTCAAACTCGTGGCAATCCTCCTACCCCTGCCTCCCAAGTGCTGGGATTAAAGGCGTGCGCCACCACGCCCGGCTTGGAAGTCTTTTTTTTGTTGTTGTTGTTTTGCAAGGTAGGGTCTCACTGTAGCTCAGGCTGACCTGGAATTCATTCTGTAGTCTCAGGGTGGCCTCGACCTCATGGCGATCCTCCTACCTCTGCCTCCCAAGTGCTGGGATTAAAGGAGTGTGCCACCACGCCCGGCTGGAAGTCCTTTTTAAAAATTATTTTATTTATAGCCGGGCGTGGTGGTGCACGCCTTTAATCCCAACACTTGGGAGGCAGAGGTAGGAGGATCGCCGAGAGTTCGAGGCCACCCTGAGACTACATAGTTAATTCCAGGTCAGCCTGGACCAGAGTGAGACCCTACCTCGAAAAACCAAAAAAAAAAAAAAAATTATTTTATTTATTTGCAAGCAGAGAGAGAGAGAGAAGAGAAAAGAGAGACAGGAAAAGAGAAAATGGGTGTGCTAGGGCCTCTAAGCCACTGCAAACCAACTCTAGATACATGCCCCCTGCCTTGTGCATCTGGTTTACATGGGTCCTGGGGAATCAAACCTGGGTCCTTTGGCTTCACAGGCAAGTGCCTTAAACCACCAAACCATCTCTCCAGCCATGGAAGCCTTTTTATTTGGGGTTGTCAGTGCTGTGGGTTGCAGGGTGTTCTGTGGAGATGTGCGCCATGTGGTGTATCAGACAGGAGAGGGCAAGGTGCTGCAGTGGGAGCCACTGCCCATTTTCAGAATCCAGACTCCATTCAGCAGCACAGATGTAGGATGCTGCTTCTGCTCTGGCAGAGGAGGTGCTGGGATTGGAGTGTCTCTTAAGTGCTCCAGAAGAGCGCTCTGTATTATCCACAGACAACTGTGCTGACAACACACTTAAAGAGAAGCCTGCTCCCTGCCGCACAAATACAGACTCACCTTGGCCTCTCTACAATGGAACACGCAGCCCTGAGCCCCTTAGAGGTGCAACGGGAACTTCAGGCTCTGCATAGAATTGCAGTGATTGTTCTGAAGGACTTTTGCAATGGGAGGGGCCCGTTTTGAACTCGTCTGGGGGCTACTTTACTCTATCCTTTTGTATTGCATTTTTCTTTTTTAAAAAAATTTTTTTAAAAAATTATTTTATTTATTTTTTGGAGAGAGACACAGAGAGAGATAGACAGGGAGAGTGAGACAGAGATGGGCGCGCCAGCAGTCTCAGCTGCTGTGAATGAAATCCAGTTGCATGCGCCCCCTTGTGGTCAAGTGCGGCATTGCGCCCTTGCGTCACTGCATCTGGCTAAGCGTGGGACCTGGAGATTGGAATCGCTGGAGATTGGAACCAGCGTTCTTAGGCTTAGGGGGCAGGCACCTTAACCGCTAAGCAATCTCTCCAGCCCTGTATTGCATTTTTCTAGCTGGGTCTCTTTTCTAGGGAAGATTCTATTTTTATTTCTTTTCATTTAGTATTATGACATAAGCATATTTTTCACGTTAATACAAATTCTTCAAAATTTTTCCAAATATGAATGATACAACATTCAGTTACATGATTGTGCCATAAAATATCCTTTGGCTGCTGTTGAAGTTGTTGGCAATTTTATTGATATTGATGCTGCTGTAGCTAATTTTTTTTTCCACCCGTGTGTGGTATGCATGAGTGTGTGTGCGTGTGTTTTCATGTTGTGAGTGCCTAGGTATGTATGTGTAGGTAGAGGCCAGAGAACAACCTTGTGTCATTCTGCAGGTGTTGTGCACCTCCTTTTGAGACAGGGTCTCCACTGGTCTGGAGCTTGCCAAGTAGGTGTCATTGGCTGGCAATGTCCAGGGATCCCAGTGCTGGGGTCACAGGCATGCATGCACCACTGCACTCAGCATTTACTTGTGTTTGGGGGATCTGAACTCAGGTCCTCATGCTGAGAAGGTAAGAACTTTCCCAACCTAGCCATCTCCCCAGCCCCTGTAACTAGTATTTTGCTGGGATTAAAGGTGTGCACCACCACACCTGGCTTCACTAGAATTTTAAAAAAATTTTATTTACCCAGCACTCGGGAGGCAGAGGTAGGAGGATCACTGTGAGTTCGAGGCCACCCTGAGATTACATAGTGAATTCCAGGTCAGCCTGAGCTAAAGTGAGACCCTGCCTCGAAAAACCAAAAAAAAAAATTTTTTTTTTAAATTTATTTAATTATTTGAGAGAGATAGAGATACAGAAATAGGCAGGTAGAGAGGGAGAGACAGAGAGAATGGGAGCGCCAGGGCCTCCAGCCATTGCAAACAAACTCCAGATGCGTGCTCCCCCTTGTGCATCTGGCTTATGTGGGTCCTGGAGAATTGAGCCTTGAACCAGGGTCCTTAGGCTTCACAGGCAAGTGTTTAACCACTAAGCCATCTCTCCAGCCCTTCACTAGAATTTTTAAAAAATATTTTTATTTACTTATTTGTTTATTTAGTTGAGAGAGAGAAAGAGGCAGAGAGAGAGAAAGAATGGGCATGCCAGGGACTGCAAACAAACTCCAGATGCATGTGCCCCCTTGTGCATCTGGCTTACGTGGGTCATGGAGAATTGAATAGGGATCCTTTGGCTTTGCAGTCAAATGCCTTAACCGCAAAGCCATCTCTCCAGCCCAAATAAATAAATTAAAAAAAATTACTACTGGGGCTGGAGAGATGGTTTAGCGGTTAAGGTGCTTGCCTGCAAAGCCAAAGGACCTTGGTTCAATTCCCCAGGACCCATGTTATCCAGATGCACAAGGGGGCGCATGCATCTGGAGTTCCTTTGCAGTGGCTGGAGGCCCTGGTGTGCCCATTCTCTCTCTCTCTCTCTGTTTCTGATTCTTTCTCTCTTGCTCTCTCTAAATAAATTAATTTTTTAAAAAGGTAATGGCCTTAAAAATTTATTTATTTTAATAAATTAAAAAATTTATTTATTTGCAGCACTTGGGAGGCAGAGGTAGGAGGATCATCGTGACTTCAAGGCCACCCTGAGACTACATAGTTAATTCCAGGTCAGCCTAGACCAGAGTGAAACCCTACCTCGAAAAACCAATATATATATATTTGTGACAGAAGGAGAAAGAGGGAGAACATGTGTGTCAGGGCCTCCTGCCACTGAAGATGAACTCCCGACACATGCAGCATTTGTGCATCTGGCTTTACATGGGTACTGGGGAATCAAACCCAGGAAGTCATGCATTGCAAATAGCACCTTTAACTGCCAGCTCTGCAGCCGCCCTGTATTGGGATGTTATCAAGCTGTGTTTATGTTGCAGATTGTTTCCTTAGGGCTGATTCCAATCAAAACAACTGGGTTAAGAGCAGGCACATTTTTTAGTGGGCTTTTGTTTGTCTGAATGCTGGGGTTGGAACCCAGGGCCTTTTGCACACTAGGCTAGTGCTTACTGCTGAGCTACCCACCCAGCTCCTAGTAGATGGGAAGAAATAATAAAGGTCAGGGCAGAAATTAACAAAATGGAAACCAAAAAAAATAATCAAAAAAGTTAATGAAACAAAGAGTTGGTTCTTTGAAAGGATAAACAAGATTGATAAACCCTTAGCAAATCTGACCAAAAGAAAGAGAGAAGAGACAAAAATTGATAAAATTAAGCCGGGCGTGGTGGCACACGCCTTTAATCCCAGCACTCGGGAGGCAGAGGTAGGAGGATCGCAGAGAGTTCGAGGCCACCCTGAGACTAGTTAATTCCAGGTCAGCCTGGACCAGAGAGAAACCCTACCTTGCAACCCCCCCCAAAAAAAAAATTGATAAAATTAGAGATGAAAAAGGCAACATCACAACAGATACCAAAGAAATTCAGAAAATCATAGGACATACTTTAAGAATATATATGCCTCTAAGTTTGAAAACTTGAAAGAAATGGATGATTTCCTTGATTCATATGACCTACCAAATTTAAATCAAGATGAGATAAACCATTTAAATAGACCTATAACAACTACAGAGATCCAAGCAGTTATAAAAAGTCTCCCAACTAAAAAAAGCCCAGGCCCAGATGGATTCACTGCTGAATTTTACCAGACATTCCTGGAAGAACTAACACCAATTCTTCTCAAAATTTTCCATAAAATAGAAAAGGAAGGAATTCTACCGAAATCCTTCTATGAAGCCAGCATCACCCTGATACCTAACCGGACAAAGACAGATCAAAAAAGAAAATTACAGACCAATCTCCTCATGAACATGCAAAAATTCTCAACAAAATACTAGCAAACAGAATACAAGAATATATCAGAAAGATTATTCACCCTGACCAAGTAGGCTTTATCCCAGAGATGCAGGGATGGTTCAACATACGCAAATCCATAAATATAATACAACATATAAATGGTCTGAAGGACAAAAATCACATGGTCATCTCAATAGATGCAGAAAAGGCATTTGACAAAATCCAACACCCCTTCATGGTGAAAGTATTACAGAAACTGGGAATAGAAAGAACATATCTCAACATAATACAAGCTACTTATGACAAACCTACAGCCAACATAATACTAAATGGGGAAAAACTTGAAGCTTTTCCTCTCAATTCAGGAACAAGACAAGGGTGTCCACTTTCTCCACTCATATTTAATATAGTACTGGAAGTCTTAGCTATAGCAATAAGACAAGAGACACTCATAAAAAGGATACAAATTGGAAGGGAAGAGACAAATTATCATTATTTGCAGATGATATGATTCTATACATAACAGACCCTAAAGACTCTACCAGCAAACTGTTAGAGCTGATAAACACTTTTGCAATGTAGCAGGATACAAAATCAACACACAGAAATCAGTAGTTTTTCTATACACTAACAGGCACATTTTTAGTGGGCTTTTGTTTGTCTGAATGCTGGGGTTGGAACCCAGGGCCTTTTGCACACTAGGCTAGTGCCTTGAAAGAAATGGATGATTTGAGTTGATTCATATGACCTTGTTGGGCTTTTAAATCAAGATGAGATAAACCATTTAAATAGACCTATAACAACTACAGAGATCCAAGCAGTTATAAAAGTCTCCCAACTAAAAAAAGTCCAGGCCCAGATGGATTCACTGCTGAATTTTACCAGACATTCCTGGAAGAACTAACTTTTCTTTATTCCCTCAACTTTTCCATAAAATAGAAAAGGAAGGAATTCTACCAAATCCTTCTAAGCCAACATCACCCTGATACCCACTCTTTACAAAGACAGATCAAACATTTTTGACAGACCAATCTCCTCGAGTGCTGGGATTAAATTCTCAACAAAATACTGGCAAAACAGAATACAAGAATATATCAGAAAAGATTATTCACCCTGACCAAGTAGGCTTTATCCCTTTCCATGCTGGGATGGTTCAACATTTACAAATCCATAAATGGTAATACACCATATAAATGGTCTGAAGGACAAAAAATCACATGGTCATCTCAATAGATGCAGAAAGGCATTTGACAAAATCCAACACCCCTTCATGAGCATAAAAGTATTTCAAGGAAACTGGGAATGTCACAATATCTCAACATAATCTATTTAAGTAAAAACAACAGCCAACATAATACTAAATGGGGAGGTCTCTAGCTGTTTTAGCTTTAACTAATTCAGAAAAGGCATGGTGCCCTACTTTCTACCAGTTATATAATGGAGCATTGAACCCAAATAAACAGCATGCCATTATGAGATATTTTTGTGATACAAATTGGAAGCATCAAAAGAGTTAAGCTATTCTCTTTGAGAATATATTTGATTCTGACCTTGGCCATTCTGGCCCATTTTGAGAATGAGAAAATACAGTAAGGGTCCATATACAAAATGTCTCCAGATGCATGTACCTTTTTTTAACATCTAGGGTTTTTTTTTTTTTTTTTTTTGGTCATTGCTGGCAGAAACACCTGCCTAAGAGCAGCTTATGGAAAAAATGGATTTGGGTTTAGCTTACAGACCTGGCGATCCGGGAACCTCTGCCTCCGATGCTGGGGGAAATGATGGCATGAAAAATGGGGTGGACATAACTCGCCAACATCAGGTAGACAATAGCAAGAGTGCTGTGCCAAACACTGGAAAGGGGAACTGGTTATAACATAACCCATACTCTACCCTCAAACCCGCCTGCAGGCTTTAGTTCTTAGAACTCCACTTAATCAGAGAAGTTAGGGTAGCATTCAGAGCACCTTAGTCTAGTGAAGGAACAAATGTTTTATAAGCAGATCATGTATGGGTAGTGGGTCTGGAACCCAGAACTTTCCTATTTTCTATTACAAGATGATCATGGTGGTTTGTAGGATATTAAGTTTAGCATATTGCTAGAAACTGTTGACATTTAAAGTGACTTCACTTTGGGTCATGGTTCTTGCCTTCAAAGGGACAACATCACATTAATTAATTTGAGATCAGTATAGATGCTATATAGTCAAACACTGGGATAACTGCTGTCTCCATTTTGTATTTGATGTCCCTTGTGTTTATCATACAAATGCTGATTCATTGAGACCAGATTATGGCCTGTAAATGTTCTGCATAATCTAAAACTGGGAGGGTGTAAGGAGAGTGATTTATAATTATGGCTACTTTTTTACACCTTTGTAAGGATTGCTCAGTTTGTATTTCAAGTTGTTTGTGGTTCTTTGTATTAGAAGTATTTGTTCCCATTCATGTTTAATTTTTCCTATGTGTATGTCTCTTTTACAATGCCACAGGAAGTCAGTTGATTTGTGACTTAGCATTCAACTAATGTATAATTGGGAATTTGGGGTTAGATTAATTTGTAATCAACAGCCAGGCATCAGAAAATCATTTAAGAGCCTTTTCGGGAGGCAGTGTAAGGAAAGAAATGAGTTGAGGCCACCTTGTTTTGTTTCCAGGTCAGCTGAGCATTGTGAGACCCTACCTGGAAACCAAATAGAAAACAACATCATGTAACAACAAAAACAAACATTTTTCCCTTGCAGGTTCACTATTTTGATGTCATGATCTTTTCCTCCTATTATGATGGTCTTGTGTAGGTGAGTGTCAGGCACTGTGAGGTCATGGATATCCAGGCCATTTTGTGTCTGGAGGAGCACGTTGTAAGGAGTCCTACCCTTCCTTTGGCTCTTACATTCTTTCTGCCACCTCTTCACAATGGACCCTGAGCCTTGGAAGGTGTGTTAGAGATGTTTCAGTGCTGAGCACTCCTCTGTCCCTTCTTTCTCAGCACCATGGTGCCTTCTGAGTCATCCCAAGGTCACTATACATTTAGCCAGACACCAGCAGACATTACACCCCTAGGGCTCATGACTACCCCTGTTGTAGGTTTTCAGTATCAGGGATGTATTCCCTCCCATGGAGTGGGCCTCCAGTCCAATTAGAGAGCAGTTGGTTTCCCTCATAACAGACATGCCACTATTGCACCTGTTGGCTCATTTGGCCTGGCTGGCCAAATTTAAAGCTTGCAGTGTCCACTGTTGAGTATCTTCACTGGTGATTTTCTCTCTCCCATTGAACTGCATGCAGCATAGCTTTTCCAGCTTTCTGTCAGCTGGTCCACATGGAGGAGGCTTTCAGCTCAGCTCCAGCAGGATTTCTCAGTGACCTTGCAGCCCAAGTATGTGTGAGTCTTCAGCAATAGGGTCTTACCATCTATTCCTGTGGGAAACCAAGGGCCTTGGCAATGGCCTATAATGTTTTGGGGGTATCTGTGACCTCCCCTGGCCAACAACTCACTGGAAGGTATCCCATCCCTGGCACTGAAAATTTTCTAGTAACAATCTATGGCTTCTGAGTGTTCCATTGTCCAGAAAAGTAGGTTTCCATATGACTTATTTATATCCTCTTAGATTTTGATTAGCTCTCCTTCCACCTTTCCTTTACTCAATCTCTTCCCCTGACCTCACTTAGGCCTTTTCACCCCATTAATCTGTTCTTCTAGTTACATATATACAATACCATCCTATTAAGTCCCCCCTCCCTTTCTATTCCTTTATATCCCCTTTCTAGCTTACTGGCTTCTGCTACTGAGTTTTATTTTTACTCACATAGAAGTCCAATCATTTGTAGCTAGGATCCACATATGAGAGAACATGTGACATTTTCCAGAAAATTTCATAATTTCATTTTTCTTTACTCCATTGTATAAATGTGCCACATCTTCATTATCCACTTATCAGTTGAGGAACATCTAGGCTGGTTCCATTTCCTAGCTATTGTGAATAGAATGGCAATAAACATGGTCAAGAAAGTATCTCTAAGGTAGTGAGACGAGTCCTTAGGATATATGCCTAGGAGTGGTATAGCTGGGTCATATGGTAGATCTATTTTTAGCTGTCTCAGGAACCTCCACACTGATTTCCACAATGGCTGGACCAGATTGCATTCCCACCAACAGTGTAGAAGTTTGTTTTTTTTTTTGAAGGAGAGTCACTCTGGTCCAGGCTGACCTGAAGAGAATGGGTGTCAGCAGCCTCTCAGCCACTGTGAACAAACTCCATGTGCATGCAATCCCTTATGTTCTGGGATTAAAGTTACATCAGCCACCTGGCCTGGCCTCCATAGAACAAGAATACTTTTTTTTTTTTTTTTTTTTTTTTGGTAGGGTTTCAGTAGGCTGACTCACTCTGTAGTCCAGGAGTGACCTCGAGACTCACGGTGATCCTCCTACCTCTGGGTGTGCTGGGATTAAAGGCGTGCGCCATCCACCCGGCTGAACAAGAATTCCCCGAGTGCTGGGATGGCGCCTTAACCACTAAGCCATCTCCCAGCCCATAGCCCATTTTTAATTAGGTTGCTTGGTTTCTTATTACTTAATTTTTGATTCTTTGTCCTAGGTATTAATTCTCTATCAAATGTATAGATGGCAAGATTTTTCTCCCATTCTATAAGGTTGCCTCTTTTGCTCGATTCACAGCACAGTGTCTTTTCTGGCCCAAAAAGCTTTCTAACAATTTCAGGGTCCCAGCCAGTTGATCTGTGGTTTATTTCCTGAGCAACTGGGGTTATATTCAGAAAGTCTTTGCCAAGACCAATATGTTGAAGGGTTTCCCCTACTTTTTCTGCTAGCAGTTTTAGAGTTTTGGCTCTGATATCAAGGTCTTTGATCCATGTGGACTTAATTCTTGTTCATGGAGAGACCTGACAATCGATTTTCATCCTTCTAGAGATACATGTCCAGGTTTCCCAGCATATTTGCTGAAGGGCGTCTTTCCTCTAATGAGTATCTTTGGAATTTTTGTAGAAGATCTGCATAGTTACTAGATACCCAGATTTACATGCGGGTTCTTTATTCTGTTCCATTGATCTCTACATGTCTGTTTTTGTACCAGTACCATGTTTTTGTTTCTATAGCTCCTGTAATATAGGTTAAAATAAGGTATTCATTACCACACCTTATTTTGTTGCTCAAAATTGTTTTAGATATTCAAAGGTTTTGTGCTTCAAATGAATTTTGGACTGGGTTTTTCTCAGGTTTGTTAGCCCATTGAGATTGTTAATTCCCCAAATAAATAAATTAAAAAAAATTACTACTGGGGCTGGAGAGATGGTTTAGCGGTTAAGGTGCTTGCCTGCAAAGCCAAAGGACCTTGGTTCAATTCCCCAGGACCCATGTTATCCAGATGCACAAGGGGGCGCATGCATCTGGAGTTCCTTTGCAGTGGCTGGAGGCCCTGTGTGCCCATTCTCTCTCTCTCTCTCTGTTTCTGATTCTTTCTCTCTTGCTCTCTCTAAATAAATTAATTTTTTAAAAAGGTAATGGCCTTAAAAATTTATTTATTTTAATAAATTAAAAAATTTATTTATTTGCAGCACTTGGGAGGCAGAGGTAGGAGGATCATCGTGACTTCAAGGCCACCCTGAGACTACATAGTTAATTCCAGGTCAGCCTAGACCAGAGTGAAACCCTACCTCGAAAAACCAATATATATATATTTGTGACAGAAGGAGAAAGAGGGAGAGCATGTGTATCAGGGCCTCCTGCCACTGAAAATGAACTCCCGACACATGCAGCATTTGTGCATCTGGCTTTACATGGGTACTGGGGAATCAAACCCAGGAAGTCATGCATTGCAAATAGCACCTTTAACTGCCAGCTCTGCAGCCGCCCTGTATTGGGATGTTATGTGTTTATGTTGCAGATTGTTTCCTTAGGGCTGATTCCAATCAAAACAACTGGGTTAAGAGCAGGCACATTTTTTAGTGGGCTTTTGTTTGTCTGAATGCTGGGGTTGGAACCCAGGGCCTTTTGCACACTAGGCTAGTGCTTACTGCTGAGCTACCCACCCAGCTCCTAGTAGATGGGAAGAAATAATAAAGGTCAGGGCAGAAATTAACAAAATGGAAACCAAAAAAAATAATCAAAAAAGTTAATGAAACAAAGAGTTGGTTCTTTGAAAGGATAAACAAGATTGATAAACCCTTAGCAAATCTGACCAAAAGAAAGAGAGAAGAGACAAAAATTGATAAAATTAAGCCGGGCGTGGTGGCACACGCCTTTAATCCCAGCACTCGGGAGGCAGAGGTAGGAGGATCACCAAGAGTTCGAGGCCACCCTGAGACTAGTTAATTCCAGGTCAGCCTGGACCAGAGAGAAACCCTACCTCGCAACCCCCCCCCAAAAAAAATTGATAAAATTAGAGACGAAAAAGGCAACATCACAACAGATACCAAAGAAATTCAGAAAATCATAGGACATACTTTAAGAATATATATGCCTCTAAGTTTGAAAACTTGAAAGAAATGGATGATTTCCTTGATTCATATGACCTACCAAATTTAAATCAAGATGAGATAAACCATTTAAATAGACCTATAACAACTACAGAGATCCAAGCAGTTATAAAAAGTCTCCCAACTAAAAAAAGCCCAGGCCCAGATGGATTCACTGCTGAATTTTACCAGACATTCCTGGAAGAACTAACACCAATTCTTCTCAAAATTTTCCATAAAATAGAAAAGGAAGGAATTCTACCGAAATCCTTCTATGAAGCCAGCATCACCCTGATACCTAACCGGACAAAGACAGATCAAAAAAAGAAAATTACAGACCAATCTCCCTCATGAACATGCAAAAATTCTCAACAAAATACTAGCAAACAGAATACAAGAATATATCAGAAAGATTATTCACCCTGACCAAGTAGGCTTTATCCCAGAGATGCAGGGATGGTTCAACATATGCAAATCCATAAATATAATACAACATATAAATGGTCTGAAGGACAAAAATCACATGGTCATCTCAATAGATGCAGAAAAGGCATTTGACAAAATCCAACACCCCTTCATGGTGAAAGTATTACAGAAACTGGGAATAGAAAGAACATATCTCAACATAATACAAGCTACTTATGACAAACCTACAGCCAACATAATACTAAATGGGGAAAAACTTGAAGCTTTTCCTCTCAATTCAGGAACAAGACAAGGGTGTCCACTTTCTCCACTCATATTTAATATAGTACTGGAAGTCTTAGCTATAGCAATAAGACAAGAGACACTCATAAAAAGGATACAAATTGGAAGGAAAGAGACAAATTATCATTATTTGCAGATGATATGATTCTATACATAACAGAACCTAAAGACTCTACCAGCAAACTGTTAGAGCTGATAAACACTTTTGCAATGTAGCAGGATACAAAATCAACACACAGAAATCAGTAGTTTTTCTATACACTAACAGGCACATTTTTTAGTGGGCTTTTGTTTGTCTGAATGCTGGGGTTGGAACCCAGGGCCTTTTGCACACTAGGCTAGTGCTTACTGCTGAGCTACCAACCCAGCTCCTAGTATTTTTTTCTATTTATTTATTTGAGAGAGAAAGAGGGAGAGAGAGAGAGAGGGATTGAGAACAGGTACGCAAGGGCCTCCAGCTGCTTTAAAGGAACTCCAGACACATCTGGCTTACATGGGTCCTGGGAAATCCAACCTGGGTCTTTTGGCTTTGCAGGCAAGTGCCTTAACTGCTAAGCAATCTCCAGCCCTGTTTGTTTGTTTGTTTGTTTGTTTGTTTATTTTTGTTTGTTTGTCTTTGTTTTTTGAGGTAGGGTCTCACTCTGGCCCAGGCTGACCTGGAATTCACTATGCAGTCTCAGGGTGGCCTCGAACTCAAGGCGATCCTCCTACCTCTACCTTCCAAGTGCTGGGATTAAAGGTGTGTGCCACCACATCTGGCATTTTTCTTTCTTCTTTTTTTTTAAAAATATTTATTTATTTATTTGAGAGAGAGACAGAGAGAGAGAAGGAGAGAGAAAGAGGCAGATAGAGAACAGGCACTCAGGGCATCCAGCCACTGCAAACAAACTCCAGATGCATGCGCCCCTTTGTGTATATGGCTTACATGGGTCCTGGGGAATTGAACCTGGGTCCTTTGGCTTTGCAAGTAAACACCTTAATGGCTAAGCCATCTCTCTAGCCCTTTTTTTTCTTTTTAAATTAAATTTTATTTTACTTTGCCAGGCTGTCTTGTTCTTTCCTTTTTTGAAGGCAAAATGGCTTTTAAACTCTTTTTGCTAATTATGAAACAAATACCTAGTCTATGTAATTGATATATATATTTTTTTTTTTTTTGATTTTTTGAGGTAGGGTCTCACTCTAGCCCCAGCTGACCTGGAATTCACTATGTAGTCTCAGGGTGTCCTTGAACTCATGGCAATCCTCCTACCTCTGCCTCCTGAGTGCTGGGATTAAAGGCGTGCACCACCATGCCCGGCTCTTTTTCTTTTCTTTTCTTTTCTTTTCTTTTCTTTTCTTTTCTTTTCTTTTGCTTGGTTTTTTAATTTTTAATTTTTTTATTGACAACTTCCATAATTGTAGACAATATCCCATGGTAATTCCCTCCTACCCTCCACTTTCCCCTTTGAAACTTCACTCTCCATCATATCCTCTCCCCCTCTCAATCAGTCTCTCTTTTTTTTTTTTAAATTTTTTTATTTGAGACAGAGAGAGAGAGAGAGAACAGGTATGCCAGGGTCACTAGCCACTGCAAATGAACTCCAGATGCATGCACCACCATGTGCATCTGGCTTATGTGGGACCTGGAGAATTGAACCTGGGTCCTTAGGCTTTGTAAGTGCCTTAACTGCTAAGCCATTTCTCCAGCCCTCAATCAGTCTCTTTTTTATTTTGATGTCTTGATCTTTTCCTATTATGATGGTCTTGTGTAGGTAGTGTCAGGCACTGTGAGGTCATGGATATCCAGGTCATTTTGTGTCTGGAGAAGCACATTGTAAGGAGTCCTACTCTTCCTTTGGCTTTTACATTCTTTCCACCACCTCTTCCACAATGGACCCTGAGCCTTGGAAGATGTGTTAGAGATGTTTCAGTGCTTAGCACTCCTCTGTCCCTTCTTCTCAGCACTATGGTGCCTTCTGAGTCATCCCAAGATCACCACCATCTGAAAAGAGAAGATTTTCTAACCAAAAGTGAGAGTAGCATTAATATATGGGTGTGGACATTATGAGAAGCGCTTACTGGGGAGTTTGGTGAGCATAGTATATACATTTAGTGAGACACCAGCAGATGTTACACTCCTAGGGCTCATGACTACCCCTGTTGTAGGTTTTCAGTATCAGGCATGTATTCCCTCCCATGAAGTGAGCCTCCAGTTCAATTAGAGAGTGGTTAGTTTCCCCCCATAACAGACATGCCACTATTGCACCCATTGGCTCATTTGCCTGGCTGGACACATTTAAGGTTTGCAGTGTCCACTGTTGAGTATCTTCACTGGTGATTTCTCTCCCTCCCATTGAACTTCATGCAGCATAGCTTTTTCCAGATTTCTGTCAGCTTGTCCACATGGAGGAGGCTTTCAGCTCAGCTCCAACAGGATTTCTCAGTGAACTTGCAGCCCAAGTATGTGGAGTCTTCAGCAAATAGGGTCTTACCATTTATTCCTGGTGGAAAACCAAGAGCCTTGGCACTGGCCTGTAATGTTTTGGGGGTATCTGTGACCTTCCTGGCCAACAACTCACTGGAAGGTATCCCATCCCTGGCACTGAGAATTTTCTAGTAACAATCTATGGCTTCTGAGTGTTCCATTGCCCAGAAAAGTAGGTTTCCATATGACTTATTTATATCCTCTTAGATTTTGATTAGCCCTCCCTCCACCTTTCCTTTATTCAATCCCTTCCCCTGATCTCATTTAGGCCTTTTCACCCCCATTAATCTGTTCTTCTACTTACATATATACAATACCATCCTATGAAGTACCCCCTCCCTCCCTTTATATTCCTTTATATCCCCTTTCTAGCTTTACTGGCTTCTGCTACTGAGTTTTGTTCCTACTCACATAGAAGTCCAATCATTTGTAGCTGGGACCCACATATGAGAGAGAACATGTGACATTTGGCTTTCTGGGCCTGAGTTACCTCACTAAGTATAATCCTTTCCAGATCCATCCATTTTCCTGCAAATTCCATAACTTCACTTTTCTTTACTGCTGATTAGAACTCCATTGTGTAAATATGCCACATCTTCATCATCCACTCATCAGTTGAGGGACATCTAGGCTGGTTCCATTTCCTAGCCATTGTGAATAGAGCAGCAATAAACATGGTCGAGCAAGTATCTCTAAGGTAGTGAGACGAGTCCTTAGGATATATACCTAGGAGTGGTATAGCTGGGTCATATGGTAGATCTATATTTAGCTGTCTCAGGAACCTCCACACTAATTTCCACAATGGCTGGACCAGATTGCATTCCCACCAACAGTGTAGAAGGGTTCCTCTTTATCTGAATCCTTGCCAGCATTTATGGTCATTTGTTTTCATGATGGTTGCCAATCTGACAGGAGTGAGATGGAATCTCAACATAGTTTTAATCTGCATTTCCATGATGGCTAGGGATTTAGAACTTTTTTTTTTTTTTTTTTTTTTTGGTTTTGCAAGGTAGGGTCTCACTCTGGTCTGGGCTGACCTGGAATTCCCTATGTAGTCTCAGGGTGGCCTCGACCTCTCAGCGATCCTCCTCCCTCTGCCTCCCGAGTGCTGGGATTAAAGGCGTGTGCCACCATACCCAGCAGAACATTTTTTTAGATGTTTATATGCCATCTGTTAGCCGGGCATGGTGGCGCACACCTTTAATCCCAGCACTCGGGAGGCAGAGGGAGGAGGGTCGCCCTGAGTTTGAGGCCACCCTGAGAATACAGAGTGAACTCTAGGTCAGTCTGGGCTAGAGTGAGACCCTACTTTGAAAAAAAAAAAAGTATATGCTATCTGTATTTCTTCTTTTGAGAACTCTCTATTTAGTTCCATGGCCCATTTTTTAATGGGTTGTTTGATTTCTTATTGTTTAATTTTTTGAGTTCTTTGTATATCTGGATATTAATCCTCTGGCAAGGATTTCCTCCCATTCTGTAGGTTGCCTCTTTGCCGTATTCACAGTGTCCTTTGCTGTACAAAAGCTTTGTAATTTCATGAGGTCCCAGCGATTGATCTGTGGTTTTATTTCCTGAGCAACTGGGGTTATATTCATAAAGTCTTTGCCAAGACCAATATGTTGAAGGGTTTCCCCTACATTTTCCTCTAGCAGTTTCAGAGTTTCAGGTCTGATATTAAGGTCTTTGATCCATTTGGACTTAATTCTTGTGCATGGAGAGAGATAAGGATCTATTTTCATCCTTCTAGAGATACATGTCCAGTTTTCCCAGCACCATTTGCTGAAGAGGCTGTCTTTTCTCCAATGAGTATTTTTGGCATTTTTGTTGAAGATCAGGTGGCTATAGCTACCCAGACTTACATCTGGGTCCTCTATTCTGTTCCATTGATGTACATGTCTGTTTTTGTACCAGTACCATGCTGTTTTTGTTACCATGGCTCTGTAATATAGGTTAAAATCAGGTATGGTGATACCATCAGCCTTATTTTTAGTGCTCAACATTATTTTAGATATTCAAGGATTTTTGTACTTCCAAATGAATTTTTGGATTGTTTTTTCTATTTCCATGAAGAATGCCATTGGAATTTTGATGGGGATTGCATTACATGTATAGATTGAGTTTGATAAAATTGCCATTTTCACAATATTTATTCTTCCAATCCAAGAACAAGGGATGTCTTTCCATTTCCTAGTGTCTTCTGCAATTTCTCATTTGAGTGTTTTAAAGTTTTCATTATAGAGGTCCTTCACTTTCTTGGTTAGATTTATTCCAAGGTTTTTTTTTTTTTTTTGGATACAATTGTGAATGGTAGTGATTCTCTGATTTCATCCTCTGTGTGTTGTTAGCATATGGGAAGGCTACTGATTTTTGTGTGTTTGTTTTGTATCCTGCTACATGGCTATAGGTGTTTCTCAGCTCAAACTTAGTAGAGTATATGTTCTTATAGTATGTCCCTATGATTTTTTAAATTTCTCTGGTATCTGTTATGATGGTGCCTTTTTCATCTCTAATTTTATTAATTTGTGTCTCTTCTCTCTTTCTTGTGGTCAGATTTGCTAAGAGTTTATCAATCTTTTTTTTTTTTTTTTTGGACAAAGACACAGAGAGAGACAGACAGAGATAGGGGAGAGGGAGACAGATAGAGATGGGTGCACCAGCAGTCTCTCAGCTGCTGTGAACGAAATCCAGATGTGCCCCCTTGTGGGCAAGTGTGGCATTGCGCCCTTGCATCACTTTGCATCTGGCTAAATGTGGGACCTGGAGATTGGAACCGGGTTCTTAGGCTTAGCAGGCAGGCTCCTTAACTGCTAAGCCATCTCTCCAGCCCAGGTTTATCAATCTTGACTAGCCTTTCAAAGAACCAACTCTTTGTTTCATTGATTCTTTGGATTGTTTTTTTGGTATCTATTTCATTAATTTCTGCTCTAATCTTTATTATTTCTTCCTGATTTTCAGTTTGCCTTGTTCTTCTATTTCTTTTCTTTTCTTTTCTTTTCTTTTCTTTTCTTTTCTTTTCTTTTCTTTTCTTTTCTTTCCTTTCCTTTCCTTCCCTTCCCTTCCCTTCCCTTCTCCTTTCTTTCTTTCTTTCTTTCTTTCTTTCTTTCTTTCTTTCTTTCTTTCTTTCTTTTTTTTGGGGTAGGGTCTCACTCTAGCCCAGGCTGACCTGGAATTCACTATGTAGTCTCAGGGTGGCCTTGAACTCATGGTGATCTTCCTGCCTCTGCCTCCCAAGTGCTGGGATTAAAGGCATGTGCCACCACGCCCGGCTTGTTCTTCTTTTTCTAAGGCCTTGAGGTGAAGCATTAAGTTGCTTACTTATGACCTTTCTAATTTCTTTTTTTTCCTTTTTTTAATAATTTTTTTTATTGACAACTTCTATACTTACATACAAAAAGTGCATGATTTTTCCCTCCCTTCCCCCATTCCCCTTTAGAACTTCAATCTCCATCATATCCCCTCCCTCTCTCCATTAGTCTCTCTTTTAATTTGATGTCATCATCTTTTACTTCTATTATGAGGGTCTTGCGAAGATATTGCTAGGCACTGTAAGGTCATGGATATCGAGGCCAGTGTCTGTCTGGGCAGTTGCATTGAAAGGAGTCATACCCTTCCTTTGGCTCTTCCATTCTATCCGCCCCCTCTTCCGCAATGGACCCTGAGCCTTGGAGGGTGTGACAGAGGTGTTTCAGTGCTGGGCACTCCCCCATCCCTTCTTCTCAGCACTATGTTGCCTTTTGGGTCATCCCAGTGGTCATCGCCAATTGAAAAGAGAAACTTCTCGAACCAGAAGTGAGAGTAGCATTAATATGTGAATATGAACATTAAGTGTAGTGCTTTCAGGGCAGCTTGGTGGGAATAATATACACATTTAGTCAGACAAGAGCAGGCTTTATATCCCTAAGGCTCATGACCTCCCCTGCCATAGACTTTTGCTTAGGTTTTTTCAGTACCCGGTATGTATTCCCTTCCGTAGAGAGGGCCTTCAGTCCAATTATGAAGCAGTTGGTTACCCCATGAGTAGACATGCCACTATTGCACCCGTTCAGTCATGGGGCCTGTATGGACAAACTTGAATATTCAGTGTCCACTGTTTTCACTACTGATGACTTCTGTCTCCCATACGGCTGCATGCAGTGCAGCTTTTTCCAGCTTTCAGTTGGCTGGTCTACAGGGAGAAGGTTTTCTGCTTAGCACCAGCTTGCTTTCTCAGTGGCCTTTCTAATTTCTTAACATAGGCACTTAAAGCTATAAATTTCCCTCTTAGGACTACCTTCATTGTGTCCCAATGGTTTTGGTATGTTGTATTCTCATTATCATTTGACTCAATAAATTTTTTGATGTCCTTTTTGATTTCTAAATTAACCCATTCATCATTTAGTAGTATAGTTTAGTTTCCATGATTTCCATGTGTGCTCTATAGCTTTTCTTGCTATTGATTTGTAGTTTCATCCCATTGTGATCAGATAGAGAGCAAGGAATTATTTCAGTTTTCCTATATTTGTTAAGATTTGTTTTGTGTCCTAATATATGGTCTATTTTGGAGAACATTCCAGGTGCTGCTGAAAAGAATATGTATTCTGCATTATTTGGATGAAGTGTCTTGTAGATATCTGTTAGGTCCATTTGTTCTATGACCTCATTTAATCCAGAAGCATCACTGTTTATTTTTTGCCTGATGACCTGTCAATTGGTGAGAGTGGGGTGTTAAAGTCACCCACTACAACTGTGTTTGGTGTTATCTGTGACCTTAGTTGTAACAGCATTTGTTTGATGATTTTGGGAGCCCCCATGTTAGGTGCATATATGTTTAGGATTGTAATGTCCTCCTATTGGACTTCCTTTAATCAATATAAAGTGACCTTCCTTATCTTTCCTAACTAATGTTGGTCTGAAGTCTACCCTGTCAGATATTAGGATAGCGACCTCTGCTTGTTTTCTAGGCCCATTTGCTTGAAACACTATTTTCCGACCTTTTACCCTGAGATAGTGTCCATCCTTTGTAGAAAGGTGAGTTTCTTGGAGGCAACAAATTGAAGCATCCTGCTTTTTTTTTTTTTTTTTTTTTTTTTTGGTTTTTCGAGGTAGGATCTCACTCTGGCCCAGGCTGACCTGGAATTAACTATGTAGTCTCAGGGTGGCCTTGAACTCACGGCAATCCTCCTACCTCTGCCTCCCGAGTGCTGGGATTAAAGGCGTGCGCCACCACGCCCGATGGATCCTGCTTTTTAACCCAGTCTGCAAACCCATGTCTTTTGGTTGGGGCATTGAGGTCATTGATATAAAGAGTTATTGAAAGGTGTGTATTTTTGCTGTTTTTTTTTTTTTTTTTTTTTTTTTTTTTTGTAGTTCTTCTGGTTTTACCTTTGCTCTCTTGTATTAACTAGTATTGGAATATGGTTTCTTTTTTGCAGGTTTGTTATATGTGTTCTTTTCTTTCTCTTCACCATGAAGGAATCTTTCAAGTATTTTCTGTAGAGCTGGTTTTGTCAGCAAATATTCCTTTAGCCTGCTTTTGTTCTGGAATGTCCTCATTTCTCTGTCTATTTGAATAGATAGCTTTACAGGATAAAGTAATCTTGGTTGACAGTTTTTATCTTTCAGAACTTGGAATACATCACTCCAAGCCTTTCTGGCTTTTAAAGGTTGTGTTGAGTAACCTGCTGTGATCCTGATGGGCTTGCCTTTGTATGTGACTTTATTTTTCTCTCTAACTGCTTTCAATATATTTTCTATGGTTTGTATGTGTGGTAGTTTAATTATAATGTGGTGGGGAGAGGTTCTTTCCAGGTTTTGTCTGTTTGGTGTTCTAAAGGCTTCCTGTATCTGCATTGGTATCTCTTTCCTAATTTGGGGGAAGTTTTCTTCTATGATTTTGTTGAAAACACCTACTATGTCTTTGGAGTGAGATTCTACTCCTTCTACTATACCCTGAATTCTTATGTTTGATCTTTTCATAGTGTCCTGAATATCTTGAAATTCCCATTCATATCTTCCTATTAGTTTGTCTTTCTCTTTGTTGGGCTGTATTAGGTCTGCCATCTGGTCTTCTAGTTTAGATATTCTGTTCTCTCCTTCATCCATTCTACTGGTGAGATGTTCTACAGGGTTTTTATTTCACTGACTGTATTCTTCATTGCTAGTATTTCTGACTGGTTTTTCTTTATTATTTCTATTTCCTTATTTATGTCTTGTATTGACCTCCTTATTTCATTAAATTGGTTTCCTGTGTCTTCTTTGATTCCTTTGATTTCTGATTTGATTTCTTTGAACATATTTATAATCATTCTTTTGAAATCTTTCTCAGGCATTTACCCAAAATCAGTTTCACTGAAGGTCATTTCTGATACATTAATACTTTTTGGTAGGTTTATATTGTCTTGAGTATTTGTGTTTCTTGTATTATAATGTAGAGATTTTTGCATCTAGAATTAATTTAATGCTTGGGTTTTCTAATTATCTGCAGTATTACTAGATGTATCAATCAATCTGATGTTATTTATCTTCAAGGTAGGAGCTTAAGGTGCTAGGTGTGGCTCTTAAGACTCTTAGAATAACCACAAAAGTGACCCTAGGTGTTGGGTTTGCCTGCTATGAGAGTATTCAAGTAGTCTGAGTGGAACAAAATATAGGCAAATTCTAAAAATTTAACTAAACAATGTACACATTCAATGAAAAACAGCACAGAGTATTTATGCAAAAATAGGTATTATGACAAACAGATCCTCTAACAAAGTCACAGTCCCTAAGGATGTGTGTTGCCCCCATACCCTTAATCCTTAATGGTTTTTCAAGGTAGGGTTTCACTCTAGCCCTGGCTGACCTGAAATTCACTCTGTATTCTCAGGGTGGTCTCAAACTCATTGCAGTCCTCCTAGCTCTGCCTCCTGAGTACTGGGATTAAAGGTATGCACCACCACACCCAGTTTATTTTTTTCTTTTTCCTTTTTTCTCTTTCTTTTTCTTTTCTTTTTTATTTATTTATTTTTATTTATTTATATATTTATGAGGGACAGAGAGAGAGAGAGAGAGAATGGGCATGCCAGGGCCTCTAGCCACTGAAAACGAACTCCAGATGCATGTGTTACCATGTGCATCTGGCTTACGTGGGACCTGGAGAATCGAACTTGGGTCCTTAGGCTTCACAGGCAAATGCCTTAACCACTAAGCCATCTTCCCAGCCCTTCCTTCCTTCCTTCCTTCCTTCCTTCCTTCCTTCCTTCCTTCCTTCCTTCCTTCTTTCCCTCCCTCCCTCCCTCCCTCCCTCCCTCCCTCCCTCCTTTCTTTCTTTCTTTCTTTCTTTCTTTCTTTCTTTCTTTCTTTCTTTCTTTCTGAGGTAGGGTCTCACTCTTGCCAAGGCTGACCTGGAATTCACTATATCTCAGGGTGGCCTCAAACTCATGGCAATTCCCCTACTTCTGCCTCCCGAGTACTGGGATTAAAGGTATGTACTACCACACCCAGCTATTTAATTATTTTTTTAATGTTCTAATTTTATAGGCAATTATGTTCTTTTTTAATATTTTATTTTTATTTATTTATTTAAGAGCAGGAAAGAGGCAGAGAGAGAGAGGGAGAATGGGAGTGCCAGGGCTTCCAGCCTCTGCAAATGAACTCCAGATGCATGTGCCCCCTTATACATCTGACCTATATGGGTACTGGGGAATTGAACCTGGATCCTTAGGCTTTGTAGACAAGTGCCTTTACCACCATTAAGCCATATTTCCAGCCTCCTGTAATTGATTTTACTTATTTAATTGAGGGAGAAGGAGGCAGATAAGAATAAGAGAGACAAGCCGGGCATGGTGGTGCATGCCTTTAATCCCAGCACTTGGGAGGCAGAGGTAGGAGGATTGCTGAGAGTTTGAGGCCACCCTGAGACTACATAGTTAATTCCAGGTCAGCCTGGAGCAGAGTGAGACCCTACCTCGCAAAAACAAAAAAAAAAAAAAAAAAAAAAGAATAAGACAGACAGAGAACTACCACGCCAGAGCCTCCAGCCACTGCACTCAAACTCCAGGTATATGTACCACCTTGTGCGCATGTGCAACCTTGTGCAAGTATCACCTTGTGCATCTGGCTTATGTGGGATCTTGGGAGTCAAACAAGGGTCCCTTAGGCTTTGCAGGCAGGCTCCTTAACCACTAAGCTATCTTTCCAGCCCTTTAATTGATTTTTTTTTTTTTTCGAGGTAGGCTCTCACTCCAGCTCAGGCTGACCTGCAGTTCTCTATGTAGTGTCAGGGCAGCCTTCAACTCACAGTGATCCTCCTACCTCTGCTTCCCGATTGCTGGGATTAAAGGCATGCGCCACCATGCCTGGCTCTTTAATTGATTTTTAATAGAGAAAAGGAGGTAGAAATAAAAGTTACTATGGGTAACTATTATTAATGTTTCTTCCCCCAGCTGGGTGTGATAGCTCATGCTTTTAATCCCAGCACTTGAGAAACAGGCAGGAAGATTGTCCTGAGTTTGAGGTAAGACTGGCCTGTCTCAAAATCTCAAATAGGGGGCTGGAGAGATGGCTTAGTGGTTAAGGCATTTGCCTGCAAAGCCAAAGGGTCCTGGTTCGACTCTCCAGACCCAATGTAAGCCAGATGCACAAGGGGACACACGCATCTGGAGTTCATTTGCAATGACTGGAGACCCTAACGTGCCCATTCTTTCTCTCTCTCTCAAATCAATAAATTATATATATATATATATATTTTAAAATATTTTATTTATTGATTTGAGACAGAGAGAGGGAAAGAGAGAGAGGGAAAGAGAGAATGGGTGCACCAGGGCTTCTAGCCACTGCAAACGAACTCCAGATGCATGCGTCCCCTTGTGCATCTGGCTTATGTGGGACTTGGAGAATCGAACCGGGGTCCTTAGGTTTCACAGGCAAACGCTTTAACCGCTAAGCCATCTCTCCAGCCCAATAAAATACATTAAAAAAATCTCAAATAATAGGTGCTTGGGAATCATAGCTCAGTTAATAGAGTGCTTGCCTGGTGTGCACAAAACCCTGAGTTCAGTACCCAGCACCACCTTAATCAGGTGTGACAGGTCACGCACGTGATGTCCATACCTGGGAGGTGAAGGCAGCAAGGTCAGAAGCTTCTGTCCATCCTCAGCTACATAGTGAGTTCAAGGCCAGCCTGGAATCCACGAGACCCTGTCTCAAAACAGCAGCAGCAGCAGTAGCAAATGCAACACCCACCCCCAATCATAATAACCCAACAAGAATAACAATTGTGCCAGACCTCTTATGTGTACATACACGTCACTACACACGACTACCTCTAATTCACTTCCCTTCACATTCATGAACATGTTCTAATAATTTGAGGAACCTTTCTTGTTCGTGTGTATAGTGTGTGTGCATGTGGTGTATGCATGTGTATGTATGTGTCACTGTAACAGATAAATTTGGGGTTCTGGGGTTTTTCTGGAACCCCAAGCCCTGAGTTCACATCTGCAAACTAACCAAAGAATTGGCAGTTCCAGAGTCAAGAAAATGACTTTAAAATTTTTTTTATTTACTTGAGAGAGAGAATGGGTATGCCAGGGCCTCCAGCCACACAAACTCCAGACACATGTGCCACCTTGAGCATGTGGCTTATTCTGGCTTATGTGGGTCTTGGGGAATCAAACCTGGGTTCTTTGGCTTTGTAGGCAATCACCTTAACTGCTAAGCCATCTCTTCAGCATGAAAATGACTTTTAAAATACCACACTTTTTTTTCAGGTGTTACAAAGGTGTGGGGAAGGGAGAAAACTGAGGGCTAAGGAAGGGAAAGTGGGGAGAAGGGAGATACACCATGTGAACCCCAGGGGCCCATGTCAAGGAACATAGATCTTGGGGAAAAAAATATGAAAAGGGATTTTAAACGTGCACTTCCAAAAAGTTTAAAAGTGAAGACACTAATAAATGGTAAAAAGTGTCTCTTTCCACCCTGGTATGGCTGCAGGGGTAGCTGAGAGAGCTTACCAGCCTGAGATCCAAGAACGTTGCTGCCACAGTTCTGCAGAGAGAGTGAATGGGAACCATCTCTCTGTGGGTCAGGGAAGATATACTTTAGAATTCATGGCAGCCCACCTGGTCACACCTACCCCAGGTGTCCCAGCCAATAGGTCTGGGCTTAGATGAGAAATCCACCCACACCTGGGCAGGGTGCAGGCTCAAGAGAGATCTGACTGGGTGAGATGGGAAATAGATTAATTTCCCCACCTCCCACCCCACTGAAGCAGGCAAGGCCACCTGGGATAGGCATGGCGAGCATGTGACGGCCTAAGGCCCCTCCCTTTAAGGGACATCCTGGCCCTGCCTAGTTAAACTAACTGCGTACAATGGAGCCCCCACGTCACCACACCGCCTTTCCCACAATGATGGACTGTAGCCCTCAAACCATGAGCCAAAATAAATCCTTCCCCTTAATTGTTGTCACAGCAAGGAATAGATATACCTTGCCTCAGAATCCATGAACATGAATTTAGGGACTGGGTTTATAACACATAAACTTTTGGGAGACCCATTCAAAACACCAGATTTCTTTTTCTTTCTTTTTTTTTAATTTTTAAATTGTTTTGTTTGTTTTGTTTTTGTTTGTTTTTTTGTGGTAGGGTCTCACTCTAGCCCAGGCTGACCTGGAATTCACTCTGTATTCTCAGGGTGGCCTTGAACTCATGGTGATCCTCCTCTCTTTGTGTCCCAAGTGCTGGGATTAAAGGTGTGCACTACCACACCCGGCTAAATCTTTTTTTTTTGTTTGTTTGTTTTTTGTTTTTTTTGAGGTAGGATTTCACTCTTGTCCAGGTTGACCTGGAATTCACTACATACTCTCAGGGTGGCCTTGAACTCATGGTGATCCTCCTACCTCTGCCTCTTGAGTGCTGGTATTAAAGGTGTGCACCACCTTCCAGGCTGACCTGGAATTCACTATATGTAATCTCAGGGTGGCCTCGAACTCTTGGATCCTTCTACCTCAGCCTCCTGAGTGCTGGGATTAAACGTGTGCGCCACCATGCCCGGCTCCAGCTAAGTTTTTAAATTTTTTTCTTTTTGTTTTCTCAAGGTAGGGTCTCGCTCTAGCTCAGGCTGCCCTGGAATTCACTATGTAGTCTCAGGGTGGCCTTGAACTCTTGGCAATCCTCCTACCTCTGCCTCCCAAGTGCTGGGATTAAAAGCATGCACCACCATGCCTGGCTAAATTTTAAAATTTAATTTAATTTTTTATTTTAGAGAGAGAGAGGGAGAGGGCAGGAGAGAAAATTAGTGTGCCAGGGCCTCAGCCAGTGCCATCGAACTACAGATGCTTGCATCACCTAGTGGGCATGTGCGACCTTGCACTTGCCTCACCTTTGTGCGTCTGGCTAATGTGGGATCCAGAGAGTAGAACATGGGTCCTTAGGCTTTGCAGGCAAGGGCCTTAACTGCTAAGCCATCTCTCCAGCCCAAAACTTCAGATTTCTTTACGGAAAAGCTACTTTGAGCTGGGTGTGTGGTGGAGCACACCTTTAATCCTAGCAGTTGGCAGGCTGAGGTACAAGGATCCCTGTGAGTTGGAGGCCAGCCTGGAGCCACAGAGAGAGTTCCAGGTCAACGAACAAAAACAGAAACAAACAAACAAAAAACAAACCAAACAAAACTAAAGCAACTTTGGGTATTTTTGTTAATGTCGTTTTGAGACAAGGTCTCACTATGCAATCTTGGCTAGTCTGGAATTCTCTATGTAGATCAAGCTGGCCTTGAGGTCACAGAAATCCATCTGCTTCTGCTCCCCAAGTGCTGGTGTTACAAGTGTAAGCCACTATGCCCAGCCTTAACCTTGAGCACTAAAACACATTTCTGGGGCTGGAGAGATGGCTTAGCGGTTAAGGCGTCTGCCTCCTAAGCCTAAGAACACTGGTTCCAATCTCCAGCGGTTCCAATCTCCAGGTCCCACGTTTAGCCAGATGCAAAGTGACGCAAGGGTGCAATGCTGCACTTGACCACAAGGAGGCTCACGCATCTGGATTTCATTCACAGCAGCTGAGAGGCTGGTGGCACGCCCATCTCTGTCTTCCTCTCCCTCTCTGTCTCTCTCCAAAAAAAAAAAAAAAATTCTGTGTATGTATGTGTGTGTGTGTGTGTGTGTGTGTGTGTGCCTGTGGAGGTCAGAGGACAACCGTTGGGTGTTCGTCTTCTCCTTCCACTTTCTTTGAGACTGGATCTCTCATGGTGCTTTGGCTGCTGGGAAGGCCAGTCTACCTGGTCTGTGAGCTTTGAGAATCATGTGTTGGGATTACAGATGCATGTGTCAATTTGTGTCTGCCTTTTAATTTAATTTTTTAAAAATTTTATTTATTTATTTGCAAGGGGGGGGGAGAGTGAGGGAGAGAATGGGCGTTCCAGGGCCACCAGCCATTGCAAATACATTCCAGATGCATGTGCCACTCAGTGCATCTGGCTTTACATGAGCACTGGAGATCAGAACCTGGATCATTAGGCTTTGCAGGAAAGTGCCTTAACTGCTGAGCCATCTCTCCAAGGGCCAGGCTTTTTATTTAGTTAGTTCTTTTTTTTTTTTTTTGGTTTTTCGAGATAGGGTCTCACTCTAGCTCAGGCTGACTTGGAATTCACTATGAAATCTCAGGGTGGCCTCGAACTCATGGTGATCCTCCTACCTCTGCCTCCCGAGTGCTGGGATTAAAGACATGCGCCACCACACCGGGCTAGTTAGTTAGTTCTTTTTCGTAGTCTCAGGGTGGCCTTGAACTCACGGCGATCCTCCTACCTGTGCTGCCAGAGTGCTGGGATTAAAGGTGTATGCCACTATGCCTGGCTCAGGCTTTTTATTTTACAAACAAAATGTTTGTATTTATTTAACTGTGTGCATGCATGCATGTGTGTTTGTGTATGGGCAAGCTGGGTCTCTTACCACTTGTTGCAAATGAACACCAGACACATATGCCACATTTTGTGCCTGGCTTTACATTGGTTCTGGGAATCAAACCCAGACCAACAACCTTTGCAAGAGAGCTTTTTTTTTTCTTTTTCTTTTTTTTGTGGTAGGATCCCGTTCTAGCCCAGGCTGACCTGGAATTCACTATGTAGTCTCAGGGTGGCCTTGAACTCACAGTGATCCTCCTACCTCTGCCTCCCATGTGCTGGGATTAAAGGCATGCATCACCATGCCTGGCCTGCAAGAAAGAATCTTTAAGTGCTGAGCCAGCTCCCCAGCCCCTGTGTTTGGGTTTTGTTTTTTTTTGAGGTAGGGCCTCATGTTAGCCCAGGCTAATCCAAACTCAGGTTGGCAGGCTTGTGAGGCAAGTGTTTTTAACCACTGAGCCATCTCCCAGCCCAAACTTTGGCAGTTTTTTTTTTTTTTTTAATTTGAGAGAGATTGAGGAAGAGATAGAGAATGGGCGCATCAGGAACTCTCAGCCCCTGTGAACGAACTCCAGACGTGTGCGCCCCCTTGTGTGCATATGCAACATTGCGCGCTTGCACACTTTTGCGTCTGGCTAAATGTGGGTCCTGGAGATTCGAATGGGAGTTCTTTGGCTTTGCAGGCAGGTGCCTTAACTGCTAAGCCGTCTCTCCAGCCCAAACTTTGCTATTTTTAAGGTTTGTGACTCACATTTGCAAACACTTTCGACCGGCTTACACACATAGGAGTGGGTCTCACTTTCAGTGTATGGTGGTTCCCTGCCATGACTGACAAAAATCATGGGGAGTGTCTTATTTTACTTGCTGGCGTGTTTCTGAAAGAGGAGTGCTAAGGCTCATGACTTAAGAGGGCTGATGGTTTAGAGTGTTTTCTGGAACAACAAGAAGAGAAAAAGGGGCTTACCCATCCTGGAGAGGGTTTGCTTATGAAAAGCCTGCCCACAGGGTGCTGGGGAAGAGAGACTGGAGGCCTCAGGCGTCCATCAGCATAACAGGGTACTTACCAAGCCTTCAGGCATTGCACAGGATTCAGATGAGGGGTTTATTTACTGTAATGTAAAGCATCTTCGGGGACCATTGGACACAGACACCAGCAATTAACTCAATCTAAGAATTACAATTCTTGCAATTAATAGAGCGCCAGTCCAACACTCTAATTACAAATCCGGCCCCAAAGGCCAGTCCAACAGGGAGCAGGGACTTCTAATTAGGAAGGACCTTCAACACTGATTTAGAATTGAGAGGTGGAGGGTCACACCGGGAACACACTGATCTGCACAGTGTTGCCCTGCAGAAGGCATGTCACAGACAAATGGTGCTCACCTGGGACCGGGAGGCTTCATTTGCTCTGTGCACAAGAACTCTAGGATAACAAGGTCCCTGTTCCGATTTCCAATCCGTCTGTTTACCCCAGGTCGCCTGCTGTGGCAGGCATCCACAGAGCCCAGGGTGAGCCTGTCCAGGATGGGAACCTGGGGCACACAGAGAGGGATCCAGTGGATTTGGGTTCTCCTGGGGAATCTTCCCCCAGACTCCTCACAGGCTGAGCTTGATTCGTGAACTTTTCTCGCCCTTTACCTTTGCTGAGGTAGCTGCTCATGCCTCCGTGACGTTTCTAATGCTGGTTCTTAGGCCTGGGAGGGTTCTCATCAGCATTAGCCACTGACCCACCTCCTGTGCTCCAGCGCAGGGAGAGGCTCCCCGGCCACCAGAACACAGAACCCGGGGCGGGCACAAGCAGCGTCCACAAAGCGGGGCTCTCTCCTGTCCACAGACCAATGTTTTCCTTCCTTTCCTATGCCGCCTCCATCGTCTCATCATTTGTGAATCTCAAACAGCGTCTCCCTGTCCACAGACCCAATGTTTTCTCCTCTCCTCTCCTTCTCCTCTCCTCTCCTTTCCTCCCCTCCCCCTCCCCCCCCTCCATCCTCTCCTCATCTCCTCTTCTCTCTCAAACCCTCCTCCTCTCCCTCTTCTCCTCCCCTCCCCCCCCTCCCCTCCCCTTCCCTCCCCCCTCCCCCTCCCATCCTCCCCTCCCGTCCCCTTCATTCCCCTCTCCCCTCCCCTCCTCCCCTCCTCCCCTCCCCTCCTCCCTCCCCTCCTCCTCCCCTCCCTCCCCTCCCCTCTCCTCTCCTCTCCCTCTCCTCTCCTCTCCTCCTCCTCCTCCCCTCCCCTCCCCTCCCCTCCCCCTCCTCCCCTCCCTCCCTCCCCTCTCCTCCTCCCCCTCCCTCCCTCTTCTCCTCCTCCTCCCCCCCCTCTCCTCTCCTCCCCTCCCCTCCCCTCCCCCCCCCCTCCTCCCCTCCCCTCCCCTCCCCTCTCTCTCTTCCTCCTCCCCTCCCCTCCTCCCCTCCCCTCCCCTCCCCTCCCCTCCTCCCTCTCCTCCCTCCTCCCTCCCTCCTCTTTTTTTCTCCTCTCCTCCTCTCTTTATCCTCTCTCCCCCGTCTCTATAAGGAGCTGCTAGTCGTCCTTCAGAGCCCCTTGCAGAGCTCTTCCCCTCTGGGAACTTTGCCTTCCCCCCTGGGTTGGTCATCTCAAAGTGTGCTTCATGTGTGTGGGCATGACAGAGTGTCACATAGTTTCAGGCTTTCTTTCTTTCATTGTTTTTTTTTTTGTTTGTTTGTTTGTTTTTGTTTTTGTTTTCTGAGGTAGAGTCTCACTCTAGCTGAGGCTGACCTGGAATTTACTGTGTAGTCTCAGGGAGGCCTCGAACTCTTGGCAATCCTCCTATCTCTGCCTCCCAAGTGCTGGAATTAAAGGCATGTGCCACCATGCCCAGCCCTCTATCATTGTTTTTTTTTTTTTTGGGGGAGAGAGACACAGAGAGAGACAGAGAGAGAGGGAGAGGAAGACAGAGATGGGCGCGCCAGCAGCTGCTGTGAACGAAATCCAGATGTGTGCGCCCCCTTGTGGTCAAGTGCGGCATTGTGCCCTTGCGTCACTTTGCATTTGGCTAAATGTGGGACCCGGAGATTGGAACGGCTGGAGATTGGAACCAGCGTTCTTAGGCTTAGGAGGCAGGTGCCTTAACCGCTAAGCCATCTCTCCAGCCCTCTTTCATTGTTTTTTATTTTATTTTATTTTATTTTATTTTATTTTATTTTATTTTATTTTATTTTATTTTATTTATTGTTTTGATTTTTCGAGGCAGGGTTTCACTCTTGTCCAGGCTGACTTGGAATTCACTGTGTCTTCTCAGGGTGGCCTTGAACTCAAGGCGATCCTCCTACCTCTGCCTGCTTAAAGGCATGTGCCACCACGCCCGGCTTCATTGTTTTTTAGTGCATGGGTGTGAGGTACCTCAAGTGTTGTTCCTCAGGAATGCCATCTACCTGTTTTGGGGAGAGGGTCTCTCACTGGCCTGGAGCTAGACTGGCTAGCCATGGTACCCCAAGAAACAGATCCCCTGCTATGGAATTACAGACAAGTGCCACCGTGTCCAGCCGTTTATGTAGATGCTGGAGATTGAACTCAGGTCCTCATGCATGTGAGGAAAATACTTAACCGATTGAGTCATCTTTTCAGTCACAGTATGAAGGCTTCTTAAGTGTCTGGCCTTCTTTTGCTCTTTTTTATTTTTTTTAAATTTTTTATTGACAACTTCCATAATTATAGACAATAAACCATGATAATTTCCTCCCCCCTCACTTTCCCCTTTACAACTTCACTCTCCATCATATCTCCTCCCCCTCTCAATGAGTCTCTCATTTATTTATTTTTATTGACAACTTCCATAATTGTAGACAATAACCCATGGTAATTCCCTCCCTCCCCCACTTTCCCCTTTGAAACTCCACTCTCCATCATATCCCCTCCATCTCTCAATCAATCTCTCTTTTATTTTGATGTCATAATCTTTTCCCCCTGTTATGATGGTCTTGTGTAGGTAGTGTCTGGCACTGCGAAGTCATGGTTATTCAGGCCATTTTGTGTCTGGAGGAGCACGTTGTAAGGAGTTCTACCCTTCCTTTGGCTCTTACATTCTTTCCTTCACCTCTTCTGCAATGGACCCTGAGCCTTGGAAGGTGTGATAGAGATGTTTCAGTGCTGAGCACTCCTCTGTCACTTAAAAAAATATATTTTATTTATTTGAGAGAGAGAAAGGGGGAGAGAGAGAGAGAGGGAGAGAGAGAGAGAGAGAGAGAGAGAGAGAGAGAGAGAGAGAAGAAGAAGAAGAAGAGGAGGAGGAGGAGGAAGAGGAGGAGGAGGATGAGGAGGGAGAGGAGAATAGTGCTCCAGGGCCTCCAGCCATTGCAAATGAACTCCAGGTGCATGTGCCCCCTTGTGCATCTGGCTTACGTGGGTCCTGGAGAATCGAACTGGGATCCTTTGGCTTTGCAGGCAAATGCCTTAACTGCTACACCATCTCTCCAGCCCCACTCTGTCACTGTGGTGCCTTCTGAGTCATCCCAAGGTCACTGGCATCTGAAGAGAAGCTTTTCTAATCAAAAGTAAGAGTAGCATTCATATATGGGTGTGAACATTAAGAAAAGTGCTTAGTGGGCAGTTTGGTGAGCATAGTATATTCATTTAGCCAGACACCAGCAGATGTTACACCCCCAGGGCTCATGACCCCCTGTTGTAGGTTTTCAGCATCAGGGATATATTCCCTCCCATGGAGCAGGCCTCCAGTCCAATTAGAGAGTGGTTGGTTCCGCCATAACAGACATGCCACTACTGCACCCATTGGCTCATTTGGCCTGGCTGGCCAAATTTAAGGCTTGCAGTGTCCACTGTTGAGTATCTCCCCTGGTGATTTCTCTCCCTCCCATTGAACTTCATGCAGTGTAGCTTTTTCCAGCTTTCTTTCAGCTGGTCTACATGGAGGAGGCTTTCAGCTCAGCTCCAGCAGGATTTCTCAGTGACCTTGCAGTCCAAGTATGTAGAGTCTTCAGCAATAGGGTCTTACCATCTATTCCTGGTGGGAAACTAAGAGCTTTGGCAATGGCCTGTAATGTTTTGGGGGTATCCATAACCTTCCTGGCCAACAACTCACTGGACAGATACCATCCTCTGGCACTGAAAATTTTCTAGTAACGATCTATGGCCTCTGAGTGTTCATTGTCCAGGAAAGTAGGTTTCCATATGACTTATTTCTTTCTATCTATCTATCTATCTATCTATCTATCTATCTATCTATCTATCTATCTATGTATCTATCTATCTGTCTGTCTATATTTTGGCTTTTTGAGGTAGGGTCTCACTCTAGCTCAAGCTGACCTGGAATTCACTCAATATTCTCAGGGTGGCCTTGAACTCATGGTGATCCTCCTACCTCTGCCTCCCAAGTGCTGGGATTAAAGGTATGTGCCATCAGCCTGGCAATCCATATATATATATATATATATATATATATATATATATATATATTTTTTTTTTTTTTTTTTTTTTTGGTTTTTCGAGGTAGGGTCTCACTCTGGCCCAGGCTGACCTGGAATTAACCATGTAGTCTCAGGGTGGCCTTGAACTCATGGAGATCCTCCTACCTCTGCCTCCCGAGTGCTGGGATTAAAGACGTGGGCCACCATGCCCGGCTAATCCTTTTATATTTTGATTAGCCCTCCCTCCACCTTTCTTTTACTCAATCTCTTCCCCTGACCTCCCTTATGCCTTTTTACCCCCATTAATCTGTTCTTCTACTTACATATATACAGTACCATCCTATTAAACCCCCTCCTTCTCTTTCTGTTCCTTTTATATCCCCTTTCTAGCTTACTGGCCTCTGCCACTGAGTTTATTCCTACTCACATAGAAGTCCAATCATTTGTAGTTAGGATCCACATATGAGAGAGAACACATGACCTTTTTTTTGAGGTAGGGGTTCACTCTAGCCCAGGCTGACCTGGAATTCACCATGTAGTCTCAGGGTGGCCTTGAACTCACGGTGATCCTCCTACCTCTGCCTCCCAAGTGCTGAGATTAAAGGTCTGCACCACCACACCTGGCCTTATTATTTTTTTAAAATACTTTATATCTATTTATTTATCCATTTGAGAGAGAGAGACAGACAGAGAGAAAGAATGGGTGAACCAGGGCTTCCTGCCACTGCACAGGAACTCTAGATGCATGCACCACCATGTGCATCTGGCTTACACGGGTCTTGGGGAGATGAACCCAGGTCCTTAGGTTTTGCAGGCTAGCACCTTAATTGCTAAGCTATCTCTCCAGCCCAGTCTCTCTTTTATTTTGATGTCATTATCTTTTCCTCCTAGTATGAGTGTCCTGTGTAGGTAGTGCCAGGCACTGTGAGGTCATTTTGTGTCTGGAAGCGAGTGTTGAAGTTATCCTACCCTTCCTTTGGCTCTTACGTTCTTTCCGCCACCTCTTCCGCAATGGACCCTGAACCTTGGAAGATGTGATAGAGATGTTTCACTGCTGAGCACTCCTCTGTCACTTCTCAGCACCATGGTGCCTTCTGAGTCATGCCTTCTTTTACTCATTTTTTTTTGTTGTTGTTGTTTACAAGGTAGGGTCTCAAGCTGGTCATGGTGGCGCACGTCTTTAATCCCAGCATTTGGGAGGCAGAGGTAGGAGGATCACCATGAGTTCGAGGCCACTCTGAGACTACATAATGAATTCCAGGTCAGCCTAGGCCAGAGTGAGACCCTACCTCAACGCCCCCCCCCCCAAAACAAAACAAAACAAAACAAGGAAGGGTTTCACTCTAGCCCAGGCTGACCTGGAATTCACTGTGTAGTCTCAGGGTGGCCTCGATCTCATGGTGATCCCCCTACCTCTGCCTCCCATGTGCTGGGATTAAAGGCGTGTGTCACCACGCTCTGCAATCCCTTCTTTTATTCTTGAACTCACAATTGGGACTCATTAAAGCTTTCTCAAGGCTCTGGAGTTGCAAACAAGAGACATAGCCAATGCTGTGCCCCATGGTTACTTCCCAGGGGCTTCTAGACACCCGGGACCCCACAGCAGCACCAGCAGACAATGGAACAATGCCCTGAGGAACTGTCAAGAGGAAAATCTAATGAAGGAACACAGACCTTCAGCCAGAGACCTAGGGCACATGTCATGGCCCCAAGGGTGTCTGACTCCCAGAGACAGCATGAGAATAAGCACTGGGCAACTGTTTTCATCTGTTCCTGCGCTGGGCACTGGGGGCTGTGGGCAGTAGGTGCCACTCTGGGCTGATCTCACTTACTCTCACCTTTGCTGGAAACAGATTGGCCTGGGAGAGACAGTGAAGACACCTCAGGCGTGTTCAGGGGTGGGCGGGACAGCCATGGCAGTGAGCGAAGACTAAAATGCTCCTGGGGGGGGGCATCTGGCTCCCAGTGAGATACTCATGGTCTTGAAGGTAAATGAATTTATGAAAGCATATATAAATATGAAAGCATATATAAATATGGAAGCATATATATATGCCGGGCATGGTGGCGCACGCCTTTAATCCCAGCACTTGGGAGCAGAGGTAGGAGGATCACCATGAGTTCGAGGCCACCCGAGACTACATGGTGAATTCCAGGTTAGCCTGGGCTAGAGTGAGACCGTACCTCAAAAACCAAAACAAAGAATATATATTCATTCTTTGAGGTAGCCCAGGCCAACCTGGAATTCACTATGTTCAAGGGTGGCCTTGAACTCATGGCAATCCTCCTACCTCTGCATTCCTAGTGCTAGGATTAAAGGCATGTGCCACCATTCCTGGCTTAAAAAAATTTTAATTACTCACTTGCAAGCAAAGAGAGATACAGAACACACCAGGACCTCCTGCCACTGCAAATGAACTCCAGATGCATGCACCACTTTGTGCATCTGGCTTTATGTAGGTACTGGGGAATTGAACATGGGCCATCAGGCTTTGCAAGCAAGCACCTTAAGCTAAGCTATCTCTCCAGCCCTAGAAATGGGCTTCTTAAGGGCTGTGGCATCAGAGTGGCCTTTGGAATGGCTAATTGGGCTTCATGGGGAGACAGAGATGGACAAGAACACATATGGATTGTCAAATACCTACTTCCCCTCACAAAGTCAGCCCCGGGGTCTCTGCTGCATTGCAGACCTCGCTTGGGTTACGGAGTTCCTCTGGAGTCTGCAATGGCTGCCCAGCTCTTTCTACCAGGCTGGGACACATGCAGTCAAGGCCATGTGCAGAACAGCCATCTACTGCATGGCTGCCATGTCTTTCTTCCTTCACCCTGCCCCTTGCCATCTGCCTGTGAGGTCACCCACCGCCTTGAAGCTGGCCACTTGAGATTCTTCCTACTTGGTGTCCCCCACAGGGCTGCACACCTGCTCTTGTCACCCTGGAAGCCCCTCCGCCTCCCGCCCAGGACCATGCTCTTGGGAATTTGGGTGACTTGAAGAGACTGCTCAGAGCTGAGAGTTATCACTTCTGTCTGCTGGGAACAGTGACCACTGCCAAGACCCCACCCTGAAAAGGAGAGGACTAGTGCTTCTCGGATTGCCTTGTCCCTTCCCAGGGGGACAGCTCTGGAGGGTGACTCCTGTCCCAGTGTCCTCGGCAGATGTGTTCTACAGACTCTGGGCAAGAACACGGACCCCAAAGCCTTCCTCTTCCCTCAGTCATTTACGCCGTCAACACGGAAGGAATATTTGCCATGTGCCCCATGCTGTGATGCCTCTCGGGTACCAGGTGGACAGTCACAGGTCCTGTTGTGAGGGGCTGCCAGCCCAGCGGAGTGTCAGAGCATGGGAGCAGAGTCCAAGAATCAGACCCGAGGAAGCTTGGTTCAGGGGAAAGGTGGCCAGGGAGTGATGGTGTCACATCTGAGAAAACAGCTAAAGTGACACATGGCAAGTGTGTGTGTGTGTGTGTGTGTGTGTGTGTGTAGTGTGAATGGTGACCCTGTGTGCGTGTGTAAGGATGAATGCATGTGTGTATGTATGTATGTATAAAGGCACCAGGGTATATATGTGTGTGCATTGTGAATGTGTGTACATACGTGGGGGTTGCATGCAGGTACGCATATGAGCATATGTGTTTATGTATATGAGCATGCCTTAGACATGTCTGTACATATGCATGTAAGAGTATTTGTGTGCTCAGTATATATGTGTATGTATATGTGTAATTAGCCCCCACATTTACATGTGTGTAAGAATATGCATGTATGTCAGTGCGCATTGTCTTATACATGTCTGTTCATATGCATCTGAATGTAACTGTATCAGTATATACATGTGTGCATATGTGAGTGTGTGGAAGGGTGTGTTGGGCATCTGAATGTAACTGTATCAGTATATATATGTGTGCATATGTGAGTGTGGGGAAGAGGTGTGTTGGGTGGTAGAGACATAAGATGGTGGTGGACATAGGCTGGCATTTTGGGGTATTGAGTGAGGGGTGCAGGGTAACAGGGTGGGAATGGTTAGAGTCCCTTTGCTCCTTGGAGACCTCCTGAAGACAGTGACCAAGTCTGTGGGTCTAGGGGCATCAATGGTCTGAGTAAGAGGGTGACATTTTCTTCCTTCACCCTGCCCCTTGCCATCTGCCTGTGGTCACCACCGCCTTGAATGCCTTTAATTCTTCAGTGTCCCCACAGGGCTGCACACACTGCTCTTGTCACCCTGGAAGCCCCTCCGCCTGGACCATGGGAATTTGGGTGACTTGAAGAGACTGCTCAGAGCTGAGAGTTAACTTCTGTCTGCTGGGAACAGTGACCCTGCCAAGACCCCACCCTGAAAGGAGGACTAGTGCTTCTCGGATTGGTCCCTTCCCAGGACAGCTCTGAGGTGACTCCTGTCCCAGTGTCTCGGCAGATGTGTTCTACAGTCTTGAGAACCTGAACCCAAAGCCTTCCTCTTCCCTCGATCAAAATCAACACGGAAGAATATTTGCCATGTACTTGTGCTGTGATGCCTCTCAGGTACCAGGTGGACCTGTCAAGATCCTAGGGCTGCCAGCCCAGTCAGAGCATGTCAGTGGAAGGGAGGTGGCCAGGGGTGATGGTGTCACATCTGAAAAACAGGTCCATTGTGTGTGTGGGTGAATGGTGACCTGTGTGCGTGTGTAAGGATGAATGCATGTGTGTATGTATGTATGTATAAAGGCACCAGGGTATATATGTGTGTGCATTGTGAATGTGTGTACCGTGAGGGTTGCATGCATGTCCACTGAGGAGCTTGAATGAGCATGCCCATGTCTGTACATATGCATAAGAGTATTTGTGTGCTCAGTATATATGTGTATGTATATGTGTAATTAGCCCCCCATTTACATGTGTGTAGAATATGCATGTATGGTCGCATTGTCTTATACATGTCTGTTCATATGCATCTGAATGTAACTGTATCAGTATATACATGTGTGCATATGTGAGTGTTTTTTTCTGAATGTAACTGTATCAGTATATATATTTGCATATGTAGGTGTGGAAGTGGTTGGGCATCAACTGTATCAGGTGCCAGGTGTTGGGTGGTAGAGACATAAGATGGTTGAATAGGCTGGCATTTTGGGGTATTGAGTGTAGGGTAACAGGGTGGGAATGGTTAGAGGCTAGCCTGACAAAGTCTGTGTCTAGGGGCATCAATGGTCTGAGTAGGAGTCATTAGCTGGGCATGGTGGCACATGCCTTTAATCCCAGGACGTGGGAGGCAGAGGTAGGAGGATTGTCATGAATTTAAGGCCACCCTGAGACTACATAGGGAATTCCAGGTCAGCCTGGGCTAGAGAGTGGGTCTCTGTCTTGAAAAATTAAAAAGCCAACAAACAAATCAAAAAAGAGGGCCATGCAGTCAGGGAAGGTGCAAGATCCCACTCCCTGACTGTGGCTGGGGCATTTCACGAAAGTCCATTTCGGTGGTGGGCCGAGAAGACCCACACCTGTGGCCGGGAGGGTCCATGTCACAGCCTGAAAGAAACACTGAAAAATGTTTGGCAGCCCTTGGTCTACTCTTTCTTTCTTTCTTTCTTTTTTGGTTTCACGAGGTAGAGGTCTCACTCTGTCCAGGCTGACCTGGAATTCACTGTCTCCTCAGGTGGCAATCCTCACACCTCTGGTGCAGGATTAAAGGGCGCCACCACACCCAGCTTGATCCTGCTCTTTTCTTTCCACATTTGTACAATCTTTACCAACTGTGGACAAACCTGCACTGCTGTGTGGCAGCCTGGGTTTCTGTCTCCTGGAACCTCTGTCCTCAGGTGACCCTGGGCAGGGAGGGGACAACCTCCCATGCAAGCCTCCAATATCTTCCTCACTGTGGGAAACCCACCACAGGGTTCTTTTCAAAACTAAAGTCTGGATTTTTGAACAAACTCTTTTTGTGGGAATAATTTCTATATTCCCAAGTATTTGTGGGTTCAGATTTGCACAGTTAATTGTACTTACAAGTGCCTCCTTGAGGGCACCATTAGTCACTGGCAACTCATTCTAAAGGCACCAGAGGCTAATTGTACCCCCAAGTGAGAGGTTTCAGGTGTAATTAATTATTCTTTAATTATTAAATTTATTATTCATTGGTTGGATGCTTAGAGTTGTGCTTGGATGAACTTGCCGGCGGGAGGCTGGCTGTGATGCTGAGGCCTGTGCCGCCCTCGGAGCTAACCTCTGCCAAGGAGATGTGTGCAGAGCCATCCAGGGTTTGCTGGCTGCCTGGATCAGTGTGGGAACTCCCCCAAGTGACAGTACTGAGCTGGCTCAGAAAGCTTGTGGCCTAAAAGGACCCCTGGCAGAGGGAAAGAGCTGGGGTCTGAAGTCCGACTCACTCAATGGTCCGGTGTGACCTGGAGGAGCGTACCCTTCTCTGGGCCTCACATATAGGAGATAATAGTGCTGCCCAACTTCCTTTACTGTGTGGAGGGAGAGAGACCGTGTCCCACTGTACTTGGTCTACAGCTGGGCCACATGCCGTGGGCTTGTAGCAGATGCCAGGCCCCTTGAGAAACACTACCATGGGTGACCTGGAAAAGGACTTTGCAGTGGTGAGAACCAGATGTTCGTGTCTTTTGTAGCCAACCCAGGAGGGCCGCATTGCATGTCCAGAGTGGTGACAGAGCCGCAGGGCGAGCTGATGGGTGGTCCTCGTCTCCTCGGACTTCTGCATGTCTTAGTTTTTCATGGTTTCAATTTTCATAATGTGCCACATTGAAATGAAGGCATGAGGACACTGAGCGTGCTTCCAGGCAGCTATGTGTGTCTGCTTGTGCACAGCCAGTTCTCCTTCAAGGACAAGTCTGTGTGTGCATGCATGTGTGTGTGCACATGTGTGATGTGTAGAGGATAGAGGATAACCTTAGGTGTAGTTCCTCAGATGCCATCCTTTATTCTTTTTTTAAAAAATATTTTATTTTTATTTATTTGACAGAAAGAGGCAGAGGGAGAGAGAGAGAGAGTGAGAGAGAAAGGGAATGGGCGCGTCAGGGCCTCCAGCCACTGCAAACGAACTCCAGACACATACACCACCTTGTGCATCTGGTTTGTGTGGGTCCTGAGGCATCGAACTTGGGTTCTTTGACTTTGCAGACAAGCACCTTAACCACTAAGCTATCCCTCCAGGCCCCATCCTTTATTCTTTTTTTTTTTTTTTTTTGAGGTAGGGTCTCACTCTGGTCCAGGCTGACCTGGAATTCACTATGTAGTCTCAGGGTGGCCTTGAACTCACAGCAATCCTCCTACCTCTGCTTCCTGAGTTCTGGGATTAAAGGCATGCGCCACCATGCCCGGCTCCTTTATTCTTTTAAGATAGGACTCCGAGTGACCTGAAATTTTCCAAACAGGCTAGACTGACTGGCCAGTGAATACCAAGGTTCCTCCTGTCTCTGTCTCCCCAGTGCTGGGATTATAGGCATCATCATGCCTGGCTCTTTGTTATGTGGGTTCTGGGGATCCAACTCAGGTCCTCATGCTTCCAAGGTGAGCTCTTCACTGACTAAGCCATCTCCCCAGCTTAAGGGCAAGTGTTGACCTTTCTCCCCCTTCCTCTCACCTTGCCCTGCTGCTTCCATAAGCACCATTCAGCCTTCTCTGATGCCATGAGTGGCACATATTATGGGCTTGCTCAGGCCCATTGTTTCCTTCAACTTGACTGCCTGGGAACTGGGGAATTAAACCAAGGCCAGCAGGCTTTGCAAGCAAGTGTCTTTAAGTACAGAGCCATCTCCTCAGCTCCTGATTTTATGCTTTTTTGTTTGTTTGTTTGGTTGGTTTTTCAAAGTGGGGACTGATTGAATCGACTGACCTCTGAATTCACTATGCCTGATTTTATGTTTTAGTCTCAGACTGGCCTGGAACTCACTGCTGAGTTTGAGGTCCTGGGCTTCTACCTCTGCCTACAGTATGGTGTGCTGGGATCAAGATGATGTGCCACCACTAGCCGGCCTGATTTTCACAGCATCACAGAGTTTTTAGTTCTGGAAATGAGCAAGAGACTCAGCCTGACTGGTGGCGCTAATATAATTTTTACATATATATGCATTTAATCCCAACGCCCGTGTGTGTGTGTGTGTGTGTGTGTGTGGTGGGAGGTAGGGTCTGCTTGTTTCAGCCGACCTGGAATTCACAAGTTTGAGGATCCTCAGCCTGGGCTGGTTTGAAAGAGTGATGCCCGCAGTTTTCAATATTGCAGGTGGCTCCTCTCATAATTTCATCTGATGTGGCTACTGTCTGAGTGAGATAGCACTTGGAAAGTGGAGGCAAGATGATCAGAAATTCAAGGTCATCCTTATCTATATACATAGAAGGTTCAAGGCTAGCCTGGGCTACATGAGACTTTAATTCACAGCATCACAGAGAATGATTCAAACAACATCCATGACACGGTTTGTTCTGGAAATGAAACATGGCTGGTCCCACAGATGCCTCCTTCCTGCCACGCTCCTGCACCTCTCCTTTCCACTTCTGCCCAGAGGGGAGCACGGACGTGACTTTGCTGTGTGTCCTTTCTAGACCATGTTAACACTTCTACTACATATATGTGCATTCTGAGATACTTCATTGTCTGTATGGTTTTGTGTGTGCGTGTGTGTGTGTGTGTGTGTGTGTGTGTGTGTGTGTGTGGTTTTTCGAGGTAGGGTCTTGCTTTAGCCCAGGCTGACCTGGAATTCACTCTGTAGTCTCAGGATGGCCTTGAACTCATGGTGATCCTCCTACCTCTGCCTCCCGAGTGCTGGGTTTAAAGACGTGTGCCACCATGCCCGGCAGTTTTGAAAATATTGCAGGTGACGTTCCTCTGCAACATAATTTCATCTGCATCTATGTGGCTGTGAGCACTGTCCTTGATGTGCGCAGATTCAGGTCCGTGGCTGGATGAGGTGACTAGGGTCTCCGCTGCCTGAGAGACTATCTACAGAGCCCAAGTGTCCAAGGACCGGCCCTACTGACCACTTCAGAGTTGTGTTAGGAGCCCGAGCTGCAGAAGCCAACACCCTACTAATGTCAGCTGAATAGAAATTCATTGACTGCTAGACAGTTCCCATCACTGCAGGGAAGCTAGAGAAACTTCCGGTCTAAGGACACACACGAACAGACTGTTGCAGGAGTCTGGAGAGCAGGAACGAAGCCCAGGCAAACACCTCTCGTTTTATCACTTCCTTCAAGTCGCAAGGTCACCAAGAAAAACACCTTATTCAAGGACTACTTGGGAAGGAGAGAGGGATGGGGGTAGGGAGAGGAGACAAAAGAAGGTAATAGGCCGGGCGGTGGTGGCACACGCCTTTAATCCCTTTAATCTCGGGAGGCAAAGGGAGGAGGATCTCGGAGAGTTCGAGGCCAGCCTGAGACTGCATAGAGAATTCCAGGTCAGCCTGGGCTAGAGCAAGACCTTACCTTGAAAAACAAACAAACAGACAAACAAACAAACAAACAAAAAGAGGGTAATGGGAGGGCTTACAACCAAATGATAGTATATTTATGTATTGAAATTCTCAATTTAAAATATTTAGAAAAGCCGGGCGTGGTGGCGCATGCCTTTAATCCCAGCACTCGGGAGGCAGAGGTAGAGAGGTAGGGCTACAGTGAGACTCTACCTCGAAAAACCAAAAAAAACCAAAAAACAAAAACAAACAACAACAACAACAACAACAACAAAAAAACCCCAAAAAATATTTAGAAAAAGTTGGGCGTGGTGGTGCATGTGTTTAATCCCAGCACTTGGGAGGCAGAGGTAGGAGGATCTCCATGAGTTTGAGGCCACCCTGAGACTACATAGTGAATTCCAGGTCAGCCTGAGCTAGAGTGAAACCCTACCTCGAAAAACCAAAAAAAAAAAAAAATCTGGAGTTCATTCACCCATCCTCTCTCTCTCTCTCTCTCTGTCTCTTTTTCTCGGGTAAATAAATAAATAATTTTTTTTAAAAAGACCCCACAACAACAACGAAAGGGTCCAATGCTCAGAAGCAGGCCCAGCTTCAGGTGTGGCTGGATTCGGGACTTGCTGGTATCACTCACTCTTTCCCCAGGGTTGTCTTCACCCTGGTGTTGGCACAGTGAGGCCTGCGGTTCCTGCTTCCCTGGCTCTCGGCTTTCTCAGTGGAGAGGAATCGTGCTATGGCCTTCCCAGTGACAGACTTGCTGCATTTCCTTGGCTCTGATTGGGTCGTGGGTACACTTCTGAGCTAATCGCTATTACCAAAGGAATACATTCATCTCTTTGGCAATGCCTGGTCACATGCTCTTCACCAGGAATTCTATCTGAAGTGCAAGATAGACAGGGAACAGACAGTTTCTGGAGGCAGATATGGGGCAATGCCCTGTTGGCAAGAAAACAACAAAATTTTCACTTTCAGAAGCAAATACATGAATAAACCAGAAAAACGATGTATAGAATCCCACAGGGCAGCAGTAGGCTATCCTGGGCTGGGGAAGGAAGGGCCAGGAAGCTCTGCTAGACCACCCGTGGGTGAGCAAACAGCTGCCACCTTCGTCCCCGACTCACCTGGAGCCCGACAGTGTGGGCGTGCAGGCGGGCGGGTGCTGCACCCCCTCTCTTGTGACTTGCCTCCCTTCCTTGACTGTCAAATGATTAACTGAGCCACACACTACATTTTCCTAGGATTAGCCCCTCAGATGAATTATATGAATAATAAAGTCTCAATATTTTTCATTCAGCAATTAATCTTGGTGAGCCTGAAACTTCCTTAAAAGTGCCGGTGCGCTGACTGGAATCCAATCATTGGCTGTGCGTAGATCAGCCCCGTGGGGAGCTGTGGACACGTCTCATAACCTGGGATCTTCTCCACATTAAGCTTTAGGGGGACCAGAATCTCAAGGCAGTGAGCATGCCTGGCTGTCGGGTTTTTCACTTTGATTTTGGGTGGACAAACCTCAGATCAGGTTTAACATTCACAAGAAATGTTTTGTTTTTATTTTATTTTATTTTATTTTATTTTATTTTATTTTATTTTATTTTATTTTATTTTATTTTATTTTCTGTTTTCCTCACCAGAGGAAAGAGATGATCGAAAAAAAAAATAGTTCATAAACCCAAACTGGTCATTATTAAAGTGGCAAAAACACAGTGCTTACTCGTAGAATAGTTAACGTTAAATTAAAAACCATAACTTATCTCCAAGACACTCCATTTAGTACATCTGAGGTTAAATATGGTTCAGAGAAGCCCTTTCAGTTAAATTGTTCTTCCTTCTCTCTGCTAAGCTGTATTAAACATAATTTCCTGAAAAGTAACCGAGATCATTACTCTGTTTGCAAATGAATACTATGTTATTAAAAATAGGAAATATTTGCTGGGAGTTTTGCAGAACTTTGCGTTTTTACAGAGAACCTGCTGTGGGCCCAGGCTCTGACTATCTGGCTAGTAGGATTACCTAGCTGCATGGGCTGGGGGGTTGTCCAAGTCAGCCTTTATTCCTGGGCTTTTCCCAAGGCCCTCTGTCCTCCTGCGGTGACTCCAATGTCCCCTTAGCTGGAGAGCTCCAGCCTGCAAGCTCGAGTTGGGTTTAAGTTGTTTATTGACTTTGTGGGTTGTCGTTCCTGCTACATAAACTGTCTTTATGGTCTTCGCTGGCTTTTATCTCTCTTCATCCTTTCAGGAAGCCCCGTTACAGTTTTAGTCACGGGAAGGTAAGGCTGGAGGTCACCACTGCTGTCCAGCCACCGTCATAGAAATGACAAGCACGTAGGCCAACCTCTAAATGGATGCTTGGGATGAAGCACATGGCTGGCAAGTGAGAGACTGTCACCGTCCCAGGCCACAGTCCTGCAGTCAGTGATAGGACCAGTGGTGCTATGGAAGGTCCTGCTGAGGGGACTATGTGGCCAGGCTCTGGTCTCCTAGAAGGGGCAGTCTCCCAGCCAGTCAGTGCTAACCAGAGCCTCCTGTGTAGGGGAGTAGGTGTGATATTCAGCCTACAGGGGGCGCTGTTGCCAGAGGGATGGCCCAGGGACCACATGGTATTTCCCGGCAGAAAAGGGTGGTGGAGCCCTCCCTGACCAGGAGTAGACTGGATGATGTGTGGCTGGATGCTCAGGCCACGGGGAGTCACCTGAATGTAGAGACATGGGAGGAAACATCTCAATTTGCAGGGGGAACTCTGAAGATGAGCATAATGTGTGGTCTTTTCAGAGCCGTCTAAGCCATTCCACAAAATGTTGCACCATCCCAGAGGGCTCGCTGTCCCCTGGGAACAGAGTGAGTTGCTCCCAGGCAGGATTCCAGTTTAGAAGCCACGGCTTGGCTGGGGGGAAGGAGAGTGCGGGTTGGGGGGGGGAGGGCTGGGAGTTGCAGGCATCTGAGAGTCCCAGTTTGTTCAGGCCTGTGGGACCAAGTGGGAAGTTCTTGCCATCTCTGTCCAGCTTCCTGGGCCTGACTGTGAAACAGAGGCAGGTTTTACTGTAAATAATCAGTCTAATCCGTATATAGCAGTAAACACTGATCTGTCTACCTGCAAGGAAAACACCAGCCAGATGAGATCGGGTGAGTTCAGGGTGGTATACCCGTAGAAAAAAACACCAGACAGAAAACATTCAAAAAGGCCCTATTTGCACCCCAACACTGTACCTGTCTCCCTAAACTCTTGCCAACACCTGATGTTATTTAAAAATGTGTGTCACTGTGATGAGTAAAAAGAGAATGTCTCAAATTCATCTTTCCTTTTAGGAATCATTATTATTAATTATTGGTTTTTCGAGGTAGGGTCTCACTCTAGCTCAGGCTGACATGGAATTTACTATGTAGTCTCAGGGTGCCTTAAACTCACAGTGATCCTCCTACCTCTGCCTCCTGAGTGCTGGGATTAAAGAGGTGCACCACTACACTGGCCTGAATTTTTTTTTGTTTTTGTTTTTTCCAGGTAGGGTCTCACTCTAGCTCAGGCTGACCTGGAATCCACTATGTAGTCTCAGGGTGGCCTCAAACTCACAGCGATCCTCCTATCTCTGCCTCCCGAGTGCTGGGTTAAAGGCATGCACCACCACGCCCAGAATTTTTTTTTTTTTTTTTTAATGACAAGATCTCACATCTCACATTGTAGCCCAGGCTGGTCTGGAAGGAACTCACAATGTAGCTAGCCCAAGCTGGCCTTGAGCACACAGTAATCCTTTTGCCTCAGCCTCCCCCCAACTGCTGAATGCTAGGATTGCAAGTGTGAGCCATCCCTCTGGGTGGGCTCTCTGCTTACTAACAAGGTACTATGGCTTTTCATTTGCTGTTGGGGCGTTTGCCTTCTCTGATTTGCCTGTTCTTGTTCAGCTCATTTTTCTAAGGAGTTAATCTTGTGTCTCTTGTGAAACGTTTCTTCATATGAACTCATTATTAACACCTTGTCTTTCATGCATGGTGCAATCCTCTTTTTTTTTTTTTTTTCAAGGTAGAGTCGCATTCTAGCCCAGGCTGACCTGGAATTCACTATGCAGTCTCAGGGTGGCCTTGAACTCATGGTGATCCTCCTACCTCTGCCTCCCGAGTGCTGGGATTAAAGATATGCACCACCATGCCTGGGAGTAAACATTTTTTTTTTTATATATGGAAGGGGTGCGAGGGAAGGCAAGAGTCTCCAAACTTGAACTGAAGAGGGAGAATGAAGGAGGGGGCAAGAAAAGAGAGAGGGGAGGGAAGAGGAAGGAGAGGAAGGGAGGGTTATGGCATCTATGATCTATGGTGGACATTCCTAAGTATCAAATCCAATGTGAGGGTCTCTTCCTATGTGCACATTCAGTTCACAATCATTCCAACTGAATTCACGCATTGAACTTGTGGTATCCTGTGTATGACTTCAGAGGAGGCCAGTATTCATTCATGCCTGTGGGTCTGTCTTTTTAATCTGTAAAATGGAAGTGCGCTGACTGATGTGTGCCAGGGAGAATACGAGGTACAAATGGAACGCAAATCTGAGGGCTGGGCTGGGCTGGGCTGGCCTGGTGGTGTAGGCTTGTAATTTCAGCTACTTGGGAGGCCAAGGCAGGAGGATCACAAGTTCAAGACCTGTCTGAACTCCAAAGTGAATTTAAGGTCATTCTGGGCAACTTCGTGAGACTCTGTATCAAAATGAGAACTAAAGGGTTTAAGAGATGGCTCAACGGTTAAAATGCTTGCCTCCAAAGCCTAACTACCCAGGTTTGATTCCCTAGTACCCATGTAAAGCCAGACGTACAAAGTGGTGCATGACATCTTGAGTTCATTTGCAGTGACGAGAGGCCCTGTCGTGCTCATTCTGTGTCTCTCTCTGCTTGCAAATAAATAAATAAAAATAGTTTTTTAAATGGGAGGTAAAAGTGGGCTGGAAAAATGATAGTTCAGTGTGAAAACACTTGACTAATATGTATGAGGCTCGAGTTGGAGTCAATCCACCAAGATCATAAACAGACTCACAATTGAGAGGGGAGGGCACTGGGGAGAGAGTTTAATTAGTGAAGTGCTTGTCTCACAAATGTGAGGATCTGAATTGGATTATAGGGATCTATATGAAAAAGCTGGGCATGGTGGTTGTGCTTTAATCCCAGCACTGGGGCAATAGCTCCTTGGAGTTTGCTGGCTAGCCAGTGTAGACTAATTGGTGAACTCCAGGCTGTCTCCAAAACATCCCTGGATCATGACACAGCTGTCCTCTAGCCTTACACACTCCTGCGCACACACACTTACATCATGCACACATACAAATTGCGGGTGTGTGTGTGTTGGTATTGCTTCATGACTACATGGGTCACAGCATGAACTGAAGGAATTTTCCTGGGAGACACTTATCAGAGGGCTGGCTCTTGGGAAAAGTCCAGAGTTTCCTGACACGTTACTCTTGGATCTTTGGTCGGAAGAAGCTTTGGGATTATAGAAATAAAGTGAGTGTTGTCTGGCATTTACAGAGTTAAATCACAAAGGAAATTCGGAGATTCCAGATGGAGAAGAGCCTCCAGGGGAAGTGTGAAGCTGAGAAGAGCCATCCATTAGGGGCCGCATCTGCCCTCTGCAAGAGCCTCTTCAGGTGTTCCATCAGCGCTTGGGGGTGGGGGGCCGAGAGAAAAACCCCTAGAGATCAATGCTTCTCCACAAGATAAACAGTTAAAAGTACCTGTGCATCTGTACACAGGCTTTGCCTTCTCATGACTGAGGGGAGAAGAGGGAGTCTTGACCATCTTGGGATGGATGTCTACTGAACCAAGCTGGGGAGGCTGCGGTGTTCCACAGATGGGTGAGGAGTTGGGGTTAAGCCAAGGAGCTTAATCACCTGCAAATGTTATTGAGGAATAACCCCAAAGTGATGAGCCCTTCTTTGTAAGAACATCATCCTGGTTATCCCGTTTGTTTTCTATTTTTAGTTTTTGGCAGGTGTGTGTGGAGTGTGCATGCCTGTCTGTATGCATAGTAGTGCACATGTATGTGAAGGTGCTTGTGCACGTGTGCATATGTGGATGGAGTTTGATGACTGGTATCTTCCTCAGTTGCTCTTCATCTTCTTTTAGCGAGAGAGAGAGAGAGAGAGAGAGCGCGACTAAGAGAGAGAGAGAAAGAGAATTGGTGAGCCAGGACCTCAGCCACTGCAATCGAACTCCAGATGCTTGTGCCACGTAGTGGGCACAGGCAACCTTGTGCCTGCCTCACCTTTGTGGGATGGGCTTATGTTCAATCTGGAGAGAGATCCTTTGGCTTCATAGGCAAGCACCTTAACTTCTAAGCCATCTCTCCAGCCCTGCACCTTACTTTTTAAAAAAAGACACTTTAGCGCTGGAGAGAAGGTTTAGTGGCTAAGGCACTTGCCTACAAAGCCTAAGGATCCAGGTTTGAGTCCCCAGGACCCACATAAGCCAGATCCACAAGGTGGCACCTGCATCTGGAGTTCCTTTGTAGTGGCTGCAGGCCCTGGCACAACCCTTCTCTCTTTGTCTCTTCTTCTTTCTCTCTCAAACAAATAAATAAAATATTTAAAAAAGATACTTTAAGCCAGCAGTGGTGGCACACGCCTTTAATCCCAGCACTTGGGAGGCAGAGGTAGGAGTATTACCATGATTTTGAGACTAGAGTGAATTCCAGGTCAGCCTGAGCTAGAGTGAGACCCTACCTGGAAACAAACAAACAACAACAACAACAAAAAGATACTTTAAAACTTTTGGAAGCTGGGTGTGGTGGTGCACACCTTTAATCCCAGAACTTGGGAGGCAGAGGTAGGAGGACTGTTGTGAGTTCGAGGCCATCCTGAGACTACATAGTGAATTCCAGGTCAGCCTGAGCTAGAGTGAGACCCTACCTCAAAAAACAAAAAAAAAAAAAAAAAAAAAAAAAAAAAAACTAAAACTTTTGGGGCTTGGGGAGATGGCTCAGCAATTAAAGGTTTGCTTGCAAAGCCTGCTGACCTGGGTTCAATTTTCTAGTACCCATGTACAGCCATATACACCAAGTGGCTCTGAAGTTTGTTTGCAGTGGCAAGAGGCCCTGGCACACCCATACTTTCTCTCTTCTCTCTTTCCTGCACATAAATAAATAAATTAGTTTAAACATTTATTTAGTGTATGTGTGCTCATGTGTGTGCATGCCTGTTTGATTGGGCTGCCACACGCATGTCACAGCACATACATGGAGGTCAGAGGACAACATTCTGGTTGATTCCACCTCATTTCAAGGCAGAATGTTTCATTATTTGTTATAATCAGGTTCTCATTACTGACAGAAATCACCCGACCAAGAGCAGCTTGTGGGAAAACAGAGGTTTATTTTGGCTTTCAGGCTTGAGGGAAACTCCATGATGGTAGGAAAAATGATGGCACGAGCAGAGGGTGGACATCACCTTCTGGCCAATATAAGGTGGACAACAGCAACAGGAGAGTGTGCCAAACACTGGCAAGGGCAAGCTGGCTATAACACCCATAAGCCCACCCCCACCAATACACCAGCTCTAGGAGCCTTTAATTTTCAATTGCCATTAGCTGGGGAGACTAACATTCAGAACACTTAAGTTTATGGGGGACACCTGGATCAAACCACCACATTATTGTTCACTGTTTCCTTCATGGGCTTCCAGGAAATTCTCCCGTCTCAGGGTTTCTCGGCGAACACTTTATCTAACAAGCCACTTCTCCAACCCCTCCACCTAGCTAGAATGTGGGCCCTGACCCAGGTAGGGGAAGACTTTATCTCCCTGATGACTCTTAGCGTGGCGTGGCCGTGGCCAGGTTGGGATGATTGTAGCTGTGGAAGTTATCGTGCAGCCTCGCGATCAAAGCTTGAGGATGACCATTTTATCAGACAAGGTTCAGGCCAAAAACAAACTACCCCGGAAGAAATGAGGATTTGCTTGCATGAATGATAGAAGAGCTGACAAGCTGAGGCAACCATTCCCACCCCACCCCCACCCAAGGGTTTAGGCATTATAGACTTTACTGTCAATATGCCTCGGGAAAGAGGAGGAAGGAGAGAGATCCCAAATGCTGACCTTGAGATTTAAACATGCCCTACAGCCTCTTGGAAGGCAGGGGGCATGGGATTGGGGTGGGACGGTTGTATGGTGAAGGTGGGAGTCACAACTTAGAGGATCGGGTCCTGCTAGGAATGGCACAGGAAGCTCAGAGAGATGGAGAGAAATGCCCTCGCTTCGCTCCCAGAACTCTGGAGGCAGAGGTTGGAGGATCGCTGTGAGTTCGATGCCAGTCTGGGACTGCAGAGTGAGTGCCAGGTCAGCCTGGGCTAGTGTGAGACCCTACCTTGAAAATAGAGAAGAGAGAGAGAGAGAGAGAGAGAGAGAGAGAGAGAGAGAGAGAGAGAGAGATGCCCTCGTTTGACTTCCTGTCTGCTTTCCAGTCCTCATCAGCACCTCCTATAGGCTGAACCGCTTACAATTCTGGGAATTGCATTTCCCAGAAATGCATGGAGAGCAGGAAATGTCCCCCGAGTCCATGGCAAGCTGACTCATCGTGAACTAAGATGCCAAGACAGTAGGAGGGGAAGCCACCCCAACTCTCCAAGCCGTTGCTGACCTCATTGAGCATGGCTGTGTCTGTTCTTGCCTGCTGCAGGGCTTCTGTGCGAAAGAAGGTTACAGTCGGGTCCCCCCCGTAAGGAAGTCCCAGGTCGTTCAGCCTCTTGGACTTGTGGAACTAGTTCTTGTGGTGGAAACAGCCTTAGTTTTAAGGTTAAACCTGTGTCGTGACCCAGTTCTTCCAAATCCCAGGTCTGTTCCAGGCCAGGGCACTGTTACGTGTGGGAGAGGGCCAGCGACCAAAGTCAGAAGCCCAAATCTTGCCAAGAGAATGAATTGGCGGCCTTGGCCGCACGCTGCCTGCTCAGAGCACCTCCATTAAGCACGGAGCCGAAGTAAGGTCCAGGAGCTTGGTGGCCCCTATGGAGCCAAGGATGCAAGAATCTATCGGTAAACCCCAGGACGTCCCTGGGCCACTGTGTAAAAATCAAGACTAGCTGCTAGCTCACCTATGCTGGAGCTTGCCTAGTGTTCAGACTCAGAATCCAGCAAAACTTTTCTTGAAAGCCAAAGTGGGATCATGACCCTTACATGCTCTCCTCCAGTGCCACACCCCGGGAGTCTTTCCAGCACTTTGGGGAGAGGTTGAAGACAGATGATCCCTGTGGTAGTTTGAATATATGGCTCCCAATATATTATATTAATTTGTTGTTTGCATCTGCATCCCCCTGGCTGTAGGCAATATCATTGGGCAGATCTTAAGGTGTGGTGGTGGGTTTAGGATTTCAATCTAAAGATATGCAAAGTGTGCCTAGCTGGAGTTCCTGAGGTGTGCTGTGCTGTGTGGTTTTTGGCTTGTGGCTTTGCTCTCTGTGTTTGGTCCTATGGAAGCAGGCCAGCTTCTTCTGCCATTATGGAACTTCCCCTAGATCTGTAAGCTTCAATAAATATCCCTTCCTCCATAACTGTGCCTGGTCTGGAAGTTCATCTCAGTGAATCTGAAGCTGTTTGCTACAATCCCTCAGTTGGTTTACTGGTGAGGAAACTGAGGCACAGCTAGCTGCCCACAAGCTGGAGCAGTGATGGGACCCCTAGCCTGGGCGTTCAGTCAGGAATGGAGCTGGCCTCAGGGGTGCTGGGGCCTCAGCAACATCAGTGGACCAACTGCCCTGCCTTGCCCTTCCTTCCCACCCTCCTCCTTTTCTTTTCTTTCTTTCTTTCTTTTTTGGTTTTTTGAGGTAGGATTTTACTCTAGTCCAGGCTGACCTGGAATTCACTATGTAGTTTCAGGGTGGCCTTGAACTCATGTCGATCTACCTACCTCTGCCTCTCCAGTGCTGGGATTAAAGGCATGTGCCACCATGCCCGGCATTTTTTTTTTTTTTTTTTTGTTTCCTACCCTCTTTCTACTCCTACTTCTTTCCTCCCTACTCTTTTGTCCCTTCTTTTCTTTTCTTTTCTTTTCTTTTCTTTTCTTTTCTTTTCTTTTTCCTTCCCTTCCCTTTTCCTTCCTTCCTTCCTTCCTTCCTTCCTTCCTTCCTTCCTTCCTTCCTTCCTTCCTTCCTTCCTCTCTCTTCTCTCTCTCTTTTTTTTTTTTTTTGATTTTTCAAGGTAGAGTTTTACTCTAGCCCAGGCTGACCTGGAATTCACTATGTAGTCTTGGGGTGGCCTAGAACTCACAGTGATCCTCCTACCTCTGCCTCCTGAGAGCTGGGATTAAAGGCACGTGTCATCATGCCCGGCCCCTTGTTTCTTAGACTGAGCCTCACTCTGTAGCCGAGCTGGCCTCAAACTCACCAATCTTTCCACTAACACTTTCTTATGCCGGGACATTTTCTTCTTTCTCTTCCTAAGCCCATCCTTTACTCAACCAGATGGCCTCCAAATGGTGATTTTGCAAACTCTTCCTGGTGGCCTGGTTCTCCTTCATGGTCAAGGTCATGGTTGTCAGGGCTGAGGGCGATGGCTCAGCGGTTAAAGGTGTTTGCTTGCGAAGCTGGTTCAATTTCCTAACCACCATGTAAAGCTGGATGAGCATTCATTTGTGGTAGCAAGAGACTCTGGCACACTTGCACACACATAAAAAAAAAAATGAAAACAATAAAAGGTCTTTGCTGCCTGCCCCTTCCAGACTATCCTTTTTAGCTTAGCACTGGGATGGAATTCTGAATGCTTCATTCTCTGTTCCAGAATGGAGACTTCTGCATATGCAGGTGGGTCCTACACATGGTTTGGTCCATGCCCAGTGTCAGAGCATGTGATAGGTGAGGCCAGCTTCAGTTACAACTTGGCACAGGGCCTGGGGGCTGATACCAAGGACCATGGAGGCAGCGTGATCAGAGGGTCTGGGAAAGGACTCCAGCTGTCCTTATCCTATGTCCCATGACGCAGTGAGCAGTCAGTCATATACAACCTGCCTGAGCTGTAGCAGAACTGTGGCTTCCACTTCACCTTGGCAACTTCTGGCCCTTGTATGCTTAGCGGTCTGACAGGAATCGCTTCTAGTCTCACAGTCTCGTAGGCTTCTGGTGGCCAAGCGCAATGAGACTTGAAATGCCAGGCCATGCTTTCATGGAGAGCCCCTTTGGGCATGAGAAGGGAGGGGCAGGGTCCAGCTCAGCCCCTTCCTCTCCAGATGAGCCCCAGGCTCAGAACCAGGGCCACCAGGTTTCCTGGAGACACCTTCCTGGGATGCACTATTTCCTTTTTTTTTTTTTTTTTTTTTTTTTTCCAGAGGTAAGGTCTCATTTTAGCCCAGGCTGACCTGGAATTCACTGTGTTCTCAGGGTGGCCTCGAACTCACGGCAATCCTCCTACCTCTGCTGCTCAAGTGCTGGGATTAAAGGTGTGTACCACCATGCCTGGCTTTTTTTTTTTTTTTTTTTTTTTTTTTTGAGGTAGGGTTTCACTCTAGCCCAGGCTGACCTGGAATTCACTATGTAATCTCAGGATGGCCTTGAACTCAAGGCAATCTTCCTACCTCTGCCTCCCGAGTGCTGGGATTAAAGGCGTGCGCCACCACGCCCGGCTCTCTTTCTAGCATTTTTTATTTCTGGGGGCTGTGATTCTTATTTGGTTAAATAACACATTTTTAAAAATTGTTGTGATTCCATACTGAAGCATCCCATATGGTTAATTGGAAGTGTTCACACCAATATTGCAGGCTGTAAAAACTAATGAGGTAAATGGAAAATTTATCAAGTGCCACAGTTAGAAACTAACTTACTGCTTGATGCTGCGCTCTGGTCTAATGAAGTCAGAGAGGCTGTTCTTTCCCAGAATGTGGGGGCTGTCTGGTTTGGGGGCCATGACATCAAGGGAGATCTTCCTACCCACCCAACCTTGACCCCTGCCACCTCCCCTCTGTCACATGAGGAATGAGAGCCACAGTGCTGTGGCCCATTTTTTTTGTCGCTAACAGCACAGTACCACATGCTGGGTGTGTTGTGAAGAACGGAGTTGATTCTGGTCGTGTTTCTGTAAGGTCAAGACATCGGGTGGCCTTCTAGATGGCAGAGTTTGGAGGTGACGTAGAGCTTCGCCTTGTGAGAGAGTTAGGCAGTACACACACGAGTGTGTCTCTTCTGGTCTCCTTCGCACACACAAAAAAGCCCCCAGGGTTCACTCGTGGGGGCTCAAACTTGAAGACCTCAGCCAGTCCTCGTCATATAAAGGTGCCCCCCATTAAACCCTGTAGCAAGGATGTCTAACTTTTTGGCTTCTCTAGGTCACCTTGAACAAAGAGGAATTGCTAGGATCATGTATGTAATCTAGGGATCCAAGCCTGCATATGTTTAGTTTGTGTGACATTGTGACAGAATGAGCTATGCATACTATGGTATTAGAAGTTCATTTTCACATTTCCACACCTCATATCTCCCAGTGGGGATTACCACTCAAACCATATCCAACCCCAGCAAGCAGCACGCTTTTCAAAGCTGCTGCACCCCCCACGCGGTCAGCACTCAGGTAGGTGTCATGTCACCGTAGTCTTTGGTGTCCAGGCTTTATATGTGTTGCCTCTTGTTCTCGCCTCAGGGTGCTGTGATCGCACTAATTTATAGGTGAAGAAACTGAGGCTCAGAGAGAAACAGGAATTTTGGGATAAATCTAGGGTACCCTGGGGTCTTGTCTTATGCATTTAAAGAATTAAAATCCATAGACCAGAGGGTAAGGTTTAGAGAGACTATTAGACTAAGAGAAGGAGAGAAAACGCAGAGCCTCCTGCCATGTGGAGGGCAGAAGGGGGTTGAGAGGGGTCAGAGGAGACTTTCTAGAATCTGGAGGTCCAGGAGACAGCTAAGAGAGAGTTTGGCCCCTTGATAAGGTTCTTTTTAATTTTTTTATTTTAGAGAGAGAGAATTGATGCACCAGGACCTCAGCCACTGAAATTGAACTCCAGACGCTTGTGCCACCTAGTGGGCATGTGCGACCTTGCTCTTGCCTCACCTTTGTGCATCTGGCTTATGTGGGATCTGGAGAGATGAACATGGGTCCTTAGGCTTTGCAGAAAAGCCCCTTAACTTCTAAGCCATCTCTCCAGCCCTAAGGCTTATTGTAATGGGCTTCACTTTCTAGCTCAGGTGAGTCAGAGTGAGGAAGAGGCCAGCCATGAAGCCATGTTTTGGGGCTAAGCTTAACCAACTATAATGACAAGATCAGGTTTGAATTCTTGGAAAGGGGAATTCCCTCTCAGGGAGGGCTTAGGCTGTTTGTGGGAAAACAGATCTAGGTAACTCCTTTAGTCAAGAGATAAGGAAAGGAGAGATGCTTCTCTGATCTCTAATAAAGTGGAGATCACAAGGGCAGACTTAAGGACATTCTTGCCTTTTCTTTCAGGTGTCCCAGTCACCATAACTGCTTCAAGAGAGGGGAAGCTGGTTGTCCAAGGTCATGCATTCCTGAGTGGTGAAGCTAGGATCTGAATTCTGATCTTAGTGGCCAAGTAACAAATGAGTGCAGCTCCGGGCAGCACACAGTCCTGGAGCCACAGGGAAGATGCAGGGCAGAGATGAAAGAGTTGGATGCCAACCCAGCTCCCTCTGCCGCATGCTGGCCATGGACGATGGTGAAGCGTATTCTCTCTTCTGGTCTCCACTTCGTACCTATGGAGGCGGGACTGGGTGGCCCATAGCACAGTCTTGTCCTGGGGCTCTGGTCAGGAATAGTCAGTTATTATGTGGTGCTTTCGTTGCCAGTGACATGGGTTGGCTCTTTCCCCCAGGAGTAGCCAGGGCTCGTGCTGTTGTCACCAGCCCCAAGAACTGGTGTCATCTCTTCCTGACAATCTTAAATCTTGCCCCCCCCATGTGTGTAGAGTATATGTGGTTTGGTATGTGATATGTATGTAGTATATGCATATGTATGTTCAGGTGTCCTCTTTTTGTTATTCTACCTGTCTGCTTGAGATGGAATATCTTACTCAACACAGAGATGCCATTTTTGCCTTTTTTTTTTTTTGGCTTGGCAAAGCTCCTGCCATTCTCCCATCTCTGGGCCTCCTTCCCATAGGTTTGGGGTTGCAGGCTCATGAGTGCTGGGGAATTGAACTCAGACAGTCTCAGGCCCTCGTACTTGAACAGCAAGTGCTCTTAACCACTGAGCCATCTCCCCATCCCAAAGAGACCCCTCTTAAATGCCCTGCTGGGCTGTGTAAAGAAGTGGCTAGGGTGATTTTACCCAGGTCATTGGCTTGGGCCTCAGTTCACTAAAGAGCTATGGTGAGGATTCTCTCTCTCCCTCCCTCTCTTTCTCTCACTTTTTTTTTTCCATGTAGCCCAGGCTGTCCTGGAATTACCTATGTAGTCTCAGGGTGGCCTCCAACTCTCGGCAATCCTCCTACCTCTGCCTCTGAGTGCTGGGATTAAAGGCGTGCACCACCATGCCTGGCTCCTCACTTTTGTTTTTTGAGGTAGGGTCTCACTCTAGCCTAAGCTGACCTGGAATTTACTATGTAGCCTCACTGTGGCCTTGAACTCACAGTGATTCCCCCCCCCCCCGCACCTCTGCCTCCTCCTAAGTGCTCGGATTAAAGGTATGCACCATCACGCCCTGCTTTCTCTCTTTTAAAATATTTTTTATTTATTTGCAAGGGGGGAGAGAGAGAGGGAGAGAGGGAGGATGGGCATGGCCTCTTGCTGCTGCAAATGAACTCCAGATGTATTAACCACTTTGTGTGTCTGGCATCATGGGGGTACTGAGGAATCAAACCTGGGCCAGCAAGCTTTGCAAGCAAGCCCCTTTAACCACTGAGCAATTCCCCCCATCCCTACTCCCCTCCTTTTTGAGGTAGGGACTCACTGTAGCCCATTCAGTATGTAGCCTCAAGTTGGCCTTGAACTCACAGTGATCCTCCTATCTCTGCATCTTGAGTGCTGGGATTAAAGGCATGTGCCACTACACCAGTTTGTCTCATTTAAAAAATTTTGTTTGTTTGTTTGTTTATTTATTTATTTATTTATTTATTTATTTATGAGAGAAATTGGCAGAGAGAGAATATGAATGGGTGTGCCAGGGCCTCTAGCCACTGCAAATGAACTCCAGATACATGCACCTGCATCTGGCTTATGTGGGTCCTGGGGAATTGAACATGGGTCCTTAGGTTTTACAGGCAAGTGCCTTAACTGCTAAGCCATCTCTTCAGCCCTTTCTGTTTTTCTTTCTTTCCTTCCTTCCTTCCCTCCCTCCCTCTTTCTTTCTCTCTCTTTCTCTTTCTCTTTCTCTCTTTCCTCTTTCTCTTTCTTCTCTTTCTTTCTTTCTTTCTTTCTTTCTTTCTTTCTTTCTTTCTTTCTTTCTTTCTTTCTTTCTTTTTCTTTCTTCTTTTTGGTTTTTTGAGGTAGGGTCTCACTCTAGCTCAGGCTGACCTGGAATTCACTCTGTAGTCTCAGGGTGGCCTTGAACTCATGCTGATTCTCCTACCTCTGCCTCCTGAGTGCTGGGATTAAAGACGTGCCCCACCACGCCTGGCTTTCATTTTCTTAACTAGTTAGTAACAACTCCCAGCAGGAATTCATAGATTGTATTTTTTTTCTTTAAATTTCCCCATGGGGCCTGAGAACCTAGTGAATGTTTGGACATCGTGGAGCTTGTTAATCAAATGGAAGGAACTGAAGTGACTGTCTGCAATCAATCTCAAGACTGGGAGTTACTTTAAGAGACGAGTGAGCCCAAAAGGAGCCAGCAGGCTTGGTGGGAGCTCCATTCTGACACTCCATCATTCATCTGGAACGGTCCCATGATTGAGTTGATTGCTACACAAAATCCTTTTTCTTTCTTTAAAAATTTACACTTGGGACTGGAGAGAAGGCTCAACAGTTAAGGTGCTTGTCTGGGTTTGATTCCCTATTACCCACATAAAGCCAGATGCACAAAGTGGTGTATACATCTGGAGTTTGTTTACCGGGCTGGTGACACTAACATGCCCATTCTCTCTGTCTCTCTTCTCTCTATCTCTCTTTGTTAGCAAATAAATAAATATTTTTAAAAATTGCTCTTGGTTTTGCTTAACCCTTCCTCTTTTTATTTTAGAGACACAGAGAGAGAGAATGGGCACACCAGCGGCCTCTCAACCACTGTGAATGAACTCCAGGTGCGTGCGCCCCCTTGTGGTCAAGTGTGGCATTGCGCCCTTGCGTCACCGCGTCTGGCTAAATGTGGGACCTGGAGATTGGAACCGGCGTTCTTAGGCTTGGCAGGCAGGCACCTTAGCTGCCAAGCCATCTCTCCAGCCCCTTAACCCTTCCTTCTTTGTTTTGTTGTTTTTTCAAGGTAGGGTCTTACTGTAGCCCAGGCTGACCTGGATTCACTATGTAGTTTCAGGCTGGCCTTGAACTCATAGTGTCCTCCTACCTCTGACTCCCAAGTGCTGGCATTAAAGGTGTGCACCACCACATAAGGCTTAAACATTGTTTTTTTAAAAAAATTCTTTAAAAAAATTATGGTCCCCTCTTTATTTTATTTAATTTTTTTGTTTATTTTTTATTTATTTATTTGAGAGTGACAGAGAGAGAGAGAAAGAGGCAGATAGATAGAGAGAATGGGTGCACCAGGGCCTCCAGCCACTGCAAACAAACTCCAGATGCGTGTGCCACCTTGTGCATCTGGCTTATGTGGGTTCTGGGGAATTGAACCTGGAACCAGGGTCCTTAGGCTTCACAGGCAAGCACTTAACTGCTAAGCCATCTCTCCAGACCCCTATTTTATTTTATTTATGAGAGAGAGAGAGAGAGAGAGAGAAAGAGGTAGATAGAATAAGCACGCTAGGGCCTTCAGATGTTGTAAATGAACTCCATACTCATGTGCCACCTTGTGCATTTGGCTTACATGGGTCCTGGGGAATTGAACATGGGTTCTTTGGCTTCCAAGGCAAATACCTTAACTGCTAAGCCATCTCTCTAATCCAAACATTTCTTTTACAAATTATTTTTATTTTTATATTTTATTTTATTTTTTTATTTTTTATTTTTTTAGCCATCTCTGGTAATGACCAAACATTTCTTTTACAAATTATTTTTATTTTTATATTTTAAAATATTTTTATTTATTTATGGGAGAGAGAGAGGCAGACAGAGAGAAAGGGGGCGGGGAGAGAATGAGAAAGAATGGGCACACCAGGGTTTCTAGCCACTGCAAATGAACTCCAGACACATGAGCCACCTTATGCATCTGGCTTCATGTGTGTACTGGGGAATCAAACCTTGATCCTTAGGCTTTGTAGGCAAGTGCCTTAACCACTGAGGCATCTCTCCAACTCAAACATTGCTTTTTCTTTCTTTCTTTTTCTTTTCTTTTTCTTTTTTGGTTTTTCAAGGTAGGGTTTCACTTTAGCCCAGGCTGACCTGGAATTCACTATGTAGTCTCAGGGTGGCCTTGAACTCATGGCGATCCTCCTATTTTTGCCTCCTGAGTGCTGGGATTAAAGGTGTGCACCACCATGCCTGGCTTTGCTTTTTATTTCTTACTGACTTTTTGGTTTTAAGTACAGACTTGGTTCTGGAAATTAAACTGCTTTTTGGTTGTGTGAGAGGTTAAAACCCTCCACCTCTTCCCTCACTGCTATGTAGCCCAGACTGACCGTGTGCTCTCAGTCCTCCAGCCTCAGCCTGGTGCTGGGTTCCAGGTGTCACACTGTGCTAGGCTCAGTTTTCTTTCTCAGCTAACCTGGCAGAGGGGGCTTCACTGCATCAAATCAGCTGAAGTCTGCTTGGCGGTGGTGGGCTGCAGGGAAACAGGCAGGAAGTAAGTTTCTATGAAGACTCACACAGCAACCCCTGTGCTGACGACCAGGCTCCCCAGTCACAACCTGGGTCTCCATTTACGAGGTGAATGAACCCTCTTTCAGGTTCTAGAGAACGGTGTGTGCAAACTTTGCTTGTTCTAAATCCTGAAGCCAAGAAGCTCAAGTCACCACTCCATGTTGCTGGCTCCCACCAGCAAAAACTACTCAGGACATGAATGCCCCATGGCTCCGGAAACACCGAGCACACTGGTTTCTGGGTGTCGTGTGCTCCCTCAAGAGAGGAGGAGAAGGAAGCCTTACCCTGTTTTCATAGGGATGGTAAAAGAAATTGGAGTGTTTGGATGTGGGAAACTTGGTGGACTTCTGCCTCTCATGTAGGTGAGATGCCTGGAGAGCTGCAAACACATTGGGGCAGTCACTCAATTCAAAGCTTCACAGTTTGGGATGGAGAGATGGCTTATGGTTAAGGCATTTGCCTTCAAAGCCTAAGGACCCAGCTTCAATCCTCCAGTGCCCAAGTAAGTCAGATGCACAAGGGGGCGCATGAGCCTGGAGTTCATTTGCAGTGGCTTGAGACCCTGGCACACCCATACTCTCCTTATCTGCCTGTCTCTCTCTCTTAAATAAATAAATTAATAAATATTCTTAAAAGCTTCACAATTTAATCACTTAATAAACATTCATGCATAAATTATTAGGTCTACAGCTATGGACTCCAGGAAAAAAAGTGAATGAAGCTAGACTGGCCTTTGGCTCATGTGATACACAGTTTTTTGGGGGAGGTGGACATTCATCAAAAACCACACATCTAAGCCGGGCGTGGTGGCGCACGCCTTTAATCCCAGCACTCGGGAGGCAGAGGTAGGAGGATTGCCGAGAGTTCAAGGCCACCCTGAGACTACATAGTTAATTCCAGGTCAGCCTGGGCCAGAGTGAGACCCTACCTCGCAAAAAAAAAAAAAAAAAAAAAAAAAAAAACAAAACAAAACAAAAAAACCCACACATCTGAACCGGGCATGGTGGTGCACGCCTTTAATCCCAGGACTCGGGAGACAGAGGAAAGAGGATCGAAGAGAGTTCGAGGCCACCCTGAGACTACATAGTGAATTCCAGGTCAGCCTGGTCTAGAGTGGGACCCTACCTCAAAAAACCAAGAAAAAAAAAGAAAAGAAAAAAGAAAAAAAAGGGACTGGAGAGATGGCTTAGCAGTTAAGGCATTTGCCTGTGAAGTGAAAGGACCCAGGCTCAATTTCCCAGGTCTCACGTAAGCCAGATGCACAAAGGGCACATGTGTTTGGAGTTCATTTGCAGTGGCTAGAGGCCCTGGCGTGCCCATTCTCTGTCTGTCTCTCTTCTCTCTATCTCTCTCTGCTTGCAAATAAATAGATTAAATTAAATTAAACACATATCTGGGGATGAAAGATGGCTTAGTGGTTAAGGCGCTTGCCTGCAAATCATAAGGACCCAGGTTTGATTCCCCAGTACTCATGTAAGCCAGATGTATAAAGTGGTGCCTAGATCTGCAGTTTGTTTGCAGAGGCTAGAGGCCTTGGTGTACTCATTCTCTCTCTCTCAAATAAATAAATAATTATTTTTATTTTTTATTTTTATTTATTTGAGGGGGGGGAGAGGGAGGGGAGAATGGGTGCGCCAGGGCCTCCAACCACTGCAAACAAATTCTAGACACATGTGCCACCTTGTACATCTGGCTTATGTGGGTCCTGGGGAATCAAACTGAGGTCTGTTGGCTTTGTAGGCAAGTGCCTTAACCGCTAAGCTGTCTCTCTAGCCCCTGAAATTAATTTTTTTAAAAAAAGTGGTATGCAAAAAAATCCCACACACATCTGGGTTGGAGAGATGACTTAGCAGTTAAGGCACTTGTATGTGAAGCCTGAGGACCCAGTTTTAATTCCCCAGGACCCACATAAGCCAGATGCATAAGGTGGCACATGCATCTGGAGTTCGTTGGCAGTGGCTAGAGTCCCTGGTGTGCCCATTCTTTCTATCTGCCTTTTTCTCTTTCTCTCCTAAATAAATACATAAAATATATATTTTAAAACACGCATCTGACAGCTGGGGTGTGGTGGCACACACCTTTAATCCCAGCACTTGGGAGGCCTCTCAAGACCCTACTTGGAAAAAAAAACAGCAATAGAGAGATGGTGCTTGCCTGCAAAGCTTGAAGACCAGGGTTCAATTCTCCAGTACCAATGTAAATCCAGATGCAAAGGGTGTTGCATGTGTCTGGAGTTCATTTTCAGCAGCTAGAGGCCCTGGTGTGCTTATTCTCATTCTCTCTCTCTCCTTACAAATAAATAATAAATAAACTATATATATATATATTTTTTCATTTTCATTTTATTTTATTTTTTGTTATTTTTTTGGAGAGAGACAGAAAGAGAGAGAGAGAGAGGAAGACAGAGATGGGCGCGCCAGCAGTGTCTCAGCTGCTTTGAACGAAATCCAGATGTGTGTGCCCCCTTGTGGTCAAGTGCAGCATTGCGCCCTTGCGTCACTTTGCATCTGGCTAAACGTGGGACCTGGAGATTGGAACCGCTGGAGATTGGAACCAGCGTTCTTAGGCTTAGAGGCAGGGGCCTTAACCCCTAAGCCATCTCTCCAGCCCATATATAGGTTTTTTAAGGTAGGGTCTCACTCTAGCTCAGGCTGACCTGGAATTCACTATGTAGTCTCAGGGTGGTCTTGAACTCACTGCAATCTTCCTACCTCTGCCTCCCAAGTGCTGGTATTAAAGGCATGAGCCACCACACTCTGTGAGACTGGTAATTTATAAAGAAAAGACTAAATTTGGCTCACAATTCTGGGAAGTCTAAGTGTTTTTACACTGTGTCATTCTATGACAGCAGGTGGATGGGTGTGTGAGTATGTGAGTATGAAAGCAGATGTGTAAAAAGGAGCTGAACTTGCACTTATTTGTTGTATATGTGCATGGTGTGTATGTGAGTGTGAAAATACGTGTGTAAGAGGGAGCTGAACTTGCACTCATTTATTGTATATATGTATCTGCTTCTTGCTGAATCCAGAGCTCACTTATTCAGCTAGACTTAGCTAGCCAGCAAACCCCAGGGCGTGTCCTGTCCCTGCCTCTCCAGCACTGATTTCTGTGGTGCACACCACCATGCCCAGCTTTTGCATGGGTGCTGGGATCTGAACTCAGGTTTTCAAGTTTATGTGGCAAGCACTTCGCCCACTGAATCATCTCCCCATCCTTGAACTTACTTTCATAACAAGTCCACTCTTGAGGTGATATAAAGCCATTGCCAAGGTTAGACCCCTCACGACCCAACCTCTACATTCCTGCATTGGGGAGGAAGTTTCCACCATAGAAATGGGAGGGAACACATTTGGCCCTGGTGTCTACAGGATCATTTTGTGATCTCTTGCCTTTACATCGTCCTCTGCATCACACTCTGAGGGCATCTGTGTACCTGGATGGCATCCACTGTGTGGGCTGCCAGGCAGGCTGCAATGGGCCTGGGCTCGGAGCCGCAGCTCACCGGGAGCGTGGCAGAGAACCTGTGTGGTGTGACAAGGACTGGGAGCCTGGACGAACTGCTCTGAAGTAGAAGGCCACTTCTCTCAGCAGTCTCCGGAGTCCTCTGTACCCCGAGGGGCATCTGCCCAGGACTCCAGGAGGGAGGCCGAAGACTGACATCCACCCGAGGCCAGAGAGCGAGAAAGGAGGGAAGATAGAGAGTCCATCCAGGCACAGGGCCACACATATATCAGAGCCAGAGCTAAGATTAGAATAAATAGGCTTCTGGCTCCCAGAGCTCCAGTCAAGCCCGAAGCCCATGCTGCTTCTTGGCAAGGCACTTCCTACATGGCTCTAACTCAGATCCACCCTAGTTTGTCTCTGGAAATATTGTAGCTGTCATAATCGTTGTTCTAATAAAATACTCATCTGATGAACTATTAGTAAGGCATATTGTTGACAGGAAATGTGCGTTCGCCATGTTTCCTATTATATTGTCGGTTTCCTACCTCATTTTTCTTGGAAGGCAGGAGCCACTGGAGATAATCGCATATTGACAGAGAGCCTGGGGAAGGGATAGTTGGAAGTGGGTTTTAGTTCTATTCTGCCGCAAAAGTTTCCGGCAGCAAATTCACAATGGTGTCCTAGCAGTGTGCTCTAAACAGCATCCAACCTTCTCTCCTCAGACAGATTGTCCCCTGACTCAGAATTGACACTGTGGTCCTGTATGGAGGCCATGTATGGAGGCATGCAATTTCTGCCAATTGCACTTGGGACAGTGTCTTGGAGAGAGGGCTGTGGAGATGGCTCAGTGGTTCAACATGCTTGCTTGCAAAGCTTGCCAGCCCAGCTTTGATTCCCCAGCACCCACAAAAAGACAGGCACACAAAGTGACACATGTGTTTGGAGTTCATTTACCGTAACAAGAAGCCCTGGCATACCCCATTTATTCTCTTATCGGTCACCAAGACTTAACAGAGACTGGTGGAGCAAGAAGCCTGTAAGAATCTCGCTCTCTGGGGCTGGAGAGATGGCTTAGCAGTTAAGGCATTTGCCTGCAAAGCCTAAGGACCCTGGTTCAATTCCCCAGTACCCATGTAAGCCAGATGCACAAGGTGGCACATGCATATGGAGTTTGCTTGCAGTGGCTAGAGGCCCTGGTGAGCCCATTCTTTCTCTCTCTCTCTCTCAAATAAAATATTTTTTTTTAAAAAAGAAAAAGAAGAGCTGGGTGTGGTGGCACATGCCTTTAATCCCAGCACCTGGGAGGCAGAGGTAGGAGGATCACCGTGAGTTTGAGGCTACCCTGAGACTACATAGTGAATTCCAGGTCAGTCTGAGCTAGTGAGACCCTACCTCAAAAAACCAAAAAAATAAAAAAAGAAAAAGAAACTGTTTGAAAGGAGGCGGACGACACTCGAAGCTATCCTCTGGCCTCCACGTTACAGGCGCACACATTAGCATGTGCGCCCACACACATACAAACAGGCACACACATACAAAGATTAAATGAGATCATATATAAGGAAGACATTTACATGGGCGCTGAGGACTGAACTCAGGTCTCACTGTAGCCCAGGGTGACCTGGAATTCACTCTGTATTCTCAGGGTGGCCTCAAACTCAAGGCGATCCTCCTACTTCCACCTCCCAAGTGCTGGGATTAATGGTGTGCGTCACCACGCCCAGCTCTTTTTTTCTCTTTCAATATCACATTTCAAACAGAGCTAGGTGTGGTGGTGCACGCCTTTAATCCCAGCACTTGGGAGGTGGAAGTAGGAGGATGGCCAAGAGTTTGAGGCCACCCTGAGACTACAGAGTGAATTCCAGGTTACCCTGGGCTAGAGTGAGACCCTACCTTGAAAAACCAAAGCAAAGCAAAACAAAAAGTCAAACAGTGCATTGCTTGGGGAGAAGCCACTGGCCACTTGTGTGCAAGTGGAATACCTGAAATATGGCTTTTGGACCATCCCAGGTGTGGAGAGTTCCCTCCTGGCTGGATGTCTCCTGCATGACCCTGCCCAGGACACAGCGTGTAGCTTGAGCTGGGCAGAGTTCTGAGTGTGGCCAGTCATTGGTCCCCTGGGTTCTGGCCATGGCCATGGATTTAGTGTGTTGTCGTGAGAAGCCCAACGCAAGCTCCAGAGGCCACAGCCTGGTCCTTCCTATCTCCCATTGCTTGACCCAGGAAGCACAGACCCAGGAAGACCATGATGGTGGGTCACCTTCTGAATGTGGAGTTGTGTGTGAGGCCAACTCTGTGCTGGCTCTGGAGCCAGATGCCTGAGAGCCCAGCAAGACACGTCCAAGATGGGGAAAGAGGGATACTGATGCACGTGACGGGAACTCGTCAACGGTCTTAGGCCAGGGAGAGTTTACTGGTTCATGGAACCCAAAGTAGGCGGTTACATTCCTGTGGGGACAGCGCCCTCTGTAGAAGGACACCTTGGTGAGCGGTCCTCACTGGCAGATGAGCGAGTCCAGTCTCCTCCATGTGAAGGAGGGAAAGAAAAGTCCCCAAGATTCTCCGAGGTGCTTTTGCCAGAAGCTAGGATCTGATGTGGAACGAGAATAGGACTGGCTCATCTGTCCTGACCCTGCCTTCCCTGGCTCTCCCTCCGGCTGGGATGGGCTTCCTCCCAAGCATCCTGAGGGCCGTGTTTCACCTTGAAGCGTTTCCCACGCACGTGTAACTGTTCTTGCCACCAGCCTGTGGGCCCTTGAGGGCCATGGCCTGGCTTCTTCATCAGACCTGGGGTGGGTGACATTTCTCTCAGGACCTCAGGGGTCTTTTGAGGTCTGAGTTAGGAGGCTGTTTGCCATGGTGCCCAGCGTCTTCGTACATCTAGACATTCACTAGGCTTTTCCTTTCAAATTTCTGTCTTGAAAGGAATTTAATTGCCTTAAAGGAATGTCACGAGCCCGAGAGTTCTGCGAGGCCGACCAGAGAAGAGACCAGGGACACTTAACACACGGGAGTGGCTCTGGGCTGGGTTAGGGACGCAGGTGCGGAGGCGCTCAGTCCTTGGTCTGGGGATGTTACATGGGAACCATGGAAGCCAACCAGAGGGCCATGAGCAAGTCACTTGTTCTATTTTTCTTTCTTTCTTTCTTTCTTTCTTTCTTTCTTTCTTTCTTTCTTTCTTTCTTTTCTCTTTCTCTCTCTCTCTCCTTCCCTCCCTCACTCCCTCCTTCCTTCCCTCCCTCCCTTCCTTCCTTCCTTTCTTTCTTTTTTTTGGTTTTTCAAGGTAGGGTCTCACTCTAGTCCAGGCTCACCTGGAATTCACTCTGTAGTCTCAGGGTGGCCTCGAACTCTTGGCAATCTGCCTCCCGAGTTCTGGGATTAAAGGCATGTGCCATCACACCAGGCTTCGCTTGCTCTGTCTCCAGTTGGAGCCCAGTCCTATAGCCTTCCCTGAGCCGAGGCCAAGTGGACACCCTCCTGCGTGTTTCTAAGCTCCAACCTTGTTCACTTCTGGTAGAGCACCCCTGGGCCAGTGCCCTGCTTCCCAACCTGGACCTGGATCTGTTGCTCTGACACTAGGAGGTGAGAATAATCTTGGTTCTCTGTGGAGCCATAGGACTTGGTATGGAGCCATGCACATAGTAGGTGCTTAACACATATCGTAGCTGTCACTTGTACCATGTAAGAATTATGCTGTCATACTCCATGCTGAGCACATCATGTACATTATTTGATGCAGTATTCACACAAACCTAGTGAGCCCAGAATTTTTTCTTCATTTACATTTTTTAAATTTATTTTTTATTTTTATTATTTATTTATTTGGGAGTGACAAACAGAGAGAGAAAGAGGCAGATAGATAGAGAGTGGGTGCACCAGGGCCTCCAGCCACTGCAAATGAACTCCTTGTGCATCTGGCTTATGTAGGTCCTGGGGAATTGAGCCTTGAACTGGGGTCCTTAGGCTTCACAGGCAACTGCTTAACCACTAAGCCATCTCTCCAGGCCCTAAAATTTTTTGATAAAATATTCATAATATGAAGTTAACCATTTAACCTGTTTTTTTTTTTTTTTTTTTTTTTTTTTTTTTTTTTTTGTTTTTGAGGTAGGGTCTCACTCTGGTCCAGGCTGACCTGGAATTAACTATGTAGTCTCAGGGTAGCCTCGAACTCTCGGTGATCCTCCTACCTCTGCTTCCCGAGTGCTGGGATTAAAGGCGTGCGCCACCACGCACGGCTTTAACCTGTTTTTTTGTGTGTATGTGTATATATGTGCATGGTGTGTATGTATATGTGAATGGTGTGTGTGTGTATGTGTATATATGTGTATGGTATGTGTGTTTGAACATATATGTGTATGGTGTGTGTGTATATGTGGGTATGGTGTGCTTATGTATGTGTGTGCATGGCTGGCATGCATAGGTATATATGTATGTATGTGTATGTCTATATATGTGTATGTTGCATGTGAGTGTGTATGTATGTGGGTGTGTGCATGCCACAGTGTGTGTGTTGAGGACCACCACAGATTGCCGGTCCTCTGCTTCTTCCTTGTTTGAGAGAGGGTCTCCTTTGTTGTTCCACTGCTGTGAACACCAGACTATCTGACCTGCGAGCTTCGAGATTCTCTGTCTTTTTATTTTTTATTTTACAGAGAGTATTCACGTGCGTGTGAGAAAAGGAGAGAATTGGTGCACCAGGACCTCAGCCACTGCAATAGAACTCCAGATGCTTGTATCACCTAGTGGGCATGTGCGACCTTGTGCTTGCCTCACCTTTGTGTGTCTGGCTTATGTGGGATCTGGAAAGTTGAACATGGGTCCTTAGACTTTGCAGGCAAGTGCCTTAGCCACCAAGCCATCTCTTCAGCCCTCTTTTTTTTTTTTTTTAAATTATTTATTTGAGAGAGAGAAAGAGAATGGGCATTTCAGGGCTTCCAGCCACTGCAAATGAACTCCAGATGCATGCACCACCTTATGCATCTGGCTTACGTGGGTCCTGGGGAATTGAACCAAGGTCCTTTGGCTTTGTAGACAAGTGCCTTAACTGCTAAGCCATCTCTCCAGTCCAGCCCTCTTTTTAAAAATACTTTATTTATTTGTTTGAGAGAGGCAGAAAGAAAGAGAGAGAGAAAAAATGGGCACACTAGGGCCTCTAGCTGCTGCCAACGAACTCCAGATGCATGTGCCACCTTGTGTATCTGGCTTATGTGGGTCCTGGGGAATCGAACCTGGATCCATAGACTTCGCAGGTAAGCACCTTAACCTGGTCCTTAGGCTTTGCAGGCAAGTGGCTTAACTGCTGAGCCATCTCTCCAGCCCAGGGTCAGGAGTTTTTTTTTTTTTTTTTTTTTTTTTTTTTCGAGGTAGGGTCTCACTTTAGCTCAGGCTGACCTGGAATTCACTAGTCTCAGGGTGGCCTCAAACTCATGGCGATCCTCCTACCTCTGCCTCCCGAGTGCTGGGATTAAAGTCGTGCGCCACCACGTCTGGCATAGGAATTTTTTTAAAAATTTTTATTTATTTGAGAGAGAGAGAGAGAGAGAGAGAGAGCATGCCAAGGCCTTCAGCCTCTGCAAATGAGCTCCAGATGCATGTACCCCCTTGTGCATCTGGACGGTCGAATCTGGGTCCTTAGGCTTTGCAGGTAAGTGCCCTAACCGCTAAGCCATCTCTCCAGCCCAGGAACTTTTTAAATTATCATTTTTTTTTTTTTTTTTTTTTTTTTAGGGCTGGAGAGTGGCTGGGAGCTGCAGTCTCCAGGCAGCCACTCCAGGCACAATTGATTCAACCAGACATCCATGCCCTACCTGTAAGGCTTGACATGGATTTCTGGTTGGATCAGTTGTGAATGTGTCACACCAACCAACGCTGCTCACATCTGAGTGAGATTTTTTTCATGGTAGAAGCCAGGAGAAGCAGCTGCATGCTAAGGAGGCCCAGACATCAGGGTGAGAAGGCATGGCATTTGGATGCAGCCTTGTCTGCACTGGCTAATCTCACTTTCCAGCTCCCCAGTGTCACGGGTTATCCGGAAGGTGATTTCCTGAAGCGCCTTGGCGTGGAAGCACATTTCCATAGGCATCAGATAAAGATCTCTTAACCTTGTATTTCCCCCTCACATCATCATAAATAGCTCAGGCAATGCCATTTCAGTGAGCCTGACAGGTTCTGCAATGAGATCTGGATGCAGCCGCATATCTTGTTGTTATATATAAAAAAGAGTGACAGCGTTCATCGTTTACGGTGACATCAATGCAGTCTGCTTGTAGAGGTTCCCACTCCATCCATTCATAATGCCTTTTATGACTTGAGGCTTTTAAACCCGGTGCTCAGGTCTATCTTTCAAATGTACCACCATTATCAGTGCAGGAAGCTATTCTTCAATATTTCATTTTTCTAAGAATATCTGAAATATCTTAATTCCTAGGAGGCTTCTCTGTGGGTAGGCTGTCAGGTATGACTATAATGTGAAAAAGAGGGAGAGAAAGAGGCTTCTGGATCTTCCTCCTTGGGATGATTCCATTTTTTTTTTTTGTCATAGTCCCCAAGTAAAGGCCCTATAAGACCTGTGGTTTCTGTCCATAGCTGCCCAGTCTGTGTGGGGAAGCTGCAGGGAGTAGTAAGGTAGGCCAACCCAGACCTGGAGACACCATACCTTTTTGAAGCCACAAGTATGCCACTAGGAGGAAGAAGTCCCTGTCCAAATTAAAGCAAAGTTCTCCCAGCACCATCCAGGGCTCAAGGTGATGAACTGGCAAGTGAAACGTCGTCCTGCTTCTCAAGAGACCCCATTGATGACTGGAAATGCCCTTGAGGGCGCTGGGGAGATGGCTCAGTGGTAAAAGGTACTTTCTTTCAAAGCCTGTTGGCCAGAGTCTATTCCCTATCTGTCTGGATTTTGTATGCAGTGACAAAGGTCCTGGCATTCTTATTCTCTCTCTCTCTCTCTCTCTCTCTCTCTCTCTCTCTCTCTCATGTAGACACAAATAAATAAATTAATTAAACAAATAAATGCCTTTGTGATTCCTGAAGAAGTGGCCCAGATGAAGAATCCCACCTGGCATGCACACTTCTGGAAGGTTCCTGTCTTTGGAAGAGCCATGGTGACACCCTTTATCCTTTGTGTCCTAGCTTCATCCTCACCTTCAGATCTTCCTGGGCCTCTATGGCAGTTTGGATGTTAAATGCCGCCACCCCCGCCCCCCGCCCCCATTCCCTCATGTGCTTGCATGCTCAATCCCCAGCTTGTGGTCCTGTTTGGGAAGGTTGTGGAGCTTTTGGGAGGTGGAGCCTTGCTGGAGGAAGTGCATCACTGGGGGCAGGACTTGGGGTTCTACAGTCTAAGCTTGCTTGCTTGCTGCACTGAGCTCATTCTCTGTACTTCCTCTGTGCTGATGTGAAGATATGACACCCATATGTCTGCTCCTGCCACTGTTTTCCCACCATGATGAAATTTCCTGGGGTCATTTGAGTCAGTTGTTCCCCTGTAAACTCATATGTTCTGAATGCATGGTCCCAGGGCTTGGGGACTTAGCTCAGTGGATGAGTGCTTGCCTAGCAAGCATAAGGCTCTGGGTTTGGTTCTCAGCACTGAAAAAAAAAATCACAAAAAGACCCAAAAATAAAAATAAAAATAAAGGAATGGAATACTTGGTCCCAGCTGGTGGTAATTTTAGAGGTGGAGTCTTGCTGGAAGAGGTGTGTTCCTGGGGCCAGGTTTTGGGGTGTTAGAGCCAGCTCCCCGTCACCAGAGCTCAGCTCACTCCTGCTGCTGTTTCCACTTACTGTGGCCAGGAATGATGCCTGGCCTTTGCTCGCACCATGCTTTCCCCATGAAGCTTCCCTTCAAGACTATAAGCCAAAATAAATAAACCCTTATGCCCATCAGCTGCTTTTGGTTGGGTATTTTATTCCAGCAACGCAAAGGTAACTATAACACTTACCTCGAAACTGTAAGCCGGAAACAAACCCTTTATTTCCATAAGCTGCGTCTGGGAAGGTGTTTTTATTTTTTTTATTTTTCGAGGTAGAGTCTCACTCTGATCCAGGCTAACCTGGAATTAACTATGTAGTCTCAGGGTAGCCTTGAACTCATGGCGATCCTCCTACCTCTGCCTCCCAAGTGCTGGGATTAAAGGCATGCGCCACCATGCCCAGCTTGGGAAGGAGTTTTGTTCCAGCAACGAGAACGTCACTGCTACAAGCAGGATAAGAGTGATTGCTAGTAGGCTGGGAACAATGTCTCTCTCCAGCCACAAGCCTCTTCCACAGCCTGGGGACAGTGGAGGCAATTCCTGAAGTGACTTAGAGAGGCTAAGACCTGCATATTGATTTAGGAGAGAAGTTGTTGACTACTCTGAGCTCTCCACGAGCAGCCATCCAGACCCTGCTGTGGCTAGGCCAGATCCTCTAAGGATGGAAACATTTGACCTATTCTGGCAAGAACAAATCCTTTCCTTCACACACACTCTCTAATTACAAATGAGTCCCTGGTAGGCTTAGCAAGGGTAAATAAAATTGATTTTCTCTACACAGTATTGGAGATGATAAATGTGTCCAAGCAAGGGCTTCAAAAGCCTGTTTGCTGATTAGAAAAGGCAAAATAATGGTGAGATAGTGACTAATAGATGGAAGAAATAAAGACAGAACTGGTTTCCTTGCAGAAATGTCACTGGTCTGAGCTTTGAGACATAATTACTGTCTGATGGTTTCATGTTCTGTCCTTGGGTGGGCTGGGTTGTTAGAAGGATCCCCAAATTGGCTTTCCCTCGGGGTTCTCTGACTTTCTCTCTGAAGCCTGTTTCCCGAGTGGTGATGGCTGTGTCTCTTCCTGTCTTCCCTGGGGCCCAGCACAATTCCTGGCACAGAGGGGTATGCTGTGGCTAAGATGCTGGGGGTTGCCAGGCCCCAGCTGTAGCACACACCGACTATGAGCCTCTTCCACTCTTCGGGAGTGAAGTTAAACAGCACATAGCTAAGGGCTGGGAGTGTAGCTCAGTGGTAGAGTGCTAGTCCAGCTCGCTCCAAGCACTGGGTTCAATCCCCAGCACTGTTTTTAAAAAATGTACAAACCTTACAGGATGTATAGGGAATGAATAGGCTAAAGTATTCAGTTAGACTCATAAGAAATTGCTGGCATTTAACTCTTTAAGCTTAAAACGGTTCTACCTAATAGGTGTTTGTTCTTTATTGCATCTCTTAAACAATATTACCTGAAAACAAGCATTTATTAGCTCACATTTGTGTGTATCAGGAACCCAGGTGGACGGAAGCAGAGTCTCTGATCTCCGTGCTTTTGTAGGTTGTTCCTGTGAGCAGAGGGAAGCAAGCCTCCGTTCCTTGCTGGCGATTGGTGGAGGCCTCCAGGTCCCCACCATGTGGACCTCTCTTCAGTCGGCCCCTGATGTGGGGGGAGGGGAAGGGGCACCCAAGACAGAGACCAGAGTTTCTTGGGAATCTAATCTTGGGAGTGACTAGATTTCATCACATGTGCTCACACTCATGGGAGGAGTATTGCTCATCCATGTGTAAACCATGAGGCAGGATCACTGGGGCCGTCTTGGGAGCTTCCTGGTCCAGTATGTTGGTACTCAGCACCATCACACACATAGATCTAAAGAAATGGTAAAAAATATCAAGGAGGGAAAAAGAGTGGCAGGGCTGGAAAATAGCTATTTGCATTGTAATTTTTATTTTATTTTATTCAAAATTTTATGTATGTATGTATGTATGTATGTATGTATGTATGTATGTATGTGAGAGAACAAGAGAGGGAAAGAGGGAGGGAGAGAGAGAGAGAGAGAGAGAGAGAGAATGGGCACTCCAGGGTCTCCAGCTACTGCAAATGAACTCCAGATGCATGTGCCACACTGTATATCTGGCTTACGTGGGTCCTGGGGAACCTAATCAAGGTCCTTTGGCTTTGCAGGCAAATGCCTTAACCACTAAGCCATCTCTCCAATGCCTGCATTGTGATTTAATTGGAATAAAACTTTTCTCTTATGAAATGATGTGGCTGGAATCATCTAGAATAAAATCTTCCAGTGACAGCAGTCTCAGAATTCCTTCCTCATGGAATGCTGCTGAACTTTATCTTCCTGGGATCCTCTTGCGAGAAGATTCTTAGCACTTGGCCTCTGGGATCACCACTGGGGCTGTCCCAGCCTGGGACTGGGAAGTGCTGAGTGTGAACGAGGGTGGAGACGTCCAGAGGGGTTGACCTGGGCTGAATCACCTTGGCACGTTGGACTGTGGGTAGGTAGGGCTCACCACTCAGGGAAGGGTCCTCTGGGGAAAGCTGTTCCTGCTGCACCCTTGACTTGGGGGCATATCAAGCAAGATGTGGCTGGGGCAGAGCCAGGTGGTGCTGATGGTCAAAAACCACCCCTGGAGCAGACAGGTGTGCCCTTTCTAAGCTGACTTTCGCTGCACAGGTGAGGTGCTAAGTTCTCTCCAGCCAGATCTTCGCCGCGTTCCATCTCAATGGAGGAATTGAGTAGTGTCAGTTCCTCATGATGACTCAGTTGGCTACTGTGTGGGAGGGAGGACAAGCTTCCCACCTTTAACACTGGGGGCACTGAAGGATTGCGGGGTGCTGTGCTGGAGTCTGGGCTACTTTGGCCTGGGTTCTTTTTTTTTTTTTTTTTTTGTGGAGAGAGATACACAGAGAGAGACAGAGAGAGAGGGAGAGGAAGACAGATAGAGATGGGCACGCCAGCAGCCTCTCAGCTGCTGTGAACGAAATCCAGATGTGTGCTCCCCCTTGTGGTCAAGTGCGGCATTGCGCCCTTGAGTCACTTTGCATCTGGCTAAACGTGGGACCTGGAGATTGGAACCAGCGTTCTTAGGCTTAGGAGGCAGGTGCCTTAACCGGAAGCCATCTCTCCAGCCCTGGCCTGGGTTCTTAAACTTCAGTTATGGTGTGGCCAAAGCTCTCATCACAACTCACTACCCAGGGGCCTAGGCACAGGTGAAACTACGTAAAACGGGGAGGCGGGAGGTGCTTTGGAGACTACAGGAGGCAAGAGGAAACTTATTGAAGGATCTAGACTTGGGTCTCAGCTTCTCCGATTCCTTGCTTGGGTGATCTGGGCAACTCTCCTAATCTTCCAGAGCAAATCTTTCCTTTGTTTCTCTAATGGAAACCACGTCATCTGGTCTAAGGCTGGCTATCTACCGGGTTTCATTGCCTGTGTGGTCCCTGGTGGATGGTGGCTGATTCCTGAAGTCTTGTGCTGGTGATTGTAAATTTTATTATAGACTCAGCTGAAAGGAGTTCTGGCATTGATTAGCCATGTCTGCCAAGATGAGGCACGGTAGCAAGAGAGCATACAATTTTTGGTGCGCCTACAAAAGCTTTCTGTGACATTTAGGTGTGAAAGTTAAAGTTCCTGACACAGTTCGTTCATTTTATTTAGTTAATTAATTTATTTGAAAGAGAGAGAAAGAGAATATGGGCATACCAGAGCTTTCCTGGCACTGCAAACAAACTTCACATACATGCCCCACTTTATGCATCTGGCTTTACATGGGCATTGGGGACTTGAACCTGGACCATTCGGCTTTGCAAGCAAATGCCTTTAAGTACATCTTCCCAATCCCTCTCATTCAGTTCATTTTGATGCAACTTATAATCAAGTGGGCACCTCAGTTAGAAAGCACTGAGCAGGTCATTGCTGATGCGTGGCAGGCCCCCTGAAATTTCGGCAGCAGACCCAGCTCTTTTTTTTTTTTTTTTTTTTTTTGGTTTTTCAAGGTAGGGTCTCACTGTGGTCCAGGCTGACCTGGAATTAGCTATGTAGTCTCAGGGTGGCCTCGAACTCATGGTGATCCTCCTACCTCTGCCTCCCAAGTGCTGGGATTAAAGGCGTGCACCACCACGCCTGGCAGACCCAGCTCTTTTTGAGCCATGCTGACCCCTATCAGAGATCCCTGTTCCCACAAAGCTGGCACGACCAACCAACTCAGAGCTCCAGAGCGGCCTGAGTGAATGAAGCGAGGGAGAAGTCAGAAAACCAGCAAAGGTATTAAGTTAGTGTTTTTACACCCCAAGTGTTTTGCTGTCATCAGGAGCAGCCCTTCACGAGATATAAGTAATGTGTGCAGGCTGATCCCAGTTTTCTCATTAATATGCAAATGAGCCATGCCAGTTGTTAGGTTAGAAGAAAGCTGTCATGTTTATTGTGACAGATTTAATGGATGTGTTTGGATTGTGCATTCAATGTGTTTTCAAGAGCATGTCTTATCTTTGTTTAGGCAGTAAATCAAAAATGTAAACAACAATTCATTAGCATCTGTCAGAAGCTCGAAGCTACATTGTTTCACTTGACAATCTTCCCAGAGGTGGAGAAAAAACCCCTATATCTGACTTAGTCAAGATTAGTTAGAAATTGCAGTGGCTTTTCTCTCTTTTCGCTTCCCAAACGTGTAAGCAGTAATTTACTGACAGCAGCTCTGCTTGGGTCACAGGCTGCAAAGCAGGGATCAGACAGCTCTATCCAGATGTAGCTGGCAGGGTCCACAGAACTCGGGTGCCTTGGAGCCCTCCACAGTGACCAGGGTCTGGGGTGGAGCCTGTTGAAAATGAAATCACTGGCAGGAACATTGCTTCATTTCACTGAGCACCGAAGGCGACCCACTGGAAGAAAACAATGCAATATAAACACAAGTTCAGCCCGGGGGCTGGTGCACACCTTTAATCCTAGCACTCAGGAGGATGAGGTAGGGGAATCCCTGTGAATTCAAGGTCAGCTCGGGACTAGAGAGTGAGTTCCAGGTCAGCCTGGGCTAGCAAAAACCAAAGATGGATATAGACATATAGACCCAAGTTACCACTCTATGGGAGGAATTGCATGCCTGGTACTACAAACCTAATCAAAAGCCTATGACGGGGGTGGGTCATGAGCCTTAGGGGTGTAAAGTCTGCTCTTGTCTGGCTGGCTAAATGCATATATTATGCTCACCAAACTGCCCTGTAAGCACTACACTTAATGTTCATATATTAATGCCACTCTCACTTTTGGTTAGAGAAGCTTCTCTTTTCAGATGGTGGTGACCACTGGGATGACCCAAAAGGCAACATAGTGCTGAGAAGAAGTGAGAGGAGTGCCCAGCACTGAAACATCTCTATCACAGCCTCCAAGGCACAGGGTCCATTGTTGAAGAGGTGGTGGAAAGAATGTAAGAGCCAAAGGAAGGGTACCACTCCTTACAATGCAACTGTCCAGACAGAAATTGGCCTCGATATCCATGACCTCGCAGTGCCCAGCAATACCTTCACAAGACCCTCATAATAGGAGAAAAAGATGATGACATCAAAATAAAAGAGAGACTAATGGAGAGAGGGAGGAGATATGGAGAGTGGAGTTGTGAAGGGGAAAGTGGGGGAGGGAATTATTATGGTTTATTATCTGTAAGAAGATGTCAATAAAAATTATACATTAAAAAGAAATATAGACACAAAGTAAAGACTGAGAAATGCTAAGATTAGGGACCAAGGGATGTTTAGACAGAATATCACCACAGGACCAAGGGGAACAAGCATGCAGATTTCCATATTCTGTTCTTCCATGTAGGCTTGGAGACTTAGATGTGAGCTTCCTGGGGGCCAAAATAAAAGTGCATTTGAAGTTATAAAATTCACTTTGAAGTTGTAAAATTTACTGCCTAAAAAGAAAACAAGTGCTTTACCTGCTGAGCCATCTTTAGCATCATTTGTTGTAAGATAGGTTTCCGACATCAAACAGCCCCATTTCACCTTCACTCTCCTCTCTCTTCTAATTCCTCACCAGCATTTGACATCTGTCAACTTCAACTCAAAGTTTTCTTCTTTCATAGAGACAAGGTTCGGGGCAGGGTTCCATGTCCTTGCCTGGGTTGCGTCCTCTCCTGCTGCCTCCCTGTTCTGGTCTCAGTCACCTGGGTAGCCATAGCCACCCCTATCTTGGCCACCTGGGTAGCTCTGGTCACTCTTGCCCATGGTCTCCTTGTCTCCCTGGTTAGGACCTTCCCACCTGGCAGGATTCCCTCTTGGAGCTCTGCACTGGCTTCCTGGAGCTCCCAGGGCAGCTCTTGGTTTTGAGCTCCTCCTTGTCTTCCTCCTCCTCTTCTGTGACCCTTCTGCCTCTTTCCAGGTGTCAATCATCAGTATGCGCTCTAGCCTTCCTCAGGGGTTACTGTTCTACCCTTTGCTGAAGTTTCCATGTGGGTCACTTATACCTAGTTCTCTTTTTTTTTATTATTATTATTATTATTATTATTATTATTATTATTATTTAAGAGCGACAGAGAGGAAGAGGCAGAGAGACAGAGAGAGAATGGGTGCACGAGCAGCCTCTCAGCCACTGTGAATGAATTCCAGATGCGTGTGCCCCCTTGTGGGCAAGTGTGGCATTGTGCCCTTGTGTCACTTTTGTGTCTGGCCAATCGTGGGACCTGGAGATTGAATGGGATGTAAGCTTGGCAGGCAGGCGCCTTAACTGCTAAGCCATCTCTCCAGCCTGTTTTTTTTTTTTTTTTGAAAAAACATCTTGAAAATTTTTTATTTATTTATTTGAGAGATAAAGAGGGAGGGAGAGAAAGAAAGAGAGTGGGTGTGCCAGGGTCTCTAGCTACTGCAAAAAACTCCAGATGCATGCACCCCCTGGTGTATCTGGCTTACGTGGGTCCAGGGGAATCAAACAGGGGTTCTTATGCTTTGCAGGCAAACCCCTTAACCGCTAAGCCATCTTTCCAGCCTCTAGTTCTCTCTTCTGAATCGCAGTCTTGCTTCCCAGATGCCCCCAAGGACATGTATGTGGGCACCCTCCCATCTTTGGAGCTCCAGTGGGGGCAAGGGAGGTACTGGCCTCCTTACTTGACTCCTACTTGCCCCTGTTTCTGATCCTCCTGCCTCCACCTACCAAGTGCCAGGATTGCAGGAATACACTATCACAGTCAATTAGCAGGGTGCCTCATATACCATAGGCAAGCACTGGACCAACTGCACTACACCCCAGGCCTGCCATCAGGTTCTTTCTTTTCTTTTCTCTCTCTCTCTCTCTCTCTCTCTCTCTTCTCTCTCTTTTTTTTTTTTTTTTTTTTTTTGAGGTAGGGTCTTGCTCTAGCTCAGGCTGACCTGGAACTCACTATGTAGTCTCAAGCTGGCTTTGAACTCACAGTGATCCTCCTACTTTTACCTCGACTGCTGGGATTAAAGGAGTGAGCCACCACATCCAGCTTTATCAGGTTCTTTATAGAAAAAAAGATTTAGAGCCATCTTCCCTCTGACTGTGCATTCCCTACTGTGGACCTGCCAACTCCGGAAACCATGGAGCCCTCCAGCTGGATCTGGGTCTGGAAGGGCCTGAGGGAGAGGCTAGGGATCTTCACCTTTAGCCTGTATCAAGATTTACACTGACAGCTGAGTGTGAGGACCTTCCTGCAGCACGCCCTGTCCAGTGCCACACTGAGTGGGAGTCAACTGATGACCTTGTCTAGGAGACACAGGTTCACATAAATAAAGAACTCTGAGCCCTAACATAACATTCCAGGCCCCTCCCTCCCTCCCTCCCTCCCTCTCTCCCTTCCTTTCTCCTGCCCCCCCCCTTTTAAAGTTATGTAGCCCAGGCTGACTCTGTAGCCAGGCTGGCCTTAAACTCATGGCGATCTTCCTACCTCAGCCTCCTAAATGCTGGGATTATAGGCTTGGGTCACCTCTCCTTCCTTCCTTTTCTCCCTTCTCTTCCCTTCCTTCCTTCCTTCCTTCCTTCCTTCCTTCCTTCCTTCTTTCCTTCCTTCCTTCCTTCCTTCCTTCCTTCCTTCCTTCCTTCCTTCCTTCCTTCCTCCTTCCTTCCTTCCTTCCTTCCTTCCTTCCTTCCTTCCTTCCTTCCTTCCTTCCTTCCTTCCTTCCTTCCTTCCTTCCTTCCTTCCTTCCTTCCTTCCTTCCTTCCTTCCTTCCTTCCTTCCTTCCTTCCTTCCTTCCTTCCTTCCTTCCTTCCTTCCTTCCTTCCTTCCTTCTTCCTTTCTTCCTTCCTCCCTCCCTTCCTTCTCTTCCTTTTCTCCCTTCTCTTCCCATTCCTCCCTCCCTTCCTTCCTTCCTTCCTTCCTTCCTTCCTTCCTTCCTTCCTTCCTTCCTTCCTTCCTTCCTTCCTTCCTTCCTTCCTTCCTCCTTCCTTCCTTCCCTCCCTCCCTCTTCCCTTCCTTCCTTCCTTCCTTCCTTCCTTCCTTCCTTTCTTCTTTCTTTCACTTTTCTTTCTTTTCTTTCTTTCTTTCTTTCTTTCTTTCTTTCTTTCTTTCTTTCTTTTCTTTCACACTCAGCATGCAGCTCACCTCAGGAGGCTCCATGTCAAGCAATTAGGGAACCAGACAGAATGGGACAATGAAAACGTTTATTCAAAAATCAATACATTTATCCTAAGAGTGGTTAGACAGCCGCATGAGTAAAAGCTCATTCCACTGCAGTCCCCAGAGTCACAGTGGCCCAGGAAGGCTCTGACCAGTAAGGGGTTAAGATATGGATTTCAACTCTGGATTTGAAGGAAGACCCCTGGGTGAGCTCTTCATTGAGTTGACTAAAAATGTTTTAAAAATCAATATTGCAGTGTATAAAAGGATCTTCTAAAGATGGTGTTGGTCCCATCCACAGCCAAGCGGGCCACAGTGAGTGATAGAAGAGGAGGGCGTTTAATCCTCCGGACTCACAGCTAAAGAGGCTGGAGTATGTGAGTGATTTTTAGTGCACGTGGAGAAACTATTTCTAAAGTGTGCTAATTGTAAGCTGGCCGTGGTGGTACACACTTGTAATTGCAGCATTTATGAAGTGGAGGCAGGAGGATCAGAAGCTGAAGGTCTTCCTGGGCTACATAGGGAGTTTGAGGCAGCTTGGGCTACATAAGACCCTGTCTCAAACAAACATAAAAACAAACAAACAAAAATGCTAATTGTTCTGTAATAGAAGGTAACACGGATGATCTTTACCCAGAGACTGTAATCATACACTTCCCTTTAGCCCCAGTAGTTCAAAGCTGCAAGTTACAAGGTCATGTAACAGTGACAGAACTCACTCAGATTCACCCAGCAAGCACCAGACTCCTGCTGTCCTCAGTCAGGGCTGAGGCTCTTGACCTGGGGAAGGACGGATCAATCCTGTGTGATGCAGCTTTGTTCTCAGGGAGCGTACGCTGATGCAGCGACCGTCCAATGTTTTGACCTTGACCCTGCAGCAGAAATGCAATCCTGTACACCTTCGCCTACTGTTGTGCCTATCACGTTACCCTCTAAAGATTTATGTTTACGCCCACAGATTGGCGCTGCTCTGCTCTCGCCTTTGGTCAGAGAAGCTTCTGTTTGCAATTAGGGAGATTCAAAAGTCAGCAAAGTGCTGAAAATAAATGTGGTGTGCCCAGCACTGGAAGTGATGTCTATATTACCCCCACCAAAGCTCGGGGAACATTGTGGAAGTGGGGGCGGAAAGAGTTGAGGAGCCAGAGGAGGGGGACGAGGGCTGGGGAACGCTGTCTTCCAGACACAAGGTGGCTGTGGCATTTCTAACTTCAAGCAACTCTCGCACAATATTGGGCCCATTAACATTTCACCGTGGACGATGGAGGAGGGCACGAGACCCCCCCTTCCTTCCCTCCCTGAGGAGTTATTGGCAGTTAATGGTTGATGGGGGAGTGGGAGTCATTTTGTGCAGTGGTGTAGCCACTGGTAAGTCTGGTGCTGATGCCAGCAACCCTAATTAACACACACACACACACACACACACACACACACACGCACGCGCACACGCATACACACAGAAACATATACGAGACAAAGAAGATATCAAAGTGAAAGTGGGTCTAGTTGGAAAGAAGGGGTTCAGTGGAAGGGAAACAGAGACTAGAGAAGGTAAAGGGAGGGGATTCTGTTCAAAATACATTATATATGTTTATAAAAATTGTCAGCAAAAACATAATGATGCCCCAATATTCACTCATGTGTTGTGGGATACTCTTGGATTTTTCTGCTGTATTGAAAAAGAAATGGTGGTTGCCATTCTCAAGATTGATTTCATGACCCACAGTGAAGTTCGAAAACCACCCCCCTTCAATTGGGCAGCATAAACGAACAGTAATTTAGGAAGTAACAAGCCATGTTGGAGCATGGAGAGGCCAGGTTCCTTCTGCTGGGTTGTCAGGGAGGGCACAGAGGATGTGGCATCTGAGATGGGCCTCCATGGAGACAGTCTGAGCCAGGGTGAGTCATGCTGTTTGTAATAACACAGAAGTTGTCATGGTTTATGCCTATGTTAAGACAAGGTCTCACCATGTAGCTCAGGCTGATCTTGAACTTGTGGTCCTCCTCCCGCCCTCCCTCAGACTCCTCTGTGCTGGGATCACAGATGCCGGCTACCACACCCATCCCCGGTTAGTATCTTCTGCCTAATATATTAGATGATACTCCTTCCCCCCTTGTTTTACTGGCAAGTGTTCATTACATATAACACTGTGTCTGATCATGACATTTTCATACATGCACACATGTATTTTTGTCACTTTCTCCCTCCATTATCCTCTTCTGCTCCATTCCCACTTCTGCCTCCTTCTATTTATGTTTTTTCTTCTTTCTTCTTCTTCTCTCCTCTTCTGTCTTCCATTCCCTTCATTTTCTTTCCCCTTCCTTTACTTCTATTCACTTTCCTTTTCATTCTTTCTTTCCTTCCTTCCTCCTCTTTCCCTTCCTTTCTTCTTCCCTTCTTCCATTCCTCCTTCCCTCCCTCCCCTCCTCTTCCCTTTCCTTCTTTCCTTCTTTCTTCCCTTCCTTCCTCCTTCTTTTATCCCTCCTTTCCTCCTTCTCTCTCTCCCTTCCTCCTCACACTCAGCTGCCCTTTCTTCTTTCCTCCCCTTTTTGTCCCTCCCTTCTCTCCCTTCTTCCTTCCTTCCTTCCTTCCTTCCTTCCTTCCTTCCTTCCTTCCTTTCTTCCTCCCTCTCTCCCTCCCTTCCTTCCTTCCGACTCAGTAAGTTTCATTAGGGTTTCTTTCTTTCTATTTATTTATTTATTTATTTATTTATTTATTTATTTATTTATTTATGTTTTTGTCTTTGCTTTTCAAGGTAGGGTCTCAGTCTAGCCCAGGCTGACCTGGAATTCACTAGGTATTCTCAGGGTGGCCTTGAACTCACAGCGATCCTCCTACCTCTGCCTCCTGAGTGCTGGGATTAAAGGCACGTGCCACCACGTCCGGCTTCTTTTTTATTTTTGTTTTTGTTCATGGAACTTACTTCTGAGTGCGGATACCAAAGTTGTGCGCCACCACACCACAGCTCATTTGGATTTCTTTTTTTTTAACTTAAAAAAAATTTATTTATTTGCAGGCAGAGAGAGAAGAGAGAGAGAGCGAGAACGTCAGGGCTTCCAGCCACTGCAAACGTGGGTCCTGGAGAATCGAACCGGGATCCTTTGGCTTCTCAGGCAAACGCCTTAACTGCTAAGCCATCTCTCCAGCCCCTCATCTGGATTTCTTATAGGATCCTGGGTGAGGAATTATTTACAAGAGCGTGGACTCCTTACCAGTGGCTACACAACTGAGCAAATTGTCTCCCCCTTCCCTAGTGACCAGAAACTGCTTCTAGATACCGAGGGAGGGGTGGGGCCTGACGAGCCTCTCCCCTGAGCTACCATTATCTGCTTGTAAGTCCCCAAGGAGGCCTAGGGGTGCGACTCTTTTTGAGGGACTACCATTATCTGCCTGGAAGTCCTCTGGGAGGGTCAGTACAGTATTCATTTCAGGACTTTCCCAGCTGTAGCTGAGTTGGACCATTCCAGAGCATTCAAGAACTAATTAGCGCCTTTAATCCCAGCACTTGGGAGGCAGAGGTAGGAGGATCGCCATGAGTTCGAGGCCACCCTGAGACTACATGGTTAATTCCAGGTCAGCCTGGATCAGAGTGAGACCCTACCTCGAAAAACCAAAAAAAAAAAAAAAAAACCTAATTAGACAACTTTTTTTTTTTTGAGGTAGGGTCTTGCTGTAGCTCAGGCTGACCTGGAATTCACTCTGTTGTCTCAGGGTGGCCTCGAGCTCATGGTGATCCTCTTACCTCTGCCTTCTGAGTGCTGGGATTAAAGGCGTGTGCCACCACCAGTAGATAATGTTCTAAGCTGGTTTTTATCCCAGGGGCCACAGAGGGAGAGTGAGAAAGAACAGCGGGCTTTGGTAAAGCCAGGTGTGAACTCCAGTCTGCTGCATCTGGTGTCTGTGTCACCTTGGCAGTGGGAAGGTCCGGGCTCAGTGCCTGCTTGGCTTCTGGGCACTGGTGGTAAGAGCTGGGGGTCAGCACAAGTGTGCTGTGCACTGCAACTTAACTCTTGCCTGTGCTCACCCCCTGCGCAGAGGAGGGCACTGCCTGGTATGCCCTTGAGTCCCAGCCATGTTAACCCTCTTCTGTCTTTCTCCAGGGAGCCATAACCTTGGCAGCCTCAAGCACCTCACCCAGCCCCTCTGCCTGAAAACTCTCTTGAGACTCTAACTCTCAAAGTCTAGATGCTACAGCCTTCTGTTCTGTCTACCATCTACCCTCTCCCCACCACCAGGCCGAATCCCCAGCCTCATCTATTTGACTTCCTTTCTCTCAAGGAACTTACAATTTAATCAGAAGTCCCTAATAGTACACACATTCTAAATTGCAATCATTTATTGCATCTAGCCTGGGGCTTTTCTGTCTGTTAGAAATATCAGGGTTATTTCCTTCTTTTAAGAGTTTATGTTTAAAAAAAACTTTACAAATAATGTTTGCTGTTTAATGTTCTCTCCTGAAATATCAGTTTGCAAAAAAAATAGAAATCCTTTTTTACAATTCATCTTAAGGATGGAGTTCCCGCTTCTTATAATGTAATGAATGTACTGCAGATAATGGCCCAGCAGTGCAAATGAACGGCACATATAATCAAAATGATAATGGGGCGTATTGTACCGCTTGTATAATAAAATCCATACCAATATGGAAATCATATCTCAAGGCAACATTCCTCTCTTTGATTTTTGTAATAATTGTACATGTAAGAGCAGGGCAGCAAGAAGTGGGGGGAACAAAGGCCTTTATTGCTTCATTAGGCAGCTGGCGCTCTGATGGTCCGGCCTGTCAACAGCCATCCCTTCATTTCCAAGGGAACTTCTCTTCCCCCGGAAATGATTTACTGCTCATGGTGGCTCCCTCCTAAGCCCTTTCTCTGCGGAGTCACAGTGAGACGAAATGGGTTTGTGGGGGCCATCTGCATCAGCACCATCTGCCTGTTCAGGGCCACAGAGCATCTCAGGGTTTGGGCCAGATTAGAGCCAAGGGAGGGAGGTTGTGCTCTGTGGGTCTAAAGAGACACTTGGCTGGATGCGCCTCCCTGGCTAAGGGTCCGAGGGGATGTGTGCATGAGTCTGAGCCTCACCCTGTGGATAGTCAGCACGCATCAGCTGGTAGGAAGCCAATACTCTCCAGCCAGTCTGTGAACAAGTATGACCTTGGCCTTGACTTCTCAGAACTGCAGAAGTCCAGACCTTTGGACATCATGTGCGCAGCTCTCTCCACTGTCCCAGGGTGTGCTCTGTGGCGTGGAAAGTCTGGGTGAGAAGGGGAAGGCCTGGAGGACGTGGAGGACAGATCGGAAGGGCAGCTTTCAGATCTGGGCGTTGCTCAGGTTTTGGCTAGCTGTGCTTGCTTGGTGATTTCCCTGGCCCTGCCTCCCTGCCAGACCTCCTCTTTGGCCTCTCGTCTGTGGCTCCTGACTTCAGCCACCTCTGGTCTGAGCAGCAGAAGTTCTACTTCACCTTCACAATGCTCCTCTTCCAAAGCTTTGGGCATGAATGTGGTAGGGCTGTGTGGGCCTCAAGGACCCCTTTCTTTCTCTTCTTTCTTTCTTTCTTTCTTTCTTTCTTTCTTTCTTTCTTTCTTTCTTTCTTTCTTTCTTTCTTTCTTTTTGGTTTTTCGAGGTAAGGTCTCGCTCTAGCCCAGGCTGACCTGGAACTCACTCTGTATTCTCAGGGTGGCCTTGAACTCCCGGTGATCCTCCTACCTTTGCCTCCTGAGTGCTGGGATTAAAGGCATGCACCACCACCCCCAGCCAAGGACCGATTTCTTTCTGGCCGGTGTGAGACACAGCTCAAGGCAATCGCCATCCACATGTTCTGGTCAGTTTGTCACTGCGCAGTCCTTCCAAGCTTTTCCAAGTGGGTTTAATATTATTCCCCAAGCCTAGATGGGGCACCACATTCTTGGAAAAGTCACAAAGCTGACAGGCAGTGGGAAGGGGAAAGCTTAATTGGCTAACAAGGGCACTGACACCTCTGGGGTCCCTAGAACCAAGATCCAGCGTAAAACAAGTTGTGTGTGTGGACATTGCCAGAGAAGCAGATGCTGTGATAAGTACTTGAGATTAGGGTGGATTAGAGCAACCTTGAGCCTTGCTTCCACTACTAGGCCACTTTTTCTGGCCTACTAGATCCGGAAGCCACCCCTTCTGGGATCCAGATAGGGTGGGGTGGAACTGGCCCAGGGAGCCCCCACCATTGTGGTGGAGCGGGGAAGGTGAAGGTTCCAGACCTGGGCGGGGGTGGGGAGCTGAGCCCAGGGAGTGGCCATTGCATGTACCATGGTGCCTGGAATTTTTCTTTTCTTTTTAAAATTTTGACTATTTTTTAAAAACTTGTTATTGACAACCTCTATACACAAAGACAATATACCATGATCCCACCACCTCCCTTGTTCCCCTCCTGAACCCCCTCCATGGAACCCCTTCTTTTTTCTAACTAGTCTATTTTCTATTTTTATGCCATCTTTTCTTTCCCCCCTCCTATTATGCTATTTATGCAGGTCATGGGTACTGCAGCCAATTTCAATGTTTTCTTTCTTTGTTTTTTTTTGTTTTATTTTTCAAGGTAGGGTCTCACTCTAGTCCAGGCTGAGCTGGAACTTATTCACTCTGTAGTCCCAGGATGGCTTTGAACTCACAGAAATCCTCTAACCTCAGCCTCTGGAGTGCTGGGATTAAAAGTGTGTGCCATCATGCTTGGTTGTCAATTTTAACTATTTTTTTTTTATTTGACAGAGAAAGAGGGAGAGGGAGAGGGAGAGAGAGAGAGACAATGGGCACGCCATGGCCTCCAGCCACTGCAAATGAACTCCAGACACATGTGCCCCTTTGTGCATCTGGCTTATGTGGGTCCTGGGGAATCAAACCGAGGTCCTTTGGCTTTGCAGGCAAGCACCTTAACTGCTAAGCCAATCCTCCAGTCTGACCCTGTTTGTGTTTTCCAACTAGTCCCTACTCTACTTTGGTTTTTGTTGTTGTTTTCCTCCATTATCCATGCTGATATTTTGATGGACCCACTTTTGTGCAGGTAATGACCACTGCTGTGAGGCTGTGAATGTCACGTCCAGAAGATGGTGTTTCAAAGCACTCCTCCCCATCCTCTGGCTCTTGTATTCTTTCTGTCACCTTTTCTGCAATGTTCTGTGAGTCTGGGAGGTTGTGAAAATAGATGCCTCATTTTGGGCTGTGCACTCATCTGTCACTTCTTAGCACTATTATGAGCTTTGAGTCTCCCTGGTAGTCAGTACCATCTGCAAAAAGAAGCTTCTCTGAACAAAAGTGAGAACAGCATTAACCTATGGGCTTAAACATAAATATTTAGAGGACAATTTGATGGGTATGACACATTCATTTAGCCACATGACAGTAGGACCTGCTGCTTGGGACTTTAAAAAAATGTTTTTACGTATCTTTATAAATATCTTTATAAATAAATAAAAATGAGTGAGGGTGGGGGAGGGAGAGAGAATGGGTACACCAGGGTCTCTTACCTCTGCAAACAAACTCCAGATGCATGCGCCACTTTGTGCATCTGGCTTTACCTGGATACTGGGGAGTCAAACACAGACCGTCAGGCTTTGGAAGCAAGCGCTCTAACCAGTGAGCAATCTCTCCAGTCCCTGCCTGAAACTATTTTATTTATTAATTAGCAACAGACACAGAGAGAAGGCAGATGGTAGAGAGAACGGGCACACCAGGGCCTCCAGCCACTGCAAACGAACTGCAGATGCATGTGCCACCTTGTGCATCTGGCTTACGTGGGTCCTGGGGAATTGAGCCTCAAACCAGGGTCCTTAGGCTTCACAGGCAAGCATCTAACTGCTAAGCCATCTCTCCAGCCCCTGTCTGGGACTTTTCAATGCTGACAGGAGGCCTGTATGGGAGCCATACCGATGGGCACAGGTCTCCAGAGGTGTTGAATTCCGGAGGGATTGTCACTTCCTAAACTACCAGGGGGGTCTTGAGAGGGAGGAGCACCCCCCTCCCCATCACCCAGAAATAGGCAGAAGAGACTCAATAAGCTGCTGACTTCTGACCTCCACAGTAGTTCTGTGGCCCCCAGTTATTGGGGAGAGGCCCTCGCTAGGCTCCCACCTTCTCACCTTGCTGCTGAAAAACTCCTCGTCCCTCCAGACCCGGTGGAGGGATAGGGGAGTTTAGTGGTTCGGTATGCACCTCAGGGACCAGACTCACTGCTCTTAGGTTGTAGTGGACCATCTCACCTCTTAACCACATCGCAACCCCAGCCTTCCTGCTCCCCGGCAGGCTCTGGCTGTCTCTGAGCCAGTTTCCTTCTGTGTGAAACAAGGATTACCCAAAATCACTTCTGCAAGAGAGAGTGAGATGTCTGAGTGTGCTTACCAGCTCACAAACTCTGATCTCCCAACCCCAAGTGTCCTGGGGACCTTAGCCAGCTAGGACAATACTTGTCCCGCCTAGGTGGGCTGGGGGGGGGGCCTGATAGCACCTGCAAGTGTACGAACTCGAGTGGGGAAAGGATGGACAGACGTATCCCAAGCATGAGCCATCTGCCAGATAGGGTGTGGTGGGTACTGTAGGGGCCATCCAGAGCCCCTTTATAGAGAGCCAGGGAAATGACCTGATGGTAGATCCATCTGCCTCCTCTGAGAATTGCCCAGGCCTCCTTGCCCCAGGTCCTGATCCTTCCTCAAGGGATGTGGTGGGGAGGAGGCACAAGTGCTCAGGTGTAGACCCTCATGGTTTACCTGAGACCACAGGGCTAATTTAGCCACTGTTCAAGCTCTCCTCTGATCTGACCCTCTTATCATACAGGCCCTGACCTAGAGGACACCCCAGGAAGCCTCTGGCGGAACGCCTCCCTCTCATCTGTTTTTTTTTTATTAGAGAGAGGGAGAGAGAGAGAGAGGAGGAGGCAAAGAAAGAATGGGCCTACCAGGGCCTTTTCAGCTGCTGTGAACGAACTCCAGATGCATGCGCCCCCTGGCGCGCATGTGAGACATTGAGCTTTTGTCAATTTTGTGTCTGGCAAAATGTGGAACCTGGAGATTGGAATGGGCGTTCTTAGCCTTGGCCGGCAGGTGGCTTGACCTCTAAGCTGTCTCTCCAGCCCCCTCTCATCTGTTTTACGGGACCCACCCTGTGACAGGTGTTTAAGCCCTTCTCACTCTCGCAATCTTATAACATGATGAGGTAGATGCGCCATAACCTCCAGTGGCAAAAGAAGAAACTGGGGGTACAGCAGAGAGGTTAAGTACCTTGTAAGGTCACACAGCTGCTAAGTGGCTGGACTTGTTCGTCTTTGTGGCCCAGGTATGAGCCAGGGCCGTATTCTTTGGAGGCACCCCTATCAGAATGGCCAGGAGAACAGCTCTCTAACCCTCCCACTGAAGTAGAATCTCTGTGGGTGGAGCCCAGTAATCTACATTCAACAAGCAAACTAAAAGTGGGCCACACTGTGCTCTGGAGAGAAGCTGGGAGGAACACTGGGGAGTGTGGAAAGCTTAGTGCAGTTAAGGCTTTGAGAGGCAGGTGGTCTTGTTCAAGTCCCTGAAAGCATCAGAGAGGGCTATGGCTGCACTCAAATTCTGTCAACATCTTGGACAGGTGACTTTCCACACAGGCATGGACATTACTTCCCTGCCTGTGCACAGTGGAGACTCAGAACACTATTCTCGTATTTTCTTTCTTCTTCTTTTTTAAAAATTTTATTCATTTATTTATTTGAGAGAGAGAGAAAGAGAGAGAGAGAGAGAGAGAGAGAGAGAGAGAGAGAGAGAGAGAGAGAGAGAAAGGGCACGCCAGGGCCTCCAGCCACTGCAAACGGACTCAAGATGCATGCGTCTCCTTGTGCTTCTGGCTTACGTGGGTCCTGGGGAATAGAACCAGGGTCCTTTGGCTTTGCAGGTAAGCGCCTTAACCGCTAAGCCATCTTCTCCAGCCCACTCTTCCCATATTTTTAACAACAGCATAGTCTTGAGGCCTGAGTGGCAGGGCTTAGTGGTGGAACACTTGCCTGTCATGAGGATTCTACCTCCATTTCTTGCCTCTTTTCTTCGCATGAAGCCAGCAGTTCCTTCCATACATGGACTGGGCATGAATCTTTCATTTTTTATCATCTCAATAATCCTGTGAGTATAGGTTTGCCTGCAAAGAATAGGGACCCACTGGGTGGATAATGTTTAGTGTGTTGCCCAAGGAATCCTAGGGCATGGTGGTAAGGCTGGGATCTGTCCCCAGGTTGCTGCCACTGCCTCCTTAGGGGAGAGTTGGGACCACAAACAGGAGTAAGGACTTGTGCTCCAGACCCCGGTGGCTCCTTTTCATGGGGCCGACTCAACAATGGCTGGCCAGCATTTCTGGGTTCCAACCCTGTGGCCTTTCTGCCAGCATCCCATTTGGTCTGAGTGCTGTGGGGCAGGAAATTGCATCGTTTCTCCCTTACACTTGCCTTGCTACCCTACCCGTGCCCAGCAGCGGAGCAGCTCGGAGGCTGACCACTGGTTCTGGCTCTGTCTGTCACTTCTCACCCCTTCCTCTGTGACGCCATGGATCTGGGCATACATCAGTATCTGTGTGAGATGCTTTGTGAGTGTCAAGAGACCAGAGGTCCTGACTGGTCCAGTGTTCATTGTGAAGCAGAATGGCTGCTTTGTTTGTAACATTTGCATATTAGTGTGTGTGTGTGTGTGTGTGTGTGTGTAGTATGCTTGATGTGATGTGTGTGTAGTGTACACGTGTGTGCAGATATGTGCACTCTGCATACACATATGTGGAGACCTAAGAAGAACATCTGGTGTCCTCTCTTCTATTGACCACCTGTTTCCTTGAGATGGAGTCTCTCACTCAACTGATAGCAGCCTTTTTTATTTTTATTTTTTTGTCAGCAAGGTCCGGTGATTCTTCAGTCCCTGTCCCCTTCTCCCGACAGGACTGGAGTTACAGATGTGTGTGACCATGCTCAGCTGTTTACATGGTGTTGGAGGAATTTCTGGTCTTCTTGGGCCTTCGTGCTTGATCAGCAAGTGATCTCACCAACTGAGCTGTCTCTCCAGCCCCAAGTTTGGGTATTTCTGCAGAGGTGCTGTCACACGTGAGCATTTCATAGGCTCATTTATGCATCAACTGCATCAAGCAAAAAGACACGAGCCCCCTGGAAGCCGTCGGCAGTCTCCTCACGGCTGGGGAAGTCCACTTCCGCTGTGGTCTTTGCACCTTCCGAGGGCTAGTCCAAGTCACATGACATCTCGATGGCAGCTCGAGAGAAAAGTTAATTATTCTTCTTTATCATATCAAAGTCACTTAATTTTTTTTAGTGATTTACTCTGCTTTGTAATTACAGATGTGGTGATTAGAATGTTGTATGTTCTGCACTATGGATTTTTAAAAATAAGGTTTATCCACAGCTAATTTAAAGCTCTTTCCTTTATGAGTTCTCATTCTTTTTTTTAAAACAGTAATATATATATACATATATATATATATATATATATATATATATATAATTTATTTATTGTAGAGCAACACAAAGAGAGAGAAAGAGAGAGAGAGAGAGAGAGAGAGAGAGAATGGGCACACCAGGGCTTCCAGCCACTGCAAACGAACTCCGGACGCATGCGTCACCTTGTGCATCTGGCTTATGTAGATACTGGGGAATCAAGCCTCAAAGCAGGGCCCTTAGGCTTCACAGGCAAGCACTTAACCACTAAGCCATCTCTCCAGTTCACCCTTTTTTTTTTTTTTTGGTTTTTCGAGGTAGGGTCTCACTCTGGTCCGGGCTGACCTGGAATTCACTAAGTCTCAGGGTGGCCTTCCAGTCCTCACCTCTGCCTCCCAAGTTGGGATTAACGCGCGTGCGCCACCAAGATTTCTTTGTAAATATAAGATTTCTATTTTAGCCATTTTATTTTTTAAAATATATTTTATTTATTTATTTGAGAGAGAGAAAGAGAGCGAGTGAGCAAGAGAGTGCAAGTAGGCATGCCAGGGCCTCCAGCCACTGCAAACGAACTCCAGATACATGCACCCCCTTGTGCATCTGGCTTATGTGGGTCCTGGGGAATCAAACCCTGGTCCTTAGGCTTCGTAGGCAAATGCCTTAACTGCTAAGCCGTTTCTCCAGCCCCTCACTTTTTTTTTTTTTTTTTTTGTGATGATGGTTAGGGAGTCTGGCCAAGCCCCGTGCCTCTATAGGGGCTATTAGAGTCACTGTGTACATATATAATTAAGGAATTTCAAAACAAAAATAACCATCTTTGGAGCTAACAGCTAGTACCGTTACTATCTGTCATGCCAGCCTCGGAGACAGGGCTATGTTATGTTTGGTAAAGCCAGTTGGCATACTTTCTTAAAGAAATGCTCCATCTTTTTTTATTTATTTATTTATTTTGGAGAAAGAGAGAGAGAAAGAGAGAGAGAGGAAGACAGAGATGGGCACGCCAGCAGTGTCTCAGCTGCTGTGAACGAAATCCAGATGCGTGCGCCCCCTTGTGGTCAAGTGTGGCATTGCGCCCTTGGGTCACTTTGCATCTGGCTAAACGTGGGACCTGGAGATTGGAACCACTGGAGATTGGAACCAGCATTCTTAGGCTTAGGAGGCAGGCGCCTTAACCCCTAAGTCATCTCTCCAGCCCGCTCCATCTTTTTTTGAGATCAGATCTCACATATCCCAGGCCGGCCTCAAACTTTCTATGAAGCAGAGATTGTCCTTAAACTTCCGCTACTTCCTCCTTTATCTCCTGAGCACTGGGATTATAGGTTACAGGTGTGCACCGTCACGCCCAGTTTAAAATAATGCTCACGTTTAACACCTAGAAAGAAGCAGGGAAAACAAACACTAAAGGGACCCAGGGAGAGTCAAAAGCACACATTTAAAGCAGGTTCAAAGTCCCACCCAATGCTCTTCATCATGTGTGTATTTGTGAGTGGCGCTATCTGAAGACAGCCTCTCTTCTCCCCTTTGGTTTCTGGCTAAACCTACTTCACCTCTGAGCAGGCCTTGGGCTCGGCTGGCACCTGGGAACCTCATGTTCATCCACTTCATCCTTGGGAAACTCCTCGTCATAGAGACAATGGAGCAGCACTTCTGAGTGGAGAAGGCAGGAGGCAAATCACCCGTCAGCCACAGCTGAAGAGAATCTGTCTCAGCCCCAGCTCTGTGGGAGGCCAGCCTTTAGCTTTTATGTCCAAGCTGGGACTTTTGGCCTCAAAAGCCTGCTTCTGCTTTTGAAACTTGGTCTCTTCTCAACATTATAGCATTAAAATTTTCTTTCTTTTTTTTTTTTTGCTACCAATAAAACCATGTTCAGGGTTAATATTCATGCTTTAAAACATTCAATTGTCCTTCAGAGCGCAGTTAATAGAAGCACATTTCTTCAAAACAGATGTTGTGTTTGGGTCTGATGCAATGCAGAGCAGGCACTTGCTGTGGGGATAGGTGTAGAATTTTCCCATCTCTCCAAGGAGAAGAGGCGACAGTTTCTTCCTCACACACAAAAGCCAAAAGCCATGCTACCCAGACGTCACGAAAGCTAGTGTTCTCCTGCACGTCCTTTCTGACCCAACTATGCATTTATACATCAAGATGGACAAAATTGACATCCTGTGCTAAGTTGTGCAATGAAAAGTGACATTTAAAGCATTCAAAGAACTGAATGTGGTGGCTCAGGCCTTCAATCCCAGCACTCAGGAAGCTGAGGTAGGAGGATCACTGTGAGTTTGAGGCCAGCCTGGGCGAGAGTGTGACCTTACCTCAAAAAAAAAAAAAAAAAAAAAAAAAAAAAAAAAAAGGCCGGGCGTGGTGGCGCACGCCTTTAATCCCAGCACTCAAGGTCGGAGGATCGCTGTGAGTTTGAGACCACCCTGAGACGACGTAGTGAATTCCAGGCATCTGAGTAGAAGAGGCAGGACCAAGACCCCAGCTATGGGATGGCACGGAGCCCGGTACTCCTGGGAGAGGGACTCTGGTACTCAAGCTTGAGCACATAGTGTTCAGTGGTTGGACAAGACCTTATCACTTAATGTAAGCAGTCACTTTTGTAGTCTTTTTGCTACTGGATGAAAATTGAGGTTCTTTCACGTTTTTTGCTGTTAAGGTACTGCTTTCAAAAGATTCCTTCCACCTGTATCCTTGTGTGAGTCTATGATGATTTCCTTAAGAGAAATGCTTAAAAATGAGCATGCTGCCCTGGAGACATGGCTTAGCAGTTAAAGTGCTTGCCTGTGAAGACTAAGGACTCATGTTCAACTCTCCAGGCCCCATGTAAGCCAAATGCACAGGTGGCACATGTGTCTGGGGTTTGTTTGCAGAGGCTGGAGGCCCTGGCATGCCCATTCTCTTTGCCTCTCTCAGTGTCTGTGATGGGATTCCTTCCAGTGAGTTGTTGGCCAGGGAGGTCCCTGTAGCCTCCAAAACATTACAGGCTATTGCCAAGAAAAACAGATGAGAAACAGATGGTAAGACCCTATTGCTGAAGACCTCACTTGTCTGAGAGGCAAGGTCACTGAGAAAGCAAGCTGGTGCTGAGCAGAAAATCTTCTCCCTGTAGACCAGCCAACTGAAAGCTGGAAAAAGCTGCACTACATGCAGCCGTATGGGAGACAGAAGTCATCAGCGGTGAAAACAGTGGACACTGGAAACCTCAAGTTTGGCCAGACAGGCCCAATGACTGAACGGGTGCAATAATGGCACGTCTGTTCTTGGGGAAACCAACTGCTCCTTAATTGGACTGAAGTCCTGCTCTATGGGAGGGAATACATGCCTGGTACTGAAAAAACTAATCAAAAGTCTATGGCAGGGGAGGTCATGAGCCTTAGGGGTATAAAGCCTGCTCTTGTCTGGCTAAATGTATATATTATTCCCACCAAACTGTCCTGAAAGCACTACACTTAATGTTCATATTCACATATTAATGCTACTCTCACTTCTGGTTAGAAAAGCTTCTCTTTTCAGATGGCGATGACCCAAAAGGCAACATAGTGCTGAGAAGAAGGGATGGAGGAGTGCCCAGCACTGAAACACCTCTGTCACACCCTCCAAGGCTCAGGGTCCATTGCGGAAGAGGGGGCGGAAAGAATGTAAGAGCCAAAGGAAGGGTACGACTCCTTATAATGCCTCTGTCCAGACAGAAATTGGCCTCGATATCCATGACCTTGCAGTGTCTAGCAATACTGTTACAAGACTTCATAATAGGAAAAAAGATAATGACATCAAATTAAAAGAGAGACTAGCTGGGCATGGTGGCGCACGCCTTTAATCCCAGCACTCAGGAGGCAGAGGTAGGAGGATCACCATAAGTTCGAGGCCACCCTGAGACTACATAGTGAATTCCAGGTTAGCCTCAGCTAGAGTGAGACCCTACCTCAAAAAAAAAAAAAAAAAAAAAAAAAAAAAAAAAAAAAAAAAAAAAAAAGAGAGAGAGAGAGAGAGACTAATGGAGAGAGGGAGGGGATATGATGGAGAGTGGAGTTCTGAAGGGGAAGGAATGGGAGGGAGGGGAAGGAAAAATAGCATGGTTTATTGTCTGTAAATATAGAAGTTGTCAATAAAATTTTTTTTAAATTAAAAAAATAAGAATGCTGGATCAAAGGTCATGCACATTGTCATTGACATTTATTCTTTTTTGAACAGCACTTTCCCTGGTAAAAGAAGCAGGTCACTTTAAGACAGGTCTGCTGTGCTTCCTGCACATATGTACATTGCACAGCTAGGCAAGGCGGGCTCAGACATGCAGTCTATGTCAGCCTGACAGGTGGACATCATCCCACAGAGAACCTTGCTAGGAGGGTGGGGTCGCTAATAACTGGGAGTAATGGAGCCTCCTTCGTCCTCTGAGTGCTGGCAACAGCCACTACCTCAGGATCAGAGGCAAAGGGGACAGGAAGCCACAGCTCCTGGGGGAGGGTGGGGAAACTGCCAGCTCCTCCCCAAACCACAGGTAACCCTCCCCAGGGAGGGCAAGAAAAGCCAAGATTCCTTACCCGCTGAAGGCCGTTCAGTTAAGACAGGGGTATGGGATTTGAAGTTTTGTAAGAGCAGTTACTGTTGCAAAGAGCTAGTTGTGGATGGAATCACAGCCACAAAAGGTTTCAGAAGCTTTAGCAGTCAGGCAGGTCACACAGTGTCCTATTTAACTGGGTGGAATTCTGTGGATACCCACACTGGGAAGTGAGCACGAGATAGCAGAGGTGGCTTTAGCCCAAAGCCATTGTGTTTTTTCTCTTTTTAAAAAATATTTTATTCAAAAAAGTAGGTTAACATAAGTCTTATTCACACTATCTTGAATTTAGATTGACCCTCCCCCTGCCCTTCTTTTATGCATTCTCTTCCCATGGCCTCACTTAGGCCGTTCCCCTCCCTGTAATCTGTTCTTCTACTTACATATGTGCAATACCATACACTTAACCTACTCTTTAAAAATTTTTATTATTTTTTTATTTAATTTTGGAGAGAGAGAGACACAGAGAGATAGACGGAGAGGGAGAGGGAGACAGAGATGGGCATGCCAGCAGTCTCTCAGCTGCTGTGAACGAAATCCAGATGCGTGCGCCCCCTTGTGGGCAAGTGCGGCATTGCGCCCTTGCCTCACTTTGCATCTTGCTAAACGTGGGACCTGGAGATTGGAACCGCTGCACATTGGAACCAGCGTTCTTAGGGTTAGCAGGCAGGCGCCTTAGCTGCTAAACCATCTCTCCAGCCCTTAACCTACTCTTTTGAATAATGGCACATCTAGAAGCTGTAGACTGTTACTAGAAAATTTTCAGTGCCTGGGATGGGATACCTTCCAGTGAGTTGTTGGCCAAGGAGGTCCTGGTAGCCTCCAAAACATTAAAGGCTTTTGCCAAAGCCCTTGGTTTCCCTTGAGAAACAGATGGTAAGACCCAATTGCTGAAGACATCTCTTGCCTGAGAAGCAAGGTCACTGAGAAAGCAAGCTGGTGCTGAGCAGAAAACCTTTTCCTGTAGACCAGCCAACTGAAAGCTGGAAAAAGCTGCACTGCATGCAGCTGTATGGGAGACAGAAGTCATCAGCAGTGAAAACAGTGGACACTGAACATTCAAGTTTGGCCATACAGGCCAAATGACTAATGGGTGCAATAGTGGCATGTCTGCTCTTTGGGTAACCAACTGCTCCATAATTGGACTGAAGGCCCTCTCTATGGGAGGGAATACATACCTGGTACTGAAAAACCTAAGCAAAAGTCTGTGGCAGAAGAGGTCATGAACCTTAGGGATATAAAGCCTGCTCTTGTCTGACTAAATGTGTATATTATTCCCACCAAGCTGCCCTGAAAGCACTAAGCTTAATGTTCATATTCACATATTAATGCTACTCTCACTTCTGGTTAGAGAAGCTTCTCTTTTCAGATGGCGATGATCACTGGGATGACCCAAAAGGCAACATAGTGCTGAGAAGAAGGGATGGAGGAGTGCCCAGCAATGAAACACCTCTGTCACACCCTCCAAGGCTCAGGGACCATTGCGGAAGAGGGGGATGGATAGAATGGAAGAGCCAAAGGAAGGGTATGACTTCTTACAATGCAACCGCCCAGACAGAAATTGGCCTCGATATCCATGACCTTGCAGTGCCTAGCAATACCTTCTCAAGACCCTCAAAAATAGAAGAAAAAGATGATGACATCAAATTAAAAGAGAGACTAATGGAGATGCCAGGTGTGGTGGCACAAGCCTTTAATCCCAGCACTTGGGAGGTAGAGGTAGGAGGATCGCCAAGAGTTCGAGGCCATCCTGAGGCTACATAGTTAATTAAAAAGAGAGAGAGAGAGAGAGAGAGAGACTAATGGAGAGAGGGAGGGGATATGATGGAGATTGGAGTTCTAAAGTGGAATGGGGGGAGGGGAGGGAAATATCATGTGTTTTTTTGTATGTAAATATAGAAGTTGTCAATAAAAAATAATAATTAAAAAATATTTTATTTATTTATTTATTTGAGAGAGAGACAGAGAGGGAGAGAGAGGGAGAGAGAAAGAGTGCCAGGGCCTCCAGCCACTACAAACAAACTCTAGATGCATGTGCCCCCTTGTGCATCTGGCTTACATGGGTCCTGGAGAATTGAACCAGGATCCTTTGGCTTTGCAGGCAAATGCCTTAACTGCTAAGCCATCTCTCCAGCCCCTTTTCTTTCTCTCTCTCTTTTTAAAATTGTTTTTCTTTTTTAAAATTTTATTTAATTTTTTTGTTTTTAAAAACTAGAAAATATACCAGTGCCTGGGATGGATACCTTCCAGTGAGTTGTTGGCCAAGGAGGTCCTGGTAGCCTCCAAAACATTAAAGGCTTTTTGCCAAAGCCCTTGGTTTCCCTTGAGAAACAGATAGTAAGACCCAATTGCTGAAGACATCTCTTTTGCCTGAGAGGCAAGGTCACTGGAGAAAGCAAGCTGGTGCTGAGCAGAAAACCTTCTCCCTGTAGACCAGCCAACTGAAAGGAAAAGCTGCACTGCATGCAGCGTGATGGGAGACAGAAGTCATCAGCAGTGAAAACAGTGGACACTGAATATTCAAGTTTGGCCATACAGGCCCAATGACTGACTGGGTGCAATAGTGGCATGTCTGCTCTTGGGGTAAATCAACTGCTCCATAATTGGACTGAAGGCCCTCTCTATGGGAGGGAATCACACCTGGTACTGAAAAACCTAAGCAAAAGTCTATGGCAGGAGAGGTCATGAGCCTTAGGGGTACCTGCTCTTGTCTGACTAAATGTATATATTATTCCCACCAAGCTGCCTGAAAGCACTACACTTAATGTTCATATTCACATATTAATGCTACTCTCACTTCTGGTTAGAGAAGCTTCTCTTTTCAGATGGCGATGACCACTGGGATGACCCAAAAGGCAACATAGTGCTGAGAAGAAGGATGGAGGAGTGCCCAGCACTGAAACACCTCTGTCACACCCTCCAAGGCTCAGGGACCATTGCGGAAGAGGGGATGGATAGAATGGAAGAGCCAAAGGAAGGGTATGACTTCTTACAATGCAACTGCCCAGACAGAAATTGGCCTCGATATCCATGACTTTGCAGTGCCTAGCAATACCTTTCCAAGAGGCATTGCATACTTAATTGACTTAGAGAGAGTGGCAGAGTGGTGCCATCTTGACTGGAGCCACTGTTTATGATGGAGATGAGGGTTTCTAAAGAACTTCAAAATGTTCCCAAAGTTTGCCAGACCTCTATCATGCTGTTTTTGTATGTAAATCGGATACCTGCTTTTTTAAAAAGCTTTAATTCTTTATTCATATTTTATTTATTTATTTATTTGCAAGCAGACATTGAGACTGAGGAAAAGCTTTACATGAAACTGCTCCAGGGCCTCTAGATGCCTGCAAATGAACTCCAGATGCATCCCTTAAGGCATAAGATTCACGTGGGTCCTGGAGAATTGAACCAGGATCTGGTTTTGGCTTTCCACAGGCAAATGCCTTAACTGCTAAGCCATCTCTCCAGCCCCTTTATTTTTTTTCTCTCTTTTTTAAATTGTTTTTTCTTTTTAAAAATTTTATTAATTTTTGTTTTTATTTAGACTATTGATAAATTTTTGCAGTTTTCAAAAAGTAGGGTCTCAGAGGAGCCCAAGGCTGAATTCACTATGTCATTCCAGGTCCCAGCTCAAGAGACAGTGAGACATCCTCAGATCTAAAACATCAACACTGGGAAGCCACCACGGGCTTAATTTTTTGTTTTTGCTTTTTTTTTTTAGAATGGGTCAAGGAGCTCATTTTGACCTAAAATTCAAGTCTAAATTAAATTTTGGTTTGAACCCTGGCAATCCTCCTACTTGACTCCCAGCTACCAGGTGCCCATCACATTTTTCTAAAATTTTAGGGCTTACTGTTGCAAAACTAAGATTAAAATAAAGAGGAGACAGACAAAGATAGAATGGGTGTTGGCCTTTAACCACTTTTTGCAAATGGCTTTATAATTAATGCACCCCCTTGTGCATCTGCTTAAGGGGTACTGGGGGAATCAAACCTGAACAAGTGCATGCAAAAACTTGGCGGTTAAACAAGACCAGCCTCCTTCTCTCTTTGTTTAAATTCATTTTTATTTTATTTATTTGAAAAGAGAGAGAATGAGCATCAGTGGTTTTGCCACTGCAAAGCAGAGGCAGTGCAACCTAGTCATCTGGCTTATGTGGGACTCTGACCCTGGGAATTGAAACTAAGTTCTTTGGCTTTCAAGACAAGTGGTCCTTAACCACTAAACTAGCAGGCCACCATTGATTTTTAAAATAGTATTTTATTATTTTTTATTTATTTTTGAGAGAGAGAGAGAGACAGAGAAAGAGCCAAGAGGGGAGGGGAGACAAAGATGGGGGCGCCAGCAGTGTCTCAGCTGCTGTGCTAAATCCAGATTGATTCCCTCCCTAAAGCCAAGTGTGGCATTGTGCCCTTGCCTCACTTTTGCATTGGCAGTGGCTAGAGATTGGAACGCTGGAGATGGAACCAGCGTTCTTCATTGTCTAGCGGTAGCAGAGCTAAGCCATCTCTCCAGCCCCACCATTGTGTTTTTATTAGAGGATAGCTGGGTCTTCTGGAGCTATTCCTCAGCTGGGTTTGATAATGTCCTTCCTCATGGGCTGTATTGTAGTTAGCTTCTTGCAGCTGGCACACAGCACCAGACCAAAAGCAGCTTGTGGGAAGAAAGGGTTTATTTTGGCTTACAGACTAGAGGGAAAGCTCCATGATGGTAGAGGAAAATGTGGCATGAGCAGCTGCTTTATTTTTTTTTTTTTTTGGTTTTTTGAGGTAGGGTCTCACTGGCTCAAATGATTTTGGAAGTATCAGCAGTCTCAGGGTGGCCTCAAACTCTGGCGATCCTCCTCCCTCTGTTCCCTGCAGTGCTGCAATTGATTCTCGTGTGCCACCTGCCTCCCTGTCTTTTTTTTTAAAAATTTTTAATTATTTGAGATATATATAGAGACACAGCTGGAGGATGAGAGAGAGGTTAAGGCACCTGGGCACATCAGAGTGCCGGTTCAATCGCCAGGTCCCAATTCCAGCCACATGCAAAGTGGCCTTGGGCAAAATGAGGGCAGCCACGCACACTTCTGGTCCGGGCTATTTGCAGGACCTGAAGACTCTAGCATTCTTATGCTCCAGGTCCCTCTCCCCTCTGTAAGCCTCTCTGTGTCTCTCTTTAAAAAATAAATAAATAATAAAATTTATTTATATTGAGGGTCCACAGCTCTGAGTTTGTGTGTGATACCTCCCTTCACTACAAACAAACTCAGATCTGTGCCCCCTTGTGCATTTCTTTCTTTAGGAAACAAGAGCATGGAACGTGATCCTTTGGCTTTAACATAACTGCTAAGTCATCTGGAATGACAGTCCTCCAGCTTTTTATTTTTATTTTTTTTTTTTTTTTGAGGCAGGTCTCACTCTAGTCTCAGCTGACCTGAAGTGGGTGAGTGGGAGCTCAGGCTGGCCTTGGACTCATGGTAATCTGACTTTCAACCTGAGTTGAGCCACCACACCTGGATTTTTGGGAAGCATTTTTGGAGAACAAAGATCAACAGAAGAAAAAATTGAAGCCCTAAGGATGCGGTTCTAAAGATAGAATGTAAGGTAGACTGAAGGAGGACAGGCATCTGAGTTTTGTTTGAGTTATTTATTTATTTATTTTTTTGTCTAAAGGTATGGCGCCCTTGGGTCTGTCACAGTGCTCAGGCGGGACCAGTGAGTCGGTGGATGGATGGTCAGGGGACAAGGAAGGATCACACTCTATGTATAATTGTGGTCTTCCTTTCTTCTTTCTCTTCTTTTTTTTTTTATTTTTTATTATTTATTTATTTATTAGGTAGAGTTAGATCCATATATAGATATGGTGCCAGGACCTTTAGCCTACTGTGAATGAATTCAGATAATGGCCCCCTTGTGTGCATGGGAGAGATTGTGCTTGCACCACCTGAGTGGCTATGTGGGACCTGGAGATTTGAACATGAGTTCTGGGCTTTGCACTGCAAACCTTAACTGCTAAGCCATGGGCCACATTTCTGCATCTGGCAAATGAGGTACTAGATCTTCCTCCCTTGGTTTTCTTTTGGGTCCTGGGAGGAGGAGTTGAACCATCTTTCCACCCAGGTCTTGGACTTGTAAACACTGCACTACTGAGCCTGGTGGAAGTCCTTATTTTTGAGTTAATCTTAACAATATCTTTATAAAGTGGGTGTGGTTGACCTCCTTTAATACTTTGGGAGGCAGAGGTAGGAGGATTGCCATGAGTTGAAGCCATCCTGAAAACATAGTTAGTTCCAGGTCAGCCTGACTAGAGTGAGACCCTACCTGAATAAAATTAAAAATAAATAAATAAATAAATAAATTAAATGGCAAGAGGTTTTTACAGCCACCTTGTACACATGTATAAAAATACAAACAAATTATGTTTAAGACTTTAAAAGTTTCAGCCAGGTCTAGATAATTATTCCTGTGTTTCTTTCTTAAATATATATTTACTTATTTATTTGCGGAGATAATTTTAAGAGAGCAGCAGAGACATCCAGTGTGCCAGTATCCAACTTCTCAAATGACAATCTAGCAATGTGGAACCAGCTTGTTGAATGGGTCATTAGGCTTTGTAGGGCACCTTTAGAGCCATCTCTCCATCTTAGAACTGCTTTCTCTCATTTTTAATGTTCTCCCAGTAGCAGTTGTCATTTCCTTAGTAAATAGGTTTGTCTGAAGCAGTCCAACATCTTCCCAAACTGATGTCAAATATTGCAGGTAAGGCTTCAAGTAAAACTTGCAAACTTACTTTTCCTATGTGGAAATTTTAAGATCAAGGGCTCCAGATATGTTGTGGTTAAAACCAGTGGCCTTTATGTCCAATATCAGGGTTCCAGACCTGAAAGGTAACTGCAAGCCAGATGCAAAGTGATGCAAAGGGCACAGGACATTTATCACATCTGCAGATGGTTAAAGAATCTCTGATTTAGCCTTTATCTTGAACCAAATAAATAAAAAGGTAATAAAAATTAAAATCTAAAGAATTAGTGTACCATGTTTTTAGTTTATTTATTTGAATAAAAAGAGACCTGGAACTCATTATGTAGTCTCAGAAATCAAGAAATAATGTTATTAACATAAAGATAGACAGAATGTCCAACAAAGAATTAAGTTTATGAACACACTCATAGGTACCTGGTGGCACTAGTTTGCATGGCAATTAGTTATTTTCAAATTATACTGAAAAAGATCAGGCATTATTATGGAAGTAAATGAAACTCAGCCTGCTCACACCTTGAAGAGCAAGCCCAGAAGGATCAGCAGTTAAAAATGGCAAGGGGAACTAATCATTACAAGTCTACAAAATAAAAAAAAGAAAAGAAATCAACAAGGGTTCTAGGATAAAATGCAATCATAAGTTCAGTGCTGTTACATTTTATTTGTAGACAAAAGGGGTGCTGTTGCAATCCCTGTGCCAGTCATCCCTGTCCTAATCACTGTGAATGTTCCAGTGCCACAGTCATCCCTGTGCTGTTACAATCATGGTTGTTGTTACAATCAACTCTGTGCTGTTACAGTCGAAGAGGGACTGTGCCATTCTTTTACAGTCATCCCTGTGCATATTTGCTGGAGCACTCCTGTGCTGTTACAGTCATCCTGTGCTGTTACAAGACAGAGAAAGAATATCCCTGTGACATTTTACAATCATCCCTATTCATTTATTAGAGTCATCCCTGTGGAGAGAAAATCCCGGTGGCGCCAGGTTTTTGCTCTGCTGTTACAGTCAGCTGTTACAGTCATCCTTGTGCTGTTACAACTGTTACAGCCATCTCTCCAGCCCTTCCAAAGATGTTTGATGGTGATACAGTCATCTCTGTGAAGGGAAGGAATCCCTGTGCTGTTACATTAATCAGATAATGTTACAGTCACCCCTGAGGCTGTTACCAGTAATCCTGAACTGTTATAGTCAGAAAATGCTTACAGTCACTCCTGTGCTGGGGATCATTTGCTGTTCAATCATCCCTGTGCTGAACAGTCATCCCAGAAAGCAAGTGGGGTTCAATTTGTGTGCTATTCAGGAGGTCACCCCTGTGCTGTTATGCATGGTCCATCCCTGTGCTGTTACAGTCGCATCCCTGTGCTGTTACAGTCATCCCTGAGCTGTTACAGTCATCCCTGTGCTTAGTCAGGAGTACAATCATCCCTGTGCTAGTGATCATCCCTGTGCTAGTATAATCATGGATATGCTGTTACAATCATCCCTGTGCTGTTATAAGATGTCCCTGTGCTGTTCATTCAGCTGTTATAATCATCCCTGTGCTGTTATAACTCATCCCTGTGCTGTTATAGTAATCATTGTGTTTACAGTATGTGCATAGTCAGTCAGTCAGAAGATTGTTTAAGGGGTCAGAAGATTGTTCAAGGTTCCTGAATAAACTGCTGAAAGAAGAATCCAAGTGTTGCGTCTTCCTTGCTGGTCGAGGCAGTCGCGACATCCACTGAGATGCAAATAGAGAAAAACTGCAGGGAGAGAATGCAAATGAATATTAACAAGTTCAGAGAAGTCAAAGGAATAAAATATGAGTACCAGTTCCTTAAGAAGAACATAGGAAATCAACTTATTGAAATAAGGAGGTTAATACAAGATATGAAGAAGAGAATAGAAATACTGGAGGATTACAAATATGAAATATTAGAAATGAAAAATACAATAAGCAAATTAAAAACCATGTAGAAAGTCTCATCAATAGAATGGATCAAGGAGAGGACAGAATATCTGACTTATATTAAAAGGTAAGATCCTTCTGTTTGTTACTTCCAAAAAACTCATTTCTCCATAAAAGATAGACACTACCTTAGTGTAAGAGGATGCAAAAGGGTATTTCAAGAAATGGACATAGGAAAAAAGCAGGTGTTGCTGCTCTAATATCTGACAGAATATAGGCTTCGGATCAACATTAGTTGGAATTGAGAAAGATGGTCACTTTATACTGATTAAGGAAACAATCAACTTTATACTGATTAGGGAAACAATCAAGAAAGAAGACATTGCATGCCAATCAAGTATGCAACAAACACAGGTGCACACAAATTCATTAAACAAACACTACTAGATGTAAAGTCTCAGATAATTCCAAACACAAATTTAGTGAGTGACTTCAATATCTGTCTCTCACCAAATTGACAGTTCATTATAGCAAAAAAAAGAGAGAGAAATATCTAGATCAAATGATAAAACAAATGGATTTAACAGACATCTACATCTAGTTTTCTATTACAGAATTGGTCGCTTGAATTTGAAGATACCTTAAGAGAACTGAGACTGGCAGTAGTTTATGTGAATTCTACCGCATGGACCTCTCTTTTGCATCTGGATTGTCATCTTGGCTGATCTCCGCATGAATCATTGAAGGAATGGGCGGGGTTTGGGTGCTCTTTAGCAGGCCTTCTGTTACTGGTCTCTCTGGTTTGCTTGTGGTGTCTGTGTAAAATCAGGGTCACGCAATGACGGGATGCAGCTATGATCATTCAAGCCTTTACTGCCATAGAGGCTGCACAGTCCCCAAGTCTGGCTGGCTACAACTAAAAGTTAATCTTCTTCCTGCTCAGGTTGTGAGGCTAGCACTGCACTCTGGGTTAGCCCTAGAAACCCAGAGAAGAGCATGTTTGATTGCATGCGGGTTGATGCCCCAGATCCCGCCTCTGAGAAAAAGGCATCAGGTTGCAAAAATACGCATCATCAGAGATCAAACCTCTACTCTTACCTGTGGCTTGTTTTAAAACATAAAAGGGGAACTGTAGAGAGCTGCGAGGTGCCGCGCTTTAAAGATGGCGCTGGCTTCCGCCTTCCGCCTTCCCGATGGCGTAGTGCTCTCCTGGATAAACAAGTCCTTATTTGGCTTGGGCCGTGATCAGGCTTGCTTCCGCATATGTGGACCTATCTGCATTCACCACGTGGCTTACCAGGGTTGGCTGTTCAAAGGCTTCTGCTTTGGGCGGGCTTGTCCTGGAGCAGCAGTCCAGTCAGGAGAGAGAGTGAGTGAGAGGGAGTGAGTGAGTGAGGCAGTGAGTGAGTGAGTGAGTGAGTGAGGAAGGGCAGGCAGTGAGAGTGAGTCAGAGTCAGGAGTGAGGCAGTCAGTGAGTGAGTGAGTGGGCCAGTGAGTCAGTCAGTCAGGCGAAGGAGTGGAGGAGTGGGTGAGTGGTGGTGAATCAGTGAGTGAGTCAGGGGCAGTGAGTGAGTGAGTGAGTCAGTGAGTCCGGAGAGTCTGTGAGTCAGGCGGAGTGGGAGTGAGTGAGTGGTGGTGGTGAGTGAGCCAGTGAGTGAGGGAGTGAGTCGGTGAGTCAGTGAGTCAGTCAGTCAGTCAGAAGATTGTTTAAGGGGTCAGATTGTTCAAGGTTCCTGAATAAACTGCTGTGGAGTCCCTGGGAATGGAAGTGAAAAGAGGGTCGGGCAGTCAGTGAGTGAGTGAGTCGGCTGTGAGTGAGGCCAGCCTTGAACTCAGTCAGTCAGAGTCATTTTGAAGATTGTCAACAAAGGGGTCTGAAATGAAGATTAGAATTCAAGGTTCCTGGAATAAACTGCTGAAAGCCTCTTCCTGTTGACTAGTCCAGCGTGAAAGTCTGATGCAGCGTTGGAGGAAAATCATTGATCTCTGGACATGGAAAAGCTGGTCAGGACAAGGCCAACGGACAGCGCGGAGGAAACCAAATGGAGGAGCGGAAGGGAAGGGAAGGAGAGAGTTTTTAGAAGGGGCTGGGCACTTGCCTAAATGCCTCCAGCCTCTGTGCTACCTCCAATTCCAGACACAGAGAAGTCTGGAGTCCGTTGTGAGAGATCTTAACTCCTCCTCTTCTTTCTCAGAAGAGGTGGTGAAAAGTAAGAGCTTGGGATTGAGATGGCTTGACATTGAGCAAACATTTGCTCACTAGAAGTCACTTTATGTCTAAGCCAGATGCTAAATTACTCCTGGACCTGAGCAGAATCAAGACATTCTTGTCAGAGTGAGACAAAACAATGAAAAAAACAAAATAAAATTAAAAATAAATAAATAAATAAAGAAAAAAGAAGATGCCTTCCAAAACTGTTAAGCCAGCCAATGAATGTAAAACTATCTTTAAAAATATTTTATTTATTTATTTTAGTGTATAAAGTAACAAGCAGAGACAATACAAGTCTGGGCCCCAATTTAAATGATGAGGCCCTATTTACCATACACTGGCTTTTTGATAAAAAAATTTGGGCTTTGTGAGCTAGCCTGATCCTGTGGCAGAATTAGACACAGCAACTATAAACAAACTCAGAAACACTGTACACTAACATCTTCCCACTGAACTAAAAAAAAAATAAAAAAATTTTAGAGGAGGCTGAGAGATGGCTTAGGGGTTAAGGCGCCTGCCTCAAGCCTAAGAACACTGGTTCCAATCTCCAGCGGTTCCACCCCAGGTCCCACATTTAGCCAGATGCAAAGTGACGCAAGGGCGCAATGCTGCACTTGACCACAATAAATCTGATTTTGCTCACAGCAGCTGAGAGAGGCCCATCCCATCTCTGTCTCCCCTCCCTCTGTCTGCTCTCTCTTTCAAAAATTTAATAAAAATTAAAAAAGAAGGAGGGTACCACTGGATTAGAATACTGTAGAGAATAAAATTAGATTCTATTGCAGAAATCAGGGCTCAAAGTAACTGAACTGCTTAGAAACCACCTGTACAAGTGGGGGCCACACCACACCTGGATTTTGAAATGCATCCTTTTGCAAGAGCAACAGAAAAAGAAATTAAAAAAAGGAAAAATAAAACCAGAACTTCTACAAAAAAGTTCCAAAGCACCAGGTGTTGCGGTCATCCTTGTGCTGTTACAATCATCCTCTGCTGTTACAGTCACCCCTGTGCTGTTACAGTCATCCCTGTGCTGTTACAACCATCCCTGTGCTGTTACAGCCATCCCTGTGCTGTTACAGTCATCCCTGTGCTATTACAATCATCCCTGTGCTGTTATAGTCATCCCTGTGCTGTTACAGTCATCCCTGTGCTATTACAGTCATCCCTGTGCTGTTACAATCATCCCTGTGCTGTTACAATCACATCCTGTGCTGTTACAGTCATCCTGTGCTGTACAATCATCCCTGTGCTGTTACAATCATCCTGTGCTGTTACAGTCATCCCCAGCTGTTACAATCATCCCTGTGCTGTTATAGTCATCCCTGTGCTGTACAATCATCCCTGTGCTATTACAGTCATCCTGTGCTATTACAGTCATCCTGTGCTGTTACAGTCACCCCTGTGCTGTTACAGTCATCCCTGTGCTGTTACAATCATCCCTGTGCTATTACAGTCATGTTATACATCCCCTGTTACAGTCATGGATGGTTTTGGCTCTGAATGAGCTGCTTCCCTGCTCAAAACTTAAAGATAAAGGGATAGTCATCCCTGAGAGGTTCCTGGCAATCCATCCCCAGGAATTGATGCCATCATCCCCCCTTGGTTTTTTGAGTTGAAGAAAGTCTTACAATCCCTGCAGCCAAGCTTCATGGGACAAAATTTATGTGCAAGACCTTTTGCAGCCTTTCATGCCAGCAGACCATGGCCCAAAGGTTACAATTGGGCTGCCACCATCCCTGTGCATGTAAGACGATCTGTCATCCCCCCATCATCCCTGGTTAGTGTAGGACCTGGGAATTTGCTAATCAGGAAGAAAAAGTTCTTATCAAAGGCAAATCCCTTAATGAAATCAGGCCATTTCTTCCCCTTCATCCCTGTGCCAGTTAAGTAGTCATGAAAGATCTTCCTCCCCCAGGGACTTCAGTTCCCTGTCTTCAACAGGGTGGGAGGTTGTGCATTGGCATCATAAGGGCATTTGGATGGTAGCAGTCAAGTTGCCTGCTATCCAGGCCATATCTTCATCCCCAGCCAAGTTAAGTAATCATCCCTTTGCCATCATCCCTGGAGCTAAATTTCCCTGTGTTGTACTATCATCCCTGCACAATTAATCTTGGACAATATCTTTATAAACTGGTTGCTGTTAAGATATTTAATCATCCCTGAGATGCTACAACCATCCCTGGGATCCCTTGCCAGCATTTTAAGTTGGAAAATCTCAACCAAGGTAAAAGACAGAGACACTGAGGTTTAGGGTTACTCTAGCCCATTGTCAACGATTAGCAATCTTAAGGAACCAACAAAATAAGGTGGTAAATAAATAAAATAAATAAATAAAATGGAGAGTTTTTACAGAAAGACTGTATGATCTCTCAGCACATGTATAAAGTCCAAACAAACTGAGTTAAGACATGGTGGCTGAGTTTTGCATTGTTTTAGATTTAAGATCTACATGTTAAAAGACCTTGGTTATACTTTCTTAAATATTTTATTATTTATTTGAATCCAGATTTTTGTCGAGCAGCATTAGGGTTCACAATTGGTGCTTGAATTTGACTCATACCTCCAAGAGAACTGAGACATTTTGGCATCTGGCTTTATGTGAATTCTACCCATGGACTTAGGTCACATCTGACTGTCATCTTGGCTGATCACCTTAAGTGAATCATCTGAAGGAACAAGGGTTTCAGGAGGACTTCCTTGGTGCCTACTGGTGCTCTGTTAGCAGGCCAGTGAGACCTGTTAAAACAAACTGCACACACCTCTATCTCTGGACATACATTACATCATGGTGCCTGTGTAAAATGCAGCAGCAGGGCCACGCTGAACACCTCCAGAGATCAGGGGTTCCCATGCAGATGAGCAGCTAATCCAGGGGAAGATCAGGAATAAGAATCTCTAGTTTCTGTAAATTACTAGCAGTAGATAGAGGCTGCACACAAGTCCCCAAGTTCAGCTTAATTTTTTTGTTTTTGCTTTTTTTTTTGAGGTAGGGTCTCACTTTAGCTCAGGTTGACCTGGAATTCAGTCTGTATTCTTAGGATAGCCTTGAACTCCTGGCAATCCTCCTACTTCTGCCTCCCAAGTGCTGTGCCACCACACCCGGCTAAAATTTTATTTATTTATTTGCAAGTAGAGAGAGAGAGATAAAGAGGAGACAGACAAAGAGAGAATGGGTGTGCCAGGGCCTTTAGCCACTGCAAATGAATTCCAGATGTATGCGCCCCCTTGTGCATCTAGCTTACGTGGGTACTGGGGAATCAAACCTGGGCTTCGCATGCAAGCACCTTAACGGTTAAACCACCTGTCCAGCCTCCCTTCTCTCTTTGTTTAAAATTCATTTTTATTTTATTTATTTGAAAGAGAGAGAGAGAGAATGAGCACGCCAGGGCCTTTGGCCACTGCAAATGAATTCCAGACGCATGCACCACCTTGTACATCTGGCTTATGTGGGACTCTGACCCTGGGGAATTGAAACTAAGTTCTTTGGCTTTGCAGACAAGTGCCTTAACCACTAAACTAGCTCTCCAGGCCACCATTGTGTTTTTTTTTAAAATAATTTTATTATTCTTTTTATTTATTTTTGGGAGAGAGAGAGAGACAGAGAAAGATAGAGAGGGAGGGAGACAAAGATCCTGCCAGCAGTGCCAGCAGTGTCTCAGCTGCTGTGATTGAAACTTTTTGCATCTACAAAGGCTTTGACCAGGAGATTGGTCTCAGGCTTACCAGGGTTGGCTGTTCAAAGGCTTAAGCTTTGGGCGGGCTTGTTGTCCAGTCAGGCAGGCAGTGAGTAATTATTTGAGGCAGTCAGTGAGGAGTGAGTGCAGGCAGTGAGTGAGTGAGTGCAGATCCAGTCATAGTGAGTGCAGTGAGTCAGGGTTGGTGAGTGCAGTGAGTCAGTGAGGGAGTGAGGAGTGAGTCAGGCAGTGAGTGAGTGAGGCAGTCAGTGAGTGAGTCAGTGAGTGAGTGAGTGAGGCAGTCAAGCAGTGAGTCTGTGGGGAGTGAGTGAGTCAGTGAGTCAGGCAGGGAGGGAGTGAGTCAGTGAGTGAGTGAGTGAGTCTGTGAGTGAGTGGGGGAGTGAGTCGGGCAGTCAGTGAGTGAGTGAGTGAGTCGGTGAGTGAGTGAGTGAGGCAGTGAGTGAGTGAGTCTGTAGTCAGTGAGTGAGTGAGTGAGTGAGTGAGGCAGTCAGTGAGTCAGTGAGTGAGTGAGTGAGGCAGTCAGGCAGTGAGTCTGTGGGAGTGAGTCGGGCAGTCAGTGAGTGAGTGAGTCAGTGAGTGAGGCAGTCAGTCAGTCAGAAGATTGTTTAAGGGGTCAGAAGATTGTTCAAGGTTCCTGAATAAACTGCTGAAAGAAGAGTCCGAGTGTTGCGTCTTCCTTGCTGGTCGAGGCGGACGCGACAAATGGTGGCCCGTACGGGGAACTCAGAACTTGCAGGGCAGCTAGCTGGTAAGTTCCAGGTAAGTGGACAAAAAGGGTAAAGGCAAGTTCTCCGGTAGAGAGACGATAAGGTCCCATAGCAAAATGGGCAATACATCTTCCAGTATTAGGGTTAAAAGGCGCCACAATAAGGTTTCCTTAGAGGAAACGCAGTGAGAAGATTTCTTAAGAATGATAGCCAGCCAATTAATGTATATTTGTTCGTGTGTCTTATTAGTGTATAAAAGTTGGTTAACCTCATGTGGTGTATTTGTGTTGTAGTGTGTCTAGTCATATTACATAGGGCAAACGAGAATGATTCAGAAGCAGTTAAAAAAAAAAAAAAAAGAAATTTTAGAGGAAGTGAGAGAAGAGCGCCTGAGTAAAACATCTAAAAGAAAAAGTAAGGTTCCTGAATAAACTGTTGAAAGAAGAGTCCGAAGAGGGACTCAGAACTTTCTGCAGTCAGGGCAGTGCACTGGTAAGTTCCCAGGTAAGGTGGGAATCCGCGACAAAAGGGGATTTTGCTCTTCTCGGTAGAAAAAGAGGGAGCAGGAAAGTTCCCAGGTAAGGTGGGAATCCTGCGACAAAAAAGGGGAATTTTGCTCCTCTCGGTAGAAAAAGAGGGAGCAGGAAGGGTTCATGTGTGTAGCGAACCAAAAGTAAAAGTTTTAAAAGAATTTTTGCAAAATTAGCCATGGGCGCTTCTCACTGCACACCAATTTTTTTGGCTCTGAATGAGCTGCTTGCTCAAAACTTAAAGATAAAGGGGAGTACCCTGAGAGGTTCCTGGAGGAATGTGATGCCATAGCCCCTTGGTTTGCGTGCTCTGGAAGTCTTACAATCCCTTCATGGGAAAATTTGAAGATCTTGATTTTGCAGCAGACCAAGGCACGCTTAAGGGCGGGGTAAGATCGATCTGGAGGTTAGTGAGGAACTGCCTCGAGGAAGAAAGGTCGGAAAAGGCAAACAATGAAAAGGGGAAGGAAAGACTGCAGAGGACTTTGTTGGAACTGGGCTACTGGCATAAGGGATGGCTACGTTCTGCTATCCAGGCCCAGAAAGTTTGATCAAGGTTAAATTTGTAATGGACTGATGTGCTTGGCTAAAGATATCGGACTGAGATTTTAAGATTTTAAGTTGGAAAATCTCAAGCAAGGTAAAAGCAGAGGCACTGAGGTTTTAGGTTACTGAAGCTGCTATTGTCAACGCATTAGCAATCTTAAGGAAGGTGGAAGGAAGGTGGCCTGACTTGATTTACATTAAAACAATGGAGAGGATGCCTGAGGAAAGACTGTAAAAATGCAAATTGATGACTGCTGATGGTGGTTGAGTTTTTGCATTGTTTTAGTTTCTCCTTGCTAATGTTGTTAAAAGACCTTGGATTATACTAGGGCTGCAAATTTATCCAGATTTTTGTCTAGTTTTCTATTACAGAATTGGTCGCTTGAATTTGAAGATACCTTAAGAGAACTGAGACTGGCAGTAGTTAATGTGAATTCTACCCGCATGGACCTCTCTTTTGCATCTGGATTGTCATCTTGGCTGATCTCCGCTATGAATCATCTGAAGGAATGGGCGGGTTTGGGTGCTCTTTAGCAGGCCTTCTGTTACTGGTCTCTCTGGTTTGCTTGTGGTGTCTGTGTAAAATCAGGGTCACGCAATGACGGGATGCAGCTATGATCATTCAAGCCTTTACTGCCATAGAGGCTGCACAGTCCCCCTAAGTCTGGCTGGCTACAACTAAAAGTTAATCTTCTTTCTGCTCAGGTTGCGAGGCTAAGCACTGCACTCTGGGTTAGCCCTAGAAATCCAGAGAAGAGCATGTTTGATTGCATGCGGTTGATGCCCCAGATCCCGCCTCTGAGAAAAAGGCATCAGGGTTGCAAAAATACGCATCATCAGAGATCAGACCTCTACTCTTACCTGTGGCTTGTTTTAAAACATAAAAGGGGGAACTGTAGAGAGCTGCGAGGTGCCGCGCCTTAAAGATGGCGCTGGCTTCCGCCTTCCGCCTTCCCGATGGCGAGTGCTCTCCTGGATAAACAAGTCCTTATTTGGCTTGGGCCGTGATCTAGGCTTGCTTCCGCATATGTGGACCTATCTGCATTCACCACGTGGCTTACCAGGGTTGGCTGTTCAAAGGCTTTAAGCTTTAAGCTTTGTCCCGGGGCAGGGGCTTGTCCCAGGGAGTCAGGCAGTGAGTGAGTGAGTCAGTGAGTGAGTGAGTGAGTGAGTGAGTCAGCAGTGAGTGAGTGAGTGAGAGTGAGCAGTGAGTGAGTGAGTCAGTGAGTGAGTCAGTGAGTGAGTGAGTCAGTGAGTGAGTGAGTGAGTGAGTGAGTGAGTGAGTCAGTGAGTGAGTGAGTGAGTGAGTGAGTCAGTGAGTGAGTGAGTGAGTGAGTGAGTGAGTCAGTGAGTGAGTCAGTGAGTGAGTGAGTGAGTGAGTGAGTGAGTGAGTGAGTGAGTGAGTGAGTCAGTGAGTGAGTGAGTGAGTGAGTGAGGAGTCAGTCAGTCAGTCAGAAGATTGTTTAAGGGGTCAGAAGATTGTTCAAGGTTCCTGAATAAACTGCTGAAAGAAGATCACCCACCTGAGTGCTGAGCCACCACACCTGGATTTTGGGAAGCATTTTAGAGAACAAAGTCAACAGAAGAAAAAATAAAACCATAATGCAGAAATGCAGCTTCTAAAGATAGAATGTGACAGAAGGTAGACTGAAGGAGACAGGCATCTGGAGTTTTCAGTTATTTGAGTCAATACACTCCTTCCTTCAAAGTCAATTTCATTTGGGTTTCTGCCACTTACATGTAAGATCCCTGACAACTACAGAGATGTTAAATTAATTCATAGATCTAGATGAGATAATGTCGCCCTTGGGCCTCTGTGAAACCACTCAGTGCTATCCAGCAGGGACACAGTGTCTCTAGGCGTGGCAGTTATACATGAGAGATGGATGGTCAGGGGGCAGGAAGGATCACACTCTGCCCGTAGTATGGACAGCATTTATTGTGGTCTTCCTTTCTTCTTTCTTTCTCTTTTTTTTTTTTTTTTTTTGAGAGAAAGAGGCAGAGAGAGAGAGAGAGAGAGAGAGAGAGAGAGAGAATATGTGTGCCAGGACCTTTAGCCTGCTGTGACTGAATTCCAGATAATGGCCCCCCTTGTGTGCATGTGCGACATTGTGCTTGCATCACTGTGTGGCTATGTGGGACCTGGAGATTTGAACATGAGTTCTTAGGCTTTGCAGGCAAGTGCCTTAACTGCTAAGCCATCTCTCCAGCCATTTCTTCTTCTTCTTCCTCCTCCTCCTGATCTTCCTCCTCCTCTTCTTCTTCTTCTTTTGGGGTGGGAGGGAGGTTGTGCTTGGGATTGAATCCAGGGCTTGGACATGGTGAGCAAACACTGCACTACTGAGCCATATCTTCAGCTGTGAAAGGGCTATTTTTGATTAATCTTAGACAATATCTTTATAAACTGGGTGTGGTGGCACACTCCTTTAATCCCAGCACTTGGGATGCAGAGGTAGGAGGGATTGCCATGAGTTTGAGGCCATCCTGAGAAAACATAGTGAATTCCAGGTCAGCCTGGACTAGAGTGAGACCCTACCTCGAAAAACCAACAAAATAAAAATTAAAAATAAATAAATAAATAAATAAAAAGAGTTTTTACAGAGAATATGATGTACATGTATAAAGTCCAAACAAACTATGAGTTAAGACTAGTAAATCAGTTCAGCCAGGTCTAGATATAAGATCTACATATAAAAACCTCCTGTGTTTCTTTCTTAAAATATTTTATTTATTTATTTGAAAGCAGAGAGAGATAGAAGAGCGAGCAGCAGAGACAATGGGTGTGCCAGGGCCTCCAACTTCTCCAAATGATGCAGGCACCATTTTGCGCATCTGGCTTTATGTGGATACTGAGGAATTGAACTTGGGTCATTAGGCTTTGTAGGCAAGCACCTTAAGTGCAGAGCCATCTCTCCAGCCTGATCCTGTGTTCATTTATAATATTTACAGTAGCAGCAACAACAGCAACTGAAACAAACTGAAAATAAATCATTGCCAATTGTACACTAAACCAAACCAACATCTTCCCAAACCGATGTCAAATATCCAGGAATAAGGCTTCAAGTAAAACTTGCAAACTTACTATTGAGTGGAATTAAAGAAGATATAGGGCTGGAGAGATGGCTTAGTGGTTAAGGCGCCTGCCTGCTAAGCCTAAGAACGCTAGTTCCAATCTCCAGCGGTTCCAATCTCCAAGTCCCAAATTAAGCCAGATGCAAAGTGATGCAAGGGCACAATGCCACACTTTCCCACAAGGGGGCGAACACATCTGCATTTCGTTCACAGCAGCTGAGAGACTGCTGGCGCGCCCATCTCTGTCTCCCTCTCCCTCTCTGTCTGTCTCTCTCTCTCTTTCCAAAAATAAATAAAATAATAAAAAAATTAAAAAAAGAAGATCTAAACAATGAAAGGATGTACCATGTTCATGGATTAGAAAATTCAATACTGTAGAGAATAAAATTAGATGACTTACACTATTAGATATAAAGACTCATTATATAGGTACAGAAATCAAGAAATAATGTTATTAACATAAAGATAGACAGAAAGTCCAACAAAGCAGAATTTAGTTTAGAAACACACTCATAGGTACAAGGTGGCACTGTAGAAGTGCAAGGCAGGCAGGATAGGCTTTTCAGAAGTGATTCACCTGAGCATCTAGATGGAAAGAAATGAAACTCAAGTCCTGTCTCACACCTGAGTGAAGAGCAAGCCCAGAAGGATCATAGACTTACATGTGGAAAAGAAATTAAAAAAAGAAAGAAAAAAACATAATCATTTGAACTTACAAAATAAAAAAAAAGAAAAGAAATCAACAAGGGTTCTAGGAGAAAATGCAATCATCCCTGTGCTGTTACGGTCATCCTTGTGCTGTTACAATCATCCCTCTGCTGTTACAGTCACCCCTGTGCTGTTACAGTCATCCCTGTGCTGTTACAACCATCCCTGTGCTGTTACAACCATCCCTGTACTGTTACAGTCATCCCTGTGCTGTTACAATCATCCCTGTGCTGTTATAGTCATCCCTGTGCTGTTACAGTCATCCCTGTGCTGTTACAGTCATCCCTGTGCTGTTACAATCATCCCTGTGCTGTTACAATCATCCCTGTGCTGTTACAGTCATCCCTGTGCTGTTACAATCATCCCTGTGCTGTTACAGTCATCCCTGTGCTGTTACAGTCATCCCTGTGCTGTTACAATCATCCCTGTGCTGTTATAGTCATCCCTGTGCTGTTACAGTCATCCCTGTGCTGTTACAGTCACCCCTGTGCTGTTACAATCATCCCTGTGCTGTTACAGTCACCCCTGTGCTGTTACAGTCATCCCTGTGCTGTTACAATCATCCCTGTGCTGTTACAGTCATCCCTGTGCTGTTACAATCATCCCTGTGCTGTTACAATCATCCCTGTGCTGTTACAATCATCCCTGTGCTGTTACAATCATCCCTGTGCTGTTACAGTCATCCCTGTGCTGTTACAATCATCCCTGTGCTGTTACAGTCATCCCTGTGCTGTTACAGTCATCCCTGTGCTGTTACAGTCATCCCTGTGCTGTTACAATCATCCCTGTGCTGTTACAGTCATCCCTGTGCTGTTACAGTCACCCTTGTGCTGTTACAGTCAACCCTGTGCTGTTACAGTCATCCCTGTGCTGTTACAGTCATCCCTGTGCTGTTACAGTCATCCCTGTGCTGTTACAGTCATCCCTGTGCTGTTACAGTCATCCCTGTGCTGTTACAGTCATCCCTGTGCTGTTACAACCATCCCTGTACTGTTACAATCATCCCTGTACTGTTACAGTCATCCCTGTGCTGTTACAGTCATCCCTGTGCTGTTACAACCATCCCTGTGCTGTTACAGTCATCCCTGTGCTGTTATAGTCATCCCTGTGCTGTTACAACCATCCCTGTGCTGTTACAGTCATCCCTGTGCTGTTATAGTTATCCCTGTGCTGTTACAATCATCCCTGTGCTGTTATAGTCATCCCTGTGCTGTTACAGTCATCCCTGTGCTGTTACAGTCATCCCTGTGCTGTTACAACCATCCCTGTGCTGTTACAGTCATCCCTGTGCTGTTACAGTCATCCCTGTGCTGTTACAACCATCCCTGTACTGTTACAATCATCCCTGTACTGTTATAGTCATCCCTGTGCTGTTACAACCATCCCTGTGCTGTTACAACCATCCCTGTGCTGTTACAGTCATCCCTGTGCTGTTACAGTCATCCCTGTGCTGTTACAGTCATCCCTGTGCTGTTACAGTCATCCCTGTACTGTTACAATCATCCCTGTGCTGTTACAATCATCCCTGTGCTGTTACAGTCATCCCTGTGCTGTTACAATCATCCCTGTGCTGTTATAATCATCCCTGTGCTGTTACAATCATCCCTGTGCTGTTACAATCATCCCTGTGCTGTTACAATCATCCCTGTGCTGTTATAATCATCCCTGTGCTGTTACAGTCATCCCTGTGCTGTTACAATCATCCCTGTACTGTTACAATCATCCCTGTGCTGTTACAATCATCCCTGTGCTGTTACAGTCATCCCTGTGCTGTTACAACCATCCCTGTGCTGTTACAATCATCCCTGTGCTGTTATAGTCATCCCTGTGCTGTTACAATCATCCCTGTGCTGTTATAGTCATCCCTGTGCTGTTACAATCATCCCTGTACTGTTACAATCATCCCTGTGCTGTTACAATCATCCCTGTGCTGTTACAATCATCCCTGTGCTGTTACAGTCATCCCTGTGCTGTTACAATCATCCCTGTACTGTTACAATCATCCCTGTGCTGTTACAATCATCCCTGTGCTGTTACAATCATCCCTGTGCTGTTACAATCATCCCTGTGCTGTTATAGTCATCCCTGTGCTGTTACAGTCATCCCTGTACTGTTATAATCATCCCTGTGCTGTTACAGTCATCCCTGTGCTGTTACAATCATCCCTGTGCTGTTACAGTCATCCCTGTGCTGTTACAGTCATCCCTGTGCTGTTACAGTCACCCCTGTGCTGTTACAGTCATTCCTGTGCTGTTACAATCATCCCTGTGCTGTTACAATCATCCCTGTGCTGTTACAGTCATTCCTGTGCTGTTATAACCATCCCTGTGCTGTTACAGTCATCCCTGTGCTGTTACAATCATCCCTGTGCTGTTACAATCATCCCTGTGCTGTTACAACCATCCCTGTGCTGTTATAATCATCCCTGTGCTGTTACAATCATCCCTGTGCTGTTACAATCATCCCTGTGCTGTTACAGTCATCCCTGTGCTGTTATAATCATCCCTGTGCTGTTACAGTCATCCCTGTGCTGTTATAACCATCCCTGTGCTGTTACCATCATCCCTGTGCTGTTACAATCATCCCTGTGCTGTTACAGTCATCCCTGTGCTGTTACAATCATCCCTGTGCTGTTACAGTCATCCCTGTGCTGTTACAGTCATCCCTGTGCTGTTACAGTCATCCCTGTGCTGTTACAGTCATCCCTGTGCTGTTACAACCATCCCTGTGCTGTTACAATCATCCCTGTGCTGTTACAATCATCCCTGTGCTGTTACAACCATCCCTGTGCTGTTACAACCATCCCTGTACTGTTACAGTCATCCCTGTGCTGTTACAATCATCCCTGTGCTGTTATAGTCATCCCTGTGCTGTTACAGTCATCCCTGTGCTGTTATAACCATCCCTGTGCTGTTACCATCATCCCTGTGCTGTTACAATCATCCCTGTGCTGTTACAGTCATCCCTGTGCTGTTACAATCATCCCTGTGCTGTTACAATCATCCCTGTGCTGTTACAGTCATCCCTGTACTGTTACAATCACTCCTGTGCTGTTACAGTCATCCCTGTGCTGTTACAATCATCCCTGTGTTGATTTGGGGGTAGACATGAGTTTTTAGGATCCCTCTTTTTTTTTTTTTTTAAGATCAGATCTCACTCTAGCCCAGACTGACCTGGAACTCTCTATGTAGTCTCAGGCTGGCCTTGAACTCACAGTGGTCCTCTTACCTCTGCCTCCCCAGTACAGGGATTAAAGGCATGCACCACTACAACAGGCTGAATTTAAAAAATATTTCATTTATTGATTTATTTGAGAGAGAGTGAAGAAGTCAGATACAGAACGAGAGAATGGGCATGTCCGGGCCTCTAGCCACTGCAAATGAACTCTAGACACATGTGCCACCTTGTACATCTCGCTTTATGTGGGTACTGGGAAATTGAGCCTGGGTCCTTTGGCTTTGTTAGCAAGCACCGTAACTGGTAACCCATCTCTCCAGCCCTTGACATGTTTTATTTTTTATTTTTTTTTAATTTTTTGAGGTAGGGTCTCACTGCAGCCCAGGCTGACCTGGAATTCACTATGTAGTCTCAGGATGGCCTTGAAGTCAAGGTGATCCTCCTACCTCTGCCTCCCTAGTGCTGGGATTAAAGGTGTGCGCCACTATACCCAGCTCTCAACATGTTTTTTTTTTTTTTGAGGTAGGGTCTCACTGTAGCTCAGGCTGACCTGGAATTCACTATGTAGTCTCAGGGTGGCCTTGAACTCATGGTGATCCTCCTACCTCTGCCTCCCAAGTGCTGGGATAAAAGGCGTGTGCCACCATGCCCGGCTCAACATGAATTTTTTAAAAATGTTTCATTTATTTATTTATTTGAAAGAGAGAGAAAGAGAGAGGAAGAGGCAGAGAGAAAGAGAATGGGTGTGTCAGGGCCAATGCAAAAGAACTCCAGACACATGGGCTCCCTTGTGCATCTGGCTTTCATGGGTTCTGGGGAATCGAACTGAGGTCCTTAGGCTTTGCAGGCAAATGCCTTAACCACTAAGCAATTTCTCCAGCCCTCAACATGAGTTTTTACGTCATGCGGGTAAATATCAAGGAGCACGACTGCTGAGTTACATGGTGCGAGCATGTTTTGGAAGCTACTCCGAGTACGCCTTGTGCAGTGGCTGTCCCATTGTGCGTTCCCGTCAGCCTGGAGTGTTGCGTCACATCCTCACCACTATTTGGTGTTGTCAGGACAAAGCTGTGCTCTTTAAAGTGTGTCTAGAATCTAGAAAGATTAAGACTCACTCATGGGTGCCCGCACAATTCTCTGGACCAAAGGCAATCTGGATGGGGTGAAAATAGACTGTGCCAGGGGCTGGGGAGATAGCTCAGTTGGTAAAGTGCTTGTCTCAGAAGCAGAAGGGTCTGAGTTGAATCCCCAGAATCCACATAAAAGTGTTGGGCATGGTGCTGTGCGCCTGTAATCCCAGCTCTGGGGAGGCAGAGGCAGGAGGATTCTTGGTGCTCACTGGTCTGTCGGTCTAGCCTACTTGGGAAGTTTCAGGCCAGTGAGACCCTGTCTCAAAGGAGGTAGACGGTATCAGTAATAACACCCTAGGTTGCCCTCTGGCTTCCACACATACATACATACATGTACACATGTGCATATGCACTTGCACCCCCCAATAAACTGTGGCTGGCAGTGTGGGGGGCACTGTAAGGAAGGATGGGTCTGCTCTCTGCAGCAGCAGGGCTATGGCGAATCACTGAACACCCAGAGACTGGCAGGGGTTCTCCATGCAGAGATGAGTCAGTCTCTATTCCAGGGGAAGAGTGTTGTGACCACAATCTCCTTCCTGACAGCCCGCCCTCACCCTTTGAGTGGGAATTCCTAGTTTCTGTAATGTAGAGCTTTGGGGGCAGCAGGAGGATGTCACCATGGATCAAGTCACCCACGAGCACTTGGAGACAATGGGAACTGGGAGACTTCATCCATAAAGGGCATTTTTTCTCCCTTCCTCTTAGGAAACAGGTCACACTGCCCCTCAGCATCAGGAAGAATTAGAGGCAAGTTGCTGAGGCCAGAGCTTGGCCTGAGGATTGGGGACCTTTTCTTCTGCTCATGACATAGAGTGACAGGATTTTTTTAATGGTAAAAATCTCGTGACTGAAGATGTAGCTGGATTGGTAGGGTGTTGCCTAGCATTCATGAAATGCCCTGGGTTCCAACCCTAGCACCACATAAGCCAGGCATGGTGGCGCATGCCTGTGATTCCCAGCATTCGAGAGGCAGAGGCAGAGGCAGAGGCAGAGGCAGAGGCAGAGGCAGAGGCAGAGGCAGAGGCAGAGGCAGAGGCAGAGGCAGAGGCAGAGGCAGAGGCAGAGGCAGAGGCAGAGGCAGAGGCAGAGGCAGAGGCAGAGGCAGAGGCAAGGGGATTAGAAGTTTGAGATTAGCCTGGGCTACATGAGACCCTATCTCAAAAAAGAAATTCTTGTGGGTGGATAAAGGATAAAATACCTATTATTTATAGTGATTCATGGCACCATTTTAGAAGGTTTCACATATGCATATTCAGTGGAGTAATTTCTTCTTTAAATTTTTATTTATTTTTTTTGAGAGAGAGAGAGAGACAGATAGTGTGTGTGTGTGTGTGTGTGTGTGTGTGTGTGTGAGAGAGAGAGAGAGAGAGAGAGAGAAATAGAATAGGCATACCAGGACCTCTGGCTTCTGCAAATGAACTCCGAATGCATGCACCCCTTTGTGTATCTGTCTTACATGGGTCCTGGGGAATTGAACCCCGATCCTTTGGCTTTGCAGGAAAGCACCTTAATGACTAAGCAATCTCTCCAGCCCCAGTGTAGTTATTTCTAAATGAAATGGGGTGTGGGTGGGTCCGGGGCTGCAACCACCTTTTGCAGCAGTTGAGAGCAATGGCTCACACGACCTCGGAGCCCCGGGAGGCATTTAGTGATGGCTGTTGTGGTTTCCTCTTCTGGGGCGCCCATGAGAGCCTTCTTCTCAGGACCACAAGGGCATTTCCCTGGGTTTATAGGGAGAAAAAGGTTGTGGAACATAGGGCAGCAGGGGGCTAGTTGTGGGGAACCCCATGACTGTCGAGGATCAAGGACAATCAGCCTGTGGTGGCTGCTGTGCTTTGACCCTGTACATGGATTCAATGTGACCAGCCGCCTACTGTTCTTGCTAACATGCCTTTCCCGCCCTGATGGGTGGTGCCCTCGAACTGTAAGCCAAAGTAAATCCTTCCTTCCATAAGCTGCTTCTTGTCAGGTGTTCGGTCACAGCAAGGAGAACAGTTGTCGATGCAGCCATCCACGTTGTAAAGGAAGAAGGAAGCCAGAACCTTCACAGCAAGACTCATGTGAACCTGGGAAAGAGGGAGCCTTTCCCACAAGGTGAGCCATGAAGATTTCAGGGGCAAGAGATTTGAGCGGAATTTTGAAGGATAAACAGAACATTGATGCAAGACACAGAGAGAGGGCATTTGAGCAGAAGGAAAACTGAAAAGCAAGGCGGCCCTGTGAGCACACACTGGGGACTTGGGGAACAAGGAGTTGCCTGATGTGGTTAGAGCCGAGAATGCATGAAAGGAAGGGATGGGGATGGGAGTGTTAAGGTCAGATCCTAAGGGACCTGAATTCATGGGCTAAGCAGGCATTCCAGGTGAAGTCCCAAAGGGTCTGTTCCCTAGACTTGGGGACCCTGCCTTGTTAATGTTAATTCTGATCTCCAAGCCACAGCTGAATGCCTCCATGGACCACAGTGCCTATGGGGTGGGGAGGGTTGACTCCTGGGTCACCTCTGAGAGGTCCTGCATCACTCCTCTGCCCTTGCTGGTTAATTTTATACGGATAGTAAAGCAAAGGCTAAATTAGACTGTGAAGGTAAATATGCTTAGAGAAAGTCACAAAATTAAAAATATAAGGGAGGGATTGAGTTGTTAACGTATCATAGTGTTTTAAAAAGAATAGGCCGAGTTTTCCAATGAAATGATGACTCCTGCATATAAATTAATCTTTTGTATAGGAAGGAATAAAAGTCATTAAATTTCATTGTCTTATTTTAAAAGCAGCAATATCCTGCCTGATTGCAAGTGCTTAGAGGAATATGATTAAAAGAAACCTTATCTTTGCTGTAGCAGGAAGAAAATTGGAGAAAAGTTATCCAATTATGGATGATCAAGCAGAGAGAAAATTCCGAGAAGAGGCAAACTTGGGTCGGCAGGTTGTGCAAGAACACGGTCACCTTGGGGCCGTGATGTGCTCACGGTCAGCACCCAACTTACACAGCCCCAAAAGTTAGTGTCATTTCCAGTGTCAAATGCTAACAGAATTCTTAAGCTCTTGCTTAAAAACAATTTTGATTTTTGAGACGAGGTCTCATGTAACCCAGTCAAACCTTGAACATGCTACATAGCTGAGAATGACCTTGAATTTCTCATCCTTCTGCCTCCACTTTCTAAGTGCTGGGATTGCAGGCATGTGAACCCCATCTGATTTAAGTGGTGCTAGGGATCAGACTCAGAGCTTTGTGCATGCATGCTAGGCAAGCACTCTACCAACCGAACTACATTTCCAGTCTGCCAAAAGAATTTATAAAAAAAGTATGTATGTATGTATGTATGTATGTATGTATGTATGTATGTATGTATGTATGTATATATATATGTATGTAGATATGTGTGTATGAGTATGCTGGGGTCCCTTGCTGCTGCAAATGAATGCCCACCCAGCTTATCTGGGTGGCTGGAAATTGAACCCAGGCTAGTAGGTATTTTATTTTTCTTTTTAAAAAATTTTTGTTTCTTTTTATTTATTCATTAGTACCAGACAGAGAGAGAAAGAGGTGCACGTGCAAGAGAGAGAGAATGGGCACACCAGGGCCTCCAGCCACTGCAAATGAACTCCAGATGCATGCACCACCTTGTGCATCTGGCTTACATGGATACTGGGGAATTGAGCCTCGAACCAGGGTCCTTAGACTTCACAGGCAAGCACTTAACTGCTAAGCCATCTCTCCAGCCTTTTTTTTTGTTTTTGTTTTTGAGGCTGACCTGGCTGACCTGGAATTCACTATGTAGTCTCAGGCTGGCCTCAAACTTACAGTGATCCTCCTACTTCTGCTTCCCGAGTGCTGGGATTAGGGGCATACCACCATACCTGGTGCTGACAGGTTTTGCAAGAAAGCACCTTTTTTTTTTAAAAAATAAAGATTTTATTTTTTTGAATTTATTTTTTTAGAGACAGACAGAGGGGAAGAGAGAAAGAATGAGAATGGGTGTGCCAGGGCCTTTAGCCACTGCAAACGAGCTCCAGACACATGTACCACCATGTGTATCTGGCTTATGTAGGACCTGGAGAATCGAACCGAGGTCCTTAGGCTTCACAGGTTAGCCTTAACCGCTAAGCTATCTCTCCAGTCCCACAGCAAGCACCTTTAAGTGCTGAGCTATCTCCTCAGCCCCAAGAATTAAGTTCTTTCTTTATTATTTTTATTTTTAAATTTATTTTTATTTTTTATTTTTTTGGTTTTTCGAGGTAGGGTCTCACTGTAGCCCAGGCTGACCTGAAATTCACTATGTAGTCTCAGGGTGGCCTCAAATGCATGGTGATCCACCTACCTCTGCCTCCCAAGTGCTGGGATTAAAGGCATGTACCAACACACCCGGCTCAATGGTGTACACCTTTAATCCCAGCACTTGGGAGGCAGAGGTAGGTGGATCACCATGAGTTCAAGGCCACCCTGGGCTAGAGCAAGACCCTACCTTGAAAAACCAAAAACAAAAACAACAACAACAAAAAAAAAAAAACCCACCCAAATTATTTATGAGAGATTGAGAGAGGCAGATAGAGAGGGAGAGACTGGACATGTTAGGGTCTCCAGCCGCTACAAACGAACTCTGGATGCATGTGTCACCTTATGCATCTGGCTTACGTGGGACCTGGAGAGTCAAACCATGGTCCTTTGGCTTTGGAGGCAAGCGCCTTAACCACTAAACCATTTCTCCAGCTTGAGTTCTTGCTTTCTTGAATCCTTTTCTCAGTTTCTGTTTTGGAAGGTGATTGCTGTTCTGTTTTATCCTATAGAATAGACTTGCAAATACATCATGAGAAGGTGATACATTATGTATCCTTCCTAAATCCAGTCTTCTTATCTATAGGTTGGGTCTACCGGTGCCCCACACTGCATTGTTGCTGGGCTTATGCTGGGAAGGAAGTGAGACTTGGGACACTGGGTGTTGCAGCCAGGTGCTGCAGAAAATGTCCAACCAAGAGCAGCCCAAAGATTTCATTTCTGTACCATATCCCTCTGCTCACACCAGCCCATTTCCACACAATGCAACTCTACACGGGCATAACAGCAAGCCTCTCACACAAACTGCTTCTAGCCCAGTCCAGGCAAAGCCTTTTCTCACCCTCATAAGCCAAACCTCATAGTCCATAGTTCTTACTGAAGTCAGGTCTTTCAACTCTGACCAGAATAGTCCATCAAACTGTACTTACAGCACTGCAAGGCATTTCTTAAGACAAGATTTCAAATCCTTCCACATTCCTCCTGCAAAAGCAGTTCCACAAGGCCAAAGCCACAGAGCCAGGTGTCTAGCAGCAATGATACCACTCTGAGTACCAACTTTTACTGTTGCAGTCAGGTTTGCATTGCTGGCAGAAAACGCCTGACCAAGAGCAGCTTGTGGGAAAAAATGGGTTTATTTTGACTTACAGACTCAAGGGGAAGCTCCATGATGGCAGGGGAAAATGATGACATGAGCAGAGGGTGGACATCACCTCCTGGCCAACATCAGGTGGACAATAGCAATAGGGGAGTGTGCCAAACACTGGCAAAGGGAAGCTGCCTATGACACTCATAAGCCCGCTCCCAACAATACACTGTCTCCAAGAGGCTTTAATTCCCAAATTGCCATCACCTGGGGACCCAGTATTCAAAATACCTAAGTTCATGAGGGACACCTGAATCAAACCACCACACTGGGTTCTTGCACTTTTTATATTCTGGTCTGGATAGTTCTTTGTGTAGGGGTCTGTCCTGTTCATTCTAGAATATTTAAAGAACATTTCTGGTCTTTATCCACTAGAAGCCCCACTTCTTCTGACCAGTTGTGACAGCCAAATATTTCTTTTGATATTGTCATATTCTTCTAGGGATGAAATTCTCCAATGGTTGGAAGTTATTCATGCAGTTAGAGCATCTGGCTTTGTATTTGTGGAGCTCACACTCAGCCCGTAGCTGTGATACTCTTGTTACTGCTATCAGTCTTTTAAAATTTTTTTATTCATTTATTTGAGAGAGAGGGAGAGAAAGAATGTATGCACCAGGGCTTCAGGCCACTGCAAATGAATTTCAGATGCATCTGCCACCTTGTGCCTTTGGCTTTATGTGGGTACTGGGGAATTGAACCTGGGTCCTTGGGTTTTGCAAGCAAATGTCTTAACTGCTAAGCAGTCTCTCAAGCCCCAGTCTTCTTTTTTAACTTAAAAATTATTTATCTGAGGGAGAGAGGGAGAGAGAGAGAGAGAGAGAGAGAGAGAGAAGAGAATGGGTGTGCCCAAGCTTCTTGCCACTGCAAACAAACTCCAAACACGTGCCCCATTTGTGTATTTGGCTTTATGTGGGGACTGGGGAATTGAACTCAAGCTGGTAGGCTTTGCAAGCAAATGCCTTTAACTGTTGACCAATCTCCCCAAACACTCCCTCTTTTAAAATGTGTGTATTTGTGTGTGTGTGAGAGAGAGAGAGAGAGAGAAAAGAAGAGTGAGAGAAACCACATAAATCTTTCTTTTCTTTTTTTTTTTTGGTTTTGTGAGGTAGGGTCTCACTCTGGTCCAGGCTGACCTGGAATTAACTATGTAGTCTCAGGGTGGCCTGGAACTCTCGGTGATCCTCCTACCTCTGCCTCCTGAGTGCTGGGATTAAAGGCATGCGCCACCACGCCTGGCTAAATCTTTCTTAAAAAAAAAAAAAAAAAAACTCTTAAGCCCGGCATGGTGGCACACACCTTTAATCCCAGCACTCGGGAGGCAGAGGTATGAGGATTGCCATGAGTTTGAGGCCACCCTGAGACTACAGGGCGAATTCCAGGTCAGCCTGAGCTAGAGTGAGACCCTACCTCGAAAAACCAAAACAAACAAACAAACAAACAAACAAACAAACAAAAAAAACACTCTTAAAATTTTAATTTTCTGTTACAATCCTCTAAGTTACTTTCGAGCCTGGTGCTGTGGCCCGATGATTTAGGCATTGTCCTCAGGTTTCTGTTTTCCCTCCCTTTCTCTCTCTCTCTTTCTTCCTATGCATCAGAGTTTACTACATCAACTCAAGTCTGTCCTTCTGTCCAAATGCTCTTTTTCTGTCTTTTGCGATTTCTAACTTCTAACTTATGAATCATTTTTTTGTGTATATTTTGTGTGGCATGGTGTGTATGTGTGCACAGATGCGTGTGCCCTATGAGCACATGTGCTGAGGCCAGAGGAGAACCTTGGCTGTCCTTGTCTCTCCCTCCTCTGCATGTTTTCGTGAATTCCAGGTCAGCCTGGGCTAGAGTGAGACCCTACCTCAGAAAACAAAAACCAAAACAAAACCAACTCAAGATAGGGTCTCACTCTAGCCCAGGCTGACCTGGAATTCAATATGTCATCTCAGGATGGCCTCGAACTCACTGCAATCCTCCTACCTTTACCTCCCGAGTGCTGGGATTAAAGGTGTGTGCCACCATGCCCGGCTGAATAGAGTTTTTAAAAGAAGGAATATAGGCTGTAGAAATGGCTTAGTGTTTAAGGCACTTGCCTGCGAAGCCAAAGTACCCAGGTTCCCCAGAACCCACGTGAGCCAGCTGCACAAGGGGGTGCACACATCTGGAGTTCATTTGCAGCGGCTGGAGGCACTGGTGCACCCATTCTGTCTTTCTGCCTGCCTATTTCTCTCTCTCAAATAAATAAAGAAAAATAAAATATTTTTAAAAATTTAAAAAAAGAAGAAATACAAATGGCCCACACATATTTTAAAAAGTACTATCTCAAGCCATCAGAGAAATGAAAAATAAAATGACTTTGAGATTGTTATCTCATTCTGGTCAGAATGGCTATCATCAAAAAATCAGGGCTGGAGAGATGGCTTCGCAGTTAAGGTGCTTGCCCACAAAGCCTGAGAACTCATGTTCGAATCTCCAGGTCCCATGTAAGCCAGATGAACAGGACACAAGCCCATGATGTTGTGCATGCGCACAAGGGGCTGCACGCATCTGGAGTTTGTTTGCAGTGGCTCAAGGCCTTGGTGCACCCATTTTCTCCCCTCTCTGCCTCTCTCTCTCTCAAAATAAATAATAAATTAAAAAGAAAGTTTTAAAAAAGAAATCAAATCATAGGGGCTGGGAAGATGGCCAAGTGGTTAAAGGCTCTTGTTTGCAAACCATTCTGATTTGGATTCAATTCCCAAGCCATCCACACAAGCTGGGGATAAAGATTGGTGCAAGTGTCTGGTGTTCTTAGAGGCAAGAGGTCCTGTTGCACTTAGCTTCATGTTGCTGGTGGAAGACACCTGACCAAGAGCAGCTTGTGGGAGGAGAGGGCTTATTTTGGCTTACAGACTCGAGAGGAAGCTCCCCAATGGCAAGGGAAAATGATAGCATGAGCAGAGGGTGGACATCATCTCCTGGCCAGTTTCAGGTGGACTACAGCAGCAGGAGAGTGTACCAAACACCGGCAAGGGGAAGCTGGCTGTAACAGCCATAATCCTGTCCCCAACAATACATCACTTCCAGGAATCCCCAGATCCCAGGTTGTTCCACCAGCTGGGGCCCTAGCATTCAGAACATATAAGTTTATGGGGGACACCTGAATCAAACCACCACATTCCACCCCTGACCTCCATAAACCTAAAAACCATACATGGTGTAAAATTAAATATATTCAGTCCAACTTTAAACATCCCCATCATTTTTTTAAAATTAAAATTAAAATTTATTTATTTGCAAACAGAGAGAGAGAGAGAGAGAGAGAGAAGACAGACACAGAGGGAATGGGCACTCCAAGGCCTGTAGTCACTGCAGATGAACAGCAGACACGTGTGCCCCTGTGCATCTGGCTTATGTGGGTCCTGGGGAATTGAACCTGGGTCCTTTGGCTTTGCAGGCAAATGCTTTAACCACTAAGCCATCTCTTCAGCCTTTTTTCTTTTTCTGTTTTATGAGAGAAAGAGAGGCAGATAGACAGAGAGAATGGGTGTGCCAGGGCCCCCAGCTACTGCAAATGAATTCCAGACACATGTGCCACTCTGTGCATCTGACTTACTTGAGTTCTAGGGAAGAGACCATGGGTTCTTAGGCTTTGCAGGAAAGTACCTTAACTGCTAAACCATGTTTTCAGCCCCCCCCATAGTTTTTATCAATCATAATGATGTCAACACACCCCCATATCCAAGATCTTTTAACTAAGCCATAATATATATATATACCAAAATGGCACAGAATAAACATTCACACTGCAAAAGATGGCATTGGGCATAGCAAAGAAATATTCAACCAATACAAGATTTAAAATAAACAGGGCAAACATCAAACTCTGTAGCCCCAAGTCCAACAATTCTAACTAGTAATAAGACTGTAAGTCTGACAATTCTAACCAGTGATGAATCTTTGAAGTTCCAATTCCACCCCTCCAGCTAGGCTACTCACAGTCCCGGAAAACTTCATCTGGTGCCATCAGCTCTCCTTGGCAGCCATCCATGGTCCTGGCATTTCCATTGGGTCTCCACTGCAACCCACGGTTCATCGTCATGGCTCCCTTGGCTCTCCATGCAGCTAATCCAACAAGCCTGCTTCACACTCTCCATGACCATTTCCAAAATACGAAACTGTGTTGCAAATTCAATGACCCTCTATTTCCTGCATTTGTTATACTCCATAGTACCAGATAGGCTACCAACTGGTTAGGCTTGTGGGGAATAAGCAGACTTTGAAGAATAGGAGACTCCTTCAACATTTAGGCCCCTTCAAAAGTCTGCACTCTTCCAGTTGTTTCAGTTCAGATCAGCTGATCCAGTCTCAAAGGTTGTAATCTCTCAAACAATTACAGCTGAATGGGCAGCAGTTTTGGCCCAAAGATTGATTGATTGATTGATTGTGGTTTTTGAGGTAGGATCTTGCTCTAGCTCGGTCTGACCTGGAATTCACTATGTAGTCTCAGGGTGGCCTTGAACTCAAGGTGATCCTCCTTCCTCTGCCTCCTGAGTGCTGGAATTAAAGGCGCACGCCACCATGTGTAGCATTTTTTGGTGGGATTTCATTTCTTTCTGTGCCACACCCTTCTGCTCACACCAGTCCATTTCACATAATGCGACCCTGCACAAGTTTCCAGGATACAGGCAGGCAGAATTCAGCAAGCCTTTCATGCAAACCGCTTCTTGACCAGCTCCAACAAAGCTCTTTCTCATCTGCATAAACCAAACCTCACAGTCCATAGTTTTTACTGCATTCAGGTCTTTCAACTTTGATCAGAATAGTCCATCAAGCTGCAAGGTATCTCTTAGGCCAAGGTTTCAAATTCTTCCACATTTCTCTTGCAAATCAGCTCTGAAAGACCAAAAGCTACATAGTCAGGTTGCTAGCACCAACGATGACAATTCCTCCTCCTCTTCTTTTTTTTGTTTATTTTTAATTAATTTATTTGACAGCGACAGACAGGGAAAGAGGCAGAGAGAGAAAGAGAGAAAGAGAATGGGTGCACCAGGGCCTCCAGCCACTGCAAACGAACTCCAGATGCATGTGCCACCTTGTACATCTGGCTTATATGGGTACTGGGGAATCGAGCCTCTATCCAGGGTCCTTAGGCTTCACAGGCAAGTGCTTAACCACTAAGCCATCTCTCCAGTCCTCCCACTTCTTGGTACCAATTTACAGTTGCAGTTAGCTTCATATTGCTGGTATAAAGCACCTGACTATAGAGCAGCTGTGGGAGGAAAGGGATTTTTTTTTTTTTTTTGGCTTACAGACTCGAGGGTAAGCTCCACGAGGGCAAGGGAAAATGATGGCATGAGCAGAGGGTGAACATCACCTCCTGGCCAACATCAGGTAGACAACAGCAACTGGAAAGTGTGCCAAACACTGCTAAGGGGAAACTGGCTGTAACACCCATAAGCCCTCCCCCTAACAATACACCACCACTATCTAGGAGGTTCCAATTCCCAGATTGCTCCACCAGCTGGGGACCTAGCATTCAGAACACATAAGTTTATGGGGGACACTGGAATCAAACTACCACACCCCCATGTTCAAATAAATAAAAATTTAAAAATAAATCAAATGACAACAAATGTAGGCAAGGGTATGGGGAAAGAGGAACCCTTGTCCATTATTGGTGGGAATGTAAACTGGTGCAGCCATTATGGAAATCAGAATGGAGACTTCTAAAAAGCAAAAAGAGATCTGCTATGTGACCCAGCTCTACCACCCACTCCTGGGCATGTACTTTAAGGACTCCACCCTTTGGTATAAAGATGCCTGCTCATTCATTTATGTTAATTGCTGCTCTGTTCACAGTAGTGAGGAAATGGCATCAGCCTGGTTGCCTGTCAACTGATGAATGGATAATAGAGATGTGCAAACACACGATGGAGTTTTATTGAACTTTAAAGAAAAACAAAATGAAATTATAAAATTGGCAGAAACATGGATAGACCTGGAAAATATTATAGGAAGTGAGGTTACTAGGCTCATAAAGACAAATATCACGTGTCCTCTTGCATCTGCGGATCGTAGCTTCAAAGTTTTAGACTCGTATGTAAGTTGGAGGGAGAGTCAACAGAGGCCAGGGAGCTAGAAAGGGGTCATGAAGTGGGAGGTGGGAGGTATTATGAGAAGGGTAGAGTGGATATATAAGTAGAGGGGTGGAATACTGGGGGTGGAACAGTTCAAGTGGGGTCAGAGGAGGGGGATGGAAGAGAGGAGGGGCCGTGGGAGGGTTAACCAAACTAAAGACACTGTCCATCCAATTGGCTATTCATTTATGTTTCCTCCTTCCACCCCTCCCTTCTGTGGACTCGTCCTTTCATTCCTTTTTTCTCCTTCTGCTCATCTAGACACAAAGCTAAGAATCATGTGCATCCAGGTGCCGGGCTGGTGGATTCCCAGGATGTAATGGTAAGCATGAGACAAGCAGGGGCTGATCAGGTTTCTGTGACCTGAAATAATTGATACTATATGGTGGACTTCCTTTCAGAGAGCAAAACCACACAGAGAAGCCACTGAGGTTGTCCCCGTGTACTGGAAGGGACCCACGCAAATGAAAAGCTTCCTTGGAATCTTGGCAAATCTTCCTTTGCAGCTGTAGCTGCCTCTCTCTTGGAGCTCATATTCTGCTGTCAGTGGTGGGGTTGGACTCCTGCCGGGCAAGGATTTAAGTAGACCTGGCTGAAATCCACAAGACCATGTCCCACGAGAATCCCAGCTTGCTTCTTCACACCCTTTCTGAATCTGCATGGGATTTCGTATCTTTTCCCATCACTTGTGTACAAAGCTCCACCCCGCTGTTGATCGTCATACATGACCTCAAGTAGTCCATGAATATGGGGCTGTCACTGCCCACTGTGGTTGGTGGAGCCCCCTTTTCTTGTCTTCCCATCCCTCCTCTCCTCTCCCTGCTCTCCCACCATGGGAGGGTGGTGTTACACCCCTCAGATCTCTGGACCCTTGGCTTCTTTCAAGTGGGCTTACCAGTTAACTTTTCCCAGTTAAGGTGGCTATTTCCCTGAGAGAAATTCACATGTGAGCTACAGGAGAATATTGTCTCCATCTTGGTACCCCATGGATAATATCAAGATCACTCTGCTGGGCTGAGATTGGGCCAGGAGGGGTGAACTTTGTTTTAGGAGCACCTTAATTTTCCTTCCCATAGAATGGGATCAGCAAGGGTGAAACTGGGACAAGCCCCTCGGGGACTATGTGAGGGTCTCACAGTTAGTCCACAGGACAGGGCCTTGTGGGCAGTAAGGAGCTCATTTTTTATTTTTATTTTTTTAATTTTAATTTTAATTTTTGGAGAGAGAGACAGAGAGAGACAGACAGAGAGGGAGAGGGAGACAGATAGAGAATGGGCGCGCCAGCAGTCTCTCAGCTGCTGTGAATGAAATCCAGATGCATGCGCCCCCTTGTGGGCAAGGGTGGCTTTGCGCCCTTGCGTCACTTTGCATCTGGCTAAACGTGGGACCTGGAGATTGGAACTGGGTTCTTAGGCTTAGCAGGCAGGTGCCTTAACCGCTAAGCCATCTCTCCAGCCCAGGAGCTCATTTCCTTTTTGGTTTTCAAAGTAAGGTCTCGTTCTAGCCCAGGCTGACCTGGAATGCACTATGTAGTCTCAGGGTGGCCTTGAACTCACAGTGATCCAAGGAGCTCATTTCCGATGCTTCTCTTGCCTTGGTACCCAGGGAGTTGATGCTTCCCAGGTCCACTTCTGGACTCCCCAAAACACTGCCATGCCCCCACTGCTATTTTTCAGGAGTGCTCACAAAGGTCTGATTCATCTCTGCTCCATATTGTTGGTGTTTTATATTGTTTTTGCTATTGTGCTAGAATCTTCCAATTCCATTGGGGCAGGCCTTTGTTCTTTGTTTAAAGCACACTGTCTTCTGCAAGGCAGTTTAGCAATGTCTATGTGGCATTTTATAAATAACAGCAGAAATAGCTATAGAAACTTTGCTCCTTAATAGGACTTCTCATCAACGAAGCACTTTGAAAATATTCACTAATTCATAAACAAGACAATGCCACAGTCAGTGAGGATATTCTGAGCACAGTGACCACAGCGCTTCTGGGTGGGGATCCTTGGTGAGGTGGCAAATGCTGTTCTTTGGTCTGGTCCAATGGCTACTTGAGGGGTTCAGAAGTCAGGTGGGAGCAAGCTCCACAGACCACTGGGTAATGGATTCTGCCCATTGTGTCCCAGGTGGGATTCCTCCACCTGTCAGTCTTGATTGCTGGAGTAGGATTTTTTTTTTTTCATCTGCGGTAAAAACTTGAAGTTAAGAGGGCGTAGTGGCACACCCCTTTAATCCCAGCACTCGGGAGGCAGAAGTAGGAGGATGGCCATGAGTTTGAGGCCACCCTGAGACTACAAAGTTAATTCCAGGTCAGCCTGAGCTGGAGTAAGACTCTACCTCCAAAAACCAGAAAAAAAAAACACCAAACAACAACAACAACAACAACAAACCAAAAACTTGGAGTTGTCAAATGGGATTCTAAACCCTGGGCAAATAAGATCGGTTCCTGATTGCCTCCTCTAAACAATGCAGTTTGAAAGTCATTTAAGGTGTCCTTTGACTTGACCGTGGCCCTGTGGACTCAGCATTCCTGTGTCTTCCCATCCTGACTTGTCTGGCGTCCATCTATGACCATAATCTTTCCGATGTGCAACTTGGATGGAGTTCAACTTTCCTTCAGCTGCCTGAACAGCCATTGCAGAATGGCACATGTGTGGCTTTGGGGTTGAGTCACTCCAAGCTTTTCTGCTTTATAATTAGAGGGGCATGGATGGCTGAGAGTCAGTCCTATGGTTAGGACTTGGGACAGGGTCATGAGTCTCACCGTGATGACAGAACCCAGTGCTTCTTTTTCTACAACTGTCATCATTCTCCTTTATTACGTGCATGTGTGCTGTGTTTGGTGTGTAGGTGTGTGTACAGATGAGCTCAATCTGTGTGCTCATGTGTGGAGGCCAGCAGAGAGCCCTGTTCCTGCTGACTAGCGGTCAGAGTGCTGGAAAGTACTATGCAGCCTACTGGGGGGAAGAAAACTCATTAGTGGTCTTAACCAGCAGTGGATCCTGCAAGCTACACAACTGTCACACTCTCCAATGGCTTAGGACAATAGTGGAAGAGGTGGCCGGAAAAAAAATCTAAGAGCTAAAAGACAGAGAGGAGTGCTTTGGAACAGTGTATCCCAGATTCAAAGTTGTCATTGGATTCATGACCTCACAGAGGCTGTAGTTGTCTGCACAAGACCTGGATATTGGGCCCATCAGCAGGTTGTCATGGATGATGTTAAAAAAAATGATATCAAGCTGAGCGTGGTGGCGCATGCCTTTAATCCCAGCACTCTGGAGAGGTAGGAGGATTGCCATGGGTTCAAGGCCACCCTGAGACTACATAGTGAATTCCCGATCAGCCTGGACCAGAGTGAGACCCTACCTGGAAAAACCAAAAAAAAAAAAAAAAAAAAAAAAGACATCAATTAGGAAGAGGGAGAAGCGGGAAAGGATGGGGAGTTCAATGGAGGGGAACAGGAGGAAGGGGGCAAAGGAGAGTTGTGGAGTGGGATTATATAAATATTCCCATAGAAGGAGGATGTTGGGTGCCTCTCTATAGTGCCTTCTGCCTTCTTTCCCTGACACGGAGTCTCTCATTGAACCTGGAGATCCTTGTTTCAGTTAGACTTCCTGATCAGGGAGATCTCCGTCAGTGTCGTGCCGGGTTCCGTGTGTGCTCCGGGTTCCGTGTGTGCGTGGCCCTGCCTGGCTTTGTGCAGAGCTGGGGATGGAACTCGGGGCCTCGTGCTTGCACAGGAAGTGCTTTCACTTGCTGAGCCATCTCTCCAGTCCCTCAACTTGTGATTCTTATAATAGCATCCCACCCACCCAATGTGGACTTTTAGAATAATTTTATTACAGAATAAATAAATAAATAAGTAGCACTCAGAATGCAACATTGTACAAACCCTATTTTACTAATGATGCTAATTCTTAGGAGTTTGCCATGCTCCTTCATATAAACCAAGTAAAGAACCACTGCTCGGGGACACCAGAGGCTTTTAAATCTGACTGTACATGGTAACTCTGCAAAAAGATGCTACCTGCACTTTTATCATCTATCCATCATCTGTCTATCATCTATCATTTTCTATCATCATTTGTTATCTATCTATCTATCATCTATCTATTATCTATCTATCTATCTATCTATCTATCTATCTATCATCTACTCTCTACCTATCATCTTCTATCATCTGTTATCTATCTATCTACCTATCATCTGTCTATCTATCTACCTGTCAATCATCTATCATCTTCTATCTATCATCCTCTGTTATCTATCATCTATCTATCCACCTATTTATTAATCTTTAATTTTTTTCATTTATTTAACTTATTAATTAGAGAGAGAGAGGAGAGAAAGATGCAGATAGAGAGAGGGAGAAAGAGAGAATGGGTGTGTCAGGGCCTCCAGCCACTGCAAACAAACTCTAGACACATGCACCACCTTGTGCATCTGGCTTACATGGGTACTGGGGAATTAAACCTGGGTCCTTAGGCTTTGTAGGCAAGTGCCTTAACTGCTAAGCCATCTCTTCAGCTTCTCCATTTTTTTTTTTTTTTTGAGGAAGGCTCCAGCTGAGGAAGACTTGGAACTCACTCTAGCCAACTTATGACAGAGTGCTGAGGTTAAGGCCTGATCTGCCATGTCTGGATCTATTTATTTATTTATTTTTGGTTTTTTGAAGTGTATTCTTGCTCTAGCCCAGACTGATCTGGAATTCATTATATAGTCTAAGGGTGGCCTCCAACTCACAGCAGTCCTCCTATCTCTGCCTCCTGAGTGATGGGATTAAAGGCGTGCACCACTATTTATTTAAAAAAAACTTTTTATTTTTTATTATTTTTTTGGAGAGAGACACAGAGAGAGAGAGACAGAGAGACCGGGGGGGGGAGACAGAGATGGCTTATGTGGGTCCTGGGGAATTGAACTGAGGTCCTTTGGCTTTGCAGGCAAGCGCCTTAATGGCTAAGCCATTTCTCTAGCCCAGCCTGTGCTTTTTTTAAAAAGTATTTTCTCCTCAAATAATCTTTTTTAAAAATTTATTTTATTTTTTAAAATTTCTATTTATTTATTTGCCAGGAGAGAGAGAGAGAGAGAATGATAGAAGAGAGACAGACAGACAGAGAATTGGCATGCCAGAGCCTCTAGCCATTGCAAATGAACTCCAGATGTATAAGCCCTTTGTGCATCTGGCTTACATGGGTCCTGGAGAATTGAACCGGGATCCTTTGGCTTTGTAGGCAAATGCCTTAACTGCTAAGCCATATTCTCCAGCCCTCTGCAAATAATTTTATTTGCAATACAAAAACCAGTGCAATTATTCTCCTGAGTCTCTTTGGTGATCTTGCATGACTGTTCTCTCTGGACATCATCGTGTGCACACCACCGCTGGCAGTCAAGATTCTGAAGCCAGGGTCCTCTTCTCGGGCTGTTCCCTCGTACTGGAAGCCCATGTCCTTTTTCTGGACTGGGAGCATCTTAAGGGCTGAGGCTGATCTATTTCGTGGTCACCCTGGAACCAATGTCTCACACAGGGAGGCCCAGAAAAGAAACACTCTGGTGGGCAACATTGATTGGGCTGTCTCTACCCAGTTTCTGCCTTTCTTGGCACTCACCCACCCAGCTGGTGGCTCAGCTGCCTGGGGCCATTTTGTCTCACAGGTCCAGAGGGTGAGCTACGGTTCCCATGACAACTGCTCACAAGTGGGTATCTGAGGTCATGTGTGCACAAAAGAAGGAGCAAGCCTGCCACAGGGACATGCATGTTTTCTGCGTCTGTAACATTGAGGTTTCTTGCCATAACATCTGAAAGTCTATTTGCTGGGCTCTGGCAAAGACAGCCTCTGCTTTCTTCTGACCTCTAAATGTGATTTTAGAGCTTATTTATAACAAATTCTTACATTTTCCTTTCCAGAAAACTGAACGTTGGCCTTTTGAATGCTTTTTTCAAAAACGTGTTTGTGGAATGAGAAAAATAAAAACAGGTTGACGTCACTGTGTCATAGTGAGTGAGTGAATGGGACAGAATTCATCTTATGCATGAGCGTGTGTAGTGTGCTGTGTGGTGTATGTATGTGCACATGCATGTGCCCCGTGAACACACAGGAGCCAGGGAAAGTCTGTTGCCCTCTTCCTTCACTCACTGGTGTCTGTCTTTCCCTGAGACGGAACCTCTCATTGAACCTGAAGTTTTCAGTCAGGCTGGTGACCAGAGAGTCTCGGGGACTCTCCCATCTCTGCTTCCCACAGTACTGTGGTTGTGGCTGGCACAGCTGCACCCAGCTGTGCATGTGGGTGCTCGGGAATTGAAATCAGAGTGATCCAGGCCCCCACACTTGTGTGGCAAGCATTATTTAACCACTGAGCCATCTTCCCAGCCTGAATGGAATGAAATTTTCACTCTTTGTTCACTTAGTCTTTCTTTCTCTTTGATCCTTACCTCTGCCTTCTGAGTTCTGGGATTTCTTTCTTTCTTTCTTTCTTTTTTATTTGTTTTCTTTCTTTCTTTTCTTTCTTTCTTTCTTTCTTTCTTTCTTTCTTTCTTTCTTTCTTTCTTTCTTTTTTTGGATTTTCGAGGTAGGGTCTCACTCTGATCCAGGCTAACCTGAAATTAACTATGTAGTCTCAGGGTGGCCTTGAACTCATGGCAATCCTCCTACCTCTGCCTCCCAAGTGCTGGGATTAAAGGCGTGTGCCACCACGCCTGGCTTGGAATGAAATTTTATGTTCAGAGTTACATTATGGAGCTTTTACAGTGACCACACAGGGCCAGGATGTGACAGGACCTCCACTGTTGAAGGAGGAAGACTCAGTTTCTCCTTTCTCTCCTATCAATCCTGCCCCACCCTAGCCATCTTCCCACCTACTTCTCTATAGTGTGTCCTCATTCTTTTCCACCCTTGCAGAGTGATGGTTGACAGTGCTGAGCTGTGTAATTTTAAAAGTGTGGCAGCAGTTGCTGTGGCAGTGATGGGCTCTGGCTCTGACGAGTCTTTATTTTTTTTAAGTCCTTTTTTTTTTTTTTGCTGGGCATGGTGGCACATGCCTTTATGAGAGAGAGAGAGAATGGGGTGGGGGCAGAAGACAGAGAGAGAATTGGCATGCCAGGGCCTCTAGCCATTGCAATTGAACTCCAGACACATGTGCCACCTTGTGCACATGTGTGACCTTGTGTGCTTGCGTGTATCTGGAAAGAGGAACCTGGGTCCTTAGGCTTCGCAGGCAAGTGCCTTAACCACTAAGCCATCTGTCCAGCTATTGAATCCTTTTTTAAAAAAATATTTTAAGCTGGGCATGGTGGTGCACGCCTTTAATCCCAGCACTTGGGAGGCAGAGGTAGGAAGATTGTCGTGAGTTCATGGCCACCCTGAGACTACATAGTTAATTCCAGGTCAGCCTGGGCCAGAGTGAGACCCTACCTTGAAAAACCAATATATATATATTTAAAAATATTTAATTAGTTAATTTATTTAAGAGAGAAAGAGTCAGAGGGAGAGAGGGAGAGAGAGAATGTGTGTGCCAGGGCCTTCAGCCTCTGTAAATGAACTACAGGTGCATGCACCACCTTGTGCATTTAGCTTACGTGGGTCCTGGGGACTCAAACCTGGATCCTTTGGCTTCACAGGCAAACGCCTTAACTGCTAAGCCATCTCTCCAGCCCTCAAGTCCTTTTTAGATGCTTGATGTTTGTAGTTCTCCTTGACTGTGAGCTTGGCGTTAGCAATTTTAGCCCTTTGGTTTTGTTCAAAAGAGGAAAATTCAAGACTGTATTTATAAATGCAGAGGATGGTTTTCAAAAGGAAATAAATTATGCAAATCTCCTGAAAGTCCTCTGATCTGAAAGTCAGCTCAGACTCCTCCCCATTACTCATCTCCTATCTCACAGTGCTCCGATCCGCTCCAGCCCGGACCCTTTGCTCTCTGAACACGTCAAGCTCACTCCTGCCCTGGGAGCTCCCCCCCCCCCGAGTCTGAGGCATAGATTAGATATTCAGGAGCTACTTGCTGAGTGCGGAGTGGAGTTTAGAGAAGCGTTGTGCATCACAGGAAAGAAAATATGCTTAGGAGTACAGGACTTGGGTTCAAGACTTGGCCACAGCTATTCCTAGCCTCTTAGCTTGCACAGCTTGCTCAGCTTCAAGGATCTGCTTTCTCTTCTGGAAAGTGGAGATCGGAGCACCAAGTCCTCAGGTGTGATTCAAAAACCATGGAGCAGTGTATCTAGGGAGGTCCTATGTGGATGGCCACAGTGAGACCTCTGGGGTGGCTCTATGTCGTCTTAGTTTTACAAGAGTGTTTGAGCCAGGCATGGTGGAGCAGGCCTGAAATACCAGCTACTTGGGAGGCTGAGGCAGGGGGATAGTTCAAGGCCAGTCTGGGTACAGAGTAAGCTCAAGAGAACCTGTCTCAAAGCAAAAAGTGGCAGGGCATTTGCCTAGCATGCATGAGACACTGGATCAGTCCCTAGCACCAACTCTTTTGCGCATGCTCAGCCAGGCACTGTGCTGGGGACAGTGACTGGATTTTGGAGGAGACACAGTTGTACTACTGCAGGCTGCCATGCAGCCAGGGCGTTGCTGTTGGGTGTGCCTGCCAACATCTGTCTCATTGTGCTCATAGGTGTCATGTGGGTTTTCGCATTGGGGTGTCACCCTCACACCAGTAATACCACCTCAGCATGCCTCACATGTATTTAGGGCTAGTGGGAATAAAGAGGTGTGCTGTGCTAGGTTCATGAACTTAGCGTGTATGTAAGAATGGGGGGCTGGAGAGAGGGCTTAGCGGTTAAAAGGCGTTTGCCTGCAAAGTCAAAGGATTCCGGTTCGATTCTCCATGATCTATGTAAAGCCAGATGCACAAGGGGGGGGGTGCATGTAATCTGGAGTTGGTCTGCAGTGACTGGAGGCCCTGTTGCGCCCATTCTCTCTCTCTCTCCCTGCCTCTGTGGTGGTTTAATTCAGGTGTCCCCCATAAACTTAAGTATTCTGAATGCTAGTCTCTCCAGCTGATGGCGATTGGAAATGAAAGCCTCCTAGAGGCAGAGTATTGTTGGGGAGGGCTGATGGGTATTATAGCCAGCTTCCCCTTGCCAGTGTTTGGCACACTCTCCTGTTCCTGTTGTCTACCTTACGTTGGCCAGGGGCGATGTCCACCCTCTGCTCATGCCATCGTTTCCCCCTGCCATCATGGAGCTTCCCTCTCAAGCCTATAAGCCAAAATAAACCTCTTTCTTTTCCACCCACAAGCTGCTCTTGGTTGGGTGATTTCTACCAGCAATGCGAACCTGACTGCAATAGCCTCTTTCTTGCTCTCAAAAAACAAAAAACGAAAACAAAAACCAAAAAAAGAATAGGGCCACTGTCTCCTGAAGACAATGCCGTGAGAGGCAAAACCACAATGACTGTCAGCCAGTGAATATGAGGAATCTGTAATAAAAAATGTAGAAGAAACATTGTGCCTTCATCCATCTTCTCACCTGTCCATTCATTCATTCATCTGTTCATCTAGAAAACATGGACTGAGTAGCTATGGTACCGTGTAGCCAGGTACCAGGCTTGACATTTTACCCAGAGAAGAGACTGCCCCACCCTTGACAGTCTGGGCCTCTGTGCTCTTCTTAGTCCATTTAGGGCCACCCCAAGTGGAGGTCCCAAGTCACTGACGACATCCCTATAGGAAGCCGCGTAGTCTGTTGCTATTGGGATCTTGATAAAGGCATTGCCTGGGCTTCAGAGTTGGAGTCTGTACCGTTGGCAAGTGTTTAGTGAAGGTCAGAGGAGGTCTGCGGGAGCAGTCTCTGAGAAAGATGAGAGTGGGCAGGATTCAGGTGAGGGGAGGATGGTGAGAGAGGAAAGACAGGGCACCCCAAGAAACAGGAGGGTGTGCGTGAGTGAAGGCAGGGGGCAGGTCTCTGAGGACACATCTGGGGACTTCAGGGTAGTAAGATTTTCCCAGGGAGCAGGTGTTGGGGTGCCGCTGGAGGAACTGGAAGTTAATAGCTATACTCCAGTAGGCTTTGCATGTGGCTGTGCGCCTTTAACTGGAAGACAACACATCAATTCACCCCAGCTCGGGCACTGATGACAGACCAAAGAAATGATTCTACCCAAGTCTAGCTTGGTGAGTCAGCGAGTTTATTGGGGTAACTTATAGGAGCACGGGGGAGGAGTATTTATAGGAAAAGACAGCCGTGTCATGGAAAGGCCCACCTCAGCGTGAGTGACTAACCATAAAAGCTGTATCCCCGGAGGTCCCTGTGCAACCCGCAGGCAGCTCCACTGAACTCTCCTCCCGTTAGCGACTCTTTACTGCTTATTTACCCTTGGGGAGGGGCCTTGTGAATCTCCTAAGGTTCATGAGATTTCTGAGCCTTGTAAGGTTCCCTTATTTTCCAGGTTATATTGAGCCTCCCCAAACGGATTTTTATTTTCAAGGTAGGGTCTCACTCTAGCTCAGGCTGACCTGGAATTCACTATATAGTCTCAGGGTGGCCTTGAATTCATGGTGATCCTCCTACCTCTGCCTCCCGAGTGCTGGGATTAAAGGTGTGCACCACCACGCCTGGCTACCAAAGGGATTGTTTTAATTAGGAAGAAATAACTACATGCCCAGCCTTTCCTACCTTTCACCACTCTTTTTTTTAAAATTTAAATCTATTTTTAAAGTCTTTTCTAAACATATTTATTTATTTGAGAGAGAGAGAGAGAGAGAGAGAGAGAGAGAGAAAGAGAGGAAGAGGCAGATAGAGAGAATGGGCTCACCAGGGCCTCCAGACACTGCAAATGAATTCCAGATACATGCACCCCCTTGTACATCTGGCTTATGTGGGTCCTGGGGAATCAAACTGGAGTCCTTGGGCTGCATAGGCAAACGCCTTAACTGTTAAGCCATTTCCCCAGCCCTAAAATTTTTTAAAGATTATTTTTCTTTATTTGAGAGAGAGAAATAGGCAGGGTAAGGAGAGAGAGAGAGAGAGAGAGAGAGAGAGAGAGAGAGAGAGAGAGAGAGAGAGAGCAAGCGAGCCAGGGTCTCTAACCACTGCAAACAAACTCCACATGCATGTGCTCCCTTGTGCTCCTGGCTTACATGGGTCCTGGGGAATTGAACCTGGGTCCTTTGGCTTTGTAGGCAAGCACCTTAACTACTAAGCCATGTCTCCAGCCCCCTCACCACTCTTTATCCATTCTCTAGTCCTAGCAGGGGCAACTCTCCCCTCTATACCCTTATAACAAAGACACGGGCACTCCAAGACCAACCAGTAGTGAGAGCCCAGTCATGGCTCTGGATTCAAACCGAGGCAGATCTGGACCTATGTGCTCTTCTTAATCCATCTATGGTCACCCCAAGGGGAGGTACCAACAGCTGATCACTGACGACATCTCTATAGGGAGCAGCATTTGTTCCATCTGGGGGAGGCACTTGGCTTTGGGGGTCCCTCTGAGGCCACCCCCAGCCACAGCCAAGCATTGTTTTACGCAGAGCTTGGAGGCCAAGCCCAGCCTGCTGCGCTCAGCCTGTCCCCAGTGTGCAGCCTGAAGACTCCTTTCCCCTTGTTGCTCTTCCGCCAAGGTTATCTCTCCTCAAGTATGTACAGAGTAAATGAGGTTGTTTGGCTTATGGATACAAATAGATACTGCTTTTTTGACTTGCAAAATGAATTCCACCGTGACTGGCTCAAACTTAAGTATGCAAATGTTCAATGAGCCAGTTGTCTATTTATTTCTGTTTATGCCTGCAGACCCATTAGCAACTTTTTCTTGTTTTCTTTTAGAATATTAAACGGTTCCAACATATTCTAAAAATTAGTTGATTAGCTTGTTAGGGCACATTTTAACTGCTAGCTCTGCCGAACGAAAGGAGAAAATGAAGGTAATTTTGTTTGCAAGGAATGTATGATTCGGAGCTGACTGTTGAAAGATGTGCGGCGTCAACGTAATGAGGGAGTGTAATATCTTACTTTGCATCAATATGGAAATAGCCGTGCGCTCTGACAGACCTGATGCTGAAGGCATACCAGCCTGCTCATTATGCATGCCGGCTCTGATTATGAAAAATAGTGTGTTTTCTTTTAAAGAGGAATCTACATTATCAATCAAACCACACCAATTATTTCAGAAAGGGATCACAGTGAACCAGACAGGGGGTGGGGGGCTTTGCAGTGAGCACGGCGCCTGATAGGCAGGTTGATCTGAAGGGGTGTGATGTTTTGATTTCGTGACAGTTGTTAGTATTAATTAGGAGTGCTAACGAAGTATTTTGTGGGACGGCACCTAGACAACCCACTTTCCCTGCTATCGCCTGGATCTTTATATATTTATTTCTCTTTCATTTATCTTCTAGGGAGAATTCTCATCCCATCTGACCGCTCCAGGCCTCATCTCACAGGCTGTTATGTCAGGGAAACATGGAAGGAAGGGAGTTGAGCAGAGAAGTAACAGAGACACTGTGACCTGCAACATGCAGACACTGGGCTGAGCCGTGAGAGACTAGATGGTGCTGGCTTCAGTGTGAAGTAGTTCCTCGTGTGTGTGTGTGTGTGTGTGTGTGTTCCCATTGAGTATAATTGGGCATACTTGCATGAGCTTGGGTGGGGGAGTGTTAACCAGAGTATGTCCAACTTACCAGTGGCTACACCACTACAGAAAATGTCTCCTGGGCTGGAGAGATGGCTTAGCAGTTAAGTTTGCGTGTGAAGCCAAAGGACCCGGGTTTGATTTCCCAGGACCCACGAAAGCCAGATGCACAAGGGATACCTGTGTCTGGAGTTCATTTGCAGTGGCTGGAGGCCCTGGCATACTCATTCTCTTTCTGTCTGTCTCTCTCTTCTCTCTCGCGCGCTCTCTGCTTGCAAATAAATCAATAAAAATAAAAAAATTAAAACAAAAAGAAAATGTCTCCTGCTCCTCCAGCAATCACCGACTGCCAGTGACTTCCTTGGGAGGGACGGGGCCTTGTGCCCTCCTCCACCATCCATGATGGGATATTGATGAGCTCCATACTGTGCAGTTAGTGACAGTCACTGTGAGGTCACGAATGCGACAGCCATGTCATGTCCAGAAGACAGCATTCCACAGCACTCCTCCTCATCCTCCTGCTCTGACATCCTCTCTGCCGCCTCCTTTGCGATGTCTCCTGAGCCTGGGAGTGGGTGACAGAGACGTTTCCCTTCGCTTTGGGCACTTAACAGTCATCTAGTCTCTGAACGTGGATGAGGTTTGAGTTTCTCTGCTTTCCTCACTTACTTCCCACCTCGCTTACAGCCTGGAGGGAGATCCACAGTTTGGTCTCCTGTACCTGTTCATGCTTCCACAGATGTCATCATTCAAGATGCAACGTTCAGGCAGCTCAATAGTAGAGAACTTACCTAGTCTGTGTGAGGCCTGGGTTCAGTCCCTGTTGCACCAAGTGAGGCTTGTGGCCTGTCCTGTGGGAACTTGTAGTCTAGCATGAGGAGCAAGAGACACTTTTCAATCCATGTCACAAATGACCAGTGCAGAGCATAGCCAGCGCCACTCTACTGCGTGTGGGTAATGAACACGAAGCCATCACAGCATCTGGGGCAAGTCCAAGATGGCTTCCTGGAAGAGTTGGCCCTGTGTGCATTTGTCAACTGCATTTCCTGAGCTTGTGTCTTTAGCTCCCTTCTTGTCATAGGCCTTAGGCTACCAGATCCCTGTGATTCTATTGTAGTTGTGTAGCAGTGGGGGTGTATTGGTTACATTGCTCAGTGCTGTGACCAAATACCTGAATGAGAAGCAGCTTAAGGAAGGGGTTATTTTCGCTCAGAGTTCGAGGCTATCAGTGCGCCACGGTGGGGAAGGCAGGGCAGGAGGACTGCTGAGTAGAGCTGGTTACACAGTGAGGAAGCAGAGAGTGATGAATGCTGGTGCTCAGTTTGATTTCTTCTTTTTATCCAGTTCAGGACCCCGGCCCATGAAATAATGCCACACATAGTCTTCCTACCTTAACCTAAGCAAGATAAATTCTCGGACGTATGGCAAAAATTCTTCTGCATTGAAAACAGTCAACAACTATGGCCAGTTTTATCAAAAGCAGCTGGATCAACTCATGAGCAAAGGTATGAGGGTGACCAGACCCCCCACCTGAGATCCAAGGCCACCCCTATGCCAGCTGTATACAATGAAGCACAAGGTCTTCTGGCCTCGTGGGGGGACAGAGTACATAGAGGGTGAAAGATCAAAAAACAATGAGCTCCATTGAGGTGTTTCTTGGGCGTCTGCATGCTGTGGAAGGAAGCCTTCACTCTGAGGCGGGGAGGAGCATCCCTGGGGGTAATCCCGATGTAGTGAGTCCCACTGAATTGCTGTTTTGAGGTCCCATACTCCTGGACAGAGACAAGGAGCTTCTGGAAGCAGCCACGGAGAAGTTGTCATTCGGGGTGGGATGAGATTTCTCAGTGGTGTGGCTCATCTGGGGTCCCTATGCTGTCATCCTAAAGCTGAGGGAGGAGCATTCAAGGAGTAATTTTGACATAGGAAACTCCATCAAAGCGGCTGCTTTGGGGGCTCCACATTGCTAGAATAATCCTTCTCCATGCATTGTAAGTGATTCCCAAACCAAACCCATTGGTTCACTGAACTGGTACTGGTGTAATTGAACTTTGGTCAGCCACCTGAGCCCTATTTGGGGTGAAGACTGTTCGTGTCTCCCCAGGGGAAAAGGTTCCCTCCCATGACATTCTCACAGGCATACCAGGGGCTCCTTTCCTAGGCGACCCTTGGTCTTTTCAAGTTGATAATAAATATAAACCATCTCAGGGGTTGAGGAAATAAACAGACCATGGACCAGCCGACAAGTATGCAGAAGGGACGCTTTGCAGACAGGAATAGGTGCAGGGGATGATGGGATGAGCAGAGCTGAAGAAGAGGGTGGGACACTCCAGGCAGAGTGTAAAGAAGGACCAAGCCCTGCAGACTGGGAGGCGAAGCAGGGCTGGAGGGTGGAGATGGAATGCAGGCTAAGGGGTGAATCTAGTGGGTAGTTGGGAGCCAGGGTAGGGCATTGCAGAGCAGGACAGCAGTGGGTTGAAACAGGAATTTTGGAGATCTTTGTACACCAATACACTAACAAATTCAGGGTACCCTGGATTCTTGTCTTAGGAATTTAAAGAATTAAGATACATAGACCAGAGGTTTGGAGAGATTTTATTAGATTAAGAGAAGGAAAGAGAAGAAAGGGCAGAGAGCTCCTGCCATGTGGAGGGCAGGAGGAGGTAGAGAGCCCATGGGGGAATAAGAGGGGGTCTCTCCTTGTCTCAGCCCAACTGGGCCAGAACCTCAAAGTTCAGGAGCCAGCCAAGAGAGAGTTTCCCTTCCCCCATAAGGGACTCTTTATAACTGTATTGTGGTGGGTTTCACCTTCCAGCTCAGGTGAGCCAGAGTGTGTGTGTGTGGGGGGGTGATTGGTCTGGGTTGAGGACTGGCTCAGGAGAAGGCCAGCCATGACACCAAGTTCTGGGGTCTGAACTTGACCAACCACAATGTCAGGATTAGATTTAAATTCTAGGAGAGGGGACCTCCCTTCCAAGAGGGGCTCAGGTTGTTTGTAGAAAAACAGATCTAGGGAACTCCTTTAGGCAAGAGATAAGAAGTCAGATCATCCTTTGATCTCTGGCACAGTGGAGATTGTCAGGGCAGACATTCTTGCCTTTACTTTTGGGGCCCAGTCACCCTACACTACCTAACACAGCTCCCTGACTCCCTCTCAGGTTGGAGGTGGGGAGTGCTGGGAGGGTGTTGCAGTCTGGTTCACACTGCTGGCAGAAATCACCCAACCAAGAGCAGCTTGTGGGGAAAAAAGGTTTATTTTGGCTTACAGTCTTGAGGGGAAAGCTCCATCATGGCAGGGGAAAACAATGGTATGAGCAGAGGGTGGACATCACCCCCTGGCCAACATCAGGTGGACAACAGCAACAGGAGAGTGCGCCAAACACTGGCATGGGGAAACTGGCTATAACACTCATAAGCCTGCCCCCAACAATACACTGCCTCCAGGAGGCTTTAATTCCCAAATCTCCATCAGCTGGGAACTTAGCATTCAGAACACCTAAATTTATGGGGGACACTTTAAGGGGAACACCTGAGTCAAATCACCACAGAGGGTGTTACAATGCCCTAAGGATGAAAAATATGAGAGCCTGCCCCACATGCTGAGTGCTAGGATCACAAGCATGGGTCACCATACCTGGTTTTTGTGCAGAGCTGGGGATTAAGCCAAGGGCTTTGTGCTTGCTAAGCATGTACTTGGCCGAGCCACATCCTCATCTCTTATGTGGTTTTTTATACTGTAGCTCTATTCGGGCAGCAACCTATGTGAAGAAGCTACCAGCCATGTCCTAAGAAATCATGTGTCCTTGCATGCATGAATGTGTGTACGCCAGAGAGAGAAGGCTGTGCGTGTCCGTTTTTGAAACAGAAATAAGCAGACATATCACAGTGAGTCAAGTTTGAAGCTTTCTTGTCAAAATGGATGGAGCTTCTCTCCCCACGACAGCCCAGCAGGCAGGGGTGAGCCTGCTTGCTGGACAGTCTGCTTAAGAGCTGGCTGTCTGTGGCATCCCTCTGTGGCAGACTCCTTTCCTTCCCATGGTCAGTGGGAGCCTTACTTCATGACTGAGTCTGATGTGTCTCAAAACACAGCCACGCTCATGCTTCCAAGCAAAAGGGACTCCTGGTGAGAGAGAATGTCTGGTGTCCCCTCCCTGCCATTTGTCCAGTGCCTGCAAACGGGGAAACGTTTGTGAACAGAAAGAGGCTGCCAATAGGTAGGCGCTCACATGAGGTCTTTTGTGTCAAGCTGTCTGTCATTTGTCCTGAGGAAAGCAGGGTCCCTCTGGGCTGTCAGCATGTGTTAGCATGCCCAGCAGAGCTGGCCAGGGGAAGGGTAGGATGCTTATGCATGCATTCTAAGGACCTGCCCAGGTCTATCTTTCTGCTGAGATGTATGGGCAAGACAGCTTCTCGAGGCTTCATGGAAACCTGCCTGGCTAGGGTAGGCTGGAAAGATGGCTTAGCAGTTAAGGTGTTTACCTGCAAAGCCTAAGGACCCCAGTTCAATTCTCCAGGTCCCACATAAGCCAGATGCACAAGGGGGCGCATGCATCTGGAGTTCGTTTGCAGTGGCTAGAGGCCCTGGCATGCCCATTCTCCCTCTCCCTCTCTCTGTCTCTACTAAATAAATAAAAATAAAATCTTAAAAAAAAAGGGCTAGGGTAATAATGGACCGTGTGGGCTTTGGGCACAGACTGGGAATCCTGACGATGCGTGCTGAGGGTACACAGGCAAACCCCTGGGCCCGGGAGTTTTGTGAGAAGGCACCCAACTGCACGGGCTCCAGTCTCTGGCAGTGGAAGTCTTGCGTCTGGCTCCAGAAAGTATTTTCAATGAACCAATCAGATCTTCACCCATGTTTCACCTCACTGATGCCCGGAGCTCCAGGTGGAATCACACTAGACCAGCATGTGCTGAGGCTTTGCTGGGAACTTCACGAAGCTGTGATGTGAATTCTCGACCTTGGGCATTTCTCTGAAGAAAGCATGATTTCCTTCCTCAAGATGCTTAGGCTCTGGGTGAGTCAAGGACCATCTTAGTTCAGGCAGTGTGTGGGGCTGGAAGACAGGGGACTTTGCAGCCAAAGGTCTCCTGTCTGTACTTAGTGGCCCCATGACTTTGGGGCAAGCACCTGACCTCAGTGCGCCTCAGCTCTCCATCAAGACAGGCCACGAGACTTGACAGTCAATGGGAGACAAGAGCGTTGGTCTGTGAGAGAAGGTGAGCAAGCTGGGCGCAAGCTGTGCAGAGGTTATCCTGAACTGGGAGGCAGGTATAGCTTCACAAAGCTCAGCGTCGACCATGAACAAGAAGCAGCCAAGTTTCCACGCACTGGTTTGAGAAGGCAGCGGGATAAAGCCGGGAGACACTGAGGTTAGCTCACACATTACTCCTGGTGGGAAGATTAAGGGACATGTGTGGAAACAGCTGTGACGAAAATCGAGTGTGGGGTGCTGGTAAGAACACTTGACTCCCTGATGTCTGTTTGCCTCTGTATAAGAGCCATATGTAATGTGCTGTAACAAAGGAACTTCTTGTCCCTTGGTCTTTTAATTAAAAGAAATTGCAATTGAAAAAAATCAAGTGTGCCAAATATGAAAGGTGTACATAAAGTGCTGTGGAGGAAGGAAGCCCCAGAGCTGGACTCAAGGTGGGCTGTAGCCCTTGCTGACCACATGGGATGACTGTGAGCCAGCAGGTGAATGGGTCAGATGAGACAAGCCTAAAGGGGTATTAAGAAGGGTTGGTAGGGCTGGAGAGATGGCTTAGCGGTTAAGTGCTCACCTGTGAAGCCTAAGGACCCTGGTTCGAGGCTCCATTTCCCAGGACCCACGTAAGCCAGATGCACAAGATGGCGCATGCATCTGGAGTTCGTTTGCAGTGGCTGGAGGCCCTGGAGGCCCTCTCTTTCTCTCTCTGCCTCTTTCTCTCTCTGTCTGCCTGTCACTTTCAAATAAATAAATAAATGAAAATAAACAAAATTTTTTTTTTTTAAAAGAGACCTGGTGATCCGGAGGGGTGCTTGCCTAGAACATGCGGGGTATCTTGGAGGAGGTTTACACAGTGCCTTCCAGCCCCAGAGCTTCTCCGTTGCCTCTGAGGATGGTGGGCAGAGACAGGCAGAGGGATGGGCCAGGCACTCAGGTTGGAGGCAATGGAAACTCACTTTGGACTTTGGCAGAAGGGTATTTGTTGGGAAGGTGTTTGGACTTGGGCTGGGGGCTGAAATCAAGGAGGCTTGTTGGGTGAGGGAGGAAGATGGAGACAGGGTGCTAGAGTAGGGGAATGCTAGGGTTGCCATCATTTCAGACACCTGGATTCCTTGCTGGAGTGGTGTGTGCTCAGCACAGACTCAGACTAAGAGCCTTTGGCTTGGGGGAAGGTGGCGTTCGGCCTCTCATCCCTCAGGCAAAGCAATTTGCTTTTTTTGTTTTGTTTTTTGTTTTTTTTGAGGTAGGTTTTTACTTGAGGTAGGGTTTCACTCTAGCCCAGGCTGACCTGGAATTCACTATATAGTCTCAGGCAATCCGCCTACCTCAGACTCCCAAGGGCTGGGATTAGAGGCGTGCGCCACCACACCTGGCAGGTAAAGCAATTTGAAACTATTTTTAAAAATATTTTTAAGCCGGGCGTGGTAGTGCACGCCTTTAATCCCAGCACTCGGGAGGCAGAGGTAGGAGGATCGCCGAGAGTTCGAGGCCACCCTGAGACTACATAGTTAATTCCAGGTCATCCTGGACCAGAGTGAAACCCTACCTTGCAAAAAAAAAAAAAAAAAAAAAAAAAAAATTTATTTATAAAAGCCGGGCGTGGTGGTGCACGCTTTTAATCCCAGCCCTTGGGAGGCAGAGGTAGAAGGATCGCCATGAGTTCGAGGCCAACTTGACACTACATAGTGAGTTCCAGGTCAGCCTGGGCTAGAGTGAGACCCTGCCCCAAAAAACCGCAAAAAGCTTTTTTTATTTATAAACCAGGCGTGGTGGTACATGCCTTTAATCCCAGCATTCGGGAGGCAGAGGTGGGAGGATCGCTGTGAGTTCGAGGCCACAGAGTGAATTCCAGATCAACCTGAGCTAGAGTGAGACCCTACCTTGAAAAACAAAACAAAAAAATTATTTATTTGCAAGGAGAGAGAGAGAGAGCGAGAAAGAGAAGTAGACAGAGAAAGACAGAGAGAGAGGTAGAGAGAAGAGGCATGCCAGGGCCTCTAGCCACTGCAAACTAACTCCAGATGCATGCTACACTTTGTGCATCTGGCCTTGTGAGGGTGCTAGAGAATTGAACCTGGGTCCTTAGGCTTTGCAGGCAAGTGCCTTAACCAGTAAGCCATCTCTCTAGTCCCAAGTAAAGCAATTTTACACAAGGAGATTGGAAGCTGTCATGGAGGGATGGAAACTGGCTTAGAACCTACCTGCCTTCACTGTGACCACAGCTTGCTTAGAGCCCTCATCTGCGGCCATATCTGGTTGCCTAGAGCACTGTGTTTAGGGGCAGGTAGATTTAATTTGGCCTTGGAGGGTGATTCTCAGGTTCTGGGGGTGGCTCACACTGGGCAGAAGGGAGGAGACTCTAGGAAGGGCTGTCCAAGAGTCCCCAGCCTTCAGAAAGCTCACATCGTAGGAGCTGCAGATCCATGAACAACAAGAGAGAACTATTCGCAGGCCAAGGATGGGACAGAACTTCAGTGGGTTTAAAAAGAATCTTCTAGCACAAGCCATTCTTTCACTAGAAATAACATGCTTTCTGAGAACCGCAAGCAAAGCTGGGAAAAATATGACAAGTTATGATAGATTGAGCCACAGCAAGATGACAAGCCATGTGACAAGATGGTATTTTGGGGATGGGGATAGAGTTGACATAATTACAGTATAACTGAGCACAGCTTTCCCACCCTCACTGTGCCGCGGGGGTCTTGTGCGCGGGGATTGTAGAGAAGGGGGAATCGTTTGACTCTAATTTCAAGCCTTGTTCCTCTAATGGCTCCTTGTGGGATGATGTTCAATAATGATAATTATTACAGAGCCCCATGCACTGAGCCAGTGTTGTCATCCACAGCTGTGGCCTGTGGGGTTTGCCATCGTTCTCAGAGGGCCGGTCTACAGATGTTTGCTGATCACTTCCTCATGCCCTTTGTAGCTGTCATTTGGGTCAGTGTCACCAGATGAATCAGTGTGTCTTGAGCTTGGCATTGGGGGTCCATTAGGCATTTCACAGTCATCTGTAGTTCCAGGCAGGGGACAGCATGAGTCAGATAGAGGCCTGCACAGAGATTGCAGGTTTAGCGATGATGAGGCTGACGAGGTAGCTGGAAGATGGCAAGGCACTAGTTTGAATTCTGAAACAATTATGGTTTGCTAATTTTAGCAAAAATAAATTATCAAAGGTAATTGTGGTTACAGTTTTGGTTCTCTCCAGCTTTCTTCACATTTTCTTTCTTCTCCCTAGTCCTCCTTTTCCTTGGCATGTGCTTTTTGCCGTGAGTTTCTCTCTCCTTCCCTTTTTTTTCCCTCTAGAGTTGGGATGAAACCATAGAATCCTATTTCTTTGCCTCACTTCCTGACGATGATATGAACATTTCCCCTATCATAAAACAGGACTCGTATATCTAGTCCTTATTTATTTATTTATATATTTTTTTGGTTTTTCGAGGTAGGGTCTCAATCTAGCTCAGGCTGACCTGGAATTCACTTTGTAGTCTCAGGGTGGCCTCGAACTCACGGCGATCCTCCTACCTCTGCCTCCCGAGTGCTGGGATTAAAGGCGTGCACCACCATGCCCGGCTTATTTATTTAGTTTTATGTGTGTATGCTCGCATGTGCACAGAGTTGCATACCCCATGTGCTCACATGCAGAGGCCAGGGGGGAGAACATCAGGCATTCTCCTCTATTTCTCTCCTGCCTCAGTTCCTTGAGACAGAGTCTCTCACTGAACCTGGGACTTAACCATTTTTTTTCAGTCAGAATGACCACCGAGCCTCAGGGGTCCTCCTATCTCCTCCTTCCCCCCTCAGTGCCGGGGTTACAGGCATGCGTGGCCAGGCCTGGCTTTTAGCATGGGTGCTGGGGATTGAATTTAGGTCCTTATGCGTAAGCAGCAAGCACTTTACCCCCTGAGCCCTCTCTCCAACCTCTGATAACTATTATTTTTAATGCCTCAACATTTCACCACATGGTTATGCCTTTGCTTTCTGTACTGCTGAGCATTTAGTTGTTTTATGTTTTCTCCTTTATAAATAACACAGTGATGGATGCCAAGATAAAACTCTTGTTCATGCTTCTTGTGATTTCTTTGGGATCAATTCCTGGAAGTCTAGAAGTGGAGCTCCGAACTTTCTCGAGGCACGCTTTTAATTGCTGTCTTCCCCACCTAAAATAATACTCGTAGCAAGGAGCACATTCCTGTAGCTTGCAGGTAGCGACGGCAGATTGAACATGCTACTTTTGTTCCTCCCCGTTCCCTCCCCGCTGCAGCAAGGCGGGTTTTAAAAAAGGCATGCTTTCCAGAACACGTGAGGGAACAGCAGCTCCGTCTGGGAGTCTGGGAACAGATGGACGAGTGGCGACTGTTGAGCAGATTCGAGAGGGCTGAATCCCCAGCCGGTGGCTGAGAAAATGGAAAATCAACTCAGCGTACACAGTGGGGTTCTGAAAACACTCAGGAGTGGGTGGCAGCAGGTGACCTGAGAGAAGCAGTCAGGTGACGTGACCTCCTCCTTTCTCGGGTGGTCATGCCCAGGCTGGAGCACCTCAGCTGGCCCGGGTTTAGTTTAGACATTCTTCTCCCAATGAAGGGAATCGGAGCAACAGGTTGGCTGCCGGGACCCCCAGTTCTCTCCTCTCAGACAGACCCCTGACTGCTAATCTACTGTCTGGAGACTGAAGGAATCTTGTTCAGCACAAGAGGTCAGAATGAAGGTAGAAATCGGCAGATTTTCCAGATGAACTTACAGTGACCTTCACGGTTGACCTCCTGTACCCACCCACTTGTGGTTTCTAGACAGCTTTTGGTCCCTCAATTCTTAAGCATGAGGAGATCAAGGATTTCCAGCCATCTGAAGCACATGACCTGAGAGAACAGAGCTGACACAAAACCCTGTCCCCATCCTCACACCGCACATGGAAACCAGCACCAGATGACCTGTACAGCTAATGTAAAAAAGGAAAAGAATAAAGCTTCTAGAAGAAAATGAGATCTCCAGGTAGGCAAAAATTTCTTAAGACATTAAAGGTACCGGTTATAAAATAAGAGATTAGTTATTTGAAATTCATTATAATTTAGAATTCATATTCCTAAAAAGCCATCAAGCAGAGAACAAAAATGCTAGGCTTGGAATAGGATCAAATGTTTTCAGTTTGTCTCTTAGACAAAAGCTGTATAATAATATATGATATATAATCTGTCCAGATTATACCAAGTTCTCCTATAAATCAATAATTAAAAGCTAGCTAATAAAAAGCGATTGCTTAGAGATCAAAAGTCTTCTAGAAATGAAAAATTCAGAACAAGGGTTTGAAGAAAAAGTAAGGAATCTCATAAATTAAAACAAAAAGACCAAGAGCTGGAAATTCAACAACAATGAGAAAATTAGTGGATCAGCCAGGACCTGGAAAGAGAAAATGGAATGGGGAAAAAAACCACTGATAGTTCAAGAAAAAATACCCAAACAGAAGGACATAGAGTTTTGGCCCGGAAGGGCTTCTGAATTTACAGTGAATCAAAATTGAACCACATAATGATGTTTCAAAGCACCCGGGGCAAATAAGTAATATGATGAACAGAGAGAAAATTAGTAACATACAACCTCATACAAGACAGTGGTCATAGTCAAAGGGTCAGCTGTCAGAGTGGCTTTGGACATCTCAGACCAGGGACAACCTTGAAAGCTAAAAAATGAAGATGAAAGGAAAATGATTTTCAAAGTTGAATTCTACCCAGCTTAACTACTTATGGAATGTGAAGGTAAAATAAACATTCAGAATTGAAAAGCCTTAAAACTTAATATCTCATTCATCCATTTTAAAATTTGTTTTATTTTTATTTTTATTTATTTGTTTTAGAGAGAGACAGAGAAAGAGAAAGAGAGAGAGAATGGACATATCAGGGTCTCTAGCCACTGCAAACGAACTTCAGATGCATATGCCCCCTTGTGCATCTGGCTTACGTGGGTCCTGGGGAGTCAAACCTGGGTCTTTTGGCATTGCAGGCAAGTCCCTTCACCGCTAAGCCATCTTTCCAGCCCTCATTCATCCATTTTTGGAGTAAGCTGCAATGGGCTTATATTGGGCCATGATAACAAAGTAAACAGAGACAAGAAACTAAAGAAGCAAGAAGAGAGGCAATGAGTCCTGGCTCCAAATGGGTACCAAGCATGGAGGGCACCAGATCACAGCAGAGCGAGCCACACCAGGTCAGCTCGTCATCACCAGGATGCCCTTTGCTCTTTGACCATCTAGTTGTCTTTGCATTACATTTTGTTTTTTCAGTGTTAGAGATTAAATTTAGGGCCTCTTTCTGCTCATGGTAGACAAGCACTCTACTGAGCTACACTTCAGCTCCCTATTTTTTTTTTTTTTTTTCGAGGCAGGGTCTCACTCTGGCCCAAGTATGACCTGGAATTAACTATGTAGTCTCAGGGTGGCCTCCAACTCACAGCAATCCTCCTACCTCTGCCTTCTACGTGCTGGGATTAAAGATGTGCGCCACCATGCCCAGCATCCCCTAAAATTTTTAATGTAGTCTATCTATTATCTATCACCTATTATCTACCAACCATCTATTATCTATCATCTATCTATCTATCTATCTATCTATCTATCTATCTATCTATCATCTATCTTCTATCTATTATCTCTCACTTGTCAGTCAATCATCTATTTACCATCTATCTCTCAGCTACTATCTATCTATCTATCTATCTATCTATCTATCTATCTATCATCTATCAACATATCTACTTATCATTTCTGTCTGCCTCTCTATCTATTTAGGTTTGGGCTGTAGTCCTGCAAGACAGTCTCAGATATAACAATCCTGAATATTGAAATCCTAAAAGATTAAAAGCCTGACAATATAATTCTGGAAGAAGTAAATTAACTAAAAAAATCCATTTACATTTTAAAAGGGGATTTGAGAGTTGGAGATATTGCTTAGCAGTCAAGGTACTTGCCTGCAAAGCCTATTAAACCGGGTGACCAGGGTGTGATTCCCCAGGACCCACATAAAGCCGGATACACAAAGTAGCACATGCATCGGGAGTTTATTTGCAGCAGCTAGAGGCCAGGACCTGCCCTTTTTTTCTCTCTCTCTGCTTTCAAATAAATAAATAAAAATATTTTGGGCTGGAGAGATGGCTTAGCAGTTAAGGTGTTTGCCTGCAAAGCCAAAGGATCCTGGTTTGACTCTCCAGGACCCATGTAAGCTAGATGCATAAGGGAGTGCATGCATCTGGAGTTCGTTTGCAGTGGCTGGAGGCTCTGGCACACCCATTCTCTCTCTTTATCTCTCTCTCTCTGCTTCTTTCTATCTCTCAAATAAATAAATAATATATAAAATATTTAAAAAAAAGAACATTTGAGAAACATAAAAAGAATACTTCACAAGCCTGTATATAACAGAATAGGTGATAACAGCACATATATGTGCAGGCACATACATCAGGCATGCTGACCACAGTGCATGAGTGTAATGGTCAGGAGCTGATGGACTCATAAAGAAATAGGTCAGTGGACTGGAGAGATGGCTTAGTGGTTAAGGAACTTGTCTGCAAAGCCCAAGGGCCCAGGTTTGGTTCCCCCAGGACCCAAGTAAGCCAGATGCACAAGGTGGAGCCAGCATTTGGAGTTTGTTTGCAGTGGCTAGAGGCCCTGGCACGCCCATTCTCTCTCTCTATTTGCCTCTTCCAAACCCTCTCTCTCAAACATGTAACTAACTAACTACCTACCTACCTAACTACCTACCTACCTACCTACCTAACTAACTAACTAAAACTAACTAACTAAACTGTCTGTTAAAGCAACAGGCCAAAAAGAAGTAGGTCCGGGCCCATTACATTTTTAGAGGCCAATGTCATGTCACAATGTTAAAGTATTGGACACCCTCTGAGTGGGGGGTGGGTGGGGAATGGATATTGCTAGGATTAATTGGGTGCTTTATAACTGTACTGAACTAAAATACCATACTTATAACCCTCTCTTTAGATTCTCTTCAAAACCCATCTTGTGTCTTCGTCTCACATGCAGGTGGGCAGAGCTAAGATCTTGAGATTTTTTCCCTTTGTAAACACAGATATATTCTGGGTTGTATTTCATTTACTGAAAGGTTTCACCGTCTTTATCGACACTTGTGGTGTTCATGCACGAAGTTGGAGAGGTGATACTGAACTTCCTCAGAGTCTAGTTTGCAAGAACCGCGTAAAAATGAATTTAGAACGGGCTAAAAGTCTTCACACAATTTATATCCCTAGTATTCAAATGAGGCACAGCAATGAAAGATGGAATACAGAGCAGAGATAGCTGTAAAAAGCAATGCGGACACATTAGGAGTGGGGAAGTTGCATGCTTGTAAAAATGATTTCAATTCATTTATGAAATATTTATTGGAAAACCTATGTAGGGGTTAGGCCCTGTTAAGGGGTAAAAAAAAAAAAAAAAAAAAAAGAATAGAGGTACTCTATCTACCCTTCATGCAGATTGAAATCCAGAGCAAAGTGGCCAAGGTCAGGCTGGGACAGTCATAAAAATCAACACATTGTCGGGCGTGGTGGTGCACGCCTTTAATCCCAGCACTCAGGAGGCAGAGGTAGGAGGATCGCCATGAGTTCAAGGCCACCCTGAGACTACATAGTGAATTCCAGGTCAGCCTGGACCAGAGTGACCCTACCTCAAAAAAAACCAAAAAAAAAAAAAAAAAAAAAAAAGAAAGAAAGAAAAATCAACACATTGAGGGCTTTACCCTCTCCTGCCTTCTCATGGTTAGGAGCTCGTTCTAGTGTCTTCTCTCCTTCCCTTAATCTAATAAAAGCTCTCTAAACCTTAAAAAAATTCAGCACATTGTTGGGCTGGGGATGTGGGTCAGTGGGTTGAGTGTTTGCCTAGCGTGCACAAAGCCTTGAGTGCACGAATCAGCACCACATGAAACGGTGTGATGGAGTAACTTGTCATCCTAGCATGGGAGTGGAGACAGGAGGATCAGGAGTTCAAGGCCATCCTCAGCTACAAAGGGACTTGCGGGCCAGCCTGGGGCCACATGTCTCACAAACGTCAACACCTTCTTACAAGGGTTGAGGGACACTGTAAAGCATTTCAGATCGAAGAGGGGTTGTAAAAACAGGTGATCACACAGTAACACTCACTGTGTCATTCAAGTGTGTTCATGAATGCTTTTCATTCCATTTTCTTCTGTTTTCTAGTCCAACAAATTGGTCTAGTACATATGAATATAGCTATGTAAGTTTCCAGTGTTGATTACAGAGTGTTTGAACCAGCTTCTTGCTTTCTTCTCCTTCTCTTCCTCCTCATCTTCCTCTTCTTTCCACTTCTCCTTTCTTAACAAAATTTCATGATCTCATGTGTTTAAGGCTGACCTTGAACTAACTATGTAGCTGAGGATGCAAGTGCTTTACCAACGGAACTACATTCCCAGTCCCTGAAATGGCATTTTTTTTTGTTTTGTTTTTTTGGTTTTTCAAGGTAGGGTTTCACTCTAGCTCAGGCTGACCTGGAATTCACTATGTAGCCTCAGGGTAGCCTTGAACCTGTGGCGATCCTCCTACCTCTGCCTCCTGAGTGCTGGGATTAAAGGAGTGTGCCACCATGCCCAGCTGAAACAGCGTAAAAAATTATTTATTTGAGGGTGTGCATGTGCATGCATTATGTGTGTGCACCCCAGGGCCGCTTGCTGCTATAAGTGAACAACACACGCTTACACCATTTTTTCATTTGCTTTACGTGGGCAGTTGGGGAACGGAACCCAGGCCAGCAGGCTTTGCAAGCAAGTGCCTTTACCTGCCGAATCCTCTCCCCAGCCCCTCACCCAGCTTTTGTGGCCTTTTATCTCTGTGACAATGAGCAAAATAAAGATTTACTCAGATTACATGTGGTGACATCATTCTGAAAGGCACAATTTGTGCATAGTGTTTCTTTGGTGATTTTTTGATATTTTGGCTTTCAAGGTCTTAACATTCAGGATTTAAAAAAAAAACAAACAATGTAACAGAGCTGGAGAGATGGCTTAGCGGCTAAGGCGCCTGCCTGCTAAGCCTAAGAACGCTGGTTCCAATCTCCAGGTCCCACGTTTAGCCAGATGCAAAGTGAAGCAAGGGCGCGATGCCGCACTTGACCACAAGGGGGCGCACACATCTGGATTTCCTTGGCAGCAGCTGAGACACTGCTGGCACGCCCATCTCTGTCTTCCTCTCCCTCTCTCTCTCTGTCTCTCTCTGTGTCTCTCTCCAAAAAATAATTTAAAAAAAATTAAAAAAACAACAACAATGTAACAGAAAAAAGGTTTATTGAGGACACTGCAAGGGTGGCTGGCAGCAAGAACACCACCTGAAGCCAACACTTAGCCTTCTAGAGTCTGAAACTTGGGGAACTTTGATTTCTTTTTTTTTTTTTTAATATATATATATTTTTTATTTATATTATTTTGATTTTACATTCATAGTAAAGGTTCCATTGTCCTCCTCCCTGTCCTCCCTCTTTCAAAGGGACCCTTGTCAATGGGGAATGTGGGTCAAGCATTTTATGGTTAAGAGTTCTGGGGTTGGCCCCAGTCTCTGTGCATAATGCCCCAACTATGGCTCTAACAATCTTTCCGCCCCCTCTTCCGCAAGTTTCCCTGAGCCACATTGGGGTCATTTTAGTTCTGCTTCAGTGATGGTCGGGAGCCTCTGTGTCTCTGGATCTCTGGCTTAGTTGGAGTTGGATGTTCTCTGTGTTTATCTCCTTCGGCCTTTTGCTGGTGTCATGATCGCCATGAATACTGAACTCTTGCCCTTCCCCGCGTTGTTCTATGGTTTCAGCTTGGTGAGGTGTGGTTTGATCCTCCCTTCAGGTTCGATGTCCACCTGAAAAAGATAAGCAAATTCTCCATCGGAGAGAAAAGTTTTACTAGGTAGAAGGGATGACCATTTATGTTTTGAGGGAAAACGTTGGCTCTCTTCTAGCCCACATTTGGTGGTATCTTGATCTTGGAGACTGAGCTCATTTTTGTACCTGGTTTTGACTTATTTCCCAGTTCCAGCAATGAGTTCCATACCACTGAGTGGATCTATTAGCCAAATCAAGAGCAGTTGGTTACCCACCATGGCTGATTGCCACTACTGCACTTGTATGAGCATTACGTCAAGTTGTTTCCAGCTGGGTATCTTAGACTGCCAGTTGTTTGGACAGATGTCGGTCATTTTCCCCAGTTGCTTGTATAGCGCCCTCTGGTACTAGACTAGCTAACTGTCTGGGGACTGACCCTCTTCCAGATTCTGAACATATCTCTTCGTGTTTGGTCTCGCACACGTAAGCTGTCTTCAACAGTAGGGTCTTGCCATTAACCTTTGGTGGGTCACCAAGAACTCTGACAGAAGTCTGTCTATTTTGGGAAACCTTGTAGGTGTTTCAGATCAACAGCTCATTGTGGAAGTTCACCCCATGCTGGCACTGGGAGTTATAAGTCTGCACCTAGGAAGATGAGGGAAGAAAAAGATAATATAGAGGAGAAAGTGAGTATAGAGAGGGGAGGGAGAGAGAGAGAGAGAGAGAGAGAGAGAGAGAGAGAGAGAGAAGCAGGACAAGATTAAGGTTGGCCTTCATGATGCTCTCTCCAGGTTCCTGTGGTTCGGGTGTTCCCTCTGCGGGCCTGTTGAAGGATCAATGTTTTAACTTGTTGTTCAGAATAAAGGGTTTTATAGTGTCTTTTCCTTTTGGGTCCCAATTTGTATCCCCCTTGTTCTCCCTCCCACCCTCTCGTTCCCCTCCCACCCTTACCCTCCCTCCCTCCCACCCTCCCTTTTGTCTGGGCTTCAGAGTGTTTATTTGGTTTGGCCACCTGCCACATGGTTTCAGGTTAGGAGTGACAGATAAACCAGAAAATAATGGGTGAGCTCACTGAGGATGATCTGTTCCATGTTTGACCATTTTTTCAAATTTCCTTATTTCATCTTTCCTTACTGCTATGTAGAATTCCAAGTATAGATAAACATCTTTGTTATCCATTCATCTAGTGATTTGGGTTGATTCAGCTCTTTGCTATTATGAATTGAGCAGCTATAAACATGGTTGAGCAAATGTCTCTGATCTGAGGCTTGGGGCCTTTAGGGTATATGCCCAGTAAGGGAATAACTGGGTCCATTGGTAGGTCTAGTCATCCTTTTCAGAGCCTCCATAAGCTTTCATCATAGTGGTTGAACATTTTACATTCCACCTCTTTGAAAGGTTGGGGAACTTTGATTTCTTAGGATACCATCATTCAAGTTTTGGGGTTTGGGCTCATGCTTTTGGGGTTATGCCTGGCCCTATGTACATATACATGTGTGTATCTACACACACATAATTTGTCAATTTAGCCAGTTTGAAGATGCGATTGAGTGAAATTGGCTACATTCACAATATTGTGTGACTGCCACTATCTATCTTCATAATTTTTCATTACCTTAAACAGAAATTCTGCTCTATTTAATTTTTTAAATTTTTTGTTTATTTTTATTTATTTATTTAAGAGTGACAAACAGAGAGAGAAAGAGGCAGAGAAGGAGAGAGAGAGAATGGGTGCACCAGGGCCTCCAGCCACTAAACAAACTCCAGATGCATGTGCTACCTTGTGCATCTGGCTTACGTAGGTCCTGGGGAATCAAGCCTTGAACTGGGGTCCTTAGGCTTCACAGGCAAGCACTTAACCACTAAGCCATTTCTCCAGCCCCTCTGTTCTCTTTTAAGTAAAAACACTGCATTTACTCTTTCAATTGGTCCTGGTGACTTCTACTTTCCTTTTTTTTTTTTTTTTTTTTTTTTGGATGGTCTCATTGTGGAGAATAAGCTAGCCTCAAATGTATGATTTGTCTGCTTCACCCTCCTGAAAACTGGGATTACAGAAGAGTACTGTGGAGTTACCTTCTCATTGCTGGGACGAAGCACCTGACCAAAAGCAGCTGAGAGGAGGAAAGAGTTTCTTTGCCTTATGGTCTCTAGGGGAAGCTTCATGGTGGCAGGGCACAAGCAGAGGCTGGACATCACCTCTGCTTCAGCCAGTGGAAGGAAGCTGTAGCAGACAGCTTCCAGTTCGCTGAGATGAACTTCCAGACCAGGCACAGTTATGAAGGAAGGGATATTATTTATTGAAGCTTACAGATCCAGGGGAAGTTCCATAATGGCAGAAGAAGTGGCCTGCTCTCACAGGACCAGGCAAAAGAGCAAAGACCCCAGCCATCCAGCACACAGAGCAAAAGTATAGCCAAGCCACAGCACACTTCAGGAACTCCTATTAGGCACACTTTGCATATCTTTACAATGGAATCTCAAACCATCACCACACCTTAAGACCGGCCCCCAGTGACATTGCCTCTAGCAAGGTGATTGCAGATGCAAACTATAAACTAATAAAACACTGAATATATTGGGGTCCATATATTCAAACTACCACAGAAGCCATGGGAGAGTGAGCTGTACACACCCCTCCTCCAGCAAGGCTCTACCACCCTAATTGCCAGCAGCTGGAGCCCAAACATTCGGAACATGTAGGTTTATGGGGGACTTCAGCTTCACACCACCACATGTGCAACCATACCTGGCTGTGGTAGCAGCAGCCCAGGCCTTTGCTCTTCCTCCTCCCCCCTCCTCGTCCTCCCCCTCCTGCTGCTTCTCTCTACGAACTCAGCTATTCTGAGACTGTCCTGCAAGTTGAGTCACGCATCTGTGTTTTGTGAGCCGCCAGGCAATATATATATATATAGTTTGCAGTTGGACAGTTTAATGTGAAAAGGAAATGTATTATGTGTTAATTTCTTTGTCTGGATTATTGGTGAGATTCTCATGTCGGTTACTCATTTGTATGTGTCATCTGTTTTTCAGCCCATGCAATTTAAGTTTTTTTTTTTTTTTTTTTCTCATGAAAAGCAATGGTGAGTAGATAAGGGCAGCTCACTGGGTTGTGTGCTTCTGTCCTGGTTGGAACACTTGTAGAGGAGACAGAGGCTGCAGACAAAATGGTGGCGTGTGTGTGTGTGTGTGTGTGTGTGTGTGTGTGTAGCTTGCGTGGTGTTGTGTGCAGATATGAATACAGGTGTGTGAAGACCCCAGTTCACCAGTTACAAGCATGTGTGGCCATGCCCAGCTGTTTACAAGGACACTGGGTGTGGTGGTTTGATTCAGGGATCTCCCATAAACTTAGGGGTTCTGCATGCTAGGTTCCAAGCTGATGGACACTAGGGACTTAACGCCTCCTGGAGGCAGAGTATTGTTGGGGGTAAGCTTACGGGCATTATGTCTTCTTGCCAGTTTTTGGCACACTCTTCTGTTCCTGTTGTCCACCTCATGTTGGCTAGGAAGTGATGTCCACCCTCTGCTTATGCCATCATTTTCTCTGCCATCCTGGAGCATCCCCTCGAGTCTGTAAACCAAAATACACCCCCCTTTGTTTCAAAAGCTGCTCTTGGTAGGGTGATTTCTGCCAGCAATGTGAACCTGAGGGCAACGCTGGGAAATTGAACTCAGGCAGTCCCACACCCAAGTGCTTGTGGCAAGCTCTTTTATGCACTGAGGGTTTTGTTTTGATTGTAACTGTCATGGTCTCACGGAAGCCAAAGCCCCACCTGCTGGTGGCTGTGCTGTGTCTGTAGAGACAGAAATGCTCACAGGATCCCAGGTGAGCTACTGGGTCCCTTTAATTCACAGTATGAGGCCCAGCTCTTCTGGCAATGTTCTGTCCAGCAATGCTGAGACGCCGTGCCATTGCTTTGGTGAGAAGGGTTATAGATGACCAATTTATAGCTGTCCCTCGGTGGTTTAAGGGGTGTCCCCTTCTCTATGTGTTCTTGTTTTCTTCTACATGAATTCTTCACTCATGGCCATATGTATTTAGGGCAAATAATTGACAGATATGGACATGTATTGACATTCAATGTACAACTTGACTTAGTGTTTTTTTTTTTTTTTTTTTGTTTTTCGAGGTAGGGTCTCACTCTAGCCCACTTAGTGTTTTTAAAAATGTTTTTAAAATGAATTTTTTTGCATGAACAGAGAGAGAAGAGGAGAGGAGAGAAGAAGAAAGAAGAGAAGAGGAGAGAAGGAGAATGGAGAATGGGCATGCCAGGGCCTCTTGCTACTGCAGGTGAATTCCAGGTGGACGCACCACTTTGTACACCTGGCTTTACATAGGTACTGGCAAGCACCTGAAATGCTGAGTCATTTCTCCATCCCCCTTAGTGTTTATTTTTTTTCCAGTGCTTGGGATGGACCTAGGGCCTTATGCATACTAGGCAAGTGCTCTACTACTGATCTACATCCCCAGGGCTTCACTCTGTAGCCCATGCTGGTCTGGAACTCACTATGTAGCCTAGATTGGCTTCAAACTTGCAGTAATTCTTCTGCTTCAACCTCCCAAGTGCTGGGATTACGGACACGAGCGGTCATGCCTGGTGTCATGCTGTTGCGTATCACAGAGAATGTAACTTACTGCTCTCTGAGGGACCTGGGCAGGCTGTGACCATCCACTTGAAGAGTCAGGAGACAATTATTAAACTTGAGTTTCCTGGGAGTTTATAACAAGATTAAAATTTTTTTATTGTATAGACCGCACTGCTACATTTCTGTACTATTATAACCATGTAAAAGGAATAATCTATACTTGGTGGGGGGGAAAGCACAGAAGGAAATATGATGTAGTATTGCATTGGTTGTTTTTTTTTTTAAAAAAATATTTTACTTGTTTATTTATTTGAGAGAGAGAAAGGGGAGGGGAGAGAGAGAATGGCTGTGCCAGGGCCTCCAGCCACTGCAAACGAACTCCAGAAACACGCGCCACCTTGTGCATCTGGTTTACATGGGTCCTAGAGAGTCAAATCGGGATCCTTTGGCTTTGCAGGCAAACACCTTAACCACTAAGCCATCTCTCCAGCCCCGCATTGGTTGTTTCTGTACATGAGCATCCTGCCCCCATTCTTTCTATTTCCTCCGTTTTCTTCAATGGGAAAATGACTATTATTATGATGGGGATCATTTATTAGAGCGAGGTTATATGCATCAGTCAATATATGGAATCAACCTAGGTGTCCATGGGTAAATAACATATAGTCTGTACACACAAGAGAACATTGTTCAGCCACAAAAAATGCAATTCTGTCATTTGCACAACATGGATGGAACTGGAAGACGTTATGTGAAATGAAATCAATTAGGCACAGAGACACAAATCAGTTTCTTATCTAGTTTTGGGAGCTAAAACATCCATTTTATTTAAAAATTTTTTAATCTTTATTTATGAGAGAGAGAGAGAAAGGAAGGGAGAGAAGGAGGGAGGGAAGGAGGGAGAGAATGAGCACACCAGGGCCTCCAGCCTCTGCAAATGAATTTTCGATGTACGTGCCACCATGAGCATCTGGCTTACGTGGATTCTGGGGAATCAAACCTGAGTCCTTAGGCTTCATAAGCAAGCGCCTTAACTGCTAAGCCATCTCTCCAGCCCTAAAAAGTCCATTTTAGCCGGGCGTGGTGGCGCACGCCTTTAATCCCAGCACTCGGGAGGCAGAGGTAGGAGGATTGCCGTGAGTTCAAGGCCACCCTGAGACTACATAGTTAATTCCGGGTCAGCCTGGGCCAGAGTGAGACCCTACCTCGAAAAAAAAAAAAACCAAAAAAAAAAAAAGTCCATTTTAAAGAAGCAAAGAATACAGTAACATTTACCAGATCTTGGAAAGGGTATGGGGAGGGGAAGAAGGATGGAGACAGGGTGGATCATGGGTGCTGCGGTACAGCTGGATAGAAGGAATTACTTCTAATGTTCTGTGGCACAGTGGGATAATTATGGTTGCCACAATTAACTGGACACTTCAGAGTAGCTAGAGGTTTGTGAATGTTCTCAATGCAAAGAAATGGCATATGAATTGACATGCCAACTGCCCTGATTTGATCAGCACACATTGTATACGTGCGTGTCACATGTGGCATGGTGTGGCAGTTCAACATAGGCACATCTGAGAGTGGATGCTGGTTTCTTCCCTTGGCTTCTGTCCCCTGGCCAGACAAGCCAAGCTGTTGGTGTTGTGTGGTGCATACTGAACTGTTTCTTTTTTTTTTTTTTTTTGATTTTTTTGTTTTGATAGAAGGTTAAACTCTATATCCCCTCCACTCCACTCCCCTTTCCCTGAGGGCCCTCCTCAGTGGGGTTGCTGATAGTCACTGTGGGGTCATGAAGGCCTCAGTCATCCTGTATGGGAGCGGGGCACATCTCAGAGTATTCCTACCCACGCTGTGGCTCTTAACAATCCTTCTAATCCCTCTTCTGCAGTGTTCCCTGAGCCAAGGTGGGCCTGTTGGCGTTCTGATTTAGTGTTGAGTTCTCTGTGGCTTCTGGGTTTCTGCTTTGATGGGTGTTGATTAGTTGCACTGTCTGTCACCCTCTCCCTGGCACTGGCTGTTAGACTAGTGGTACTCCCGTTGCTGCTTCCTCTGCAGCGTCCCCTGAGCCCCGGCTGATGAGTTACGCATGGCGTGTTTCGTTGTGGGCAGTCAGCTACCTCTTCTCGTTGAATACAAGTGGATCTTGGGTATCCTAGTATTCTCTGCCATCTGTGAAATGAAAGATTCTTCAACCAAGAGTGAGCACAGCTTGGATTAAAGGGGATATGTATAGTTATTTGAGAGCCTTTTTGATGTGCATGCCCACTTCTGTTATTCAGAGAGCAGTGGGGGGTTTTCTTTGTAGTGTATGAGTTTCTTGTCCATGGGATATTGACTTAGTATGGTTTCTCTTCCGCTAGGTGGGCCTCCTGTCTAATCAGAGAACAGTTGGTTACTTGCAAGGGCTGTGTGCCACTATTGCACATGTGTAGGTAAGGTTCTGTTTCTTTTTCTTTTAAAAAAACTTTAAAAATTTTATTTTATATATTATAAGAGGTTATACTTTTTTTTTTTTTTTTTAACTTTGAGGTAGAATCTCGCTCTAGCCTAGGCTGACCTGGAATTCACTATGCAGTCTCAGGCTGGCCTTGAACACATAGTGATCCTCCTACCCCAGTCTCCCAGAGTGCTGGGATTAAAGGCGTGCGCCACCACACCTGGTTAGGTTATACTCTTGTATCTCCTTTCGCCCACTTCCATTTCTATGAGGGTTCTCCACAGTGGGGTTATGGTATTCACTGTGGGGTCATGAAGGCCTCAGTCCCTATAGGTGTGTGTGTGTGTGTGTGTGTGTGTGTGTATGTGTGGTGGGGACCATGCCTCAGGGTATTCCCACCCACTCGGTGGCTCTTACAATCTTCCTTCTTCCTCTTCTGCAATATTCCCTGAGCCAGGGCAGGCCTGTTAAACATTATGATTTAGTGTGTGGTCTCTGTAGCCTCTGGATTTCTGCTTTTAATGGGTTTTGATTGATCACAGCATCTCTGTCATCATTGTCCTGGAGCTGGTTGTCAGGCTAGCAGTGAGAGCAGTGTTCTTGTCATCACTTCCTCTATAGTTTCTTCTGGGTCCTGACAAATGTGGTAGAGATGGCACAACACATGGTGGGCAGTCAGCTATCTTCTTTCATATTGATGGCTCTTGGTTCTCCATTTTCTTTTATTATTTTTTCTGAGGTAGGGTCTCACTCTGGCTCAGGCTGACCTGAAATTCACTGTGTAGTCTCAGGGTGGCCTCAAACTCACAGTGATCCTCCTACCTCTGCCTCCCGAGTACTGGGTTTAAAGGCATGCGCCACCACACCCAGCTTGATTCTCCATTTTCTCTGCCATCTGTAAAATAAAACAGATTCTCTAACCAATCAAGAGCAGCTTGGGTTAAAGGGGGTATGCATAGTTGTTTGAGTGACTTTTTGGTATGTAAGCCCATGCTTCTTATCCAGAGAGCAGTGGGAGCTTCTCTCTGGAGTGTGTGAGTTTACAGGTATGTATTTCATAGCTTGCAGGGTCCCCTGCTTACTCATGCTGTTGGTGATCATTGTCTCTCAGCAGCTCCCATAGCACTTTCTAGTGCCATGATGTCAAGCCAGCGGGAATCTGGCTCCCCCTCTCAGTTCCAGTGTGGTGACTCAATGTCTTGTTACCACAGCCTGTGGTGTCTTCAGCAACAGAATCTTATTTTTTTTTTTTTTTCAAGGTAGGGTCTCACTCTAGGCCAGGCTGATCTGGAATTCACTATGTAGTCTCAGGGTGGCCTCAAACTCATGGTGATCCTCCTACCTCTGACTCCTGAGTGCTGGGATTAAAGGCATGTGCCACCATGCCTGGCTGGATCTTTTTTAACTCTGGCAGGTAACCAAGTGTTGGGGTTAAAGGTGTGCGCAACCACGCCTGGCTTATTTTATTTTTGAGAGAGAGGCAGAGCGAGAGTGCACATGAGAGAGAGAGAGAAAAGGAGAGAGAGAGAGAAATCCAGCTACTGTGAAGGAACTCCAGATGCATACGCCCCCTTGTGCGAATGTGTGACATTGCACGCTTGCATCACTTTTGTGTTTGGCTACTAAGTGGGACCTGGAGTTTTGAACAAGTGTTTTTAGGCTTGCAGGCAAGCACCTTAACCACTGAGCTGTCTCTTCAGCCCCTAGTACTTTTTAAAAATTGAAATTATGGGCTGGAGAGATACCTCAGCAGTTACGGCTCTTGCCTGCAAAACCTAACAACCCAAGTTAGATTCCCCATACCTATGTAAAGCCAGATGCACAAAGGGGTGCATGCATCTGGAGTTTGTTTGCAGAAGTTATAGGCCCTGGTGCACCCATTTTCAATCTCTCTTGCTCTTCTTGTAAATAAATAAAACTATTTTTTAAAAAATGGAAGTGATTTTCTAGAGGTGCAGCAGGAAATTGGGTGGTAGGAACTGGGTGATTTGAAGGTTTTAGCAACATGTGAGAAAGATCTGATTTCAAATGACAACCTGCTTACGTGTTTCTTTCAGAACTAGACCAGGTCAGAGGCATGGGTACCCCCACTCTGCTGTGGAGTGGGAATTAACACCATCTTCCTTCCCTCCTCCCTCCATTTCTTTCTTTCTGCCATCTGTAAAATAAAACAGATTCTCTAACCAATCAAGAGCAGCTTGGGTTAAAGGGGGTATGCATAGTTGTTTGAGTGACTTTTTGGTATATAAGCCCATGCTTCTTATCCAGAGAGCAGTGGGAGCTTCTCTCTGGAGTGTGTGAGTTTACAGGTATATATTTCATAGCTTGCAGGGTCCCCTGCTTACTCATGCTGTTGGTGATCATTGTCTCTCAGCAGCTCCCATAGCACTTTCTAGTGCCATGATGTCAAGCCAGCGGGAATCTGGCTCGCCCTCTCAGTTCCAGTGTGGTGACTCAATGTCTTGTTACCACAGCCTGCACAGCCTGTGGTGTCTTCAGCAACAGAATCTTTTTTTTTTTTTTTCAAGGTAGGGTCTCACTCTAGGCCAGGCTGATCTGGAATTCACTATGTAGTCTCAGGGTGGCCTCAAACTCATGGTGATCCTCCTACCTCTGACTCCTGAGTGCTGGGATTAAAGGCATGTGCCACCATGCCTGGCTGGATCTTTTTTAACTCTGGCAGGTAACCAAGTGCTTTGACAATGATTTGTATTGGTTTGGGGACCTCATGGGTCTCCCTGACCAACAGCTTACTATGGGGGGTATTATGGTCAGCTTCATGTTGCTGGCAGAAAACAACTGACCAAAAACAGCTTGTGGGAGGAAAGGGTTTATTTTGGATTACTGACTCAAAAGAAATTTCCATGATGGCAGGGGAAAATGATGGCATGAGCAGAGGGTGGACGTCACCTCCTGGCCAACATCAGGTGGACAATAGCAGCAGGAGAGTGTGCCAAACACTGGCAAGGGGAAGCTGCCTATAATGCCCATAAGTCTGTCCCCAACAATACATAACCTCCCGGAGTCTCTAATTCCCAAATTGCCACCAGCTGGGGACCTAGCATTCAGAACACCTAAGTTTATGGGGGACACCTGAATCAAACCACCACAGGGGGTAACCCAGTTCTGGGCCTGGGATTTATCAGCCATGGTTTTAGGGCTAAGATTTTTTTTTCCACCATCTGTAGGGTGCCTCTGTCCAGGTCACCCCCCTCTCCCTTTATTGGTGGTCATATCTTGTGGAGTGCTGTCTAGAGGAAGGTTTCTGTAGGACTGATTCATGTTGTGTTAAGTTTTGTGTGGTTCCCTCCCCAGCCTTCCTACCCTATGCCCCCCCCCCCAGACCATTCCCACCCCTATTTTCTGTACCTCACCTAGCCATTCAAGCACCTCCTTCTCTCCTCCCTTCCTATGTTCCCTTTCTCCTGGCCTTATTCTTGCTTTATGCCATATTCCCGGTGCTTACACCATTGCACTCATCTCCAGTTGATCCAGTTTAGGAGCTAAATAAGGAGAGCTACATGTGGCAATTTTGTTTTTTGAGCTTGCGTTGACCTCGCTGAGGATCATTTTTTCCAACTCCATCCATTTTCCTGCAAATTTCATTATTTCATATTTTCCCTTACTGTTGAGTAGAACTCCATTGTGCACATGTACCACATCTTCATTATCACTCATCAGTGGGTGGCATCTGGGCTGATTCCAGTTCCCAGCTATTGTGATTAGTGCAATGACAAACATGGCTGGGCAAGGACTTCTGGCATAAAGAGTGGATGGAGTCTTTCGAGTGTGTGCTCAGGAGTGGTGTATCTGGATCAAACGGTAGATCTATTTTCATGAACCTCCATGCTGATTTCCGTGGTGGTTGTACAAGTTTGCACTTCTGCCAGCAGTGGGTGAGGGTATGCTGAACTTTTTCTTTTGAGGTGCTGGGCGTAGAACTCATGCAATGTAGGCAAATGCTGGGCTGATACATCCTAGTCCACCATTGCTCTTAATGAGGCAGCATGTCCTCTGTGATGGGATTCTAGTACTTTTCATTTATTTATTTTTGGCTTTTTGACATAGAGTCTCACTCTAGCTCAGGCTGACCTGGAATTCGCTAGGTAGTCTCAGGGTGGCCTTGAACTTACAGTGATCCTCCTACCTCTGCCTCCCGAGTGTTGGGGTTAAAGGTGTGCGCAACCACGCCTGGCTTATTTTATTTTTGAGAGAGAGGCAGACTGAGAGTGCACATGAGAGAGAGAGAGAAAAGGAGAGAGAGAGAGAAATCCAGCTACTGTGAAGGAACTCCAGATGCATACGCCCCCTTGTGCGAATGTGTGACATTGCACGCTTGCATCACTTTTGTGTTTGGCTACTAAGTGGGACCTGGAGTTTTGAACAAGTGTTTTTAGGCTTGCAGGCAAGCACCTTAACCACTGAGCTGTCTCTTCAGCCCCTAGTACTTTTTAAAAATTGAAATTATGGGCTGGAGAGATACCTCAGCAGTTACGGCTCTTGCCTGCAAAACCTAACAACCCAAGTTAGATTCCCCATACCTATGTAAAGCCAGATGCACAAAGGGGTGCATGCATCTGGAGTTTGTTTGCAGAAGTTATAGGCCCTGGTGCACCCATTTTCAATCTCTCTTGCTCTTCTTGTAAATAAATAAAACTATTTTTTAAAAAATGGAAGTGATTTTCTAGAGGTGCAGCAGGAAATTGGGTGGTAGGAACTGGGTGATTTGAAGGTTTTAGCAACATGTGAGAAAGATCTGATTTCAAATGACAACCTGCTTACGTGTTTCTTTCAGAACTAGACCAGGTCAGAGGCATGGGTACCCCCACTCTGTTGTGGAGTGGGAATTAACACCATCTTCCTTCCCTCCCTCCCTCCATTTCTTTCTTTCTTTCTTTCTTTCTTTTTTCTTTCTTTCTTTCTTTCTTTCTTTTCTTTCTTTTTCTTTCTCCTTCCTTCCTTCCTTCCTTCCTTCCTTCCTTCCTTCCTTCCTTCCTTCCTTCCTTTTTTTTTTTTGAAGCAGGATCTCACTCTAGCTCAGGCTGACCTGGAATTCACTATGTAGTCTCAGGCTGGCCTTGAACTCACAGCAATCCTCCTACCTCTGCCTCCTGAGTGCTGGGATTAAAGGAGTATGCCAACATGCCTGGCTGTCCTCCCTTCCTTCCTTCCTCCCTCCCTCTCTCTCTCCCTCTTTCCTTCCTTCCTTCCTTCCTTCCTTCCTTCCTTCCTTCCTTCCTTCCTTCCTTCCTTCTCTCTCTCCTTTTCTTTCTGCCTCTCCACTGACCAGCTCATCATTTATCCATCCATAAACTACCCACAGCACCTGTCTATTTATCCAGCCATATTCTCTTCTTTCACTCACCTACCCATGTACCCTCCCATCCAAGTACACATTCATCTGCTTATATAACAATTCCCTCATCCATTTACCCACCCATCCATAATAGATCCATTCACACATTCACCCACCTGTCTCATCCCCCATCCACCTGTCCAGCTGTGAATCCATTCATCTTCCATCTATCAACCCACTCACCGGTCAATCTTCCTAAATATCCACCCATCCATTCTTTTGCTTAGCTATTCATATTATTTATTTATTTCATACTATGTATTTGACTGGTGCCAACATAAAGGACACATCCTTCATTCTTGGGAAGTTATCCTGGGTTCCCCATCACTCCAACAAGGACAGAACACTGGAGGCCTTGGTGGGCTTTATGGAGGGAGGAGGGGGCCTCAGATGGGAGGGTTTGTGGGAAGGTGGAAGCAAACTTAGGCAGAAGCAGTTGGAAGCTCCCTCTGATATTAGGACCCATTTCTCCAAGACTTCTGGGAGAGGAGGCAAGCCCTCAGGGTTGAGGGGTGTGGTGTTCCCAGGACAAAGTCCTGTGACCAAGGGCAGAAGTTCTTCCTGAACCATGAGCAGTACAATGGAGGCTGACATGATTTGGAGGCCAAATGGCTTTTCTAGGATTGTTCTGGATCATGCTAGAGCTCCAGAGGGCCCTTGGTGACTCTAGCAGAACTCCCTGGGTGACTGCCAATGGGTTCACGTGGTCCCTCATTCCATGGGAGAGGAAGGAATCTCTGGACAAGATGAAATTTTATCCAGAGAGACCCATTTGTCACAGCTCTTTAGCTTTTGTAGTTAAGGGTGAAAATTTACCACCAACATTTAGTTTTCAGGTGTCTTTCTTGATTTGAAGGAGTGATTCAAATGGAGACCTGGGTCAAAATGTGCTGCTGTTTAAACTTTTGGAAGCTTTGCAATATTTCTTTCCCCTCCCTCACTTGCTGTTCTTCTTGCTTTCTCCTCCTCTTCCTCCTCCTTTCGAGATAGGGCCTCACTCACTCTGTAGCCTAGGATGGCCTGGAAGTCACTACGTAGCCCAGACTAGGCCTTCAACTTGTGGCTTAATACCTCAAGTGCTGGGGTGACAGCAGTGACAATGGTTAGGACAGATTGGTTTTCAAAGATCTGACAGTTCATATTCTCACCAGACTCCCTATACCCTGTTAGCACTGGATGCCACATATATTTCAAATTTTTGGTGCTATCATAGGTTAAAGCCAATCATTATATTTATTTATAATTTCTTTTTTTTTAAACTATGTTCTCACTCTAGCCCAGGCTGACCTGGAATTTACTCTGTAGTCACAAAATGGCCTTGAACTCACAGCAATCCTCCTGCCTCTGCTTCTGGAGGGCAGGGATTAAAGGCGTGCGCCATCAAGTCTGGCTTAAAGCCTGCCATTTTAACGTGCCTGTCATTGACTATGGAATGCTTTAGAGTCTTTTCTTGACATTACTGATCACTTGCATGTTTTTCTCCTTGCCTTGTTTGAGAAGCTTTAGGTGACGAGGGGACAACCAGAGAGATCCTGGAGTCATAAGTTTATTCAGGGACAGCATTTTCATAGGAATGTGTTGTGAAATAGCAAAGTCTGAGTATTTAAGGAGGCTGAGGCAGGGGAAGTTCTTCAAGACAAAATGAGGAGGGCGCAGGTTTTTTGGCACAGTTATTCTGGACTCCAGGCATCAATACCAAGGTTGGTGTCAGGTGAAGGTCAGATAGTTGTTGGACAGATGTCCTTGCAGAAATATGATATTATATAATATATTCATAACATGATATATGATATCCCTCTCTTAGGGCTTGACACAAGGAACTCCATTTTGATTCTGACTCCATTCACACGTTTCACAGTCACTGCAGTTTCTAGAGGGGAGTTGGGGCCCTTGCTGCCTGCACTTAGGAGGCTTGCCAGAGCATGGACTCTGCTTGGCTGTCTGCGATGGGAATCCATGACTTGGCTCATTTTCTCTTCCCTTCCCAGAGGATCAGAGGAGGCTCCATCCCATGCAGCCATTTACCTGTGTCTTCCACCAGCCTAAACTTGAGATGGCCAAGGTTGGGATCCATTTCACTGCCAGTTCCTTCCACAGTCTAACCAAGTACTTGGAACTGAGGTCTTGAGGTATTTCCCTCCACATCCATTCACCACAACGTCTTTTGTAAAAAGTACCTTCGGGGCTGGAGAGATGGCTCAGCTGTTAAAGGCACTTGCTTGCAAAGTCTGATGGCCCAGAGTTCGATTCTCTAGAACCCACATAAAGCTAGTTGCACAAAGTGGCACACACATTTGGAATTTGTTTGCAGTGACAAGAGACCCTGCCAAGCCCATTCTCTGTCTTTTGTAAATCTCTCTCTCTCTCATTTATCTATCTACCGACTTTTGTAGTGGAGATTTCCTTTTTGAGTCAGGGACTCCTGTGGTGGCTCACAGCTGTAATTCCAGTACTCAGGAGGCTGAGGTAGGAGGTTCACTGAGTTTGAGGCCTGCCTGGGTAGTGGAAATATTTGGCAGATAGAAGGTTAACTAAGGGCTGGAGAGATGGCTTAGTGGTTAAGGTGCTTGCCTGCAAAGCCAATTCCCCAGAACCCACGTCAGCCAGATGCGCAAGGGGGCACATGCATCTGGAATTCGTTTGCAGTGGCTGGAGGCCCTGGCGTGTCCATTCTCTGCCCCCCTCTCTTTGCCTCTCTGTCAAGTAAATAAATAAATAAAAATAAAATATTTTTTTAAAAAGAAGGTTTACTAAGTGATTGTCACTAACATCATTGACAAATCAACACATCTGAGGACCAGGTGTCATTTATAATGACATGCTGCCCAAAATACATGGCTCACATTGAATGGCCGACATAACCACGTCCAACTTGGAACATGCTACAAAACCACCACCTGTGCTCTCAGAGGCCTTGAGCGGCAGGCGGGCTATGGAGCTGGTCCAGACAGAGAAATTAGAATGTGACAGTCATGAACTTGCCGTCTGGATCCTGAGGGGAAAGATGTTGGTCTAAAGGGCATTCTTGGGGCAAGGAACCTGTGCATCTAAAAACTGCATTGCAACAAGTTCAATGTCCTGAATGTGATTATTATGATGCAATTACACGAAGGAATGTCTTCATCCATGTACAATCAATACTGGGGCTGGGGAGATGGCTTAGTGGGGAATAGCACTTGCTACACAAGCATGAGGGTCTGAGAGGGCCTGATTCTCCCTGGGTTTGATTTCCAGCACCCACATAAACAGGTGGGCATGGCTATGCATGTCTGTAACCCCAGTCCTGGGCTGGGCTGGAGACCAGAAAGTCACTGGGGCTTTCTGGTCAGCCAGTCTGACTGACAATGGCAGCTCTCCATTCAGTGAGAAACTCCATCTCAGGGAAGCAAGCAGATAAGCAGCAGAGGAGGACACTCCACATTCTCCTTTGGCCTCTGCATGCATGCACACGAGGCACACACATCTGCACACACAGTCAATGCTGAAGGATTTAGGGTAATTCTGTAACTTAGCCTCGATGAGTTTAGAGAAAAACAATCCATTATGAAAGAAAGTGGGGGAAGTCCCTATGACTAAGTGTTAATAATTGATAAATACAGCTGAAAGGCATTATAATGCTTATCATATTTTTTGGAGGTGGGATGTTTGTGCATATGTGTGTGCAGGTACACACATGCCAAGGCACATGTATGGAGGTCAGAAGGTAACTGTATATCTAGCCTCACCTTTTACCGTGTTTGAGGCGGGCTCTCTCATTTGGTTTTTCATGGCTGCATTTGCTAGGCTAGCTGGCCTGTGAGTTGATTTTTCTGTCTCTGCCTCCCTTCCTACCTATGCACTGGGACCATAGATGCTAGTGCTGTAGTAGCCACCTCTATGTAGGTGATTATTCAGGACCCCTTTCTTCAGGGAAGACACATAGTGGATGAGGTCTCTTTGAAGCTCTGGAGAGACTCGGTTGGTGGCTCTAGTCGGATGGAATGGCTGTTGGACATTTACATTGTTTATTTACTTTTTTTCCTTTCCTTTCCTTTCCTTTCCTTTCCTTTCCCTTTCCTTTCCTTTCCTTTCCTTTCCTTTCCTTTCTTTCCTTTCCTTTCCGAACTCCAGATGCATTTTCCTTTATTTTTATTTTTTTGTTTATTTATTTATTTGAGAAAGAGAGAGAGAGAGAAATGAGAATGGGGTCTTAGGCGAACTCCAGATGCATGTGCCACCATGTGCATCTTAACGTGGGACCTGGAGAATTGAACATCTTTCCAGCCCAGGCATTTGCCTTAATTTGAGCCAGACAGCCCAATTTTTATTTATTTGAGAGACAGATGCAGAGAGAGTGAGAAAGAGAGAGAGATAGAGGGAGGGAGGGAGGGAGGGAGAGAAAGAGAATGGGCTTACCAGGGCCTCCAGCCACTTCAGATGAACTTTAGAGGCATTCACTATCTTATGCATCTGGCTTACATGGGTCCTGGGGAATCGAACCTGGATCCTTTGTCTCTGTAGGCAAGCACCTTAACCACTAAGCCATCTCTTCAGCCCTCTTTTCTGTTCTTTTTGTTGTTGTCGCCTGTATATGCATTCACAAGAGTGTGTGGGCACATGTGTGTGCAGGTGCAGGTCGAAGTGTTCCTCGACTGTTCTTCATCTAATTTATTGAGACTGAGTTTCTCACTTTGAGCCCAGAGCCCACCTATTTAACTAGTCTAGCTAGCCAGCTTGCCTTGGGGACCCCCCTCTCTCTGCCTCCTCAGTGCTCGGATTACCTGCGGGTCTCTGCGTCCATTTGGCATTTGTGAGGGTCCTGGGGGTTGAACTCAGGTCCTCCTGCTTATGTGGCAAGCACTTGACTGACTGAGCATCTCCCCAGCCCACCAACAGTTTTCTTTGTTCAAGCTGGGAGGGTGTGAGAAATGTAGACTGACTTGTGTTATCCCTGTCATTTTAGAAAACAAGCTGTCTTCCACCTCCGTGGAAGCTGGTGGCACCGTTCTTAGAACAAGGGCATTTCTCCACACTGGGTTGGCTTGGGTTGACAGAAATATACTTCATTGTTTTTCTCTCTTTGTGCCAAACCAATGAGCGCTTTCTCTGATGTGGCACACACCTGGCCAGCAGGGTTACCTTTACTCAGAGCCCCAGAACTAGTGGCTTCCATGGAGCAATTAACCTGAAGATTGCCTGACACCCCCCTCTGGTGACTCCATTGTCACTGTCTGGAGAGTCCTAGCCTTCTAATTAAGGAACAGGTTGGTGTTATCACACATTAACAAAGGAACGAGGAGACTGGAGGCAGGTGAGTTTGGACTTAATGCGCTGATTTGATTTGATTTGATTCATGACCTTTCCTCCCCATTTTAAGCAGATGAATGAACAGCTAAAATTGTGTGTTGCGTTATTTTTTTTCTGTATTTAACCTTCGACATTACCTTTAGGCAATTGGCTAGTCTTCCCAGGGCTCCAGGAGAGGGATACATTCTTAGTTCCTCCCTTCCTTCTAGAGCTGACATTTTCAGCTGAAATGGAAGATGGGGGGGGGGAGTAGATTAAAAAAAATATGCCTGGCGTGGTGGCACACGCCTTTAATCCCAGCACTTGGGAGGCAGAGGTAGGAGGATCACTGTAAGTTCAAGGCCACCCTGAGAAGAAGAGTGAATTCCAGGTCAGCCTGGACTAGAGTGAAACCCTACCTCGAAAAACAAAAACAAAAACAAAAACAAAAACAAAAACAAAAACAAAAACAAAAACAACAACAACAACAAAACAACAAAAAAATGTGACTCTTCATTTCTTGATCCTGAGTCAAAGAACTTCCTATAGTTTCAGAGAAAAAGAATGGCTGTTTGGCTGGAATCATTTCAAAATTTGGGCTCAAGTCCCTTTAAATGATTATTGGCACACACTGAGGTAGATTTCTTACCTATTGTATCCATCCCTCCCTGGGGGCACCAAGTCTGATGGAGAGCGGACAAGGCTGGGCTAAGGTTCAGAGTCCCCCTGCCAAAGACCTAGCACCCAACTGTGGCCAGTGACACTTGAGACCTTCTTCTAGAAGCTTCTGAGAAAGTTCCTCCTCACTCTTGGACAGTAAGAAGCTCTCCCTCCCTCTGAATGTCAATGAAGAAGCCTGGTTCTCTGAATGCCACTGTGAACTGTGCATAACCAGGAGGGAGAGTCACAGAAGAAGCTGGTGGGAATCAAGGCATGGGATGGCATCAGATTTTGGTGACATCACTGGCTTCCTGGCCAACCTTCCCTGGCATTCAATTCATCAGCTGGTGTCTATGAGTCAATGACTTCTTTTGCTTGATCTAGTTCATGCTCAGATTTTCTTTCTTTCTTCTTTCTTTCTTTTTTTTTTTTAGGATTAAATTTTATTTTTTTATTTTATTTTTATTTTTTTAATTATTATTTTTTATTGACTTTTAATCTTACATACCAAAAAAACCCCACCTGATAGTTCCCTCCCCTCCCCCATTCCACTTTAGAACTCCACTCTCCATCATATCCCCTCCCTCTCTCCATTAGTCTCTCTCCTAATTTGGTGACATCATCTTTCTCTTCTATTTTGAGGGTCTTGCAAAGATATTGCTAGGCACTGCAAGATCATGGATGTCAAGGCCAATTTCTGTCTGGGCAGTTGCATTGTAAGAGGTCATATCCTTCCTTTGGCTCTTCCATTCTATCCGCCCCCTCTTCCGCAATGGTCCCTGAGCCATTGGAGGGTGTGACAGAGGTGTTTCAGTGCTAGGCACTCCTCCATCCCTTCTTCTCAGCACTATGTTGCCTTTTGGGTCATCCCAGTGGTCATCACCATCTGAAAAGAGAAGCTTCTCTAGCCAGAAGTGAGAGTAGCGTTAATATGTGAACATGAACATTTAGTGTAGTGTCCCCAGGGCAGCTTGGTGGGAATAATACATACATTTAGTCAGACATGAGCAGGCTTATACCCCCAAGGCTCATGACCTCACCTACCATAGACTTTTACTTAGGTTTTTCAGTACCAGGTATGTATTCCCTCCTGTAGAGAGGGCCTTCAGTCCAATTATGGAGCAGTTGGTTACCCCAAGAGTAGACATGCCACTATTGCACCCGTTCAGTCATTGGGCCTGTCTGGCCAAGCTTGAATATTCAGCATCCACTGTTTTCACTGTTGATGGCTTCTGTCTCCCATACGCTGCGTGCAGTGCAGCTTTTTCCACCTTTCAGTTGGCTGGTCTACAGGGGGAAGGTTTTCTGCTCAGCACCAGCTTGCTTTCTCAGTGAACTTGCCTCTCAGGCATGAGATGTCTTCAGCAATAGGGTCTTACTATCTGTTTCTCTAGGGAAACCAAGGGCTTTGGCAAAAGCCTTAATGTTTTGGAGGCTACCGGGACCTCCTTGGCCAACAACTCACTGGAAGGTATTCCATCCCAGGTACTGAAAATTTTCTAGTAACAGTCTACATCTTCTAGACGTGCCCTTATTCAAAGAAGTAATTTTACATATGTCTTATTGATAATATCTTGAGTTTAGATTGAGCTTACCCCTGCTCTTTTTGTATGCATTCTCTTCCCATGGCCTCGCTTAGGCCATTCCCCTCCCTGTACTCAGTTCTTCTACTTACATATGTGCATTACCATACACTTAAGTCCTTCCCTTTCTTCCCTCCCTTATAGCCTTTTACCCGCTTACTGGTTTCTGGTACCTATTTTTGGTTCCAGTTCACACACAAGTCGATATATTGGTAGCTAGGATCCACATATGAGAGAGAACATGTGACGTTTGGCTTTCTGAGCCTGGGTTACCTCACTAAGTATAATCCTTTCCAGATCCATCCATTTCCCTGCAAATTTCATAATTTCATTTTTCTTTACCACTGAATAGAACTCCATTGTGTAAATGTACCACATCTTTATTATCCACTCATCTGTGGAGGGACATCTAGGCTGCTTCCATTTCCTAGCTATTGTGAATAGAGCAGCAATAAACATGGTTTTGCAAGTATCTCTAAGGTAGTGAGAAGAGTCCTCTGGATATATGCCTAGGAGTGCTATAGCTGGATCATATGGTAAGTCTATTTCTAGCTGTCTCAAGAACCTCCACACTGATTTCCACAGTGGCTGGACCAGCTTACATTCCCACCAACAGTGTAGAAGTGTTCCTGTTTTTCCGCATCCACACCAACACTTATTGTCATTTGTTTTCTTGATGGCAGCCATTCTGACAGGAGTGAAATGGAATCTCAAAGTGGTTTTAATTTGCATTTCCCTGATGGCTAAGGATGTAGAACATTTTTTTTTTTTATCACCCAGAGTCAACAGTTTATTGTATTTGCTTTTTGTGCTGTGTATCCTCTTCTAGGGTTTTTTTTTTTTTTATATTATTTTGATTTTACATTCATAGTAAAGGTTCCATTGTCCTCCTCCCTGTCCTCCCTCTTTCAAAGGGACCCTTGTCAATGGGGAATGTGGGTCAAGCATTGTGAGGTTAGTTAAGAGTTCTGGTGGATAGGCCCCAGTCTCTGCATAATGCCCCAACTATGACTCTAACAATCTTTCCGCCCCCTCTTCCGCAAGTTTCCCTGAGCCACATTGGGGTCATTTTAGTTCTGCTTCAGTGATGCGGTTTTGGGAGCCTCTGTGTCTCTGGATATCTGGCTTAGTTGGAGTTGGATGATCTCTGTGTTTATCTCCTTCAGCCTTTTTCTGGTGTCATGATCGCCATGAACGCTGAACTCTTGCCCTTCCCCTGCGTTGTTCTATGGTTTCAGCTGGGGCCCTGATGAGGTGTGGTTAGCTGATCCTCCCTTCAGGTTCGATGTCCACCTGAAAAAAGATAAGCAAATTCTCCATCGGAGAGAAAAGTTAGTTAGAACATTTTTTTAGATGTTTATATGCCATCTGTATTTCATCTTCCGTGAATTCTCTATTTAGTTCTGTAGCCCATTTTTTAACTGGGTTGTTTGAATTCTTGTTATTCTGTTTTTTGAGTTCTTTGTATATTCTGGATATTAATCCTCTGTCAGATGTATAAGTGGCAAAGATTTTCTCCCATTCTGTAGGTTGTCTTTTTGCTCTATTCACAATGTCCTTTGCTGTACAAAAGCTTTGTAATTTTATAAGGTCCCAGTGGTTGATTAGTGGTTTTATTCTCTGAGCAATTGGAGTTATATTCAGAAAGTCCTTGCCTATTCCAATATGTTGAAGAGTTTCCCCTACTTTTTCCTATAGCAGTTTCAGAGTTTCAGGTCTGATATTAAGGTCCCTTATCCATTTGGACTTGACTCTTGTGCAAGGAGAGAGACAAGGATCTATGTTTATCCTTTTACATACCGATGTCCAATTTTCCCAGCACCACTTGTTAAAGAGGCTATCTTTTCTCCAATGAATATTTTTGGCATTTTTGTCAAAAATCAGGTAGCTGTAGCTGCCTGGATTAATATTTGGGACTTCTATTCTGTTCCATTGATCTACCTGTCTGTCCTTGTGCCAGTACCATGCTGTTTTTGTTACTATGGCTTTGTAGTATAACTTAAAATCGGGTATGGTTATACCACTTGCCTGATTTTTGTTACGCAAAATTGTTTTGGCTATTCGAGGTTTTTTGTGTTTCCAGATGAATTTTAGTATTGTTTTTTCTATTTCTTTGAAGAATGCTATTGGGATTTTAATGGGGATCACATTAAATGTGTAGATTGCTTTTGGTAAGATTGACATTTTCACAATATTGATTCTTCCAATCCAGGAGCATGGAATGTCTTTCCATTTCCTTGTGTCTTCTGCAATTTGTCGCTCGAGTTTTTTATAGTTCTCATTGTAGAGATCCTTCACTTCCTTGGTTAAGTTTATTCCAAGGTATTTTATTTTTTTTTTGAGGCAATTGTGAATGGGAGAGATTCCCTGATTTCATCCTCTGCATGTTTGTTGTTAGTGTATAGAAAAGCTACTGATTTCTGTGTGTTTATTTTGTATCCTGCTACATTGCTAAAAGTGTTTATCAGCTCTAACAGTTTGCTGGTAGAGTCTTTAGGGTCTGTTATGTATAGAATCATATCATCTGCAAATAATGATAATTTGACCTCTTCCCTTCTGATTTGTATCCCCTTTATGAGTGTCTCTTGCCTTATTGCTATGGCTAAGACTTCCAATACTATATTAAATAATAGTGGGGAAAGTGGACACCCTTGTCTTGTTCCTGAATTTAGAGGAAAAGCTTCAAGTTTTTCCCCATTTAGTATTATGTTGGCTGTAGGTTTGTCATAAATAGCTTTTATTATGTTGAGATATGTTCCTTCTATTCCAAGTTTCTGTAGTACTTTCACCATGAAGGGGTGTTGGATTTTGTCAAATGCCTTTTCTGCATCTATTGAGATGACCATGTGATTTTTGTCCTTCAGACCATTTATATGGTGTATTACATTTATGGATTTGCATATGTTGAACCATCCCTGCATCTCTGGGATAAAGCCTATTTGGTCAGGGTGAATAATCTTTCTGATATATTCTTGTATTCTGTTTGCCAGTATTTTGTTGAGAATTTTTGCATCTATGTTCATGAGGGAGATTGGTCTATAATTTTCTTTTTTTGATTTGTCTTTGTCTGGTTTGGGTATCAGGGTGATGCTGGCTTCATAGAAGGATTTCGGTAGAATTCCTTCCCCTTCTATTTTATGGAAAAGTTTGAGAAGCATTGGTGTTAGATCTTCCAGGAATGTCTGGTATAATTCAGCAGTGAATCCATCCAGGCCTGGACTTTTTTTAGTTGGGAGACTTTTTATGACTGCTTGGATCTCTGTGGTTGTTATAGGTCTGTTTAAATGGTTTATCTCATCTTGATTTAATTTTGGTAGGTCATATAAATCAAGGAAATCATCCATTTCTTTCAGGTTTTCAAACTTAGAGGCATATATATTCTTAAAGTATGTCCGTATGATTTTCTGAATTTCTTTGGTATCTGTTGTGATGTTGCCTTTTTCAGCTCTAATTTTATCAGTTTTTTTCTCTTCTCTCTTTCTTTTGGTCAGATTTGCTAAGGGTTTGTCAATCTTGTTAATCCTTTCAAAGAACCAACTCTTTGTTTCATTGATTTTTTTGATTGTTTTTTTTTGGTTTCCATTTCATTAATTTCTGCCCTAACCTTTATTATTTCTTCCCATCTACTGATTTTTGGTTTGCCTTGTTCTTCTCTTTCCAAGGCCTTAAGGTGAAGCATTAAATTGTTTAGTTGTGAACTCTCTAATTTCTTAATATAGGCACTTAGAGCTATAAATTTCCCTCGTAGGACTGCCTTCATTGTGTCCCAAAGGTTTTGGTATGTTGTATTCTCATCATCATTTGATTCTATGAATTTCTTGATTTCCTTTTTAATTTCTTCAATGACCCATACATCATTCAATAATGTACTGTTTAGTCTCCATGAATTTCTGTATGCTCTGTAGTTTTTCTTGTTGTTGATTTGCAGTTTAATCCCATTGTGGTCAGATAGCATACAAGGGATTATTTCAATTTTCCTGTATTTGTTAAGATTTGATTTGTGTCCTAGCATATGGTCTATTTTAGAGAATGTCCCATGTGCCGCTGAGAAGAATGTATATTCTGCAGTATTTGGATGGAATGTTCTATATATATCTGTTAGGTCCATTTGTTCCGTGATATCATTTAATGCAGATGTCTCTCTGTTTATTTTTTGTTGGGTAGACCTGTCAAGTGATGAGAGCCGGGTATTGAAGTCACCCACTACTATTGTGTTAGGAGATATCTCTGACCTTAAGTCCGATAGTGTTTGTTTGATGTAATTGGGGGCCCCCATGTTGGGAGCATAAATGTTTAGGATTGTGATATCCTCTTGTTGGAGTGTTCCTTAATCAGTATAAAGTGACCTGCTTTATCTCTCCTCACTAATGTTGGTTTGAAGTCTATCCTGTCAGAAATTAGGATGGTAACCCCTGCTTGTTTTTTAGGTCCATTTGCTTGAAATATCTTTTTCCAACCTTTCACCCTAAGAATGTTTCTATCTTTTAATCGGAGGTGAGTTTCCTGGAGGCAACAGATGGTAGGATCCTGCTTTTTAATCCAGTCTGCAAGTCTATGTTTTTTGGTTGGGGCATTGAGGCCATTGATATTAAGAGTTATTATTGAAAGATATGTATTTGATCTGTCCATTTTTCTTGTTTTGTAGTTCTTCCTGGTTTTCGTTTTACTCACTTGTTCTAACTGTTGAGTATGATTTCTTTTTTCCTATTTCCTGCTGTGTGTGTTTTGCTTTTTCTTCAGCATGAATGATTCCTTCAAGTATTTTCTGTAGAGCTGGTTTAGTTGCCATAAATTCCTTTAGCCTGTCTTTGTTGTGGAATGTCCTTATTTCTCCATCAATTTGGATAGAAAGCTTTGCAGGATAAAGTAATCTTGGTTGACAGTTTTTATCTTTCAGAACTTGGAATACATCACTTCAGGCCCTTCTGGCTTTTAAGGTTTGTCTTGAGTAATCTGCTGTGACCCTGATGGGTTTCCCCTTAAATGTCATTTGCTTTTTCTCTCTAACTGCTTTCAATATATTTTCTTTGGTTTGCATATTTAGTAGTTTAATTATAACATGGCGAGAAGAGGATCTTTCTAGGTTTTGTCTGTTTGGTGTTCTAAATGCTTCTTGTATCTGCATTGGCATTTCTTTCCCAATTTGGGGAAAATTTTCTTCTATGATTTTGTGGAAAACACCTACTAAGCCTCTGGATTGAAATTTTTTCCCTTCTGCTATACCTTGAATTCTTATGTTTGATCTTTTCATAGTGTCCCGCATGTCTTGGAGTTCCCATTCATACCTTTCTATTAGCTTGTCTTTCTCTTTGTTGGACTGTGATAGATCTGCCACCTGGCCTTCTAGTTTAGATATTCTGTCCTCTCCTTCATCCATTCTACTAGTGAGACTTTCCACAGAGTTTTTTATTTCACTGACTGTGTTCTTCAGGGTTAGGATTTCAGCCTGGTTTTTCTTCAGTAGTTCTATTTCCTTATTCATGTCCTCTAATGACCTTTTTATTTCATTAAACTGTTTCTCTCTAATCTCCTTCAACAGTTTGTTTTCTTCTCTAATTCCTTTGTTTTCTTCTTGGATTGCTTTCATTTCTTCTTTCATTTCTTTGAGCATAGATATCATCATTCCCTTGAAATCTTTGTCAGGAATTTCATCTAAAACAGTCTCATTGGTGAACCATTCTGATGGATTTGTAATTTTTGGTGGGATTGCATTGTCTTGATTCTTTGTGTTTCTTGTATTATAATGTAGTGATTTTTGCATCCTGGATTGATTTGATGCTTAGGTTTCCTATTTATCTTCAGTGTTCTTAGGTGTTGTGATCCACCTTTATATAATTTCAGGATATGAGTTTAAGGTGTCAAGTGGAGCACTTGTACCTAAGTAGAAGTACTCCTAGCTGTTGAGTTTGCTTGTTAAACAAGTATTGTAGTGGACTGGTGGAACAATTTAGAGGCAGGTTCTAAACTTCAACAGAGCAAAATACACATTCAATTGACATGAACACAGAGTATACAAGTGTGAGAATTGAGACAAACAGTCCTATAGCGTCAAAATCCCTAAGGGCATGTGATGGTCCACGCCCTTAGTCCTGTCTGCTTGGGAATCAGACCCTGTCCTCAATGATAACTGAAGCAGTAAGAAAAAAAAAAAGACAAAAAACAAAACAAAACAATAATAATAATAATAATAATAATAATAATAATAACTGAAGCAGAAGATAAAGGCCCTTTAAATCTATAAGTAGTACAGATAGCAATATTCAACCCCTCATATTCAGCTTATTTGAAAATGGTAAAGCCACCCACAAATATGTAATACATACCCTGCCTTGACCTGGAAAGAGTGGTTAGCACTTCCAATGCAGGCCTTTGTTATCTTTTGGTGTGGCTTTTAAACTCACCAATGCTGGGTGCCCACCTCATTCCCTGAGCTGTGGAGCTTGGGTCAGGTATGCTGGGTCCGGTGTTGGCGATGTGGATCAGATCTGCCACTGGTTGTTGCTCGATTCTACCAATTCCCTGGGGGACTGATGGTTGGGGGATGGGCGAGTTCAGGAAGCCTGCAGCAGCTCACGGTGTGTGTCTCTTTCAGTAGCTCTGCAGATTTTTCTTTGATTTCTGGGCTTGAGGTGTACAAGTGTCCCTCACTGTTCACTGCCAAATACAGCTTGGTTTGAACTCCTTCAATAGCCACCACTGGAAGACCCACAGAGCTTGTTTTGTCTCAGCTGGTCTAGCCTTTGCTCGGGCTGCGGACACATCGGCAGGCGTTGGATTTCTCGTGCTCTGAGCTTGTCTCTTCTGATGGAGGAGAGAGTGGGGACAGCCGCCACCACGGCCACGATGCCCACACCACCCCTTCTTTTGGGGCCCCTCGGTGGGTTTGCCTCGGGCCCCCCTCTCCGCCGCCACCCGCCTGGGCTCTTCTTGGCCTGAGCTGGGCTCGGGCTTCTGTGTGCTCGGGTTTCCGCTGAGGAGGGCCGTGATCCGGCGCCCGTGGGCGGCTGGCAGTCTGGGTCCAAGGCGACGCCACAGCCCCGGGTGGGGATAGCGGGCTACACTGAACTGGCGGGCGGAGGATACCGTGCTGCCCTCAGGCGTACTTGTGGCCCTGAACCCGAGGACACTGTGCAAGTCCAAGCCTCTCCTGTGGGAGTTGCGAGGCATTCCCCATCCTGTGAGGCTCTGCGAGTTGGATTTTATTTCTTATGCCCAGAGCCTCCTAATTTGGTAACACATTCTCCTTTACTTCTCCCCAGTCAACTAGATAGGCATGCTTTCTGCCGGTTCTCAGTAATTCCTTCACCTCCCCTCCCCCTCCTCTGGGGACGTGTGTGTGTGTGTGTGTGTGTGTGTGTGTGTGTGTGTGTACACACAGAGCCATGGAAAGAACTTGGTGGCACTCTGTCCTGTTCCTTCTTCAGTTTCCTAAGGGCTCCTCTCCTCAAGATGGGCTCTCTGAGCTCCACATGACAGGGATGCCTCAGTTAGTTCTGAGTACTCAACAGTCACTTGACTCTGAAGAGCTTTTGAGTCTCCCCAATAGTCACCATCTGCAAAAAGAAGCTTCTTGAAGCGGGGCGTGGTGGAGCACACCTTTAATCCCAGCATTCGGGAAGGCACAGGTAGGAGGATCGCCGTGAGTTCGAGGCCACCCTGAGACTACATAGTGAATTCCAGGTCAGCCTGAGCTAAGTGAGACCCTACCTCAAAAAAAAAAAAGCGCCTCTGTCCAATGGTGAGAGCAGTACTAATCCATGGACACAAACATGAATCTCTCTCTGTCTTTATCTATCTATCTATCATCTGTTTATCTATCATCTATCTATATATTGTGAGGCAGGGTTTCACTCTGGCGAAAGTTTGCCTCCAACTCAAGGCTGTCTTCCTACCCAAACCTCTTCAGAGCTGGGATTAAAGGTGTGAGCCACTATGCCAAACTTTAAACATAAATATTTAGAGGGCATCTTGATGGGCACAACATACCATTTAGCCAAACAACAGCAGTAACTTTCTCCTTAAGGCTATATTGTGGTTTTCTTAAAATGTTACTGTTGCGATGGATTTTATGATCTCAGGGAATGTAGAGAATAGCATATTAGTAAGCTGTTTCCTATTGGAGCTGTGTTCAATCTTAATATTTGCATATATTAGGTCAGATTCTAAAAAAAAAAAATAACAACTTTTTCATCCCACACTTAGTAAGGTGGTAAAAGCTCATGGTAGGCAATGTTGGCCTACTAAGAGGCCTCGGTCAGATGGGGCCCATTTTCATGCTGCACCCTGCTGTCAATCATCCCCCCATGCATCACCACGGCAACACTACCTTTGCCTCAACATCTTCCCCAGCTCCCCATAGTCCACCAGCAGGTCTACCACTTCTCTTCCATCCCCAGGGTCCTTGTTTTCTTGTTTTTTTTTTTTTTTTTCACTACATCGTCTCAGGGTGGCCTCGAACTCACAGTGAGCCTCTTACCTCTGCCTCCTGTGTGCTGGGAGTAAAGGCATGCGCCAACATGCCCGGCCAGAGTTCTTGTTTTCTGACCCTAACATGTAACTCCTGAGCCATAGAACCTTTCCACAGGGAATGAATGATGCTTCCAGGAGCATATCATTCACTTTTCTCTTTGCTCACCTGGGCCCCTTTTTCTTCTGGATGCAGACTGCCCTTTATTGAAGATGTTGCTCGAATGCTCCCTCCCACAGGATCCTTGGCTTAAAGGCTGGGCGTGGAGGCAGAGGTAGGAGGATCACCATGAGTTCAAGGCCACCCTGAGATTACATAGTGAATTCCAGGTCAACCTGAGCTCGAGTGAGACCCTGCCTTGAAAAACAAAACAAAACAAAACAAAACAAAACAAAACAAAACAAAACAAATAAACAACCCCCCCCCACATGATCCTAGGCTGGGTTCTCTGTTCTTGAGGCTGGTTCACGTCATGCTTTGTAGACATTGAAATTCTGCAGGGTTTTAGTTGCAGTGTGTTCGAGCTCTTTGAGGGCAGGGACTCCGTGTCTTACTCACTGCACTGCACAGTTCCGGGCACAAGTACAGCCTTGTAGACCATGGCTGACCGACGGAATGAGTGAGTGGCTATAGTGTTCACTGCCTTTGGGTGCTATGAGAGCCGGGATTGAGAGCAAAAGAAAGCACTGGGCCACTATAGCAGGGTTTTGCGAGGACTGGCTCTGGAGAAGTGGCCAAAGAGGCCCAAGGAGACCACCAGCAGGAGCAAGGCAGTTCCAGAGCACGGAGTGAAGGTGCTCACTGCATCCCCTAATCACTGCTACTGTCCTGGTGCAAACCCAGGGGACCAGATGACAGTTGCCAAAGGGAACTTGTAGTATTTCAGAGTTAAGCATAGAATTGCCATGTGTCTCTATGATTCCATTTCTTGATATGTACCCCAAAGAATTCCAAGCAGATGTTCCAATAAAGACTTGCACTGTCGGGCTGGAGAGATGGCTTAGTGGTTAAGGCCCATGCCTGCAAAGCCTAAGGATCCAGGTTCGATTCTTCAGGTCCCATGTAAGCCAGATACACATGGTGGTGCATGCGTCTGGAGCTTGTTTGCAGTGGCTAGGGGCCCTGGTGTGCCCATTCTTACTCTTTCTCTCTCTTTCTTTAATAAATAAATAATAAAAAATATTTAAAAAAAGACTTGTCGTATGGAAACCTACTTTTCTGGACAATGGAACACTCAGAAGTTATAGATTGTTACTAGAAAATTTTCAGTTCCAGGGATGGGATACCTTCCAGTGAGTTGTTGGCCAGGGAGGTCACAGATACCCCCAAAACATTATAGGACATTGCCAAGGCCCTTGGTTTCCCACCAGGAATAGATGGTAAGACCCTATTGCTGAAGACTCCACACACTTGGGCTGCAAGGTCACTGAGAAATCCTGCTGGAGCTGAGCTGAAAGCCTCCTCCATGAGGACCAGCTGATAGAAAGCTGGAAAAAGCTACACTGCATGCAGTTCAATGGGAGAGAGAAAACACCAGTGAAGATACTCAACAGTGGACAGTGCAAGCTTTAAATCTGGCCAACCAGGCCAAATGAGCCAATGGGTGCAATAGTGGCATGTCTGTTATGGGGGAAACCAACCGCTCTCTGATTGGACTGGAGGCCCTCTCCATGAGAGGGAATACATCCCTGATACTGAAAACCTACAATAGGGGTAGTCATAAGCCCTAGGGGTGCTACATCTGCTGGTGTCACACTAAATGTATATACTATGCTCACCAAACTGCCCAGTAAGCACTTCTCTTAAGGTCCACACCTGTATATTAATGCTACTCTCACTTTTGGTTAGAGAAGCTTCTCTTTTCGGATGGTGACCTTGGGATGACTCAGAAGGCACCATGGTGCTGAGAAGAAGGGACAGAGGAGTGTTCAGCACTGAAACATCTCAAACACACCTTCCAAGGCTCAGGGTCCATTGTGGAAGAGGGGGCGGAAAGAATGTAAGAGCCAAAGGAAGAGTAGGACTCCTTACAACGTGCTCCTCCACACACAAAATGGCCTGGATATCCATGACCTCACAGTGCCTGACACTACCTACATAAGACCATCATAATAGGAGGAAAAGATCATGACATCAAACTGAAAAGAGAGACTGATTGAGAGGGGGAGGGGAAATGATGGAGAGTGAAGTTTTAGAGGGGAAAGTGGGGGGGGGAGGGAGGGAAGTACCATGGGACACTGTCTACAATTAAAGACGTTGTCAATAAAAAAAAAGACTTGCACTGTCAAGTTCATAGTCACACTATTCACAATAGGTAAAGGGCAGAAGCAATCCATTAACTGACATGTGGATAAATAAGTTGTCACATATCCATATAATGGAATATTACAGACTTAAAAAGAAATGAAGCACAAATGCCCACTACTCAAGGACTGTGGGGTTTGAATCAGATGTCCATCCCCATAAACTTACATGTTATGAATGCTTGGTTCCCAGCTGATGGTAATTTGGGAGCTGGAGCCTTGCTGGAAGAGGTGTGTTGTTGGAAGAGGGCTTAGGGATGCTATAGCCAGATCTCCCTTGCCAGAAGTGGACTCTCTCTTGCTGCTTTTTCCATCTGCTATGGCAGAGGTGGTATCCACCCTCTGCTCATGCCATCATGGAGCTTCCTCTCAAGACCATAAGCCAAAATACTTTACTCCCACCAACTCCTTTTGGTTGGGTGTTTCATCCAAGCAACGAGAAGGTAACTACAACAAGGATGGACCCTAACAACATAGTGCCGAATGCGAGAAGCCCAACACAGAAATCATGTTGGTTCCATTTACAGGAAATTCCCACAATGACAGATCCATCAAGACAGTAAGAGATTCAGGGTGTCCTGGTCTGGAAGAGTGGGGCAAGTGACTACTTATTTAGTGGGTAGCGGCTTTCCTTTGGGGTCAAAGAGAATGTTGTATAATTTGACAGGGGTGATAGGTACATAAAATTGGTAATGTATGAATTTCATTGCAATTATACTTTAAAATGATTCCTTTTGGGGCTGGAGAGATGGCTTAGTGGTTACTTAGCTTGCCTGAAAAGCCAAAGGACTCAGGTTCAATTCCCCAGGACCCACGTAAGCCAGATGCACAAGGGGGCGCATGCATCTGGAGTTCATTTGTAGTGGCTGGAGGCCCTGGTGTCCCCATTCTCTTTGTCTGTTTCTCAAATAAATAAATAAAAATAAAAATAAAAAGAAGGCTGGAGAGATGGCTTAGTGGTTAAGGCACTTGCCTGTGAAGACTAAGGACCCAGGTTCGATTTCCCAGGACCCATGTAAGCCAGATGCACAAGGGGGCACAAGCGCCTGGAGTTCATTGGCTAGAGGCCCTGGCATGCCCATTTTCTCTTTCTCTGTCTGCCTCTCTCTCTCTGTCTCTCAAATAAACAATAAAATAAAATATAAAACAATTTTTAAAAAGTGATTCCTTTTGTGTTACGTGCATCTTATCCCAAAATAAAGTTAAGGTCTGGGGAGATGGCTCAGTGCATAAACTGTTTGCCACATAAGCATAAGGGCTTTGAGTTTGGATCTCCAGCACCCACGTAAACTGCCCAGCATGGTGGTACATGGCTATGATCCCAGCCCAGCACTAGAGAGGCAGAGACATGGAATCCCTGGGGCTTACTGGCTAGCCGATCTAGCAGAATCAGACCTGTGAGCTCTAGATCAGCAGGAATCCTGTTTCAAAGAATAAGGTGAAGAGTGACTTCTAGCCTTCACACTCACATGCATGCACACCCTTCACACACATGTGTTCCCATACACTTATAAACATTGTACTCATTACACACATATACATGCCCAAAATAAATTTAAGGGGGGTCGATTTTTGGGATCCCCAGCCTGGAGGTGTGGGGGTGATGGCACCTATAAGATAACATCAGAGAAGAGAGATGAGCAGGGATCTGGAAGTGCCAGGGATCCAGAGCTGGGGAGGTGGAGACAAGAGGATCCCTGGGGCTTGCTGGCTAGCTATGCCAGCCAAGCCAGTGAGCTCTGGGTTTAGTGAGAGACTATGTCTCAAAAAGTAAGGTTGACAGCTGGGAAGATGGCTTAGCAGTTAAGGTGTTTGCCTATGAAACCTAAGGACCCTGGTTCGATTCCCCAGGACCCACATAAGCCAGATGCATGAGGGGATGCATGCATCTGGAGTTCATTTACGGTGGCTACAGGCCCTGGCATGCCCATTCTCTCCTTACCTGCCTCTTTCTCTCTCTTTCAAATAAATAATTAAAATATTTTTAAAAAGCAAGGTGAGCCGAGCGTGGTGGTGCACTCCTTTAATCCCAGCACTCGGGAGGCAGAGGTAGGAGGATTGCCGAGAGTTTGAGGCCACCCTGAGACTACATAGTTAATTCCAGGTCAGCCTGGACCAGAGTGAGACCCTACCTCGAAAAACCAAAAAAAAAAAAAAAAAGCAAGGTGGAGAGTGAGGAAGACACCAGACATTGACTTCTGGCCACTACATGCATGTACCTGCACACACATGAGCTCCCATATTCATGTAAACATGCATGCACATACCAAACACAGATGGTGGGCTACAGGGAGGACCTCAAGATGGGAAGAGTGAAGGAGAATGAGGGGGAAAGATTACTCTAGAGAGGGGTGAATTAGGGAGCCAAGTTAGTGCAGCCTGGCATGTCCCATGGGTTTATCTCAGTGATTAATATTTAAAAAATAAATTTATTCATTTATGAGTGAGAAAGAGGCAGAGAGAGAGAGGAGAGAGAATGGGTGCATCAGGGCCTCCAGCCACTGCAAATGAACTCCTGATGCATGTACCACCTTGTGCATCTGGCTTATGTGGGTCTTGGGGAATTGAACTGAGGTCCTTTAGCTTGGCAGGCAAGTGCCTTAACTGCTAAGCCATTGCTCCAGCCCCAAAGGTTGCTGTTTTGATGAGGCCAAAGGCCAGCAGTCACAGCTGTCCTGATTGTAGCCCCTGGAGGAATGTGGCCCTGAAGGACGCACTGAACATCAAATTCAAACACTTTCACCTGCTTTAAGCCCGTTTTGGGAACCTCACTACTGTTTGCCAATCATGCCTTCCTAAATTCTGTGACCAAGGCACACCTGGCAATTTGTAATCACTGCGTTCAGATTGCTGAGGCCCAAATTAAGCCCAAAGGTTTGGAGCATGTCATGATAGTTTTGATGCCTCCCCCCTACCACCCTGCTGGCCAGCAAGCTCTGGCATCTGTGACTCCATTCTGTCCCAACCAAACTAATTCAGTGCTTAAGAATGCCAGCATCTTCCAAAGACCATCTGCTTAACACTTCTGCTAAAGGAACTCCATTCTCCCACAGCCTTCTAGGATGCAATTCAAGAAATTCTTACACAGAGAACTATTTCTTTGGCGGGCCCAGAAATCGAATGTTTTCCACATGGTACATTATTGATATTAAAACTGATTTGTGGGGCTGGAGAGATGGCTTAGCAGTTAAGGCGCTTGCCTGCAAAGCCAGAGGATCTTGGTTCGATTCCCCAGGACCCATGTAAGACAGATACATAAGGTGGTGCATGCGTCTGGAGGTCATTTGCAGTGGCTGGAGGCCCTGGTGCACCCATTCTCTTCCTCTCTCTGTTGTGTGCGTTCTCTCTCTTTCTCTCTCGCTCTCTTAAATAAATTTTAAAAAAAGTTAAACAAAACTGATTTGTGTATTACTGGCCAACAAAGGAGTACACTGAGTAATATGTCCAGGAATGAGGAGGGATTTGAAAAGTCTAAGGATCCACGTGCATTTATCAGCAAAAACACTGGCCTTAGCCATGAAACCCAGCCAGTGAGATATCTGGGGGTCCCTCAACTGAAAAAGAAAATAAAACCTCCTCAGGTATCTTCAGGCTGAAAGGTACTTTGAAGCAGGTGACATAAAGCAGTCTTTCCCACATGACCCTGCTGTTGCTTCCTTCTTACATACAAACACCACAAGAGCCATGAAGGGAATCTTGCTCTCCCAGTCCTACCTCTGCACATACAGGGGGCTTGTGACTGTATCCAAAGGCACGGTTTGAATATGAAATGTTACCTGCAGGCTTATGTTTTGAATGCGTCATCCCATGGAAGGTTGTGGAAGCATTAGAAGGTGGTCCCTTCCTGGAAGAAGCAAGTCACTGGCGATGGGCTCTTGGGCCCCTTCCTGTTGTTCACAACCTCCTTTCCACCACATAGTGAAGGAGCCCACTGCCAAGATATTCTGCCCAAGCATGTGGGGCCAAGACATTATGGATGGAACACTGTGAATCCAAATCAATCCTTCTTCCTTTAAGTTGCTTATGTGAGTGACAGTGAAGCAAAAATATCTCGTAGAGGGCTGGAGAGATGGCTTAGTGGTTAAGGTGCTTGCCTGCAAAGCCTATGGATCCATGTTCGACTCCCCAATCTCACATAAGGCAGATGCTCAAGGTGATGCATACACAAGGTCACACGTGCACAAGGTAGCACATGTGGCTGGAGTTCAATTACAGTGGCTGGAGGCCCTGGCACGCCAATTCTCTCTCTCTCTGTGTCTCTCTCTGTCATTAAAAAAGGGCCAGTCTGTTGGGCTTGCCTCAAAAAAAATCTAATAGAAAGTATTCAAACTTTCTGGGGATGGCTTAGTGGTTAAGGCGTGTGCCTGCAAAGCCAGAGGATCCCGGTTCGATTCTCCAGGTCCCATGTAAGCCAGATGCACAAGGTGGCACATGCGTCTGGAGTTCGTTTACAGTGGCTAGAGGTCCTGGTGCACCCACTCTCTTCCTCTCTCTCTCCCTCTCTCTGTCTCTAATAAATAAACAAAAAATAAATCAGAAAAAAAAATTGAAAAAAAGAAAGTATTCAAGCTTTCCAAACCTGTTTCCTCCATCCTAATAGCACATCCTCCTCAGGTTGAAGGTGAATATAAGAGACAGAACCCAGAGTAGGCCTGCACATCCTGTCCCCATCTCTTCCCCTTCTGCTGCTCTGTGCTCCCCAGCCGGCGGGTTAGCACTCAGAGTGTGTGGTGATCAGCTCCTCCGGTCTTCGCTGGGGATGGTTTGCTCACTGCCCGTCTGCTGTCTCAAACCCTATAATTTCCTAGTGCCGATTCCTAGTGGATATTTAATCAACATTTTGTTGAATGCACGAGGATCGTACACAATATAATTCCACGAGTAACTTAAGTACAACAGTGACATAAATATTTAACGGCTCGTTGAGGAAGCAGCTGCAAATCTATATTGATTGCTGATGCAAGCTTTATAGAGCGTTCTAAATGTCCATAGATCATCGCAGTGAAGGATGGCTTTCTCAAGGATTTGAAGGTGGGCGTGGCCTCCACTGGCTGTGGGAGTCTTCATATCTTTCCCAGGGGGTCAAGGGGTTTGGGGGGGTGAGCTTATTCAGGTGGACAACTGGAAGAGTGCTCTTCTGACCTTTCTAACATTATTTAAATATCAAGAAAGTGCTATGAAGCTGGGCGTAGGGGTCAAGACCTTTAATTCCAGCGTTTGGGAGGCTGAGGTAAGAGAACTGTTGTGAGTTCAAGGCCAGTTAAGATCAGCTTGGGCTGGAGTGAGACCCTGTATCAAAAAATAAAAAAGTGAGGCTGGAGAGATGGCTCAATGGTTCAAGGCACTTGTTTGCAAAGCCGGTAGCCTGGGCCCAGGTTTGATCCCCCAGTACCCACGTAAAGCCAGATACACAAAGTGGTGCATGTGTCTCAAGTTCATTTGCAGTGGCAGGAGGCCCATACTCATTCTCTCTTTCTCAGTCTCCCTCTCTCTCTTAAATAAATATCTAAACAAACAATAATAATTTAAAAAGTGCTATTTATGCCAGAATTCCAGTGGTACATCCAATGTTTGCCTTACATTTTATCCTTAAAATATTTATATTTATTTATTTATTTGCAAGCAGAGAGGGATAGAGAGACTGACAGAAAGAATGTGCATGGCAGGCCTTCTAGCTGCTGCAAATGAACTCCAGATGCATATACCACTCTATGCGCTTGGCTTTTCCATGGGTCCTGGGGAATCAAACCCAGGCCGTTAGGCTTTGCACACAAGTGCATTAACCACTGAGCCATCTCTTCAGCCCTCCATTTTATCTTTAGACTATAATTGTCACAATTTTTAAAAGTTTTTAAAAAATTTATTTATATAGATTTTTTTTTTCAAGGTAGGGTCTCACTCTAATTCAGGCTGACCTGGAGTTCACTATGTAGTCTCAGGGTGGCTTTGAACTCATGGCGATCCTCCCACCTCTGCCTCCTGAGTGCTGGGATTAAAGCGTGTGCTACCATGCTCAGCTTTTTTCTTCCTTCCTTCCTTCCTTTCTTTCTTTCTTTCTTTCTTTCTTTCTTTCTTTCTTTCTTTCTTTCTTTCTTTCTTTCTTTCTTTTTTGAGGTAGGGTCTCACTCTAGTCCAGGCTGACCTGGAACTCACTATGTAGTCTTAGGGTGGCTTTGAACTCATGGCGATCCTCTTACCTCTGCTTCCCAAGTGCTGGGATTAAAGGTGTACACCACCACACCTGGCAATTTATTTAGGTTTTTTGAGGTAGGGTTTCACTCTAGCCCAGGCTGACTTGGAATTCACTATGTCGTCTCAGGATGGCCTCAAACTCATGGTGATCCTCCTACATCTGCCTCTGGAGTGCTGGGATTAAAGGCGTGCGCCACCACGCTCGGCTCGCAAATGGTTTTGAACCCTGATTTTTTTCTTTTTCTCCTCTTTTTTGATGTGTGTAGTATGTGTGTGTGGTGTGTGGGTGTGTATGAGCACATGTGTGTAGCTGTGTGTACCCCATACACACACGTGCACAGGTCAGGGAAGGATGTTGGGGATTCTCCTTTATTATTCCTGGGCCTTATCTCCCTGCCACCGCGGCTCTCACTGAACCTGGAACTTGCTGTTTTTCAGTTAGACTGGCTGACCAGGGAACTGTAGTGTTATCCTGTCTTTGCCTCCCTTCTTATTGGGATTACAGGCCATGCCTGGAGTTTTACATGGGCGCTGGGAATGAAGGCAGGTCCTTGTGCTTGTTCAGCAATTGCTTTGACCCGCTGAGCCATTTCCCCAACCTCCCATAATTAAAAAAAGTTTTCGTTTATTTATTTGAGAGAGAGAAAAAGAAGAAGAAGAGAGAGAGAGAGAGAGACAGAGAGAGACAGGAGAGAATGGGTACGCCAGGGCCTCCAGCCACTGCAAGTGAACTTCAGACCCATGAGCCACTTTTTGCATCTGGGGGATTGCAGTTGGGTCCTTAGGCTTTGCAGGCAAGTGTCTTAACCACTGAGCAATCTTTCCAGCCCAATTTTTTTTTTTTTTTTTAGGTAGGGTCTCACTCTAGCCCAGGCTCTCCTGGAACACTCTCTGTAATCACAGACTGGCTTTGATTTACAGCAATATTCCTGTCTCTGTCACCCAAGTGCTGGGATTAAAGGTGTTTGCCACCACACCCGGCTCCCACAATTTTTTTTTTTTTTTTTTTTTGAGGTAGGGTCTCGCTCTAGTCCAGGCTGACCTGGAATTCACTATGTTGTCTCAGGGTGGCCTTGAACTCATGGCGATCCTCCTTCCTCTGCCTCCCGAGTGCTGGGATTAAAGGCATGCGCCACCACACCCGGCTCCACAATTTTTTTTAAAGCATGAATCATGTTCATTCCAATTGTGATAGTTCACTTTCACCATTCGGCGCTACTGGCTCAGTCCCCTGGCCTTGCCCTGGAGTAACATCCAATAAACACATAAGGATGAACTCCCAACCTATGTGTCACTGTGAGAAAGAGCAGGGCTCTATATCGGTCTTTTCCTGAATCTGGGAGTGTGTACTCTGTCACAGAACCATATGTTGTACATGTTCAAGAGCATCTGTCCACAGGACAAAATCAGTCCAGGGACGCTGCTGTCTTGTAATGGCTTTAGAACTCCTGATTGCTCGGTCTGTATTGTCTGGTATATTTTACAATCACATGGAGGCAGTTGAAAAGTCAGACTATACCATCTGAAGGAAAGCAGAATGCCTTCATGGTCATGGCTTAGGCAAAGATATGTTAAATAGGACACACACACACTACTAAACACTGCCCACAAAAATCTGCCAAATTCTCTTCATTTCGGGTAAGAACTTCTGCTCATCACTTACTATTAAGAGTACAAAAACAAACCAAAGACCGAAGGAGACATTTGCTACCCATGCATTGGCAAAGGATGTATCTAGAATATATAAAGCCAACAAGGCAGACATGATCTATGAGAAAAGCAGACAAAAGATTTGAGCAAGCTCTTCACAAAAAGGGATTTTCAAGTGGCAAATCTGTTGCTAAAATTTTAAAATGTTTTAAGATCTCTTTATGTGGCATAACATGAACACCTCATCATCCTTTTTCCTCTTATCCTGTATACTCTAATGCTCCAGGTTACAGGAATGGGGTGACCTGAAAACACTGTGTGTGTCAGAACATCAACAGCTTTATCTAATGGTACTTTATCATGCAAGGGTCTTGAGCAGAAAGGAATCAAGTATGTACCGCACACGTGACTTCCTAGAGGAGTTTGTTTCTCTTAAATTCAAGCATTGCCACTGTGGAAACCAATGGATTCTAATTTTATCTGCTCTTAAGTTCCTGTGAGTGATGGTAATGTTTCAGATGACCATGGCAATTGCCCAGTAATAAACAACAAGCCAGTGTTTCTCATCTTGAAGATGACAGCCACACAGTGATCTCCGGGGACCCAGCCTCAGCTAGATCTTGTACCAAACCTAGCCTGGCAAATCCTGCTGGCACTTTCTTCAAATAGTAGTTCTTCCTTATTCTCCTTGTGATGGTTCATGCTGGTTGTCAACTTGACAGGGCCTAGAATCATCTGGGAGGGGTTAGGTAGATTAGGTTCACTTCTGTGCACATCTGTGAAGGATTATCTTGATTAGGTTAATTAAGGTAGGAAGATCCACCTTAAGTGTGGGTGGCACCATCCCATGGGATGGCGTCCTGGACTGTGTAAAAGGAGAGCGCTGGCTGAGCAGCAGCAGTCATCACTCTGTGTCCTCACTGTGGACTGAATGTGAGCAGCTGCCTCAAGCTCCTGCCGCCATGCCTTCCCTGATGTGATGGACTATGACCTGGAACTGTGAGCTGAGCTAAACCCTTCCTCCATTAAACTAATTTTCTTTGTCAGGTATTTTTTTTCTCAGCAACTCCCCTTCTTCCAATGGAAAAGAATTCAAGAAAAAAATTTTAAAAACAAACAAACAAAACAAAACAACTGGGGTGGAACCAAGCTCTCAACATTCCAGAAAATTATTTTAGGCAAGATTTTATGCAGAGGCAAAAGATCAGAATATTCAAGCCAGGTGTGGTGGCACACTCCTTTAATCCCAGCACTCGGGAGGCAGAGGTAGGAGTTCGAGGCCACCCTGAGATTACATAATGAATTCCAGGTCATCCTGGGCCAGAGTGAGACGATACCTTGAAACCCCCCCCCCCACACACAAAAAAGAATATTCAAACAACACAGGAAAATGAAATGGAGGACTGAGACAATTTCACTTCAAAGCTTATGGTAGGGACTGGGTTTGCTTCTCCAGTACCTATGTAAGGCCAGATACACAAAGTGAATATGCATCTGGAGTTCATTTACAGTGGCTGGATGTCCTGGTGTGCCCATTCTCCTTCTCTGGCTCTCTTTCTCTCTCTGCTTACAAATAAGTAAATAAAAAGATTCCAGGGCTGGAGAGATGGCCTAGCCGTTAAAGCGCTTGCCTGCGAAGCCTAAGAACACTCATTCAAATCTCCAGGTCCCACATTTAGCCAGACTCAAAAGTGACACAAGTGTGCAAAGTTGCACATGCACACAAGGGGGCGCATGGGTCTGGAGTTCGTTCACAGTGGCTGAGAAGCCCTGGTGCACCCATTCTGTCTGCCTCTTCTTCTCTCTCTCTCTTAAATTAAAAAAAATAAAAAGGGCTGTAGAAGTGCCTTAACTGTTAAGGCATCTCTCTGCAACACCTAAGAACGCCTGTTCAAATCTCCAGGTCCCACGTTTAGCCAGATGCAAAAGTGATGCAAGCATGCAATGTCACAAGTGCGACTGGAGTTTGCCATTCTCTCTCTCTGCTTCTTCCTCTCTGTCTCTCTCTCTCTCTCAAAAAAAAAAAAAAAAAAAAAAAAAAAAAGCTGGGAGTGGTGGCGCACGCCTTTAATACCAGCACTCAGGAGGCAGAGTTAGGAGGATCCAAGTTTGAGGCCACTCTGAGAATACATAGTAAATTCCAGGTCAGCCTGAGCTAGAGTGAGACCCTACCTTGAAACTGCCCCCAAATATATATATATTCCAAAAAACTTAAAGTAACTGAGACAATGTGGTGTTGGCAAAAGAAGAGACAATGAGATCAAAGGAGCAGAAGAGACATGTTTGTAACAGAAGCATGCGAATATTGCCCAGTGATCATTGGCATCTGGGCAAAGGCAAGACAATGGCAGAACGAGGATCTTTCCAACAAATGGTTGGGGGACAACGGAAAGATAGATAGATAGATGATAGATACCTAGAGAGATAATCTTTATAGTGTGACGAACAGAATCAGTTCATTAACTGTCAGGGGAGGAAATGTCAGATGAGAAGCCGAAAGAGCAGGCCTACCGTGAGGAGTGAGGCCCTGCCTTCTGAAATCCTTCCGTAAGAATGTCTGCCTGTACAGGGAAGGTCAGCCCAGCTTGGAAGGTTCCTGGCATGCAGGATTTCTGCAGGTTTTCTGCCTCTGCTGTCCTTGCTTTATGGTACTCAGGGGTGATGCAAAACAATCACAATGTGTCAAGGCTTATTACAGGCAACCAGTGGCTTCTGCTGCAAGCAAAGAGGAGTGCAAAATAAATACTCATTGGCTTTGTCCAGGCTTATCTAAATAGGCTTGTTAATGGTTGCTTTCAAAAAAAACACAATTCACTTCTCTGAGTAAAGGAAAATCAATAATAATATTAGGTTTATGTGAAGGTCAGCGAGCCCTGCACTGGCGTCTCTGATCCTCAGGGTTTCAAGAAAGCCACGAAGGGGCGTCTCTTCTGACAATCCTGCATGGGAAATGTTGTAGCTGAGATTCTTGGGCTTAATAAAAGATTTATAGGGGAGATTCTGCAAGTAATATCTTGTCAAAATAACTTCTGTGCTAATCTCAAGTGACAAGTGATGGCTCAAGCTTGTTCTGGCTGTTCTTGGGGTATCTTCTATCTTTCATTAGCTCTGCCCTCCAAACTTGAAATACAAGGGGCCTGCCATTGTTTGGGTCCATTATCTGTGATATGAGTGTCTCTCTTTGCTGTGTTTGTATCTGTGTTTTCTTTTCCTGAATGACAAATGAGGTAAATGTCACCGTCTGATGGTAATGGGTGGCATTTAAATGCACCCGGAATGTCGCATTGCTTAAAAGTCAAGACCCTTGTAAACAATATTAAGTGCTATGCTAGGCTGTTAGAGAGTGAGCAGCGAAGACTCAAGCTCAGATGGAGAGGGCTGGAAGCCCTGCCGGAGGAAGGCTCTGTAGAGATGGAGGCACCAGGATCTTATGCTATATATTATATTGAATCAGATGGGCCTATAAACTTATGTTTTGAAATCTAGGTGGAGCCTTTTGCTAGAGAAGGTGTGTCAGGGCTGACCTTGATGGCTTATTACCCTGAAGACTTCAAGCTCACTCTGCTGATGGATGGCAGAGGTATCTTCATCTTTCATTAGCTCTGCCCTCCAAAGACCTGCCATTGTTTGGGTCCAAAATGAAAACTTCCTACCATCAGCTGCCGGTCAGGTGTTTTTTCCTGTGACAATGAGGGAACAGAAGGCCTTGATGGAGGCACCAGGATTCTAAAAAGTTGGAAACTTATTAAAACGTGGGAGAGTGAGCATCAGACCAGTCTGAAAAAGAAAACCTCATTAGAATGCTAGGGAAGGCTCTCAAGACATGTCCTTTAATCCCCAGCACTTTAATCGGGAGGCAGAGGTAGGAGGATCGCTGTGAGTTTGAGGCCATCCTGAGACTACATAGTGAATTTCAGGTCAGCCTGGACCAGAGTGAGACCCTACCTCAACCCCCCCCCCCAAAAAAAACACAAACAAACAAAATGTACAATGCAAATGTCTGTCCATATGGAGTCTGGCAGTGTGGCCAAAGTCACCTCACAATCGGGTCTTAAGGGAACATGATCCCAAATGTTTTCTGTTAGGTAGTGAATTGAGTTCAAGAATGAAAAGTCCAGCCCAAGGCTGAAAGTTAAAGCCCTAACCCTGTATTGTGACGGTGCTTGAAGGTAGGGCCTTTCAGGTTCAGGTTATTAGTGACATAGGGCTGAGGTAGGACCCTTCCAGGTCCCACGCTTAGCCAGATGCAAAGTGACGCAAGGGCGCAATGCCGCACTTGACCACAAGGGGGGCACACATCTGGATTTCGCTCACAGCAGCTGAGAGACTGCTGGCGCGCCCCATCTCTATCTGTCTCCCCTCTCCCCTCTGTCTGTCTCTCTCCAAAATTAAAAAAATTAAAAAAAAAAAGAAGGGGAAAAGGTTGGGTATAGGTCAGTAGTATAGTATCTGCCTAGCTTGCACAAAGTCTTGGTTTGAATCCAGCACCGGCACCAGAAGAAAGAACATTAAAAAAAGAAAAAGAAAAAGAGGTAGAGACAATAGGAGTATGCCAGGAAGAAAAGGCTAGGCAGGGAGGGATACAGGGATGATGAGTGAGGCCTCAAGAGAAATCAAAGCTGCTGGGAGCTGATCTTGGACTGCTAATTCCCAGAACTGCAAGGAAATGAATGTTGACTGCCCAAATCTCCCAGCTGAACAGTTTGTTACTTCAGCTGGGGCCACTGTTACATCTCCACCATTGGACTGGCACCTGGCCAAAACAGCCTCCCTTGCTATTTTTTTATGAGCCTGATTATTTTGGCAGCTGTGAGAGAGGAAGGCTTTTCAGGAAGAAAGAGCACTCTGAGAGCCCTGGTGTGTTTCTTCTTGTTTAGCATGCAGAAGAATGAGCCAGAGCCATCATTTTTTTTTAAAGTAATAGTTTCTCAAGATGCATGCCAGACAGAAAAGCTGGCTGATCTCAGAGAATTCTAATTAAGATGGCCCACTGGAAATTGGGCACACAGGTTTCTCAGGGGTCTATTGACTATGATCAATTACAACTATGGTGTGAGCATGGAGGGATACTCAACAATCCCCAGTTTTTTTTTTCCTGAAAATCACTCGAATTTGCCCCTTTCCTCATCTTCCCTATCGGCAACCTAGCCCACCATTTAGCTCCTATGCATCTCACAACTCTTCAGAGCCTGGAAGTCCCAGATCAACATCCCCAGTGACTTAAACATTTCAGTCGCGTTTTTATGGTCACAAAATAATGGGCCTCTTGCCAGCTGACCCTTGTCCCCAGGGCTGCTCCTTGATGGAGTCACCTTACCTATCATAGGGCCCTTTCTTCCTTCATGCTCCTGCCTCCTCTCCCATGTAGTTATGTCACGAATTGCTAGTTTTTTTTTCAATAAATAACTGTACTTTTAAAAAAAAAACTTTTATTTTTATTTTTAATTATTTTTTGGAGAGAGAGACAGAGAGAGACAGAGAGAGACAGAGAGAGAGAAAGAGAGAGAGAGAGGAAGACAGATAGGGATGGGTGCGCCAGCAGTGTCTCAGCTGTTCCACGAACATCAGATGTGTGCGCCCTTGTGGAATTGGCATTGCACCTTAGGCATCTCTTTGCATCTGGCTAAATAAACGGGACCTGGATTGAACTGCTGGAGATTGGAACCAGTGTTCTTAGGCTTAGGAGGCAGGCGCCTTAACCCCTAAGCCATCTCTCCAGCCCAAATTGCTAGTTTTATTATCGCAAAAAGAAATTTGTGCCTTTAAAAATATACTTAATGACCTAGAGTTTGGCAGTTTCTTAAAAAGCTGGATGTACTTTTACCCTGTGACCCAATGATATTACTCCCAGATAGTGATGTCACAGGTAAACAAAATAAGACAAAAACCATCTCCACACAAAGACCTGTGTGAGAATGGTCACTGTGACATTGTTCACGATAGCCAAAGAGTGAGTTTTCATCACAGAAGAATGGTAAATATTTGAGGAGACAGATATGTCTAATCTGACTTAAATGCCAGGCAGAATGGTATCAGGGCATGTAATGCCCTCAGTATGCAGACATTTCCATCTGAATTAAAGGTCCTCTCTCCAAAAGGCTGAAGGAAGAAAAGGAGAGAGAGAAAGAGAAAGAGAATGGATGCAAATAAACACTAGATGCATGTACCACCTTGTGCATCTGGCTTTAGAGGTTCTGGAGAATCAAACCTGTGTCCTTTGGCCTTTGTAGGCAAGTGCTTAACTGTAATGAACCTCCACAGTGAAAGTTTAACAAATCTTTAAAGAGAGAGAGAAGCAGATAGAAAGAGAGAGAAGGATAGAAAGAGACTTTGCATGCTAGGCCTCCAGCCACTGCAAAGGAACAATCCCATGCTCCATCTTGGCATCTGGCTTATGTGGATCCTGGGGAATTGAACCTGGGTCCAGGCCAGCTTTGTCTGACAGGAATTAATCTTTTCAACCCAAATAAATAAATATAATTTAAAAAGATTATTACTCACAAAATAAAGAGAGTTTGACAACCATGGAAAAAATAGAAACAATCTAATAGGTATAAAAATGAAGAATAGAGGTGGGCTGGAGAGATGACTTAGTGGTTAAGGCACTTGCCCGGCACAGCCAAAGGACTCCAGGTTTGATTCCAGGACTCACATGTCAGATGCATAAGGTGGCCTATGTGTCTGGAGTTTGTTTTTACAGCACCTGAAGGCCCTGGTGTGCCCATTCTCTCTATCCGCCTGCCTCAAATAAATAAAAAATGAAAATATTTTAAAAATAAAGAATAGAAAATAAAGGTAGTGTATCCATACAAAAAATAGTATTCACTCAATGAGAAACAATGAAGTGTGGACACAAGTTTCAACATGGAGAACTTGAAGACCCTATACTCAGAAATAAGCTGCTCATTAAAAGACCATATACTGGGGACTGGAGAGATGGCTTAGCAGTTAAGGCACTTGTCTGTAGCTTCAAGGATCCAGGTTTGATTCCCTTGCAAAACTCCTAAAGTTAGATGCACAAGGTGGCGTATGCATCTGAGTTGTGTGCACATGCTAGATAGAGGCCTTGGCATGCTCATTCTCTATCTGCAAGTTTCTCTTCAAATAAATAAAATAAATTATTTAAAAACCACATGCTGTCATTCCATCTATGTGAAATGGTCAAGAAAGGTAAATCTGCTGCAGGACAAACACTATGGTTGCCTGAGCTGGAGTAACAGGAAGTAACTGCCAATGGATATAGAGAAATGTCAGAACTGGTTTGTTGTGAGGGTTTGTACAGCTGTGTAAGATTTATTTTTATTGACAATTAATTTTTTTTTGGTTTTTCAAGGTAGGTCTCACTCTAGCTCAGGCTGACCTGGAAATCTCCTGAGTCTCAGGGTGGCCTCGAACTCACCTGCGGATCCTCCTACCTCTGCCTCCCGAGTGCTGAGATTAAAGCATGCAAACACCACACCTGGCTAAAATTTTTTTTAATTATGTAGAAACTTTGTATGGACAAATCCTAAGGTTGGTACCATTTCCTCCCCTGTGTCCATTCCACCAAGGGCCTCCTTAGTGGGGTTACTTGGTATTCACCATGTGGTTATGGCTTATGAAAACTGTGAGTGCAGTTTTCTGACAATTTTATAGTTAATATTAACATAATATATTTTGATCATGATCCCACCTTTGTTACCTCTTTTTCTGGCCCCCTTCTCCATCCCTCTTCTGAACCCTTCTTCCACTAGTCCTCCTCTACTTTGATGTCTTTTTGGGAAACATATATGTATATTTTATTTATTTGAGAGAGAGAGAGAGGAGTGGGTACTCAGGGCCTCTAGTCACTGCAGAACAACTCCAGAAGCATGTGCCCCCTCATGCATCTGGCTTACATGGGTCCTGGAGAATCGAACGGAGATTCTTTTGGCTTTGTGTGCAAATGCCTTAACTGCTGTTTACTTCTCCAGCCCCTTGATGTCTTTTTTCATTTTTGTTTTTGGCCTTCCTTGGTCATCCATGATGGAGTGCAGGTAACAATGCTCGATGTAAGGTCACAGATGCAGTCATCCTTTGTGTCTGAAGGCATCATTCCACAGCACACCCTCTGGCTCTTCCATGGTTTTCCTACTATCGCCTCCAGTGTCCCTGAGCTGTGCATGGGAGGGGATGACACAGCTGTCTCATTTAGCCCTAAGCACTCAAACAGCCACTTATTCTTAGCACTTTGATGAAATTTCAACCTCCCCAGTAGTTACTACCAACTACAAAAGGGAACTTGACCAAAAGCTGAGAGTGGCACTAGTTAACATAGCCCCTGGACATTTAAAGGCAGCTGAGGGGCACTGGTCAGTATATTGAGTGGTACTCTTTCATTGAACTTTGTCTGATGTTCTTTCACAATTAGAGTAGGGTCATGGATTTTTGTCAAGCATACCCACTATTATGTTAAATGAGAGTGGTTTAAATTCTTATGGTAAATACAAAAGTTGTCATACTGGTGTTAAAACCAAACCCTGGGCTGGAGAAATGGCTTAGTGGTTAAGCGCTTGCTTGTGAAGCCTAAGGACTCTGTTCGAGGCTTGATTCCCCAGTACGATGTAAGCCAGATGCACAAGGTGGTACATGCATCTGGAGTTTCTGTTTGTTGCGGCTTGGAGGCCTGGTGCACCCATTCTCAACTCTCTGTCTCTCTGTTCTCAGTAAATCAAATAAATAAAAATGAACAAAAATTAAAAAAAACCCAAACCCAGTTAATACATGTATAATTTTTCAATGGTCATAGGAAGCCAGTTGAAAAACAATGAGTTATGAAATGATATGAAACAACAAAATGTGATTGTGAAGGAAAGCCAGAGTATTAGATGAAGAGAGAATCAAACCTGTGTCCTTTGGCTTTGTAGGCAAGTGCCTTAACTGCTAAGCCATTTCTCCAGCCCAAATGTAAGTTTTAAAAATCTTTTAAAGAGAGAGAGAAGCAGATAGAAAGAGAGAGAAGCAGATAGAAAGAGACAATGGGCATGCCAGGGCCTCCAGCCACTGCAAAGGAACAACTCCAGATGCATGCTCCATCTTGTGCATCTGGCTTATGTGGATCCTGGGGAATTGAACCTGGGTCCTTTGGCTTTGCAAGCAAGTGCCTTAATAGCTAAATAATCTTTTCAACCCAAATAAATAAATATAATTTAAAAAAGATTATTACCTCACAAAATAAAGAGAAGTTTGACAACCATGGAAAAAATAGAAACAATTCCAATAGGTATAAAAATGAAGAATAGAGGGCTGGAGAGATGACTTAGTGGTTAAGGCACTTGCCCGCACAGCCAAAGGACCCAGGTTTGATTTCCAGGACTCACATAAGCCAGATGCATAAGGTGGCCTATGTGTCTGGAGTTTGTTTACAGCACCTGAAGGCCCTGGTGTGCCCATTCTCTCTCTCTATCTGCCTAGTTCTCTCTCAAATAAATAAAAAATGAAAATATTTAAAATAAAGAATAGAAAATAAAGGTAGTGTATCCATACAAAAATAGTATTCACTAATGAGAAACAATGAAGTGTGGACACAAGTTTCAACATGGAGAACTTTGAAGACCTCATACTCAGAAATAAGCTGCTCACAAAAGACCATATACTGGGGACTGGAGAGATGGCTTAGCAGTTAAGGCACTTGTCTGTGAAGCCTAAGGATCCAGGTTTGATTCCCCAGTACCCACGTAAAGCTAGATGCACAAGGTGGCGCATGCATCTGGAGTTGTGTGCAATGGCTAGATAGAGGCCTTGGCATGCTCATTCTCTATCTGCCTCTCTCTCTTTCAAATAAATAAAAATAAATTATTTAAAAAAACCACATGCTGTCATTCCATCTATGTGAAATGGTCAAGAAAGGTAAATCTACAGAGACAAACACTATGGTTGCCTGAGCTGGAGTGGGAACAGGAAGTAACTGCCAATGGATATAGAGAAATGTTCTAGAACTGGTTTGTTGTGAGGGTTGTACAGCTGTGTAAGATTTATTTTTTATTGACAATTAATTTTTTTTTTTTTTTTTTTTTTCAAGGTAGGGTCTCACTCTAGCTCAGGCTGACCTGGAATTCTCTCTGTAGTCTCAGGGTGGCCTTGAACTCACCGTGATCCTCCTACCTCTGCCTCCTGAGTGCTGAGATTAAAGGCGTGCGCCACCACACCTGGCTAAAATTTTTTTTTAAAATTATGTAGAAACTTTGTATGGACAAATCCTATGTTGGTACCATTCCCCTCCTCCCTGTGTCCATTCCACCAAGGGCCCTCCTTAGTGGGGTTACTGGTATTCACCATGTGGTTATGGCTTATGAACTGTGAGCATGGCAGTTTTCTTGACAATTTTTATACACATACATAATATATTTTGATCATGATCCCCACCTGTTACCTTTTCTGGCCCCCTTTCTCCATCCTCTTTCCTCTGAACCCCTTCTTTCCAATTAGTCCCTCCTCTACTTTGATGTCTTTAAAACATATATGTATATTTTATTTATTTGAGAGAGAGAGAGAGAGAGAGTGGGTACGCACCAGGGCCTCTAGTCACTGCAAACAAACTCCAGAAGCATGTGCCCCCTCATGCATCTGGCTTACATGGGTCCTGGAGAATCGAACGGAGATTCTTTGGCTTTGTAGGCAAATGCCTTAACTGCTAAGCCATTTCTCCAGCCCCTTGATGTCTTTTTTCATTTTTGTTTTTGGCCTTCCTTGGTCATCCATGATGGAGTGTGCAGGTAACAATGCTCGATGTAAGGTCACAGATGCAGTCATCCCTTTGTGTCTGGAAGGCATCATTCCACAGCACACCCTCTGGCTCTTACGTTCTTCCTACCTATTGTCTCCAGTGTTCCCTGAGCTGTGCATGGGAGGGGACGACACAGCTGTCTCATTTAGCCCTAAGCACTCAACAGCCACTTATTCTTAGCACTTTGATGAAATTTCAACCTCCCCAGTAGTTACTACCAACTACAAAAGGAAACTTCTCGACCAAAGCTGAGAGTGGCACTAGTTAACATAGCCCCTGGACATTTAAAGGCAGCTTTGAGGGGCACTGGTCAGTATATTGGAGGGTACTCTTTCATTGGAACTTGTCTGATGTTCTTTTCACAATTAGATTAGGGTCATGGATTTTTGTCAAGCATACCCACTATTATGTTAAATGTGAGTGGTTTAAAATTCTATAGTAAATACAAAAGTTGTCATACTGGGTGTTAAAAACCAAACCCCGGGGCTGGAGAAATGGCTTAGCGGTTAAGCGCTTGCTTGTGAAGCCTAAGGACTCTGGTTCGAGGCTTGATTCCCCAGTACCCATGTAAGCCAGATGCACAAGGTGGCACATGCATCTGGAGTTTGTTTACAGTGGCTGGAGGCCTGGTGCACCCATTCTCAATCTCTCTCTCTGTCTCTCTCTGTCTGTCAGTGGCTCTCAAATAAATAAAAATGAACAAAAATTAAAAAAAAAAAACCCAAACCCAGTTAAATACAATGTATACCTTTTCAATGGTCATAGGAAATAGTTGAAAATAATGAGTTGGTGAAATGATATGAAACAAATGTGACCAGAAGGAAAGCCAGAGTATTAGATGAAGAAAATTACAAGGAAAATAGAAGAGTTTGCTGGTGAGATAGCTCAGCAGGTAAGAGCGCTTGCTGCACAAGCCTGAGGGCTGAAATTCGATCCTCAGCTGCTGTGTAAAGAGCCAAGCCTGGCTGCTCGCTGCGTCTGTAACCCAAGCACTGAGGAGGGGGGACAGGAGGATCCCCTGGGGCTCCCTGGTCAGCCAGTTTACCTGGAAAACAGGGTACCCCAGATTCAGTGAGATTCTGCCTCAGAGATATAAGGCAGAAGAGTGACAGTGGAGGACACCTGATGTCTTCCTCTGGGCTCTGCACGGGTGTGCATGGGTGCATACATCTGCGACACACATGCACAACACACACTATATACACGCACATGCACCAACAATTAAAATTGCACAGAGAAGGCACACACAATTTATAACTAACTGTATAACCATAAAATGTATGTGTACCAAAGAGCTTAGTAGTGTATCTAAACAGAAGTGATTTTTTTAACTTGTTATTTCTATTTTATTTATTTATTTATTTATTTATTTATTTATTTATTTATTTATTTAGAGAGAATGAATGGGCACACCAGCGCCTCCAGCTGCTGCAAATAAACTCCAGATGCATGTGCCACCCTGTGCATCGGGCTTGTGTGGGTCCTGGGAGTCGAACCTGGGTCTTTTGGCCTTGCAGGCAAGTGACCTAACTGCTAAGCCATCGCTCTCTCCAGAGCCAGAAATAGTAAAATACATCATAGCAGGAAATGTGAATGTATTTTATTTTGATGTTATCATCTTTTCCTCCTATTATGAAGATCTTGTGTCTGGAAAATTGCATTGTAGTTGTCCTTCCTTTGGCTCTGGGTTCTGAGCCTTGGAAGGTGTGTAGAGATGTTTCAGTGCTGAACACTCCTCTGTCACTTCTTCTCAGCACTATGGTGCCTTTTGAATGATCCCAGAATAAAAAATATATATTTTACATATTTTGAAAGGACAGAGAAAGAGAGAGAGAGACTGAGAGAGAATGAATACATCAGAACCTTCAGCCACTGCAAATAAATTCCAGATGCATGTGTTACTTTGTGCATCTGGCTTTATGTGGATACTGGGGAATCGATCCTGGGTTGTTAGGCTTTGCAGGCAAGTGCCTTAAGCACTGAGCAATTTCTTCAACCCAAATGAATTTTCAATTAAATAAAATGAAAAAAAAATTCAAAGGGGGCTGGAGAAATGGCTCAGCAGTTAAGGTGCTTGCCTCCAAACCCTAATGACTTGAATTTGATTCCCGAGTATCCATGTAGAACCAGATGCACAAAGTGGCACATGTATCTGGAGTTTTTTTTGCAGTGGCTAGAAGTCCTGGTATGTCCATTCTCGGTTTCTCTTCTCTCTGTCTCTACTTGCAAATAAAATAAAATAAAATAGAATATACTTTTTTTTTTTTTCTGAGGTAGGGTCTCACTCTGGCCCAGGCTGACCTGGAATTAACTATGTAGTCTCAGGGTGGCCTTGAACTCATGGCGATCCTCCTACCTCTGCCTCCCAAGTGCTGGGATTAAAGGCGTGCACCACCACACCCGGCTCAAGGGGTCTACTCTTAATTAACTGTTGAAACAAAGCAAAATCAAAGAAAAATCACATAATAATCACAATGCAACAAAAAAGTGAACATTCCATATCTAAATTGACCTGGATATTGAATGGTAATTGCTGGAGGTTGGGAAGGGGAGGAGACCTAGGGGAGGGTAGATAATGAGAGACTGGAAAAGGGATCAAAACACAGTTAGATAGAGAAAATGAATTTTGGTGTTCCACAGCACAGGAGGCTGACTGTGGACACACTAAACTACTTGAAATGTTTCATAAAGATTTGAGAGAGGTCTTGAAAATCAAAGGCTCTGCCCAGGAGGAAATGACAGGGGAGAGAAATGCTAATTCCCCTGGTCTGACCAGTGCACATGGTGTGCGTGTATACTAGTTCCCTTGTCATCACTGTGACCAAATATCTGACCAGAAGTGGCTTTGAGAAGAAGGGTCTATTTTGGCTTCAGGTTTGAGATTCAGTCCATTCTATCAGGGAAGACATGGTGGCAGGTGCTTGAAGCAGCTGGTCAAATTGTATCCACAGTCAGGAAGCAGAGAATGACCAATACTCAAGCTCAGCCGGCTCACTCCTGTTTCATTCACTGTAGAAACCCAGCCTGTGGAATGGCATTACCCACATTTAAGTTGGTCCTCCCACTTAAAAAAGCCTAATTAAAAAAAAAAATCCCTCACAGACACGGCCAGAGATTTGTTTCCATGGTGACTGTAAACCCCATCAAATTGACAAGATGAACCATCAGGGTATGTGCTGAAGTAACCCACAGAATATTATTTAAATGTTCAGTTAGACATGTCAGTAAAAGAAACACCTATGGCTCACAGAGAGTTCTATTCAAAGAATGGTTTAGAGCCTTAAACACTCTCTATATTAAGTCAAAAAAATAAATGTATTAACTATTAATCTTCATAAAGTAAAAAACAACAAAATATACCCCAAATTAAAAAGTTAACAATGATAAAAAAGTAAAATTAATGGGATTGCAAGCAAAAATCCTTACTAAGAATGGATGCAAACTGTTCACTATCAATAACAGTGAATTGGACAAGTTTCATACAACTGTAATTCATGATCCAGTGGAGCAGCATGGAAGAGTAGGGAGGAGAGTGGAGCTTCAGAAAATGGAATTTAAATATTATAGTAAACACTAAATGCAGTAGCTTCAAATGCACCGGAAGGAGAATGGGCCCAGCTGGGAGACAAGGCTTAGAGCTCACAGTGAGGCGTGCCCCGGGGAGAATTACCAAGGTGTTCACAGCCTCTTACAGGGAAGACTCATGGTCACAGGCAGAGCTGGCTGCATTCCTGAGCACGCTTTGCAGATGGGAACAACTTCGGGTGGAGAATTTAGCATCACAGTGAGTAAAGCTCACTCTAGGTGACCTAAAGAGAACCATAGGGTGACTTGGTGAGTTTGGCTGGTTCCTTATCTGAACCAAACAACCCCAAAACAGTGTGGAGGGAGATCACCAGTCACTTAAAGGGGCAGGAACACCCCTTAAGCCTATGTGGTGGATCCTAAAAGTACCTGCCCGTCTGTGAACACACACAAGGAAAGAGATCTCCTAAAATACCAACACCAAACTACCGACATGTACCAGACTGGTCAAAGAAATGAGGATTTGAAAGGAAATCACTACAGAGATTGGAAGATTGTTTAAAGATTCATTATTGAAAAAATAAAGTCAGTCAGTTTTCTTTAGCTGTAGAAGGAGCAATAATTTCAATGTTATTTAATCCAAGTTCTGGAATAAGACAAATAACTTTGTTGCCTAAATCTTATGTAGAAAACAATGATAATTAAAAATGGATATGCCAATTTTGCATTAGGAAAAATACAGTTGCAAAAATGTTAGCAAACAGAATGCCCAGTTATAATAACACATCTTTATGCTCATGTAAAGGGCACTCAATTGCATCACAACGTAAAAGAGCAAAACCACATAATCATATCAGTAGATATTTAAAAATTCACTTGGTAAAAGCCAGAACTTTTTATTTTTGTTTATTTATTTGCAAGCAGAGAGAGAGAGAGAGTAGAGAAGAGAGACAAAGAGAGAATGGGTGTATCAGGGCCTCTAGCCACTGCAAATGATCTCCAGATATATGTGCCACCTTGTGTATCTGGCTTTATGTGGGTACTGGGGACTTGAACCTGGGTCCTCAGGTTTTGCATGAAAGTGCCTTAACTGCTAAGTCATCTTCCTAGCCACAAACTATAGTAATTTTAACTAAAGAGTTTTCTTTTCTAAGTATATTATGTCATCAAAATACTGCATGTGGTGGCACATGCCTTTAATCCCAGCACTGGGAAGCAGAGGTAGGAGGATCACTGTGAGTCTGAGGCCACCCTGAGACTACATAGTGAATTTCAGGTCAGCCTGAGCTAGAGTGAGACCTTACCTTGAAAAACAACAACAAAAATCAAATAAATCGATAGAAAAAACTTTAAAAGTACTGTAGTTAAAGAAATTTTAGGAAGGCAAATGATTTAAGATAAATAGACAAAAATAGTTTTTCTGGATACTAGTAGTAAGTACCTAGAATAAAATGGGAAGAATTGATAATTGATAATAATGGCAAAACCCATGAAAACCTTAAATATAAATTTATTTATTTTATTTAATTTTTTTTTTTTTTGAGATAGGGTCTCACTCTAGCCCAGGCTGACCTGGAACTCATATGTACTCTCAGGGTGGCCTTGAGCTCATGGCAATCTTCCTACATCTGCCTCCTAAGTGCTGGGATTAAAGGTGTGCACCACCACGCCTAGCTTATTTAAATGTTTTTATTCCAATACTATAGCTACATATAGCAATTGACCTTTAAAAAACTTTTAAAAATGTTTTGTTTTTATTTATTCATTTATGAGAGAAAGAGAGAGAGAGAGAGAAAAAAGAGAGAGAGAGAGAGAGAGAGAGAGAGGGAGAGAGAATGGGCACATCAGGGCCTCCAGCCACTGCAAATGAACTCCAGATGCATGTGCCACTTTGTGCCTTTGTCTTACATGGCTACTGGGGAATTGAACCTGAGTCCTTAGGCTTCACAGGTAAGTGCCTTAACCACTAAGCCATCGCTCCAGCCCCCAATTTTTTTTTCTTTGGTTTTTCAAGGTAGGGTCTCACTCTAGCCCAGGCTGACCTGGAATTCGCTATGTAATTTCAGAATGGCCTCAAACTCATGGTGATCTTCCTACCTCTGCCTCCTGAGTGCTGGGATTAAAGACGTGTGCCACCATGCCCAGCTTTTAAACCTTTTTATTGACAACTTCCATACATATATAAAATATATCCTGATCATACTCCCCTCCCACCACCCTTCTTTGTCTCCCCTATCTCCTATTCACTGAACCCTTCTTCTTGCCAACTAGTTTCTAACCCTCATATTATGCAGGTCTTGTGTAGGTAGTGTCAGCCACTGTGAGGTCATGAATGCTGTTTTGTCTGGAAGACTGTATTGCAAAGCACATCTTCCTATCCTTTGGCTCTTAAATTTTTTTGCCACTCTTTCACAATGGTCCCTGAGCCATGAGGGGTGTAATAGAGATGTCTTACTTAGTGTTGAACAGTTTACTCACTTCTTCTCAGCACCATGGTTAGTTTGGAGTCACCCCAGTGGTCACCACCATCTGAAAAGAAATGTTTGAGGGGCTGGAGATACGGCTCAGTGGTTAAGCACTTGCCTGTGAAGCCTAAGGACCCCGATTTGAGGCTCGATTCCCTAGGACCCACGTAAGCCAGATGCAAAAAGTGGTACATGCATCTGGAGTTCGTTTGCAGTGGCTGGAAGCCCTGACGTGCCCATTCTTTCTCTCTGTCTCTCTATCTGCCTCAAATAAATAAATAAATAAAAATTAAAAAAAAGAAATGTTTGAGATGAGAAACTAATCCCAATAAATTTTATAAAATACTCCGCCTAGAAGAACTATAAAATATTAAAGGACATTAAAGGTCTGAGCAAAAGGAAAAAATGATAGTATTTTTTGGATGCAAATAATTTATCTATATATCAATGCTATATAAATTACTAAGTTAATGGAAAACTAAGCATTTTTATTTATTATATAAAATAATCCTGAAGTTTCTATCGAGGAATAAATTCTAGAGCATAGTCAAGGCCATATGAGAGAGAAACTTAAAGGGGAAAACTTATCTCTCTTGTCTGAGACAAGAAAGTCAAGGAGTGATGATGAAATTAATAAGTCCCATAAAGTCCTAGTATAATTTGTATATGACTAGGCAATTAGATCAGTAGAACACAACAGTGGGGCTGAAATTAGATCCAGGGGAGAGCTTTATAAATAACCAAAGGGATGGTTTACATTGGTGGGAAAAGAGAGAACTTAAATTTTGCTGACATAATTCATCATGCATCTAGAAAGAAAAACGAACTCCTGCTACATGTTACTCAAGACCACATGACAGCGCATTATAGCATTAAATACAAGTAGCAAACTCCACGTGTAACTTGGGAATGGGGAGACCTTGTTTCTTGATTTCTCAAGAGGCCATGTGCACTGATTGCCAGAGTGGAAGTACACCTCACGATGCTTCCAAAAACAAATCACCTCCTGTAGTAGACAGCTTCCGGTGCACTGAGATGAACTTCCAGACCAGGCTCAGTTATGGAGGAAGGGATATTATTTATTGAAGCTTACAGATCCAGGGGAAGTTCCATAATGTTAGAAGAAGCTGGCCTGCTTTCACAGGACCAGGCAAGAGAGAGAAAAGCCAACCAGCCACACAGCACCCAGAACAAAGCTACAGCCAAAAGCCACAGCACACTCAGGAACTCCCGCTAGGCACACTTTTCATATCTTTACAATGGAATCTCAAACCATCACCACACCTTAAGACCGGCCCCCAGTGACATTGCCTCCAGCAAGGTGACTGTAGATGCAAACTATAACTAATAAAACACTGAATATATTGGGGGCCATATATTCAAACTACCACACCTCCCAATGCATTTCTCAGGAAGCCCGTCCATCGTGAAGCAGTGCACAGACCTATGTGAATCTATGACAACTAAACTGCTTTGTCCAGTGAATGATATTTCACCAAAATCAAACAATACATTTGAAGAATATTTAATAGAGGTGAGAAAGGTTATCTCTATCACACAAAAGCTCTTACATACTGACAACCAACTTCTGAGAAGGGCACCCCAGTGGGCAAAGTATGGATGAGAATAGAGAGTTTATGAAAGTACAACTCAGAAAGGCCTGCAAACAAAGGAGAAGAGGCTCGAATTCACCAGCGTAAGGAATTGTTCATTTGGGTAACGATGTGCTATCACTTATATCCATCAGTGTTTAACATCCTGCTAAGCTCATAAAAGAAGGTGTCAATTTTGTAAATGAATGCCTTTAGCCATCTTCCCAGGCCCCCAATCTTTGTACATGTGTATATGTGCAAACGTGAGTATATGCAAATGTATATATACAAATGTGTTCTTAAGCATCTGTGCACTGCTTCACGATGGACGGGCTTCCTGAGAAATGCATTGGGAAGTGATTTGTTTTTGGCAGCATCGTGAGGTGGACTTCCACTCTGGCAATCAGTGTACATGGCCTCTTGTGAAATCAAGTGGACACATACAGTTTTATAGTAAGGTCTTTTTAATTTTCATTTTTAAATTTAAATTTAATTTTTTTAAATTTGAGACAGAGAGGGAGAGAGGGAGGGAGAGAGAGAACAGGCACACCAGGGCTTCTAACCACTGCAAATGAACTCCAAACACTTGTGCCACCTTGTACATCTGGCTTATGTGGGACCTGGAGAATTGAACCTGGATCCTCAGGCTTTGTAGATAAGTGCCTTAACCACTAAGCCATCTCTCTAGCCCTTATTTTCATTAATTTTTTTTTTTACAAATTTATTTGCAAGGAGAGAGAAAGAAACACACACACACAGAGAGATTGAGGCAGAATAGGCATGCCAGGGCCTCCAGCCACTGCCAATGAACTCTAGATGCATGTGCCACCTTGTGCATCTGCCTCTGTGTGGACACTGGGGAATCAAACCTCAGTCCTTAGGCTTTGTAGGCAAGCTCCTTAACCACTTAGCCATCTCTCCAGCACCCATAGTAAGGTGTGTGTGTGTTTTTTGGTTTTCTGAGGTAGGGTCTCACTCTAGCTCAGGCTGACCTGGAATTCACTATGTAGTCTCAGGGTGGCCTCCAACCCACGCAATCCTCCTACCTCTGCCTCCCGAGTGCTGGGATTAAAGGCGTGCGCCACCACGCCCGGTTGTGTTTTTGTTTTAAATAAGTAGAAATATACACTAAAATAACGGTGAAAATATAGTATTTGCATAACCAGTAACAGTTGTGTATTGTGGATATAAGTATTATGACCTGTACATAGTCATAGGCGCCCTTCTTTTATATGATGGGCTGCAGGGTCGGTGCAGTTCACCAGCGTGACCCACATGCAGACGGTGCGTTGGGCTGTCATGCTGTGATGTTGCTGTGGTTAGAATGGGAACCCTCCCCCATAGCCTCATGAGTTTTATGCTTGTTCTCAGCTGGTGGTGAAGCTGTGGAGCCTTTGGGACACAAGGTCTGTCCTGCTGATGTGGACCCCGAGGGGCAAGTCTTGAGGGTTTATAGTCTGGCCCTGCTTCTGGCCTGAACACTCTGCTTCCTGACTGACTGAAAAGTGAAGAGATGACTCACAAGACCACCCCAGCTGCTATAGCTTCCCCACCCTGATGGACGGTTCCCTCTAAGAGTAGTGAGCTGAAGCAAACCTCTTTTCACGTAGGTTGTTTCTGTCAGGTCTTCCGTTACAGCAACAAGGAGTGTAACTACAGCAGGCAGCTGTGACATTCTGGAGGATGGGGATATTTCCAGCTTCCTTGTAACCTTATGAGATCGCTGTTGCACGTGGGCCACTGTTGACTGAGCTGTCATGGTGCAATGGATGGTTATGTCTGTGTTCATGTTAGCAAATGGTTTTATGAGTGTGGAGAGTCAAAGATTTGTTTTTAGGGGCTGGAGAGGTGGCTTAGTGGTTAAGGTGTTTGCCTGCAAAGCCAAAGGATCTCAGTTCAATTCCCCAGGACCCATGTAAGCCAGATGCACAAGGGGACGTATGTGTCTGGAGTTCATTTGCAGTGGCTGGCGGCCCTGGTGTGCCCATTCTCTCTCCCCTCCCTCCCTCCCTCCCCCACTCTCTCTCTTTCTCAAATAAATAAATAAAATATATTTTTAAAAAGATTGGTTTAAAAATATTTTTATTTATTTCTTTTTCATAGACATCTTTTACAACCAAAATACTTCCTTCAAAATCTTAAACCCTGTTATTTTATTATTTACTGTCCCACTTTATTTAAAAACAGGAAAGTTGAAATTATTAAACAATATCCCAAAATATCAAAAATCTAAACCCTTATTTTATTGTGTCCCACTTTATTTGGAAAGTTGAAATTATTGGCAATATCCCAATATATTCAGTGTTTTATTAGTTTATAGTATGCGTCTGAGGCAAACTTGCTAGAGGCAGTGTCATTGGGGGCGGGTCTTAAGGTGTGGTGATGGTTTGAGATTCCTTTGTAAAGATATGCAAAGTGTGCCTAGCAGGAGTTCCTGAAGTGTGCTGTGTGCCTTTTTGGCTGTGGCTTTTCTCTCTGCTTGGCCCTGTGAAGGCAGGCCAGCTTCTTCTGCCATTATGGAACTTCCCCTGGATCTGTAAGCTTCAATAAGTAATATCCCTTCCTCCATAACTGTACCTGGTCTGGAAGTTCATCTCAGCAAACCTGAAGCTGTCTGCTACACCTTACATTCAGCTGTTGGCAAGAGGTTGATATATTTCCATTACCTATGGGTGTGGTGTCTGTATGTGTAATGTATATATCTGTACATTTAGATCCATGCATTTATCTTCTAAACTATTTCAAAGTAAGTTGTTGGCAAAATGACGTTTCATCTCTAAATAGTGCGGTATGTATCTCTCCCAAATTGGGACATTTCCCCAATATAACCACATTATTATTATCACATTTATGAAAACTGGGGCTGGAGAGATGGCTTAGTGGTTAAGGCACTTGCCTGCAAAGCCTAAGGACCCAGGTTCGATTCCTCAGGACCCACATTAGCCAGATGCACAAGGGGGCACATGTGTCTGGAGTTCGTTTGCAGTGGCTGGAGGCCCTAGTGTGCCCATTCTCCCTCTCTCTCTCTGTCAAATAAATAAATAAATAAATAAATAAATAAATAAATAAATAAAAAATGTTTTTAAAAAAGAAAATTAGCCGGGTATGGTGGTGCACAGCCTTAATCCCAGCACTCAGGAGGCAGAGGTAGGAGGATCACTGTGAGTTTGAGGCCACCCTGAGATTACATAGTTCAGGTCAGCCTGAACCAGTGTGAAACTCTACCTCAAAAAACCAAAAAGAAAATTAACACAGATTTCTTTTCTCCCCTCTCTTCCCTTTCACTCTCTTCCTTTCTCTTTTTCTCTCCAGAGTTATTTGGGGCAGATATCCATAAATTCTCTCTTTTCTACCTTTTGTGTGTGTGTGTGTGTGTGTGTGTGTGTGTGTGTGTGTTTTTTTGAGGTAGGGTCTCACTCTAGCCCAGGCTGACCTGCAATTCACTATATAGTCTTAGAGTGGCCTAGAACTCATGGTGATCCTCCTATCTCGGCCTCCCAAGTGCTGGGATTAAAGGCATGTGTCACCATGCCCGGCCCTATTTCTTTTTACCAACTTTGTCCTGGTATCTAGGGTCCTTGAAGTGGGCCCAGTTCTCCCTGTTACTCCCCAAGCTGCACCTCAGAATCCCCACCTGGCCATCCACTCCTCCATCACTCTTGTCAGGATCTGGGAGAAACAGAGGCAAAGAGGAATGAGCTATCCTTATCAGGACATGCAGTTCCAGGTTGGGGAGGGTCAGGCAAGGGAACAAGGCAGGGAGAGCTGTACCAGGATGCACTGGCCGTTGAGCACTTTGGAATGCTGGACCTTGTGGGCCCCTTCTCTGACTGAGATGCAAGGGTTCCTGTCTTACACTAGTCAAAAGTTGATTTGTTTCTTGTGACATTATTTCCCCTACTTCTGCACTGCATGCATGTGGGAGCACAACAGGGTCCTGTGCAGGTGGTTTTTAGCTTGTTGCATCCTGTTTGCAGAGCACTCTGTGACTCTGCTGACACTATGCTTTGAGACGAAGGACACCTATGACTTATCCCAGAATGCCAGGAATGGAGTTTGTGGTTGTGTCGCATTGCTGGCAGAAAACATCTGACCAAGAGCAGCTTATGGTGGGCTGGGGGGGTAAGGTTTATTTTGGCTTACAGACTCGAGGGGAAGCTCCATGATGGCAAGTGAGAATGATGGCATGAGCAGAGGGTGGACATCACCTCCTGGCCAATATCAGATGGACAACAGCACCAGGAGAGTGTGCCAAATGCTGGCAAAAAGAAGCTGGTTATAACACCTATAAGCCCACTCCCAAAAATACACTGCCTTCCAGGAGGTTTTAATTCCCAAATTGCCATCAGCTGGGAACCTAGCATTCAGATCACCTAAGTTTATGGGGGGCACCTGAATCAAACCAGCACAGGTGTCTACTCTCCCAACTGTTGGGAAGTCTAATATTCATCTATAGTCTCAAGCTAGCCAGAATGTCTCCTGCTTCTTAGATAGGGAAGTTGCAAGCATGAGGACCTGACTTTGAACCCCAGCACCCACCTAAAACCAGGCAGAGTCACACATGCCTATAACCCCAGGGAGAGGGGGAGTACAGACAGGAGGGTTACTGGGACGCGCTGGCCAGCCAGTCTAACTGAAAAATGAGACAGACTGGGAGACTCTGTCTCAAGGAAATAAGGCGGAAGAGGGACAGAAGAGGACAACCGATGTCTTCCTCTGCCTCTGCACGCCTGTGCCCTGGTCTTCTTATTGTCTCCTCAAGTATGGACATAGGGTGTGTGCATCTGCACACACACCTGCACGTACCACACCTGTGTGCATACATGCCGTACATACCACACACACACTAAAAGCAAAACCAAGCCCAAAGCAAAGATTAGTCTTCCAGTCGTGACGGCTGGTCCCCAACAAATGACCAACTGACTGGAGAAATCTTGGCAAACAGCTCATTCCTAAAGGGAGGCTGCAGAGCTGGTTTCCCAGGCTTTTGTTTTTGTGGCGGTGGTGGGGGGTGTCTTTTTCCAGAGGCAAACAAAATATCTATGGCAGCAACTGTGATAAATTGGAGATGGTTTGAAAGAGACAGAGAGAAGACCACGTTCTACTTGTCGAGCTCGGGGACATGACCAGACAGATCCAGGTGCTGACCTGCACCCCTACCCAGGCACTGCAGGAATTTAAAAGGACACAGGCAGTTCTAGGAGCCACAACATCTTACACAGCAGTACACCTCTGCCCACACCTGTGACTCACGGGACCTGCTTCCTGGCAAAGGTATTTTCCCTCCTGAGATACATTAATGTGAGCTGTTAATAAAAGCCTTCACCAGGCCCCAGTCTACATTAAGTAAATCCCAATCCCCTGCTGGTTCTAATGTGCCTTCAGGGCTGAGGATTGCAACACTTGGTGTATAAACACCTCACAGTTCACTTCGGCTGATGTGGTGGGCATTACGTCACACCTCTTTCTCAGACTCTGGTGAGACTTTGAAGGACATCACTGGAAAAAAAAAAAAAAAAAACAACACCCAAATTTACCTAATAAAATTCTTCTAGCTGGGCCTGGTGGCATATGCCTTTAATCCCAGCACTTGGGAGGCAGAGGTAGGAGGATTGCTGTGAGTTCGAGGACATCCTGAGACTACATAGTTAATTCCAGGTTAGCCTGGCCCAAAGTGAGACCCTACCTCGAAAAACCAAAAAAAAAAAAAAAAAAAAATAATAATAATTGTTGGGGTCCCCCCCAAGGCCAGCTCAGGAGGGATGATAGGGTCTCTGCCGAATTGGGGTGAGCAGCGTGGAGTCACGACACAGACTCCCGGAGTTGGATGAAAGCAGAAGCGAGAATCCACAAACTCGTTTATTCAGGAAGTGCACATGGGTTTTGAGGGGCTTGGCTGGCTAATCCTTGTATGGGGTGGTCCCATTTTGGTGACCAATGACAGCCTGTCTCTGGATAGGACATCTCGTAGTAGGCTTCTCGCGAGCATGGGACTGTAACTGTTGTCACACCAAGCCTGCGCAGAACGCCATTTTTACAGAAGCCACTTCCTGTTTTCTTCTGCCATGCGGTCTGGCTAGGACCAGGCCTATATTGTGCCATACAAATAATAAATAAAATAAAATAAAATAAAATTCTTCTGATGGCTTCAGCCATTACTAGAAGACCCTCAGTGAAATGGCTTTGCATTGAACCATGTGACTAGGGGTATTGAAAAGTGAGCACCCAGAGCTGGGGTCCAGTGGCAGTGGGCTTGCCCATCTCACTCCAGACCTGCACTTCCTGAAAACAGGTTGCTCCTGTGAGCCGTGAATGTGCTAAGAATACCAATAGGTGCCTATGGAGCAGAGAACTCCGCTTGTTCTAAGTCCTGCTGGATGGAAGTGGCGAGAAGTCCTGAGCAGTCCGGTATTCCTGCTATAGACGGCTTCCCTAGAGCTCAAACAGCCTCCAGGCACAGCTCGCCTCCCGCGTGGGCTCCTGCCGCACACTGATGTTTCAGTTGCTTTAGCATTTCACCACCTGGCATTCAAGCCTACCTTGGTCTGATCCACGATTCTTTTTCCTTAACTCATCTTAACTGTATTTAGGGTAATATGGTAATATCTGGACTTTCTAGACTACAGAGGCCCCAAACTTGCTAATCGATCCTTCTTGGGCCTGGTTTAGATCACAGAGGCATACTTTTGGAAATCTGCAGGTGTTGGGGTCCCTCCTAGGGCCAGCCCAGGAGGGACGGCAGGGTCTCCAGTGAGTAGGGGGTGAGAGACTCGGAGTCACAACACAGACTCAGGGAGTTGGGTGGAAGCAGGCAGAAGGCGAGCTGCTGCAAACTTGTTTATTCAAGAAAGTGCAGGGGGTTTTAAAGGGTTTGGCTGGGCAATCATTGTATGGGGTGGTCCCCTTCTTGTGACTGATGACAGCCTGTCTCTGGACAGATCATCTCACAGCAGGTTTCTCGCGAGCATGGGACTGTAGCTGTTGTCACACCAGGTCTGTGCAGGACGCCACGTCCACAGAAGCCACTTCCTGGTTTCTTCTGGCATGAGGTCTGGCTAGGGCCTGACCTGCATCGTGCTATACATGCAGGCAGCAAATGCTGTTGCGTCTTATTTCACTGATTCCATCAAGTGGGTGCCATTGGGTGGAAACAGCAGAAGATCCAAGCAGAAGGGAAATTATTATCTCACGTGCCAGGACTTCTGGAGGCAGACTGATCCAAGGGTGGGCTAATTAAGCAGCTCAGATGTTACCTGAGACCCAGGTGCTTTATCCCCTGTGACACAGTCTTAAGATGGTCTCTGATGTAGGTGGGTGCCCTAGATCCCAGCTTCTTGGGAAGTTGCCAACATTGTGAACATGAGTGGGAGAGAAGAATCCTTTTCTCCTGGGTATTTCCTTCTACCATTAAGGAAAATGTTGCTCAGGCACCTTCTAGAACTTTCCCCTAATATCTCATTTACATAATTTCATCACGTGACTACTCCTCACTGACAGAGAGAATGGGCGAATGGCTTCGACTCATTAATGTTTTAACCTTCTGAACTGCCTACCTGAAGCAGGTTGTCATCTTGTAGTGAAGAAGGTTGGTTTGATGGTGAGTGACTGGGGTGTAATGGTTGTCTCTGGGTGCAGTCCTGTTTCTTTTTAAAAATGTTTTATTTATTTATTTGAAAGCGTGGGCGCATGCAAGAGAGAGAGAGAGAGAGAGAGAGAGAGAGAGAGAGAGGGCACACCAGGGCCTCTAGTCCCTGCAAACAAACTCCAGATACATATGCCACCTTGTGCATCTGGCTTACGTGGGTACTGAGGAATTGAACCTGGGTCCTTAGGCTTCACAGGCAAGCGCCTTAACCACTAAGCCATCTCGCCAGCCCAGTCCTATTTCTTGATTGATGCAGCTCATGTATGAAACAGTTCTGAGGAAGCTTTCTCGACCTCTTCCTGGCATATCCTCATCACACACATGCTTTGGCTGTGCATAGGCTTGCTGGACCAGAGACTTCCGTGCTCAGGTGTCTGAGGAGACATCGCACTCAAGCCACCAGGTAAAATGCTTTCTTCTCCTGGGAGCTCCTAGGAAGTGCCTCCGCCTCCTTGGACCTTCTTTTGACCATCCCTGGCTACTTAGTAGCCTTGAGTCTGAACCTCCAACCCTTGCCTTGCCCCCTACTGCCTCTGCCCCCTTGTTCCTGAGTCTCAGCAGAACCAGTCCTTTTCTTCCTGCGCCCCTCACGTGGGTTCCTTCGTTTCTCCTGTTTATCTTTTTTTTTTTTTTTTTTTTTTTTTTTTTGGGTTTTCGAGGTAGGGTTTCACTCTGGTCCAGGCTGACCTGGAATTAACTATGTAGTCTCAGGGTGACCTTGAACTCACAGCGATCCTCCTACCTCTGCCTCCCGAGTGCCGGGATTAAAGGCGTGCGCCACCATGCCCAGCTGTCCTGTTTATCCTTGTCTCTGCTTTAAATGACGCAGGGTTTTCTGGGTTAGGTGTAGGTCTTCTGGATCTGGGGTGGGCAAATCACAGTCCATGGGGCAAATACAGTTCATGGCCCATTTGTGGGCACCTCTTGAACAAGAATGGATTTTACATTTTTTGTGTGTGTGTGTGTGTATGTGCACATGGTCATGTGTGTGCACGTGAGTGCTCATGTACCACAACATTCTTCAGAGAACAGCTTTTGGGTGTTGACCTTCACCTTCTACTTCATTCAAGACAGACTCTTTTGTTTACCTCTCAGTTTGCCAGGCTGGCTGGTCTGAGTTTCTGGAAAATTCTCCTGTATCCAACTCCCTTCTCACCATAGGCAGGCTGGGATTACAGAAGCCTGATATAGTTTTGGATTTTACATAGGATTGGGGATCCAAACTCAGGTGCTCACACTTGCCTGGCAAGCTCTTTGTTCACTGAGCTGTTGCCCTAGCTTGAATTTTATATTTTTAAGTGGTTGAAAAAAAAGTAAAAAGAGAATTTCATGTCATGTGAATATTTTATGCAAATTTCAGTGTTTATAAAGTTTTATTGAAACTCAGCCATGCTCATCTATTTAAATATTGCCTGTTCTGTTATGTGCTTCCAAAGTGGCTGTAACAGGCTGCATAGCTCATGACACCTAGAGAGTTAACTCCCTGGCCCTGGACAGATGAAGCTTGCTGGTCTCTGTTCTACATTGTCAGCGTGGGTGTTAGCCTGTTCATTCTATTATTTAGGCAATTTACTAGTTTACTCTCTATAGTGATTGTACTTTCTCTTTTTTTTTTTGGCTTAATTAAATTAAATTAAATTAATTAATTTTAATTAATTTTTGGTTTTCCAAGGTAGGGTCTTGCTGTAGCTCAGGCTGACCCGGAATTCACTATGTAGTCTCAGAGTGGCCTGGGACTCACAGTGATCCTCCTACCTCTGCCTCCCAAGTGCTGGGATTAAAGGAGTGCGCCACCACGCCCAGCCCTGTTTTATTTTTATTTATTTATTTGAGAACAGGAAAGAGGCAGACTGAGAGAGAGAAAGAAAGAGAAAGAATGGGCGCAGCAGGGCTTCTAGCCACTGAAAGCAAACTCCCAATGCATGCACCACTTTGTGCATCTGTCTTACATGGGTCCTGGGGAATCGAACCAAGGTCCTCTGGCTTTGCAGGCAAGTGCCTTAACTGCTAAGCCATCTCTCCAGCCCATAACTGGACTTTCTAAGAACTTTTGTCTTCTTTTCCTTCTCTTATCAGATGGACCAGGTGTTTTGTTATGGGTTTAAGTCATTTTTATTTAAACATTTTTTTTACAAGTTCAAAAGATAAATTATGTAAAACAATAAAATTTCACAAAATGAGCCAGGCTTGGTGGCACACGCCTTTAATCCTAGCACTGGGGAGGCAGAGGTAGGAGGATCACCATGAGTTCGAGGCCACCCTGAGAATTCAGAGTGAATTCCAGGTCAGCCTGGCCTGGAGTGAGACCCTCCCTCAAAAAGCCTCTACCCCGTCAAAAATAAATAAATAAATAAATAAATCACAAAATGAACCTATCTACAGAACCAGTCAAAAGAGAAATGAAGTTACAGCACTTCAAAGCCTTCTTTGTATTCCCCGGGCTCCAAAAGGAAGTCACTCTCATGACTTTTAACCCGGCTTGGAATTTCATATGAATAGAACCCTTGGTATGCGGCGTTCTCTGTGTGTAATGTATTTCATTCAACATTATGTTGGTGACATTCATCCATGTTGTGGTAGGCCACAATCATATGCTTGCTCATCTATGTTTCTCAACCCTATAGCATTATGTCATAATTTGTTGGATTATTCTACCACCAATGTTGTTTCCCATTTGGGCTATTTATTAAAATATTATTGCTGGGCTAGGGAGATGACTTAGTGAATAAAGGCTCTCCAAGTTTGCTCTCTAGTCCCACAGAAAAAGCCGGAAGCTGTGGTGGGCTTCTGTAATCCCAGCACACTGATACTGACAGCGAGATGGGAGGATTTCCTGGAAACGCGCGGTTGAGCGCGGCAAAGAACGGCAGAGTGACAGCCCTGAGCCGCAAGGTCTCAAATGAGGAAGGTAGCCAAGGTTCAACCTGAACTTTGTCCTCTGACTGCCACATGCAGGCTGTGGCCCATGCATGCCCCCCACCACAAAGGAGCATAAAAAAGTTTTGAAAACTATCTTCGCTGTGAACATTAGTGTACGTTTTAAGGAACAGACTGTAGTCACACTGATTGTGGGGGGGTGTTTGTGGAACTTGAGTGCAGATGCGTGCAGCCACGGTGGGGATTGTCCAGTCCCCCAGCAACAGGCCAGAGGTCCAGTTACTTGGTCACATCAGTCTTTTTTTAATTTTTTAAATTAAAAAAAATTTTTTTTTTTGGTTTTCCGAGGTAGGGTCTCACTCTAGCTCAGGCTGACCTGGAATTCACTATGTAGTCTCAGGGTGGCCTTGAACTCACAGTGATCCTCCTACCTCTGCCTCCCGACTGCTGGGATTAAAGGCATGCGCTACCATGCCCGGCTATTTTTTAAATTTTTTAAGTGATTGTTATCTTGGTTCTATTTTAATTTGCATACATTACATAAGGTATTTTGATCATAATCGTCTCCCTTTCTTTCTCCCTCCTCCCCCCATCCTGAGCCCCCTTTTCTTTCCAATTAGTCCCTCATTTTTTTAAATTAAAAAATTATTTAATTTAATTTATTTATTTGAGAGCAACAGACAGAGAGAGAAGGAGGGAGATAGATAGAGAATGGGTATGCCAGAGCCTCCAGCCACTGCAAACGAACTCCAGATGCATGCGCCACCTTGTGCATCTGGATTATGTGGGACCTGGAGGATCGAGCCTCGAACTGGGGTCCTTAGGCTTCACAGGCAAATGCTTAACCACTAAGCCATCTCTCCAGGCCCTAGTCCCTCTTTTAGTTGATGTTCTCTTTTTGCCCTCCTCATTAGCCATGATAGACCCAACGTTGTGTAGGTTTCACGCAGCTAACAACGGCCACTGTGAGGCCATGAATTCAACGGCCACTTTTTTGTCCAGAAGACAGCGATCCAAAGTGCTGCTTCCCGTCCTCTGAGGCCTCTTCCAATCTTTCCATCCCCCCTTCTGCAATGTCCCCAAGCCTTGGAAGGTGATGTGGATGTCTCACTGAGTGCTGAGCACTCAACTGTCACCCTCAGCACTTTGATGAGTTTGTAGTCTCCCGGAAGTAATCACTATCTGCAAAAAGAAGCTTCTCCAATCCGAAGTGAGAGAGCACTTATCTCTGGGCACACACTTAAACGTTTGGAGGGCAAGATGATGGTCAAGTTTTAATTTTGTAGACATCTAGTCATGATGTACAGTCATGCATCGCTTAATAGGAATGTGTTGTGAGAAATGCACCCTTTGGGCTGGAGAGATGGCTTGGCAGTTATGGCTTTTGCCTGCAAAGCCTAAGGATCGAGGTTCGATTCTCCAGTTCCCACATAAGCCAGATGCACATGGTGGCGCATGCGTCTGGAGTTCATTTGCTGTGGCTAGAGACCCTAGCACCCCATTCTCACACACACTCTCTCTTTTACCCCCCCCCGTCTCTAATAAATAAATAAAATAAAAATTAAAAAAATGCATCCTTTGACAACTTGATCATGAACGAACATCACAGAGGATGTTTACATAACTAAGATGCCTATGTCACTAGGTAAAATAATCTTATGGGGCAAAGACATCTATATCTGTTGATGACTGGGACAGAACCAACAGCACTCAGAGGGGAAATCCTGAACTTTTTCCCTCTGAGGAAGAAGTGAGACAGCATCACCCACTATTACTTCTATTCAGCATTTGAGGTGGTGCAGAAGATGACATGAAAAGTTTAGAAAAGCATATAGAATAAACAAAACTACCATTATTCACAGACACTTTTGGTTAATTTTCAGTTTAAAGAAGTTCTCTACTGGGCTGGAGAGATGGCTTAGCAGTTAAGGTACTTGCCTGCAAAGACAAAAGGCCCAGGTTCAATTCCTTAGTACCCATGTAAAGCCAGATGCACAAGGTGGTACATGTGTATGGAGGTTGTTTGCACACTCATTCTCTCTCTCTCTCAAGTAAGTAAATAAATAAATAAATTTTAAATAAACAAATGAAAAGAAGTTCTCTACTATGACTATTTTTTTGAGAAAGGGAAGTGAATTTTTTTGTTTATATTTATTTACTTATTTATTTGGGAGTGACAGAGAGAGAGAGAGTGTATGGGCATACCAGGGCCTCCAGCCACTGCAAACGAACTCCAGATGTGTGCACCACCTTGTGCATCTGGCTTATATGGATACTGGGGAATCAAGCCTTGAACCGGGGTCCTTAGGCTTTACAAGCAAGCACTTAATCGCTAAGCCATCTCCCCAGCCCCAGGAAGTGAATTTTATTGTATACCTTTTCCACATCCATTGAGATGATTATATAATTTGATAATGTAGTACCTTACCCTGAGTGAATTTAATGCTAAACCAACATTGCATTCTTAGAATCAATTCTACTTCCTAACGGTGTGCTATCCTTTTTGTCTGCCATTGGATCTGATTTGCAGGTATTGGTGTTTTACATCTGCTTCCGTGAAGATTTTTAACTATAACGTCCTTTCTGGCTAACTGGATTCTGACATAACCTGTTTGATCCAAGTGTTTCTTACAGAGAGAAGTGCCAGTCTGGAAACCCCATGTGTTAGAATCTGGAAAGATTAGCTAGGGACGGCACCTTACACAGCTTTGGCAAAGGGCTGGTTCATGTCTGAGCTTGCCAAAGTCTAGTGCATTTTTGGAAATGGAGTCACTGTCCATGGGCCTATCAGGCCAGATATGTAGAATTCGCTGATTTCTCTCTTCCCCTTCTACTTTGCAATTCCCATTGGTGGTACCACCATTTGTATTCAGACTACAGATGATTTCTCACATCCCAGCAGCTCTGCCTTTGTCCCAGCTGCTGTCTTTGAATCACTGAAGCCCTCTCCACTCTTTTTGTTTTGTTTTGAGGTAGGGTCTCACTGTAGCCCAGGCTGACCTGGAATTCACTATGTAGTCTCAGGCTGGCCTCGAACTCACACTGATCATCCTACCTCTGCCTCCAGAGTGCTGAGGTTCACCCAGCTCTTTCCACTCTTATCTCCCTACTTCTCTTGCCTCCTTCCTCACAACCCATCCCATACTCAGAACCTAGAGGAATCTTTAAAAGATCTACATATGTAGGGGGAAGGAGAGATGACTGAGCAGTTAAAGGCCCATGCTTGCAAAGCCTAATGGCCCGGGTTCAATTGTCCAGTTCCTACGTAAAGCCAGATCCACAGAGTGGCACATGCATCTGGAGTTTGTTTGCAAGGGGCCCTGGCATACCCATTCTCATTCTCTCTCTGCTTGAAAATTAATTAATTGAATTTTTGTTTTATTTTTCGGTTTTTCTTTTCGAGGTAGGGTCTGACTCTGGTCCAGCCTGATCTGGAATTCACTATGTAGTCTCAGGGTGGCCTCAAACTCATGGTGATCCTCCTACCTCTGCCTCTGGAGTGCTGGGATTAAAGGTGTGTGACACCACGCCCAGCTTAATTAATTAATTAAAAAAAATTAAAAGATGTAGATCTCCTGAGCCAGCCATGGCCAAGGGGGCTGGAGGTCAGTGGGTCCGAGGCAGGAAGCCATGAGGTGGGAACTGGATGGAGCCTGTTGCCGGTAGTGAAGACACTTGTATTAGGAAAAAGGAGCCACAGGGGGCGAATGTGAACTCTGGGTGGATGTGGAATGTGCCTGTGAGACAGGAGGAGGAGGAGATGAGACTGTGGCTAGGGGTAAGAGCCTCATGAGAAAAGGCCACAGGAAGGTAAAGGGGGATTGCCTCCCGTCCTTGTCCTCGTGGGTGGATGCACACGGGGAATACGCACTTCAAGAGAGCAAGGCTGCAGCTTTATCACTCTCCCGAGCATCGGGGGCTGGTTCCTGCTCTATCATTCAAGCCTTCGATCAAATTAGTCAATACCAAATCCCCTTCAGTCCCAGAGCTGTCATTGCTCGGCTTTATGTGCTCATAACATGTTTGCAAATGGATCGTGTAGGGTTTTGTTTTCCTTCGCTTTGCAGGGCTAGCAGTAAGCCAAAGAGCAAATGTGTCCCCTGCACAGGACCTTCTCGCCCCAGCTCCAGTTCAAAGAATACAGCAGACTCCCTTCTGCCTCATGATGCACCTCACGCAGCATCCCGCGGCGCCCAGCCCTCCTCAGTGACCCCGGGCTTGGCTTAAGGAGGCATCTGAGGCCAATCTTTCCTTTCTCTACCCCTCTGCCCCAATCTGTTCTCTTCTCTTTCTGGACTCTCTTCTCCTTCAGAGAAGTCATCTCAATGTACAATTTAGATGTTTGCTTTGCAAACAACCTTGATCTTCACTCACAGCAGGGCATCTGTCCTCTAAGCACCATCTTTCCTATATCTGCCAGAGTGCTTGGCACACATCAGCCACTCAATAAATGTTTGCCAAGCAGGCGTCAGTATGTCTGTTTCATAAATGACGAGACTGAAGCTCACGGTGTGGCAAGCCTGGGCTCCAGCCCATGCCACCCAACTTTCCTGTCTTCACAGTTCCTCTTGAAATGGGCAAATGGTGTTGTGGCTTGAATGTAAAATTGTCCCCAAGGGTGCTTGAACACCACCCCAGCTGGTGGTGCTGTTTGGGAAGATTTTAGAACCTTGACAAGGTGGAGCCTTGCTGGAGGAAGTGGGTCACTGGAGGCAGGCCTTGAGGTTGTATAACTGGGCCACATTTCCTGCTTGCTCTCTTTCTTCCTGACTAGGTGCAATGTGACTAACTGGCTTCCCATTCCTGCCACCATGCCTTCCCACTATGTTAGAATAGAACCACTCTCTGCAAGCCAGAATAAACCCTTTCCTTCCTTAAATTGCTTCTGGTAAGATTTTTGTCATAGCTTTGAGTCCAGTAACTATTACAACTGTATAATCTTTATTCATTCATCACAGTGGGTTAGAGACGGCCACACGTTCTTCTTCCCATCCTCTTTTGAGAGCAGGGGCTTGTTTTCACACACTCAGGGCTAGGCTGGTTCCGACATGGGGTTGGCCAAAAAGCTGCTGAAGAGAGAACTGTGCTCGTTCTAGGCTTGCTCTGACAAACCGTCACTGATTGTTTCCTGTGGGTTCAGCATTGTCCCAGCTGCTCTGTACTAGGTATCCCCATGCAGGTGGGAAGGTACAAATTGAGTAAGTTGTGGTTCCAGCTTCTGAGGAGCTGAGCACTGAGGAACACAGCCTACTGTGGACATCTGGGAGAGCAGAGAGTGGTACTGGACTTGGGTCTCATGGGAGCTGAGCACTGTGGGAGACTGGGATAATGGAAGAGGCTCAGAGTAGTACCTCTGGACCTGGAAGGATGGGAGAAGCCCATGGAGGAAGGATGTTAGTGCAGAACATAGACGAATGGACAGAGAGAGGGGGGCGGGCACTAAGAAAGCAGCTCAGCCGGGCGTGGTGGTGCACACCTTTAATCCCAGCACTCGGGAGGCAGAGGTAGGAGGGTCGCAGAGAGTTCGAGGCCACCCTGAGACTACATAATTAATTCCAGGTCAGCCTGGACCAGAGTGAGACCCAACCTCGAAAAACCAAGAAAAAAGAAAAGAAAGCAGCTCAGGTTGTGTCAGCCAGTGTCCTCCTCACACCACCTTTGACTTCTGATTTCCTCTCTTTCATCCTCTCCCACAGTCAAGTATGAAAGGCTGTTTGTGTCGGTCTGTTCACCTCCTACATAAAGAACCATTCAGATGTAGTCTGCGGTCAGGGCTATGAAGTGATCCTGTTATGAAGTTAATGACTAGTTAATGATGTCTTCTGTCACCTTGAGTCCAGCTCTGTTACTCTTTAGTGAAATGACCTAAAGAGACTTGCTCCATCTCCCCTGGTCTTCAGATGTTCTCTAAAAGCAGACTCATTCAAAGTCAATCGGACATCAGCTCTGCTGGGTTGCCGATACACTCACATTAAGAGTTATGTCCAGGAGCTGGAGAAATGACTTAGTGGTTAAGACGTTTGCCTGCAAAGCCTAAGGACCCATGTTTGGCTCTCCAGATTCCACATAAGCCAGATGCACAAAGGTGAGGCAGGCACAAGGTTACACATGGCCACTAGGTGACACAGGCATCTGGAGTTCAATTGCAGTGGCTAAGATCCTGGTGTGACATTCTCTCTCTCTCTCTCACTCTCTTTCCAAAATAAAAACAAAAAATAAACAGTTCAGAGCTAGAGAGATGGCTTAGCGTTTAAGGCACTTGCCTGAGAAACCCAAGGACCCATGTTTGACTCTCCAGATCCCAGATGAAAGCGAGGCAAGTGCAAGGTCACACGTGCCCACTAGATGGCGCAAGCATCTGGCGTTCCATTGCAGTGGCTGAGGCCCTGGTGCACCAATTCTCTATCTCTCTTTTCTCTCTCTCTCTAAAATAAAAAAATAAAAAAAATAATTAAATAATTAAAAAAAATAATCCAGAGCTCCTTGCATGGCTTTGCTGTCCAGCTGCTCCAGGTCTCAGAAAAGGAACCAGTAGATACTTGTGTTGAACCCATTTCAATATATTTCCCTGCAGTTAGTACACGGTGGTCTGCAGAGAAGTTGACTGGCGTTTGCAGAATGGCCTTCAACCTTAGGTTAACCATGTACCTTCTGCCCTGTTCACACGGTTAATTTTCTGAGTGTGCTGCCTTTCTTCACGTAGATGGTAGAAGTATTCCTGTCTAATGAAGGTGGTTCAAACCTCATGGCTTTGGCTACACTGACTCTCTTGGTGGGCGGGGAGGCTGGTACGGGTACAGCTGGGGCAGAATCTATGGGAGGAGGAGACAGCAGGTCCCTGCTGGCTGAGGAGATGGGAAGCAGGCAGACCCTGTAGCCCACTTCCTCTGTGTGCGGGCCACCTGCTGGGGCCAGGAGAAAAGGAGTCTTTACACTTTTACGGCCCATGGGGGGCAGTGAGTTCCTCTAGAAACAATGTCCATGTGCTGAGCTCTAGGATTTCAGGCTTAGTGGAAATCTGTGGACAATAAATGTCTTTTCCTTTCTTTTTTTGGTTTTTCGAGGTAGGGTTTCACTCTAGTCCAGGCTGACCTGGAATTCACTATGTAGTCTCAGGGCGGCCTTGAACTCACGGCAATCCTCCTACCTCTGCCTCCCAAGTGCTGGGATTAAAGGCATGCGCCACCACACCCGGCTCAATAAATGTATTTTCATCATGAAAATCTGAATGCGAACATTCCAATTAAGGTTTATGTCTGCATTCCCATTCTCTTCTTCTTCTTCTGCCTCTTTTTTGTTTTGTTTTTTGAGTAGGGTTTCACTGTAGCTCAGGCTGATCAGGCTGACCTGGAATTCACTCTGTAGTTTCAGGGTGGCTTCGAACTCATGGTGATCCTCTTACCTCTGCCTCCCCAGTGCTGGGATTAAAGGCACATGCCACCACGCCCAGCTTCCCATTCTCTTCTTATGCCTGCTTTTCCAAATGATGTTAGCCATTGGCTAAATGCGTGGACCCTTCTTACTGTGGATCCGGCCTCTGGTCACGGTAGTCCTCTTTTCTCCAGCCTTTCTGTACTCTGGCCAGATGGCACACTTAGTCTTCAGAGGCCAGCCAGATGACACAAACAAATGAACACAGCAGAGGCTAAGTCCAAGCCAGGTCCTGGGCTCTCAGTGACGCAAAACATGACTCATCAGATTCATGATGGTGTGGGGGGAAATACAGCCCCAGCGTTCTCCATGCTCAGATCTTCTAGTGATGATGAGGAAGATTGCCAACTGGGTCTCCCCTTGAATTTGCAGGAGTATACTGGTAGATGAAATAACATGTTGGTGGTTTCTGTTAGTAGCCACGTTGTGGGGAGAGGAGTGGCCAGGTGTCCAGGCCCTAGCTCTGTCAAAATGCTGGCTGTGTGATGTCAACCGCATCAGCTCCTTTTTTCTCTCACCTGGAGAATCATGTCTCAAAGATTCCATCTGTAAGGTGTTTAGCTTCAGGATCTTCATTTGTCTTATTTATTTATATTTTATTTGAGAGAAAGAGGGAGAGAGAGAGAGAGAGAGGGAAAAATGGGTGTACTAGGGCCACTAAAGCACTGCAAACAAAGTCCAGATGCATGTGTCACCTTGTGCATCTAGCTTTCCTGAGTACTGGGGAATTGAACCTGGGTCCTTAGGCTTCTCAGGCAAGTGCCTTAAGCACTAAGCCATCTCTTCATCCCAATTTCAGGATTAAAAATTTTTTAAAAAAATTTATTTGAGAGAGAGGGGGAAAGAGGGAGAGAGAGAGAGAGAGAGAGAGAGAGAGTAAGCAAGAGAGAATGGGTGCATCAGGGCCTCTAGCCACTGCAAATGAACTCTAGATGCATGCGCCACCTTGTGCATCTGGCTTATATGGGTCCTAGAGAATCTAACTGGAGTCCTTTGGCTTTGAAGGCAAACACCTTAACTGCTAAGTTATTTCTCTAGCCCCAGGATTCTTTTTTTTTTCCAAGGTAGGGTCTCACTTTAGCCCAGGCTGACCTGGAATTCACTACGTAGTCTCAGGGTGGCCTCAAACTCATGGCGATCCTCCTACCTCTGCCTCCCGAGTGCTGGGATTAAAGGCATGCATCACTACACCCAGCCGAGGATACTTAATTTACTACTTGCAGTGTGAAATATACTCAAATAGGTGTTCAATAAATTGATATTGAGTTAATAAAAGAATAAATTATCAACACAGTCTTTTTACAAAGATAACCAGTCTTATAAGAAAATCTTATACTTACTCTTCTTTTTATTTTTATTTATTTATTTTTTTTTTTTTTTTTGAGGTGGGGTCTTGTTCTAGCTCAGGCTGTCCTGGAATTCACTCTGTAGTCTCAGGGTGGCCTTGAACTCACAGAGATCCTCCTACCTTTGCCTCCGAAGTGCTGGGATTAAAGGCGTGCACCACCACGCCCGGCTTTTCCTTCTTTATTTGAAAGCATGAAAGAAGGAGAGAGAGAGAGGGAAAAAGAGAGACACAGAGAATGGGTGCTTCAGGGCTTCTAGCCACTGCAGATGAACTCCAGATGAATGTGCCCCTTGTGCATCTGGTCTACATGGGTACTGGGGAATTGAACCAGGGTCCTTCGGCCTTGCAGGCTAGAGCCTTAACTGCTAAGCCATCTCTCCAGCTCTTACCCTTTCTTTTTAAACAGTTCTCCACTGTTTGCTAAATCTTGCTTTGATTTCATTCCTCCCCTCCATAGTTAAGTTTTCCTGTTAAACTCCAACTTTTAGAAAAGTAGACTGTCAACTTCCATCACCACTCCTGGTGTGGAGCCTCAGGGTGGGCTGTTTGCATTGTCTTCTTGGCAAAGCCTCTCAGGTGATCAAGATGTAGTTCATGGTCAAGGCCAGTGATCTGCGGTGGGTCTCCATGGCAACAGGAATCCACAGGAGAAGTCCAGGGATTGAAGAGGGGTGCTCAGGCTCCGGGAATGACACTGGTGCCTTGGGAACCAAAGGGGAACTTGCTGGTCAGATTTGTTTTTGTTCTAATGATGAGGAAACGGAACCTGAGAGGAGCCCCAGCAGTCGGTGTGTATGCGTATGTGTGGGTCTTCTGGTCTTCCCCTCCATTGCTCTCTACTTGATGTTTTTGAGGCATGTGTATGTGTGTGCAGATATGCATGCCCTGGACATGGGTAGATGAAGAAAAAGTTGGGGCCCTCCTCTGTCATTCCTCTGTCTTTCCTGAGACAGCATCTCTCATTGAACCCCAGGCCCCTTGTTTTTCAGTTAGGCAGGCTGTTCAGAGAGCCCTCGTGATCCTCAATACCAGGCTCAAAGGCAGGCTTGTCCATGCCTAGCTTTTTATGTGCATGCTGGGGATCAAACTCAGGTCCTCATGCATCTGCAACAAACACTTTTACCTGCTGAACCATATCTCAGTCCCTCATCTCATTTTTTTCCCTCCCATACCCCACCTTTTTCCCCTTCACCTTATTTTTTTAAAAAAATATATTTTATTTATTTATTTGAGAGAAAGAAAGGGGGGAGGAGAGAGAGAGAGAGAGAAAGAATGGGTGCACCAGGGCCTCCAGCCATTGCAAAAGAACTCCAGATGCATGTGCCCCCTTGTGCATCTGGCTTATGTGGGTCCTGGAGAATTAAACCAGGGTCCTTTGGCTTTGCAGGCAAATTCCTTAACTGCTAAGCCATCCCTCCAGCCCTTCTCACCTTATTTTTGAGACAGGGTCTCTCACTGGACCCAGAGCTCACCCATTCAGCTACACTAGCTAGCCAGCAAGTCCCAGGGATCCCTCTGTCACTTCCCCAGTTCTGGGATTGCGGGCAGGCATAAAGCCCTACCCAGCTTCTACGTGGGTGCTGGGAATCCAAACTCGGGTTCTCAACCTTGTGTGAAAAAAGCACCTTTCCCACTGCGCTATCTCCTTATTCAGTGCTGGAGAAGTTTTAAACCCAAGAAGGCATCTTAGGAGGATGGACAACTGGAAACAGAGACTCGCCTTCCTGTAACCTCCCATCCTTCTACAGCCTTCCCTCTTCATCCTCAGTCTGCATCAGCAGACTCTGTAAGGAGAGGATGCAGGTGTGGGTGAGGAAGGACTCTCCTCCCCATCCTTGCCAGCTGCAGAGTCCGGTCTAGGCTCACAGTCCCTGCTTCCAAGTCCTCGCTCCTCCCCTGGGGAATCCAGAGACCGCTGCTCATTGGCCTGACTTGTAAGTGAGCAGATGTGGCCTCAGAGCCAGTAGCTTCTCCATAGTCAAGAGTGAATATCTAACAGCTAGGGGTGTCCTGTGTTTTTCATGTCAGGAGTGGTCCATGGAGTCTTCTGTAATGCACCCAGTTCTCGGTGACATGGGACTGGTGAAGGCAGACCCCCTAAGCACCAGTGATAGAAACATATCACTGCTCCCTTTTCATGATGTCCTCCAGCCCAGGAGTCTTTTGCATTAGAACATTCTAGAAGAGGCTGCTGGGGTGGGCATCCAGGGCTTGGGACCCAGGCGCTTTGGGGCAGTGACCTAGATAGAAGAGCCCTAACCACAGGCCTCTGTCTTCTCTCTGCAGCCCCTGTTCTTCTCTCTGCCCCTTTGGTATGCTATTTTTTTCTGGTGTTGCCAATCCTGCAGTCCAGAAACTTCACCAGGGGCCGCACTGAGGGTGACCCAGTTCCTTGTTGCTGGCCTGCCCACCCTCCACGTCCATTGTAGCTTTGCTGTGATGATCAGTCACCAGCAAGTCTGGCTTTGGATTATTTCAGCCCAGTGGGTCTCCCTGCCGCTGACCACCTGTCTCCTGAGAGGACTCACGGCCAACACCTCCCGCAGCAGATGGCTGTCCCTCTCACTCTCTTGTGGTATTCCAGCCAAGCCCAGGCCCTGCATGGGCAAAAGAAGACCTGGACAGCCATGATCAAGGTCAAAGTGTCCATCTGGACGCAGGTATTAGCAGTGCTGCGGGGGTGGGGGGAACTGCCACAGAATGGCCTCGGCAGTAGAGGTCCTTCCCAGGAGGCCACGCTGTCTCTCTTTCAATCCTATAGCTGGGCATGGCTATATGCCTGTAATCCAGAACTAGGGAGGTGACAGAGGGACCCCTGGGATTTGCTGGCTAGCTAATGTAGCTGAATGGGTGAGCTTTAGGTCCAATTCAAAATCTAACCTGAGCTCAGACACAGAGCCCCATGAGCAGGTGGGCAGACCACGTGACAAACACCTTCAAAAGTCTTTTGTTGAGGGGCTGGAGAGATGGCTTAGTGGTTCAGCGCTTGCCTGTGAAGCCTAAGGATGCCAGTTTGAGGCTCCATTCCCCAGTACCTATGTAAGCCAGATGCACAAAGTGGTGCATGCATCTGGAGTTCATTTGCAGTGGCTGGAGGCCCTGGTGCGCCCATTCTCTCTTTCTCTCTGCTTCTTTCTTTCTCTGTCTCTCTCTCTCAAATAAATAAAAATAAACAAAAATTTTTAAAAAGTTCCTTTGTTGAGGGGGCTGGAGAGATGGCTTAGTGGTTAAGTCATTTGCCTGTGAAGCCTAAGGATCCAGGTTCAATTCTCCAGGTCTCATGTAAGCCAGATGCACAAGATGGCACATGCTTCTGGAGTTTGTTTGCAGTGGCTAGAGGCCTGGGGGCACCCATTCTCTCTCTCTCTAATAAATAAATAAAATAAAAAATAAATAAATAAATAAGTCCTTTCTTGGGTTGAAGAGAGGGCTCAGTGCTTAAGGCACTTGCCTGCAAAGCCTAAGGACCCAGGTTTGATTCCCCAGTACCAGGTGTGCAAAGTGGAACATGCATCTGGAGTTTGTTTGTGGTGGCTGGAGGCTCTGGTGTGCCCATTTTCTCTCTCTCTCTTTCCCTCTGTGTCTGTCTCTCTCTATTTGCAAATAAATAAATAAATAAAAATTTAAAAAGCCCCTTTTGTGGAGGTCTTCCATCACTAACTTTCTTTACTTTGTCAGGGAGAAGCTTGGCCTGAGGAGACCTGATTCTGCTCATTTAAGACCTTAGCTGGAGATGCTCAAAGGCAAACTTTCTCGAAGCTTCTACCCCATCCCTGAGCTCTGAACTTCCTTCAGAACTCTACGCCTAGACACTTCCTTCCATGGTGTGAAACCAAAACAGCCATGTTTCTTTCCATTCCTCTTATTTTTCTATGTGAACATAAGATGACCACTCAGCTGGCCTTGCAAAGGATTTTTTTTTGCACTTGCACATGTGTATGTGTGTGCATGTGTGTGTGTATGGTGTGGTGTGTGATGTGACATGAGGCACATGCATGTGTGCATGCAGATGCGTGTGCCCGTGTGCATGCCAATGGAGACCAGAGAAGAATGCTCCGTGTCCCTCCTCTATCACTCATCTGTGAATTTCATTGACGTGGAGTCTCTCCTTCAACTCTGAGCTGCTGGTTTTTGGTTAGCAAGACCCAGCAAGTCTCTGGTCTCTGGCCCCCACACAAGGACTAAAGCTGCAGATGTGAATGGCCATACCCACCTGTTTACATGAGTGCTATGGAACTGAACTTGGTTTCAGGCCTTCTCAGGCCTTGATGTTCATATGGTAAGCACTTTTGCCTGCTCAACAATCTCCCCAAACCTAGATTTTGTTTTTAAACAAGACTTCCTTTCAGATTCTATATATTTAGAATTTAAACACACACACACACACACACACACACACACACACACACACACACACACAGGCTGGGAAGATAGCTCAGTCATTAAAGTGCTTGCCTTGCAAGCATAAGGACCTGAGTTTGATCCTCAGAACACACTTAAAAAATAAGCTTAGAAGCCAGGTGTGGTGGTGCACGCCTTTAATCCCAGCACTTGGGAGGCAGAGGTAGGATGTTTGCCGAGAGTTCAAGGCCACCCTGAGACTACATAGTTAATTCCAGGTCAGCCTGGACCAGAGTGAGACCCTACCTCGCAAAACCAAAATAAAATAAAATAAAATAAAATAAAATAAAATAAAATAAAATAAAATAAAATAAGCTTAGTGTGATGGTTTGTGCTTGCAACCTCAGAGCTGGTAAGATGGAAATTAGGTAAGTTCCAGGTCAGGTGACTGATGCCTAAAGGGCCCCCAAAGTTGTGGTGGTTTGAATGGATGTCCCTCAACAGTTTCAGGAATTTTATTAAAGCTTCTTAGATTTATAGCTGCCTGGCTGGAAGAGGTGTCACTGTGGGTGGATCCCAGGATCCAGCCCTAAGGTGTGTTTGGGGGTGGATCTGGAATTTCCAGTCAAAGATATCCAGAGTGCTTGAGCTCTGCCTGGGATTTCTGGAGTGTGCTTGCTTGTGGTTATAGTTTTCTGTGTGGACCTGTGAAAGGGGCCACTTCTTTCACTTTATGGAACTTTCCCCGGATCTGTAAGCTTCAAATAAATGTCATTCTTCTCGTAAACTGCCTGGTTCGGAAGTTCATCCCAGCAACATGAAGCTGTCTTCATGAATTGGTACCAGAGAGTGGGTTGTTACTGGGTGATGAATCTGACCATGTGGATTTTGGACTTTTGGAACTTTTGTTTTGGAGGAATGGGCATGGACTTGGTACTTGCAACTGAAGATGCCTTCCAGAGCAGTAAGCCAAATTTATGGATTATTCTGGTGAGAGTTTGAAAATGCTAAGTGCAGAGAGAATTATATTTGGAAGCTTTGCTTATGAACTTTCTAGGGGAAGGAAAGACCACAGAGAACTTTGTTGGAACTGGACTATTGGCATAAGAGCTGACTGCATTCTGCTGCCCAAGCCCAGAAAGTTTGATCAAGGTTAAATTTGTAATGTACTGATGTTCTTGGCTAAAAATACGGAACTGAGAAATATAAGATATAAAATTGGAAACATTTAACCAAGTTTAAAACCTACAGACACAGAAGCTGGTTTTAGTTACTGAAGCTGCTATTGTCAAAAACATTAGCATTTGGAAGGAAGATGGCCCAACTGCTTTACATTGAAACAATGGAAATAATGCATGAGGGAAGACTGAATGGTAGAAATGCAAACTCTTTTGGAAGGAGTTGACTGAAAGGAAGGAACCTGCTCTTCAAGGTCATGCTTTATTTGATCCCTGAAGTAACAACATGGATGTGTCCTGCACATCTGGTATTGGTTTCAGAAGCATGAAAAATACATGGAGTGGGTCATGAACTGTACATGGTTCCAGGAGCCGCTGCTGAGATGTGGCATATAGGCAGGGCATGATGTCCCTGATAGGCCGGTGGAGCCATTGGAAGATGGACTGTGGTTTGCATGTAGACCTGAAGATGTTTTGGATATGCCAGGACTGTGAAAGGTTTACCCTGGAGCACTGTTGGCTCAGGATGGAAGCTTTCCTTTGCTATTCATCCCAGATGGAGGGGTGGAAATGGGAATTCTGGTGACTATCAGTCACTGGTTATGATATGAGACTTGAGCAGCAGAAGTTTTTGATGTTTGTTTGATGGTTATTGAGTTTGCATTGCTCCAGTCTCTCCTTGCTAGGCCTATAGCAGTTGGAGATATTTACTCTGTGCCTTTATATATTGGAAGTATATGACTTGTTTTGATTTTACAGGACTCACAGTTAAGAGACAGTCTTCAATCTCAAATGAGACTTGGGACTTTGGAACAATCTTAAAGTTGATAATGAAGGGTTAACAGCCTTCCCTGAAAACTAGAGGGAACTAAAGAGTTAATAACTAACCTTGGGCTGGAGAGATGGCTTATCGGTTAAGGCGCCTGCCTGCTAAGCCTAAGAACCTGGTTCCAATCTCCAGGTCCCATGTTTAGCCAGATGCAAAGTGACGCAAGGGTGCAATGCCACACTTGCACACATGGGGGCGCACACATCTGGATTTCGTTCACAGCAGCTGAGAGACTGCTGGCGTGCCCATTCTCTGTCTCCCTCTCCTTCTCTCTCTGTCTATCTCTCTCTTTGTCTCTACAAAAATAAAAATAAATAAAATAATTAACCTTAAGGTTAGAAGGCCCGAAAGAACGGAGACATCTAGTCTTGAAAGGCCAAATAACTCCCCTGATTGATAATCTTCCCTTAGCTCAGAAACCACCTGGTGGGACATCCTTCCTAGACAATTCTGTAAGAAAAAAAGCTTATTCTGAACAAGGACACAAATAACTGCAGTTCCTTATCTACTTCCTTGGACCTGCAGCTGGTTCAGTCTTTTTTTCTTGGGATTCTCCTTACAAGTTTGAACCCTAGCCTGGCTCAGTGCTTCAGCCTTCATTCTGCTGAATGAGGGGCTGCTGTCTCTCACTCTTCCTCTCAATAAACAATCTGTCTGTAGGGATCAAGTTTGGTGTTTTCTCTTACACTTTCCTTATAGGTAAAGACTATGGGACCTTTCAAGCAATATACAATGTGAAATGGTTATGAATCTATTGGGAGTCAGAGGAGGAATGTGGTAGTTTGAATGGATGTTCCCCAATAGATTCAGGAGTTTTATTAAAGCTTCTTGGATTTATAACCACCAGGCTGGAAGAGGTATCACTATGGGTGGATCCTAGTGTCCAGCCCTAAGGTGTGTCTGGGGGTGGATCTGAAACTTCCAGCCAAAGATATGCAGAGTGTTTGAGCTCCACCTGGGATTCCTGGAGTGTGCGTGCTTGTGGTGCTGCTGGAGGTTGTATCTCTCTCTGCATGGACCTGTGAAAGGGGGCCAGCTTCTTCTGCCAGTATAGAACCTCCCCTGGATCTGTAAGCTTCAGATAAATGCCATTCCTCCCATAAACTGTGCCTGCTTTGGAAGTTCACCCTAGACTGCAACGTGAAGCTGTCTATGACGGTTGACCTCTGGCGTCCACATGCATGTGCATACATGTGTATATGTACCTCATACACACATGTATTTCCCCCATCCACAAATACAAAACTACAACCCTAAGCCCAAAAATATCACTGTAGTCTGTGTTTTTAAATCAGCAAGACTCATTTCATTTCTTTCTTTCTTTTTTTTTTTTTTTTTTTTTGTGGTTTTTCAAGGTAGAGTCTTGCTATAGACCAGGCTGACCTAGAATTCACTATGTAGCCTCAGGGTGGTCTCAAACTCATGGCAATCCTCCTACCTCTGCCTCCCAAGTGCTGGGATTAAAGGCGTGTGCCACCGCCCAAGTAGGACTCATTTCTTATTCTCAGCAAGTGAACAAACATTTGTCTTTAGGACCAACATGTCAGCATTAAGAATGTTTTAGAAAATAAGATGCAAATCCGTTCTCCAAGGCTGGGCAAGGATGGTTACATACATTAGCTGATGACTTCGGAATACTGCACGCCTTCTCCTTAGCACTTTTATTTCCTGTCTTTCCTGTCTGCTGACAGTGGCACCTTCAGGAAGGTGTTTTTGTTTACATTCCAAAGTAGCATTCACTGGGTTCATTTATTTTTTAATGGAACCAGAAATGGACTGTCAATTTCCCTTGTAACTGTTAAAATGGGCTCCACATAGCTGATCATGTTCTTATGAGATGTGTTTGTGTGTGTTTGCGTGTGTGGGTGTGAGTGGGTGTCTGTTTTCTTTTTTTTTTTTTTTCTGAGGTAGGATCTCATCTCCCTCTAGCCCAGGCTGACCTGGAATTCACTCTGTAGTCTCAGGGTGGCCTCGAACTCAAGGTGATCCTCCTACCTCTGCCTCCTGAGTGCTGGGATTAAAGGTGTGTGCCACCATCCCCAGATACATGGGAGTAAGAACATCTTATTCACTTGAGCCTGAAGGGGGGGCTTTGGGTAGAGTTATTGTGTGGGAATTAAATGTTGAACTTGCTGTTCTGTTGGACTTCAGATGGGTGTCACTGCCAATGGAACACTATGTGCTGGCAGTCTTCAGATCGTAGCTCTGCCATCTCAGCATCCCAACTCTTGCAATCTTTTCTGTTGCTTCCTTGTGGATGGGCAAATTACCTGATGGGAGCTGCCTGGAAGGAGGCTGGCACTGCAGCTTTGCCATTCCTATTCGGCTGTCAGATGATGCAACCTGCCATCACTTGCCAGCCTCATTTACATGTTGCCAATTCTAGGGGGGGAAATCAAATCTAATTTAAGCACCATTTTAGCTGCTTATTTTACCCTCAGACGTGAGTCGATGTCTATATTATGTAAGTATTTGGGCTTTCATTCCAACTGTCTTTTAGCACTTACTACAACAGACAACCCCACAGTGCCAGAAACGCATTTTCGTATGTCTTGTTCTTCAAAGATTATCAAAAATAGGACCTAAGCACAACGAGTGGAGGTCATGGTTATGCCACCCCAAATTACCCAGATGACTCTCCGAGCTGAGAAGGAGTGGGTAGGAGACGTCATCTGTGTTCCTGACTTTGGCCCCTCCAAATGAAATATTAATCCCATTACTTCTGCTGCATTTTGGCAATATGAAGCTTCCAGTAATACATTGAGCATGCAAAAATGTCTGTGTTCATTGTGAGTTAGCAGAAGCACACATTGTGTCCAACAGTGCGTGAGATTTCCCCCAGGTATGTAGTTGATCAGGGCTTTACGGAAGCTCTCAGGGATAATTCACTCTCCCACGTGAAGAGTCACGAGGAAACGTGAATAAAGTTAGGTGTCACGGCAAAGCCTTGTTCCTGCTACTCCATTCCTCATGCTGGATGGGTGACTTCAGGTGCAAAAGACTTTCTGTTGGTGTCTGTGAAGCCAACTTCATAGGTGCCAAGGGTGCATCTCTGAGTGGCTTAAGTTTTAGCCCTGCACATGTCTGTGGTTGTTCTGGTGGGTTCTGTGTGTTGATTGCCACACCATGCAGGGTTGGACCTTAGCGTAGGAGAGAAAACAGTCTCTGTTACTTCCTCATTGCTATGGCTGAAATACCTGGCAAGAAAGGATTTAATAAAGGAAAGGAGCTGGGCGTGGTGGCGCACGCCTTTAATCCCAGCACTCGGGAGGCAGAGGTAGGAGGATTGCCATGAGTTCAAGGCCACCCTGAGACTACATAGTAAATTCCAGGTCAGCCTGGACCAGAGTGAGACCCTACCTCGAAAAACCAAAAAAAAAAAAAAAAAAAAAAAAAGGGGGTTAGTGCATTCTACAGTTCAAGTTCAAGGTGACAGTCTGCTGTAGTGAAGAGGGCATGGAGGCAGCTGGGCACACTGAGTCCGTAGGTCTCTGGTTAGGAGAACCGTAAGTGCTGTTGCTCAGCTCATTTTCTCCCTTTTATCCATCCATGGAATGGAGCTGCCCACAGTTAGGGTGGCTCCTTCCACCTTAATTAACCTGATCTCAAAACTCCCTCACGGTCCTTTCCAAACTTTTGTATCTATGATGATTCTAGATCCTGTCAGGTTGACAACCAGAGATTAACCATCACACTCAGGATGTGGGGACGGGATGACTGTAGCTGTCTTCTTGGGAGGGAAGCCCAGAGCGAGGCTGATAGGGGCAGGCAGGGGGCGAGGTGTAGGAGCTGCCCCTGCTCAAGGGCTCTGGTGGCTTAGAACGGTGGGAAGGCTCCACCATACCCTGCTGTGATGAGCGTTATTTGCTCTTCACACCTCCCAGTTTGAACCCCAAAAGTTAGGCACAGAATCTGGAGTATGTGGTCCTGAGCGCAACATTAAAGAAAAAAAAGTGGCTCAGGGTTGAGCTCAAGGCTAGGAGGAGAAGGATATGATGGCACAGGTTTCTAATCCCAGCTACTTGGAGCCTGAGGCAGGGGGATTGCAAGTTTAAGGTCTCCCTAGCCTACAGAGTGAGTTCAAGGCCGCACAACTTAGTGGAGCCCTGAATGGAAATAAAAAGGAGAAAGAAAACTGGGGCCATAGCTCAGGGATAGGCTGCTTGTCTAACATGTGTGAGGCTCTAGGCTCAATCCTCAGTACTATAAGATGTCGGATGTGGTGGCGCACGCCTTTAATCCCAGCACTCGGGAGGCAGAGATAGGAGGATCAGCATGAGTTCAAGGCCACCCTGAGACTACATAGTGAATTCCAGGTCAGCCTGAGCTAGAGTGAGACCCTACCCTACAAAAACAAACAAACAAACAAACAAACAAAACCCTCCGAATCCAAAACCAAGACTCTCGAAGGACTTTCTAAGGAGCGGGTTCTGGTGAACAGGAGGCATACCGAGCAGGGCTGCCCCTCCTTAGTCTACACGACTGAGGAGTCTGGGAACTGGAAGCTCTTCTGACAGAACTGAGTTCTTTTCATCCTTTCACCATATAAGTCACCGTGAGTATAGAGACTTGACCTCTGCCAGCAGCCAGGGTGAGGCTTCCTGGATGAACTTCACTATGTCCAGCCGTGGTAGCTGGGTAAGGAAGCCTCCTTCTGCAGCTGGCATCAGAAATGGTCTCCCACCCACGAACTGCTTACGTTTTGAGAGCTGCGAGCTGCTGTGAAGAGCTCCTGATATCACTCCAAGTCCCAGGCCAACCACCTGAGTGATGCTGGATCAGGCTGCCTCACTACAGCAGTGCTTGGCAAGCTCATGCTGGGAAGGGCTAAATAGTAAATAGTTACTGCTTTGTGGGCTGTGCCCTCTCTGGAGCAGTCACTCAATTCTGCAGTTACTGCATGAAAATAGCTACTGCATGAAAATCGAAGGACAATGGGCGGAGGGCGGGCTCTGGCCACACGCTGATGGTGCTGATTCCCACCTTAGCCTTAGGTTGTACATCTACTCTGTATCAGACAGTCCTTGGTGTACCATCAGTGGACAACACAGACAACTACAGCTCTGGGCTCACCTGAAAAATTGCCTTATTTTTATTTTCTTTTGTGTGTGTATGTGGTGCAACTATGTATTTGTATGTGTGTGGGGGTCACGTGTGTGTATGTTGATGTACATGCGTGCAAATGTGTGTTTGTCCATGTGAAGGTCAGAGGTCAACCTTCAGTGTCACCCTCAGGTTCTGTCCACCTTTTATTATTATCATTATTATTATTTTTTTTGAAAGAGACAGAGAGAGAGAAAGGGAGAGGAAGACAGATAGAGATAGGCGCACCAGCAGCCTCTCAGCCGCTGCCAACGAAATCCAGATCTGTGCACCCCCTTGTGGTCAAGTGCGGCATTGGTGCCCTTGCGTCACTTTGCATCTGACTAAACGTGGGACCTGGAGATTGGAACCGCTGGAGATTGGAATCAGCATTCTTAGGCTTAGGAGGCAGGCGCCTTAACCACTAAGCCATCTCTCCAGCTCTATTATTTTTTTGAAAGAGGGAGAGAAAATGGGTGTGCCACCAGTGGCCTCTCAGCAGCTGTGAACAAACTCCAGACACGTGCGCCCCCTTGTGGGCAAGTGCGGCATTGCGCCCTTGTGTCACTTTTGCATCTGGCTAAACGTGGGACCTGGAGAATCAAATGGGCATTCTTAGGCTTGGCAGGCAGGCGCCTTAACTGCTAAGCCATCTCTACAGCCCTGTCCACCTTTTTTTTTGAGATAGGGTCTCTCATTGGCCTGGACTTTCCTGACGAGGCAAGGCTGGCTGGCCAGTAAGCTCTAGGGATCCACTTGTCTCTGCCTTCCCAGCATTGGCTTTACAAGCATGCATCACCATGCCTGGGTACCGCAAATGGAACTTAGGTCCTCATGTTGTGAGGCAAGCATATTATTGACTGAGCATCTCTCCAGCCCAGCTCTATGCTCTTTTGCTTATGGTTCAGCTTGGAAGACACACCAATGCGATGACTCTCTTCTGCCCACTTTCCATCCTTCTCTACCTGTTTCTGGTGTGCCTTGAGGTGACATGGGCAGACTCTCTGCTCTCCATGTCCTCCCACTGGGTCCAGTCAACAAGGCATGGCAAGGATGAGTTCTTATTTCTCTAGTTTGTTACGTTCCCAGCCCATAATACCTACGTGGACACATGCCTGCATGTTGGTAGGTGCCTTCATTCATACTGTGTTTCTAAGCAACCTAATTGTTCTTGTTAGAAGCCCCAAAGGCAAAGTGATTAGTGGTCTGGAGTTAGAGAGGCTTGGGTGTCACTTGAAGTTACTGAACTTCAAGGAGCCTATATTTTCTTATCTGAAGTTTGAAAGTAATAAGGAAACTGCCAGCTTCAAGGGCGACCACGAGGAAGAAATGTGGTAGTGTGGTGATGTGCTTGGCTTGGTGCCTAGCACGTAAATGGCAGAGCTGGTTAGTGTGTGCTGGGTTGTCTTGCTGAGTTCACAGTGCTTGCTGTGAACACATTCTTTTGTGTCAGGAGTACAGTCAGCGAAGGCAGGTGATGCTATGAGACATTTGGCTGTCTGTGGTTTAAGTGTGGCATGTTGATTGCTGCCTGGGCCGTTTGACTCTCCCAGACTCCCAAATAAAATAAAACTCAGACTCCTAGCCAACCAGCCCCCAAACAGCTCTGATTCTGAAGTTAAAGCTCTTTCACTGTAGGAGCTTCACTGGCTGCCTGGAGCGTTGCGATGAAGTTACAAGGTCCCTGCCCCCACCAGCAGGGGGCAGCAAACTGACCGGGGTTTCCTGGCCTTTTCACAGATGTTGGGGAGATCTGTGTCCTCACGTGGGCAACCCACACTCTGAGATCTCTGATGCTCTTGCTTTTGTCTTCCAGAAGATACAGGGAGAAAACAGGGTCTCAGGAAAATCTCAAGACCTGTCCCAACAGCTTTTGTACCAGACGGCCACTGGTGTACCATAGTGAAAAAGAGCTTCAAACACTTGAGTTTCAGACTCATTTTCCTGGCAAAGCAATGCTATCTTTGGAAGACACCCCAAGATGCCCACTGCTGTGTATATACCACTCCTTTTTTTCACAGTTTTTTTTGTGCACCTGAAATTATACCAAGAATATTTTTTTTTCTTTTCTTTTCTTTCTTTCTTTCTTTCTTTCTTTCTTTCTTTCTTTCTTTCTTTCTTTCTTTCTTTCTTTCTTTTTGTTTCTCGCGTGCCACCAAGCCTGGATGAAAAATCTTTCTTAAAATGGTGGATTAGAGCTGGGCGTGGTGGTGCACATCTTTGATTCCAGCACTGGGGAGGCAGAGGTAGGAGGATTGCCCTGAGTTCAAGGCCACCCTGAGACTACATAGTGAATTCCAGGTCAGCCTGGGCTAGAGCAAAACCCTACCTTGAAACCCCTCACCCCCCACCTTCCCAAAAAAGTGGATTAGTTCTCTCCATCTTATTTTTGTGAAGCTGAACAATTTTATTGAACTCTAGTTTGTTTTCAGTGGCTGGAGGCCCTGGTATACCCATTCTCTCTCTCTCTCTCTCTGCCTATTTTTCTTTCTCTCACTCAAATAAATAAAAATATTAAAAAGGATTAAAAACTTATATTTATATATCTGAGAGAGAGAGTGCACATGGACCTCTTGCCACTGCAAACTCCCAGACCCATGCACCACTTTGTGCATCTGGTTTCATGTGGGTGCTGGGAAATTTAACTCTGGCTGGCAGGCTTTGTAAGCAAGTGCTTTTTCCCACTGAACCATCTTCCCAGCCTCATAATCCTTTTCAAAAACTGCTGATTCCAGCATTAGACTCACATGACTTACCTGCAAGGAAGCTCTTGTGGTACTGACTTCAAGCATCCATTTGGTCGGCGCTTAGTCTGGTGCCAATCTAGTTCCTTTTCATTTGCTTGTTTTTCAAGGCAGGGTCTCACTCTAGCCCAGGCTGGCCTTGAACTCATGATAATCCTTTTACTTCATCCTCTTAATTGCTGGGATTATAGGCCTGAACCACCATAAACTGCATATTTATGTTCTAGGAATGTTTTTTCTCCCTGGAAGCCATTAGAATCTTTTATTAATTCTTTTAAATGTATGTATGTATGTATGTATGTATGTATGTATGTATGTATGTATGTATGTATGTATATGTCTGTGTATGCATATGTATGGGCATGCTAAGGTCTCCTGCTGCTATAGACAAATGCATACTGGGGAACTGAGCCTAGGTTAGCAGGCTTTGCAAGAAAGTACATTTAACTGCTGAATCATCTCTCCAGCCCAGGCCATTTATTAATTCTTGCTGCTATGAGATTTTATATAGATACATTATTTCACTTAGGAGGACTTCTAGGTACAAGCAAACAAAAACAAAACTCAATTGTGGCTTTAGCAGTATGCTTAAGAAGAGATGATGTGGGCTGGAGAGATGGCTTAGAGGTTAAGGTGCTTGCCTGAAAAGCCAAAGGATCCAGGTTCGATTCTCTAGGACCCACAAAAGCCAGATGCACAAGGAGGTGCATGTGATTGGAGTTCGTTTGCAGTGGCTGAGGGCCCTGGCACACTCATTCTCTCTCTTTCCCAAATATGTAAGTAAAATAAAATAAAATATAATTTAAAAAAAGAAGAGCCTGTGGTCCCAGACTAGGTGAGCGGATCCAGCCATTGAAGCCCTCAGGCCTTTTTCGTCTGTCTGGCATTACATGGGAAGTGGAAGTCTGGAAAGGAATCTGTCATCTCTGAGCTTGTCACCTCATGGTTGAAAGACAGCTCCTTGTCACCTCTGTCCCTGTGTGCACTTCTGTTTATGGACTTTAAAATTTTTGTTTATTTTAAAAATTTACTTATTTATTTGAGAGCAACACAGAGAGAGAGACAGACAGAATGGGCATACCAGGGCCTCCAGCCACTGCAAATGAACTCCAGATACATGCGCCACCTTGTGCATCTGGCTTATGTGGGTCCTGGGGAATCAAGCCTCAAACCAGGGTCCTTAGGCTTCATAGGTAAGTGCTTAACCACTAAAGCATCTCTCCAACTGATGGACTCGGCATTTTATTGTGAAAGAAGAGCTACCCAGAAGGCACAGTATCTCGTTGGCTAGACCCTGGTTACACTGTTGACTCCTGGATGCTCACTGTTGGAAGCGAATGGAATATATTATGATTAGTTCAAACTCATTGTCCTTCATTCTCAGGAGGAGAAATTAAAAGGAAAGGAGGAGGGTACTGCACCTGATGTCATAGGATTTCTACCTGATAGCTCAGCTCAACACTGTGCAAACTGTTAACAGGGAAGAGGGAGGAAAATGACTTTGAGGTATATCTATATCTTGGTGTCTCATTTTCACTATTGTACTTTTTTTTTAATTTGAGAGAGACATAGGAGAGAGAGAGAGAGAGAGAGAGAGGAAGAGGCACACAGAGAATGGGCAGGCCAGGGCCTTTCAGCTGCTATGAATGAACTCCAGACGCATGCGCCCCCTTGTGAGCATGTGCAACATTGAACGCTTGCGTCACTTTTGCGTCTGGCTAAACGTGGGACCTGGACATTTGAACAAGTGTTCTTGGGTTTCACAGGCAGGCGCCTTAACCTCTAAGCCATCTTTCCAGCCCACTATTATACTTTTAATTTGAAGTTTTATTTCTTTTAGTTGTAGGACACTCCCTTCTATTATTTTTTGACAATCTCCTCTATTGTCTATTTTTTTTCTTTCCCTTCCCCCTTTTTATTTTTCTTCTTTCCTCTTATTTTCCCTCTTCCCTCTCTTTCCTTTTCTTTTTCGAGTGTTGTTATGTAGCCAAATGTGGTAGTTTGAATGGATGGCCCCTGATATATTCAGGATTTTATTAAAGTGTGTAATTTAGATCTGTGGCCACCTGGCTGGAGGAGGTATCAGTGTAGGTGGATCCTAGTGTCAAGCCCTAAGGTGTGGGAGTGTATTTGGAATTCTAGTGTAAAGATACACGCAAAGTGCCAGGGCTTTGCCTGGAGTCCCTAAGTGTGTTTGTCCTGTGCTGGTGTGACTTATGGCTCTTCTCTCTCAGCATGGACCTGTGAAAGAGGGCCAGCTTCTTCTGCCATTATGGAACTTCCCCTGGAACTGTAAACTTCAATAAATCTCCCTTCCTGCATAACTGTGCCTGGAAGTTCATCCTGGCAACCTGAGGCTGTCTGCTACACCCAGGCTGACCTCAAACTCTCTTGCCTTAGCCTTCAGAGGTCTGTAATTACAGGTATGTCCCACCATACCTGGCTCTATTCTCTCTTTCCAAAATTTATTTTAATGTTATTCTGGGCCTCCTGGATTAATCCATTTTTAACTTTCTCCTCAATTTCCTATCCCTCTTGCCCTTTCTCTCTCCTTGTTTTATAAGATTTTCTTGATATGGTCTTATAAGCCTTGTATTTTATTCTATTTTTATTAATTTCATTTGTTATCACAGACCTATTATGATTATATATGTTTCATTCTCATTCTTTCATCTTTTTTTTGAAATAGCATTTTATTCTTGCTTTAGTGGTGCAATACAATTTCACATCTCTGGAAGACTATTAGAGGTTTTAAGAAACCATTCCTTGGGCTAGAGAGATGGCTTAGCGGTTAAGGCGCCTGCCTCCTAAGCCTAAGAACGCTGGTTCCAATCTCCAGGTCCCACGTTTAGCTAGATGCAAAGTGACGCAAGGGCACAATGCCACACTTGACCGCAAGGGGGCGCACACATCTGGATTTCATTCACAGCAGCTGAGAGGCTGCTGGTGCACCCATCTCTATCTGTCTCCCTCTCCCTTTCTCTTTGTCTCTCTCTGTGTCTCTCTCAAGAAACAACAACAACAACAACAACAACAAAAACCCATTCCTTATCCATTTCTCGGTTTTTCTCTGTCTCTTGCAGTCATTTTGCTGATGTTGCCTTTAATTTCTCTCTCTTCTTCATGATGTAGAAACTACTTAAATATTTATTCTATTTAAAGATGAGGGACTACAAAGGCCAATATGGGGCCTGCGGTGGTTTGAATCAGATGTCTCCATAAAGTCATGTGCGTTGAGTGCTTGGTTCCCAGCTGGTGTTGGTTTGGGAGGTGGATCCTTGCTGGAGGAGGTGTGTTGCAGAGACGTGGAGTCTTGCTGGAGGAGGTGTGTTGCTGGGAGGTGGAGTCTTGCTGGAAGAGGTGTGTTGCTGGGATGTAGAGTCTTGCTGGAGGAGGTGTGGAGTCTGGCTGGAGGAGGTGTGTTGCTGGGAGGTGGAGTCTTGCTGGAGGAGGTGTGTTGCTGGGAGGTGGAGTCTTGCTGGAGGAGGTGTGTTGCTGGGAGGTGGAGTCTTGCTGGAGGAGGTGTGTTGCTGAGAGGTGGAGTCTTGCTGGAGGAGGTGTGTTGTTGGGAGGTGGAGTCTTGCTGGAGGAGGCGTGTTGTTGGGAGGTGGAGTCTTGCTGGAGGAGGTGTGTTGCTGGGAGGTGGAGTCTTGCCGGAGGAGGTGTGTTGTTGGGAGGTGGAGTCTTGCTGGAGGAGGTGTGTTGTTGGAAGGTGGAGTCTTGCTGGAGGAGGTGTGTTGTTGGGAGGTGGAGTCTGGCTGGAGGAGGTGTGTTGCTGGGAGGTGGAGTCTTGCTGGAGGAGGTGTGTTGTTGGGAGGTGGAGTCTTGCTGGAGGAGGTGTGTTGTTGGGAGGTGGAGTCTTGCTGGAGGAGGTGTGTTGCTGGGAGGTGGAGTCTTGCTGGAGGAGGTGTGTTGCTGGGAGGTGGATCCTTGCTGGAGGAGGTGTGTTGTTGGGAGGTGGAGTCTTGCTGGAGGAGGCGTGTTGCTGGGAGGTGGAGTCTTGCTGGAGGAGGCGTGTTGCTGGGAGGTGGAGTTTTGCTGGAGGAGGCGTGTTGCTGGGAGGTGGAGTCTTGCTGGAGGAGGCGTGTTGCTGGGAGGTGGAGTCTTGCTGGAGGAGGTGTGTTGCTGGGAGGTGGAGTCTTGCTGGAGGAGGCGTGTTGCTGGGAGGTGGAGTCTTGCTGGAGGTGGTGTGTTGCTGGGAGGTGGAGTCTTGCTGGAGGAGGTGTGTTGTTGGGAGGTGGAGTCTTGCTGGAGGAGGCGTGTTGCTGGGAGGTGGAGTCTTGCTGGAGGAGGTGTGTTGTTGGGAGGTGGAGTCTTGCTGTAGGAGGTGTGTTGTTGGAAGGTGGAGTCTTGCTGGAGGAGGTGTGTTGCTGGGAGGTGGAGTCTTGCTGGAGGAGGTGTGTTGTTGGGAGGTGGATCCTTGCTGGAGGAGGTGTGTTGTTGGGAGGTGGAGCCTTGCTGGAGGAGGTGTGTTGCTGGAAGGTGGAGTCTTGCTGGAGGAGGTGTGTTGTTGGGAGGTGGAGCCTTGCTGGAGGAGGTGTGTTGCTGGGAGGTGGAGTCTTGCTGGAGGAGGCGTGTTGCTGGGAGGTGGAGTCTTGCTGGAGGAGGTGTGTTGTTGGGAGGTGGAGTCTTGCTGTAGGAGGTGTGTTGTTGGGAGGTGGAGTCTTGCTGGAGGAGGTGTGTTGCTGGGAGGTGGAGTCTTGCTGGAGGAGGTGTGTTGTTGGGAGGTGGATCCTTGCTGGAGGAGGTGTGTTGTTGGGAGGTGGAGCCTTGCTGGAGGAGGTGTGTTGCTGGAAGGTGGAGTCTTGCTGGAGGAGGTGTGTTGTTGGGAGGTGGAGCCTTGCTGGAGGAGGTGTGTTGCTGGGAGGTGGAGTCTTGCTGGAGGAGGCGTGTTGCTGGGAGGTGGAGTCTTGCTGGAGGAGGTGTGTTGTTGGGAGGTGGAGTCTTGCTGTAGGAGGTGTGTTGTTGGGAGGTGGAGTCTTGCTGGAGGAGGTGTGTTGCTGGGAGGTGGATCCTTGCTGGAGGAGGTGTGTTGTTGGGAGGTGGAGCCTTGCTGGAGGAGGTGAGTTATTGGAGGTGAGTGTAGGGATGTTATAACCTTGGTTCACTCTCTTGCTGCTGTTTTCCACCTTCTGTGACAGAGGTGATGTCCAGCCTCTGCTTATGCCATGCTGTCAACTCCCTGCCTCCATGAAGCCACCACAAGACTGTAAGCCAAAATAAAAGCTTTCCTCCCATCAGCTGCTTTTATTTTGGGGGTGGGGCAGTGCTTTGTTCCAGCAAGGAGAAGGTAATTACAACAGGGCCTTTTAGAGTTTATTGTGAAGGCTTGGTATTTGTTAAGGGCCAAGGGTCTGGGAGCCACTTCCACTGTTATGCAGCCAATCTCCAGGTTTCTTTATTTTACAAAATTTCAACTCTAAGCCTATTAAATAACAACTCTCCAGTTTACCCCCCCCCCACAACCCTTGGCAATCACCATTCCATTTTCTGTCTCTGTAAATCTAACTACTCTATGTGCCTCATCTAAATGAAACTACATAGTACTTGTTTTTTTATGACTGGCTTATGTCACAGCATATGATCCTCAAGGTTCACCCAGGTTGTAGACAACCCAACATTGCCTTCTTCCTCCCTTCCTGTCTTTCTGGCACACATGTGCATGTGTGTATTCTATGTGTGGTATGGTGTTTGTGTGTATATAGTGTATGTATGCATGTGCTGATGTGTGTGTCCTGTGCACATGTGTATAGGGGCCAGAGGAGAATGTTTTCATGCTCTTTCTTTCCTCTTTCTTTTCTTTCTTCCTTCCTTCCTTCCTTCCTTCCTTCCTTCCTTCCTTCCTTCCTTCCTTCCTTCCTTCCTTCTTGAGAGAGGGCAAGAGACAGAGAGAGAAAGAGAGAGAGAGAATGGACACGCCAGGGCTTTCAGCCACTGCAAACAAATCCAAATGCATGCACCACCTTATGCATCCTTACGTGGGTCCTAGGGAATCGAAGCTTTGCAGGCAAGCGCATTAACCGCTAAGCCATCTCTCCAGTCCTGTTTCTTTTTTAAATGTTAATATTTATTTTTGTTTATTTGAGAGAAAGAGGCAGATAGAGAGAGAATGGGTGCACCAGGGCCTCTAGCCTCTGCAAACGAACTCCAGAGACACATGTGCCACTTTGTGCATCTGGCTTATGTGGGTCCTGGAGAATTGAACCTGGGTCCTTTGGCTTTGTAGGCAAGTGCCTTAATTGCTAAGCCATCTCTCCAGCCCTCATGTTGTTTCTTAAGATGGAGTCTCTCACTGAACCCAGAGTTGCTGTTTTTCCTGTCAGACTGGCTGAGCAGCAAACCCTACTTCTCTCCTACTTCTGCCCCCCCACCTCCAGGACTGGGGTTACAGGAATGTGCAGCCATGTTCCACTTCTTGTGAGCAGGGGATCGAACTCAGAACCTCTCAGGCGCTCATGCTTGCAATGACAAGCACTCTTACCCAGCAGCTCATTTCCCTAGCCCCAGCGTTTCCTTCTTTTTAAAGGCTGACTCATATGCCACTGTATGGATATACCACACCTACCAATTTATCCATTGGTGGGCATTTGTGTTGGTTCACATTTGACCATGGTGAATCATGCTGCTATGCACATGGGTACAAGCATTGTTGAGCTTTAAAAGGGTGTATGAAGGAGAGTCCTGCCACTCAGTCACAAAGCAGATGTTCTGGCATGGAGGTTCAATATCATCCCCACTGCATCATCACCTGGACAAGTCCCCTGTGATAGGGTTCTGCTTGGCATTGTCTTCTAGGTCCATCATCACAATCTACTTGGTAAGTGGGTTGGCCAGTATTGTTTCTGCCTGACAGCGCGTAGACTTGAGCTGCAGGGAGGTTAAGCGACGTGCCAAAGCAGTAAGGGGCGTACCCAAAAATACTGAACAATTGCATCGGCCTGAAAGCCATTACTTATGGCTGTGTTTGCATAGTTTCTATTGTGAGTTGACTATGTAGACAGGGCCATACAGTCATTATCTCTAATCCAGCAAGTTTAATGCCATTCTTCCTAATGGATGAGCCAGGGGATGTTGTAAATTTCACATGAAAAGGAGAACTCTGTCGGAAGCTCTGCCAGCTGTGATAAGACAGAATGGCAGATACGATTTAACTTTTAAAATCACAGAGATCTGTCCCACTTTCTTTCCCACGGAGGGATGTATGTTCGTGGGTTGCTGGTAGTGTCCCTCCCCTTTGTATATTCCTTCCAAACATGAATGTTACAGTGTTTATTCAACTATTAATGACAGCTGATTATCAAACCATAAATATACATGTTGATCTAATGGTTTATAAATGTTATGCATCTGACAGGAACATTTGTGAGTTGTAGAGAACTCTACAGCTCTATCCCAACCACTATGTAACCTGTCAGTTTTCTATAGAATTACGTTGTGTGATTCTTTGGGCTGTCAGCTGAATCTTGTGGTAAGAAGAATGCAGATTCTCCCCATTGTTGCTGGTTTTATTTTTTTTCTTCTCACTGACAAACAGACTTTTAAAAAGGAAAGGATGCCAGTTGTGGTGGCACATGCTGATAGGACATTGCTGAAGAGGCAAAGGCAGGAGGATCAGGAGTTCGAGGCCAGCCTGGGCTATACATTAAAAAAAAAAAGCTCCATACAATTTTCTTGTATAATGTAGACTTCTGACATCACATTTTCTCAATTTCTTTCTTCCTTCCTTCCTTCCTTTCTTCCTTCCTTTCTTTTTGGTTTTTTTCATTTTTCAGTTTTTCAAGGTAGGGTCTCACTCTAGCCCAGGCTGACCTGGAATTCACTATGTAATCTCAGGGTGGCCTCGAACTCATGGCGATCCTTCTACCTTTGCCTCCCAAATGCTGGGATTAAAGGCATGAGCCACCACGCTCTGCTCAATTTCTTTTGGAAAATAGCAAATGTGATTTCTGAAGGCTTTTTATTTTCAGGTCATTTCAGGAACATTAACAGAGATGTTTGCACTGAAGGTTTTATGCTATAAATTAGAGGAAATAACAGATGAAAAGACGCTTCTGTTCAAATGAAAGGGCCTTGGTCCTGTGGCCCTGAAGTCTCACAGTGGTTATCATTTTGCATATGCAGGTGTGTGGTATTCATGCATGTGTATGTGTGTGTTTGTATGCACATGGGTGTGTGTGCATGGATGCCACAGGTTGACGTGGGGTGTCCTCCTTCAGCGCTGTCCTCTTTATTCTACCGAGGAAGGTATCTCACTTGAACCCAGAGATCCCTGATTCAGCTAGTCGACCTAGCCAGCTTGGCCCTGGTGTCCCCGTCTCCGCTTCCTGAACACTGGCATTACAGGTGGGCTGCTACTTTTGCCCGGCATTTAACTCAGGTTCTCGCATTTGTGCGACGAGCACTTTACCCACTGGGCATCTCCCCAGCAGCTACCTTCCACTGCATGGTACTTATTTAAAATGAAAAAATGTTGGGTCACAGAAGCCTAGTGCTTGAGCTTTGCCCACATGCTAATGTATGCTTGGCAAAGATGCCATTCCCTGGGGGCAACCAGGAGCCTCTGAGAACCTTCCTTCAAACCGCCTTCGTTCTTCCATTCACCCAGCAGACAGGAAGTGTCTGCCAACCTCAGGTCTACAGTTAGCCTCAGGCAGATGGAAAGCCCCTGTGCTGGGGTTCTCCGACAGACATGTGGCTGAACAGCAAGGGTTGAGCCTCTGCTAAGGGCATGGACTTTACCTTCAGAGCACTTGGCTTTGGCTGGAGGTGGGAACACCCAGCCCAGGGCATTGTTAGAATTAACTACTTGACCTATAATATAAGAGGTAGGTTGCCTCCACTGCCTGTATTTCTACTCTAGGTCCTCTGTGGGGGACCTTCATCTTCCTTCATTTTTTTTTTTTCTGTATTGGCCCATAGGGACCCCAAATTCTTGCCTCCTCTTCTCCAGCTCGCAGCCCTGTTCTTGTGTATGGGGACTTACTTCCTTCTTCCTTCTCTCTAAGGAAGTCCCTGCTCGTTAAGCATCACCATCTCTTCACAGGCTTTAGTCTTAGACGTCACTACTGTCCTGTTTCCCTCACTTTAGCTATCAGCCTTATTCTCAAGCACACGTAGAATAAAATAGAACCCCCAGAGCTCAGTGTTTCTCTGACTTGATCGATACCTGTCTCTTGCTCCTCTCAACTTCGTACTTCTCCCAGCTCTGCGCCATGTCCCAATGACTATTTTCTGATTTTTAAATTTTTTTACTTTTTTATTTTTGGAGAGAGACACAGAGAGAGACAGAGAGAGAGAGGAAGAGGGAGACAGATAGAGGTGGGCACGCCAGCAGTCTCTCAGCTGCTGTGAAGGAAATCCAGATGTGTGCGCCCCTTATGGGCAAGTGCGGCATTGTGCCCTTGCATCACTTTGCATCTGGCTAAACGTGGGACTTGGAGATTGGAACTGGGTTCTTAGGCTTAGCAGGCAGGCGCCTTAACCACTAAGCCATCTCTCCAGCCCTATTTTCTGATTTTTTACAAAAATATATTTTATTTATTTATTTGACAAAGAGAGAGAAAGTGACATAGAAAAAGAGAGAGAGAGGGAGAGAGAGAGACAGAGAGAGAGAGAGAGACAGAGAGAGAGAGAGAGAGAATGGTTGTGCCAGGGCCTCCAGCCACTGCAAATGAACTCCAGACATATGCGCCCCTTGTTCTTCTGGTATATGTGGGACCTGGGGAATCGAACCTGGGTCCTTTGGCTTTGCAGGCAAATGCCTTAACTGCTAAGCCATCTCTCCAGGCCTATTTTCTGATTTTGCACTTGGGCTTTTCCCGTGAGCTCTCTCTCTTCTTTCCATCCTCACCATCTAGAGAACTTCTACATATCCTTCAGTCCACCCCCCCCCCCCCCGCCCAGGTAAGGTCTCATTCTGTAGCATCCTGAGTGCAGGAATTAAAGGCGTGGGCCACCTCACCCTGCTAGATATCCCTCAAAACACAGCCCCCCAGGCCTAAGAAGATGGCTCAGCGGTTGAATGTGCTTGCTTGAAAAGCCTGCCTGCCCATGTTCCGTTCCCAAGCAGTCCCGTAAGTTCGACACAAAAAGTGGTGCAAACACATGGATGGCATTCATTTGTAGTGACAAGAGCCCTGGCACAGAAACAAATAAACAAAAATTTAAAATGCTTGCAAAACATAGTCAACTGTTCCATCTCGGGGAAGCCCTTCCCAAGCCCTCCTTTGTCCTGGAAGCTCTCCGTGCGTTGTCCTGCATGGGGCTTGTGACACTGCTTTGCAGTTTTTGCTTTGATTTCAGGGAAACCACAGAATCTTAGCTTTGGAGATTCAGGACAGTTTGTAACTAATTATTTATTTATTTTACAACAGTTACAGCCTTATATCCCTGTGATGGTGAAGGTGTTGCCAACCTGATCTGTTTAGTAATTCACAGAAATCCCCTTGGGGTGGGTCTCCGAGGTTGCTTCCAGGAAGGATTCACTGAAGGAGGATGTCCTTCCCCCAGAGCCCCCTCTCGGAGGGGGCATTTATTTAGGGAAGCCCTGGGGGAAAAGAGCCCCTTCCTTCCACTTGGAAGCTGCCTTACCGCATGGGTTGAAGAGCAGCGGCTCCTCAGAGAGCCTCCAGGCCTTCAGTGCCAGATCGGGACTGCTGAGGCATCCGGCCACGTGGACTGAGCAGCTACAGGTTCCTTGATTCTCAGGCCTGCAACTGCTATTGGACTAGGGTAAGCTAGTGCAATAAATTCCCTTTGAATATAATTCATTCTAGCGTTAGAGAACCCTGACTAATACAGCCCCCTCTCACCTGAGCCTACGTCTCCTGAATGTTCTCCTCAGCGGGGTTATTGATATTCAGTGTGGGGTGAGACTCTCTCAGTGGGAGAGAACTCATAATCTGTACTGGGAACCAAGTCAGAACCCCATGTCCAGGAAACGCATAGACCCCAAAGAGAAGCAAGCCCTCAGTGCTCCCTGGATAAGCAGAGTGGGCACACACATTAAGTCTCTCAAATCACTAAGCATATCCCTCTTAATCAAAGGTGCTCTCGCTCTTGTTGGAGAATCTCGATTTACAGATAGCACAGAATAATGGGGAGATCCAAGATCCATCAGTGCGACAAGTGAAAATACCTGACTGCCTACCAGGAGGTTTGCCACCTAAACCAGTTTGTAATCTTTTCCCTATTTTCTTCACCATTGTGTCTCTAAACCTTGCTTCAGTCCCAAGGGTCTAATTCTGAGCAGGGGCTCAACAGCAGTTGCTGAAAAATCTGACTGACTCACTGGCTGAATAAATTAATGAATTCCAATAAACTCTTGCACATTTGATATTTCTTACTTTAACTTACATTTTATAGACACAATAACCCAAGTGCAGGGCTGGAGAAATGGCTTAGCAGTTAAGGTTCTTGCCTGCAAAGCCAAAGGGCCCAGGTTCGATTCCCCAGGACCCACATAAGTCAAATGCACAAGGTGGTGCATGCGTCTCGAGTTCATTTGCAGAGGCTGGTGTGCCCTGGGGTGCCCATTCTCGCTCTCAAAAAAAATATTAATAAAAATTAACCCAAGTATCACATGTACCGGAGGGTTCTCATCATGTTTAGCCATCTTATCTTGTGTTCATAACTCAATTCACTTCTCTCTTTTTTCCTTGAGCCAAAGACTTTATTATAACACAGTTGAGACTAGTGGGATCCAAAGCCATAGGGAGACAGGGTGTCAGAATTCTGGGTAAGAGAGAAAGAGAGAGAGAGAAAGAGAACACCAGCAAGATCATGGAGCAAGAGAGAACAAGTGAGAAAGGAAGAGAAGAGCCAAGGAGTGTGGACCAAAGGTGAGAGCCCATGTTTGTTTTAAAGTGTTAAAAACAAAAAACAAAAAACACCAGGGGTCTGGAGAGATGGCTTAGTGGTGAAGGTACTTGCCTGCAAAGCCAAAGGCCCCAGGTTTATTCCCCAGTACCCATGTAAGCCAGATGCACAAGGGGGCACATGCATGTGGAGTTTGTTTGTAGTGGCTAGAGGCCCTGATGTGCCCATTCTCTCCCTCTCTCTTTCTCTCTCTCTGCTACTTTCTCGCTCTCTCTCAAATAAATAAATAAATAAATAAATAAATAAATAAATAAATAAAATATATTTAAATAAATAAATAAATACTAAGCTCAGATAAGCTCGAATAACAAGCAGAACAATATGCTGATGGAAACCATGAGGGGGAGCAGAGACAGGAGGGCACATTCATCTGGAACACTAATGTTCTAGACCTTGAACTTGGGGGAGGGGGACATCTGGACGAGGTCTCTTTGTCGATGTTCCTGAAGCTGTTTTGGAGCATTAGCTCTTCTAGATAGAGAGTGAACTCCAGAATAGGCTTAATTAAAGAGACGGCAGGAAACAGCTGGGTGTTGGGAGCAAGAACACGACAAACGCAATGAGCCTTCAAGAGATGCAGGGAAGGGGCAAAGAGGCGGCGTCAAGGACAGACCTTAGCCGGGTGTGGTGGTGCATGCCTTTAATCCCAGCACTTGAGAGGCAGAGGCAGGAGGATCACTGTGCATTTGAGGCCACCCGGAGACTACATAGTGAATTCTAGGTCAGCCTGGGCTAGAGCGAGATCCTAACTTGAAAAATCAAAAAAATAAATAAATAAAAAATAAAATAAAATTAAAAAAAGAACAGACTCTTGTCAATTCAGACCTATGCAGTAACAGTAGAAACTCTTTCAGTAATGACTTGATTTCCATATGGAATGACTCAGCAATAATGCGTGTGGCCTGATGGAACAGCAGCCAATCTGAAAAAATAATTTACCATCAGGACAAATTCTAAACGGATCAGAGATTTATATGTGAGATGAAAAGCCATAAATATGCTAGGCGAGAACTGGGAGAATTCACCTTTGATGTTGAAATGGAGAGGACCTTTCTATGATACAAAAACAAAACAAAACAAAAAAAAAACAGAAAACATTGGGAAAGTGGGAAATTTACTACATAACAAGAAAAGCCTTCTGCTCGGGAAAACAAGCTCAGAATGTCACACAAAAGGAAGCAAGCAAAGAAACTTACAAAGCAAAACCAAAAGATGAAGGAACATGGACAGATAAACTGCACTTCAATCCTAGTAAAAGAACATTGGCTGGAGATATGGCTTAGTGGTTAAGGCGTTTGCCTAGCAAAGCCAAAGGATCCAGGTTCGACTCTCCAGGGCCCACATAAGCCAGATTCACAAGGGGGCACATGCATGTGGAGTTCCTTTGCAGTGGCTGGAGGCCCTGGCATTCACATTCTTCCTCTCTCTGTCTCTTTGTCTCTCTCTCAAAAAAAAAAAAAAAAAAAAAAAAAAAAAAGAAAAGAAAAAAAAAGAAAGGAAAAGAAAAGAAAAAAAGAACTAGCATTCCCAACATGAGATGAGTGCCTAGAAATGGATAAGAAACCCCCAAAATGCAATGGAAAAATAAGTGAAGCTAATGAACAGAAAAGTAAGCAAAGACAATGATCAGAGAAGGAAATCCAGATTGCTCTTAAATGTGATGAATGCTGCAGTCACCTGAGATTGCATTCAGATGTGTGCCACCAGGCCTGGCCACAGGTACACTTTCACGGGTGTATAAATTGGTGCAACCCTTCTGGGGCTATTTTCAGAATATGAAATGGGGTGTTAGAGGTTTAGGAAAGTCCCTGAACCCCAAACCCTGGATTTGCATTTGCATCTAACCAAAGAACTGGGCAAATCAAACCGAGAAGGATTATCATTAAATTATTATATTTACTTATTTATTTTTTATATTGTTTAAGTCTATATAACAGCTTGTCTCATGGGGCAGAGGACACTGGAATCGGTTAGACTTTCTTGCTGTAGCAAGCTCAAATTGTGCCAGACAATTTTGATCATCTGCCACTGAGTGTTGCTTGCAAAAAATTATTCTATTTATTGAGGGAAGTAGAGAACCAAAGGAAGGAAAGTGAATACACCTACGTGGTGGGTCTGAAAAAACTGTAAAAAGAGAGAGGACAGAAAAGAAAGTCAAAGAGCTCCTGCCATGTGGAGAACAGGAGGGGTAGAGAGCCCAGGTGGGAGTAGCGGTCAGGCTGTTCTCCCCTCATCTTGGCCCAGCTTGGCCGAGCCAAGGAGAAACTCACCAGAGCTGGTGGTTCACGAGTGGTCAGGCAGCCCAGAGAGCTTGCCCTCCCCTCCCAAACGTATTTATAACCTTATGCTGGTGGGCCCTACCTTCCAGCTCAGGTGAGCCACAGAGACAGCTGACTGGTCTGGGCTAGGGGCTGTCTCAGGAAGAGGCCAGGCATGACACCAAGTTCTGGGGCTGAACTTGACCAACCACAGTGCAAGGATTAAATCTTAGGAAAGAAGAGCTCCCTCCCAGGAGGGGGTGGGTGCCAGGTTGTTTGTGGAAAAACAGATGGAGGGAAGAGATAAGAAGCCAGAGCATACTTGCTCTCTAGCAGAGAGGAGACTGCAAGGATACTTTCAGGGGCGCAGTCACCCCAACTGCCTAGCAAAGCTACTACCTGACTCCCTCTCATATCTATCTAGGTTAGAAAGGTTTGTCTCTCTGACTCTGGATTCTAGTTTGGAGAATGACACATCTACCAGCCCCCACGTGAGATGATGTTTATACCGCTGTTCACTGTAGCTTTGTGACCTCAACACACTGGGATTCATCCAAGCTGCCCACAGCTGGCAGGTTCCACGGGTGATGCTTGTGCAATGGAATCTCTTCTAAAAACCAGGGCGCTCTCTACAGATGGAGAACTCTGCAGGGACATCGTTATGCAGAGTGTATATGATATAGAACCTTTAATGTAAAGGTGTGTGTGCAGGAGGTGGGATTGAGGAATCTATGCTTGCAAGTGTTTGATCTGCATGAAGAAGCTAAGACGAGTACATTCAAAACACAAGTTACAAGCCGGGCGTGGTGGCACACGCCTTTAATCCCAGCACTCGGGAGGCAGAGGTAGGAGGATCAATGAGAGTTCAAGGCCACCCTGAGACTACATAGTGGTCAGCCTGAGCCAGAATGAGACCCTACCTTGAAAAACAAACAACAAAAAAAAAACAAAAAAAACAAAACAAAAAAAACCACCCATAAGTTACGGGCTGGAAAGATAGCTCAATGGTTATGGCGCTTGCAAAACTAAGGACCCAGGTTTGATTCCTCAGTACCCACGTCAGCCAGATGCACAAGGTGGTGCATGCTTCTGGAGTTTGTAGTGGCTAGAGGCCCTGGCATGACCATTTTCTCTCTCTTTCTCTGTCTTTCCAATGAATGAATGAATGGATACCTAAGTAAAATATTAAAAACAATACAAAAAAAAAACAAACAAACAAAAAAAACAAAAACACAACAACCCAGAAGTTACCTGCGCCTGGAGGTGGAGGTGGCAAGTTGAATGGGTGGAGGATGAGGTAGGAAGATTTTCCCCCAGGTCTTTTCATACTCAGTAAGCACATCTTTGTGAATATGTGAGCCGTTCAAACTTAAAACAAGTGATGCATCCTAGTTTGCCCTGGGTGTAGGTTCACATAGACTGCCCACTTCCTTCTTCAGCTGGTGAAGTTTTGTGCTAATCCAGGACTATGTTCGTGTTCAATGGCTTTTAGAGAAGTGAAGGGACTGGAGTATGTATGTTGCCCAGTCTACTTTTGTGTTTCTTCCTCTTTCTCCTTCTCCTCCTTGCAATGCTAAGGATTGAACTCTGGGCTCCACATGCTAGGCAGGAGCTTACTGAGTCATATCCCCGGTTCTGTTGAGTTTCATCTTAAAGGCAGCCTAGAACTGACCAAGGAGGCTCAGGCACCCAGCCTGTTCTGGGATGATTCATTGTAGCCGTGCAGGCAAACAAAAGTTGGTGTAGCAGAGCAAGCGGCTGGGGCGTGGTGAAAAACTTTAGTCACTGCTAATTGTACTCAACTACGTGGCTATTTCAAAAATAATTCTGAAACCAAGTGTGGTGGTGCACGCCTTTAATCCCAGCACTCGGGAGGCAGAAGTAGGAGGATCACTGTGAGTTCAAGGCCACCCTGAGAACACAGAGTGAATTCCAGGTCAGCCTGGGCTAGAGTGAGACCCTAACTCGCAAAAAGAAAAAAAAAAAATCTGGATGATAAAATTAATTTTATTTATTTTATAATTTATAAAATTATTTAATTTTGTATGACCAACAAAGTCTATGTACATGCCCCAATTTATTTGTTTGTTTTCTATTATTATTTTGGTGTGTGTACGTGCACGTGTGTGTGGGTGCACATGCAGGTGTATGTGGAGGCCAGAGGACAGCACTGGGTATTGTTCCTCAGGTGCTGTCTGCCTTTTTTTTTAAGGTAGGTTCTTTCACTACCTGGAGCTTACCATGTAGGATTAGGCTGGCTGGCCAATGAGCTCCAGGGATCTGCCTGCCTCTGCTTCCTCAGTGCTGGGATTACAAGCATGTGCCACCACCATTGGCTTTTTTATTTTTTAATTTTTTTAATTTTTAATTTTTTGGGTATTTTTATTTTGACAACTTCTTTAATTGTAGACAATATCCCATGTTATTTCCCTCCCTCCCCCCACTTTCCCCTTTGAAACTTCACTCTCCATCATATCCCCTTCCCCTCTCAATCAGTCTCTCTTTTCAGTTTGATGTCATGATCTTTTCCTCCTATTATGATGGTCTTATGTAGGTAGTGTCAGGCACTGTGAGGTCATGGATATCCAGGCCATTTTGTGGCTGGAGGAGTACGTTGTAAGGAGTCCTACTCTTCCTTTGGCTCTTACATTCTTTCCACCCCCTCTTCTGCAATGGACCCTGAGCCTTGGAAGGTAGATTTGAGATGTTTCAGTGCTGAGCACTCCTCTGTCCCTTCTTCTCAGCACCACGGTGCCTTCTGAACCATCCCAAGGTTGCCACCATCTGAAAGAGAAGCTTTTCTAACCAAAAGTGAGAGTAGCATTAATATATGGGTGTGGGCATTAAGAGAAGTGCTTACTGGGCAGTTTGGTGAGCATAGTATATATATTTAGTGTGACACCAGCAGATGTTACACCCCTAGGGCTCATGACTACCCCTGTCGTAGGTTTTCAGTATCAGGGATGTATTCCCTCTCATGGAGCAGGCCTCTAGCCCAATTAGAGAGCAGTTGGTTTCCCCCATAACAGACACACCACTGTTGTACCCGTTGGCTCATTTGGCCTGGCTGGCCAAATTTCAGGCTTGCAGTGTTCACTATTGAGTACCTTCACTGGTATTTTCTCTCTCCCATTGACCTGCATGCAGTGTAGCTTTTTCCACCTTTCTGTCAGCTGGTCCTCATGGAGGAGGCTTTCAGCTCAGCTCCAGCAGGATTTCTCAGTGACCTTACAGCCCAAGTATGTGGAGTCTTCAGCAATAGGGTCTTACCATCTATTCCTGGTGGGAAACCAAGGGCCTTGGCAATGGCCTATGTTTCAGGAGTATCTGTAACCTCCCTGGCCAACAACTCACTGTAAGGTATCCCATCCCTGGCACTGAAAATTTTCTAGTAACAATCTATGGCTTCTGAGTGTTCCACTGTCCAGAAAAGTAGGTTTCCATATGACTTGTACCATCGGCTTTTAAAAATGTGGGTCTGGGGATGGAGCTCAGATCCTCATCTTTATCATCTGAGCTATATTCCTGGCTCCCGTTTTGGAAGAAATCTTTTTTTTTTTTTTTTTTTTTTTTTTTTTTTTTGTGCTGGGAATGGAACCCAAGCCCCTTGTGCATTTTAGAAAAATGCATAGCCCTATTTCTATAGACCCTTCACAAGGGCAGGAACAGGGCTTTTTCATTCAACCTGGACTTTCTCCCATCCAAGTACTAACCAAGCCTGACCCTGCTTAGTGTCCGAGACCAGACGATATCGGCCGTAGACGTCAACCTATACATCCCAAGTAAAGCAGTGAATGAGGAAAGTCTTGGTGCCTCTTCCATCTGGCCAGGCTTCCAAGTGCAGCCAGGGAATTAAGATGCAAGGTGCAGGGGCTGGGGACTGGAGGGGCCTGTGCACAAGTGCCTTTCCATTAATTAAAGAGAACATGAGGTGAAGTCACCATTGTCTGCAAGTTCCAGACTTTGAGAAATTGTCTCAATAAAGGAGAACTTCATTTGGCTTTAGGTGAGGGCCAATCAATACATTAGCTGGCTGCAGGCACAGACAAGCAGGGACAAAAAGGGTCAGGCGCTACGTAGCAACAGGGAGGCAGCGAAAGTGTGCATGGGGGATGACGAGCAATTTCCAAAGATAAAAAAATTTTTTTTTAAAATAAGTAAATGAAATACAAAGCCAATCAACCCCGGTATGCTATTTCCTTGTGATGTATAAACTAGCTTGTTAGCCTTGGGAGAGACTAAGGGCATGAAGGGGGGTAGGGGTTGTCTGTTTCCTGCTGTGATTATTTCCATTAGGGTAGGAGGGAAAGGAGATCAATCAGAGAGCCACTGTCATGGGGAAGGTGTCCTGAGCCCATTCTTTTGTTCCTAGTTTTATCTAAGGGTGCTTCTGCGGTCTGGGTCTGAGAGGTGTCCTCAGCGCTCCCCCCCCCCCCACCTGAGTACTGAGCCAAGTGGTGTTCCATCAGCAGGGGGTGGGCTGAGTGGGTGATGGCCCTGGGCTGCCAGTTAGCCTTGTAAAACTTGAGTCATGGTGACAGCATTCTTTCCATCATTGTCTATGCCTTGCTTTCCTAGTGACATTATTGTTATTTAGCGTCCTGCTGACATCCATAAAGCACCTCTCTGCAGTTTGTTTTTTATTTCTCATTCTCCTGAGGGTGGCTGGCCTCATTCCGTGTGTGAGAGGAGAGGAGAGGAAGGAGAGGAGAGGAGAACTCTCTCCCCAAGTCTTGTGATGTACAAACAAGCTTGTTAGCCCTCAGCCCCCGCCCCCTCCCATCAGGTGAGTGGTACAGGCTTGGAAAACCAGAGCCTGGCACTTGGCACCTGGCAGCTCGCTCCCCCTCCGCCACTGTTCTCCTTTATGATCCTTTGCAGGTCATTTCTTTTGTGTGCTCTGAGCCATAAAAGGGACAAGTTATGGTGGTCCTCCCCCCCACCCCACAAGGCCACTGTGTTATATTTTCCTCTCATGTCATAAATTTGAGAGACTAAATTTGATCATTCAAAAGGAAACCTGGGTTGGTGATGTAGCTCAGTTGGTACAGTGCCTGCTTAGCAAGCGTGAAGCTATGGGTTTGATCCCCAGCACTGCATAAACCAGGTGTGAGGGCCCACACCTATAATTCTAGCACTTTGGAGGTGGAGATTATATCAGCTAGCCAGCAGGTGTTTTTAAGCTGTTTACCACCCTGACTGGTTGAACCTGGCCAGTGTGTGGCAAATAGCCTGAGAGGCTTCTGAACGAGTGCTGCCTAGAGAGACTTGTCTACACTTGTCAATGCAGAGCCTAATAACCTAGAGAAAGAGTTACAAACAGGTTCAACAAGAGACTCTCTCTCCTTGGTATGAGGCCTTCTAGGGTTTGGATAATATTGCAGTCAGGTTTGCATTGCTGGCAGAAAACACCTGACCAAGAGCTTATTTTGGCTTATAGACTCGAGGGGAAGCTCCATGATGGCAGGGGAAAACCGTGGCACGAGCAGAGGGTGGACATCACCTCCTGGCCAACATCAGACAGACAACATCAGCAGAAGAGTGTGCCAAACACTGGCAAGGGGAAACTGGCTATAATACCCATAACCTTGCCCCCAATAATACTCTGCCTCCAGGAGGCTTTAATTTCCAAATTGCCATCAGCTAGGGACATGGCATTCAGAAACCTAAGTTTATGGAGGACACCTGAATCAAACCACCAGAGATGTTTTGAGAGTGCCCCCTCCCCCCACGGTTCATGTGTTGAAATTTAATCTGTGCTGTGATATATTAAGAAAGTAGAAATTTAATCTGTGGTGGTATTCTGAGACGGGGCCTTTGGGAAGTGACTAGCACTGGGTAAGGACATCACGGTGCAGCTTCTCATTGAATTACTGGGAGGAATGACAGAGATAAGATCTCTTACCAACCACTGTCCTGAACCCCATGGGATTCTGGCCAGCAAGAAAGCCGCTGTCAAATGTAGGCCTTTGATTTTGAACTCAAACCGTTATAGAAAACTCAACCCACTTTATTCACCACTTACTCATCCCTAAATATTTTGCTGTAGTGATACAATGTAGACTGATGCAACACCTCATGTGCAATAGGCGCAGAGGACTGCAGGCTTTGGTGCAGGGATATCAGTGTAGATTTCTCACCCATCATCTTAACCACACTTTTCCTCTTAAAGTCACTGAAAGGCAATATCAAAGACCCTAGGCAGAGGTGATGTTAGTAGATCACATGGAGTAAAGATCTCTCATAATCGGGTCCTCTAATAAAAGCAATGAGAATGTTGGCAAAAAATGGTCTGGTGTGGACCCACTTTTTCAAACTCAAGACATTAACAAGGCTTTTTCCACCATCGAGGGAGAATTTGTACAAGAAAGTTTGCTGCATCTTAGAATGAATGCAAGCTTCCTGGCAATGCTGTCTGCCCCATTACCCTTTTCCTCTTCCTCAGTTCTGCAGTTGTAACCTCAAAAAACGAACAGCCTGAAACCATGGTGAGAATCGGTAGCCTGGTAGCCCCTGGCCTGGGAAGAGCAGAGCCAGAGCACTTCCAGAGCCCCATTCCCAGAGAATCATCACTATTGGACTTGTCTAAAGGTTTCCTGGAAGACCCCAACTCACAAAGCAGTCTTTATGTGTCTGCTCCAAGATCCCCTCAGTGTGAACTGCCTTTTCCTCAGCGATGGTCGTTTCAGACAATCAGGCTACTGTTGAGTGTAGCTTCCCAAGGGAAGGCAGATCACAGTTGGACAAATAGTATGTAAACCAAAAACTTCAAAGGGAAATCTAGACATGAGCTCTGCACAGGGGGCTTTGAACATCTATGTCAAATTCTTAGGATACCAGTAGGTCATGCACGTGGTTAGAACTGTGTGCATGCCCAGGGAAGACCTGAGAAGGCCCTAAGCTTGGCTTTGGGAGGAAGTGAAGGCTAAACCTCCTGGCTGAGCGTTGAAGGCATGCTCAACACATCCACAGAAGCCCTTGCCAAAGTCTTGGGAGACTTACTGTATATACACACTTAAGGAAGTCTTTGTCCAGTCATTAGCCACTGAGATCACAACAACACACCGATGACCACACACACAAAAGAACAGGACTCTATAGCACTGGTTCCAAAAGCCACTACCAAGTTCAACTGTGATGCACAGCAACAACATAAACCCTTGTGAGAAGGGGAGACAGACTCTTCAGAGTCATTGCATTATATGACTTGAAAGGTCTGGTTTTCAGTAACAAAAAAAAAAAAAAAAACACAAGACTTAACAAATGTTTGATACACAGGGGCATGAGATACAGTCAATAGAAACAGTCTCTGAGGGTGATCAGATATTGAATTTACTTGGCAATGACTTTAAGTCATTTATTGAAAATATATTCAAGAAACTAAAGAAAACCATGTAGACAAAAAGAAATGAAAGTATGAAGAATATCAAAACATTACCAATTATGGAAAAGGACCATATAGAAGTTCTGGAGTTGAAAAGTATAGTGACTGAAAGGAAAATTTTACTAGGGGGCTCAATCATAGATTGGTAGAAGGCAGGAAAGAATTTCAATACAGGGATGGGGAGAGAAAAGAATAATTGTGCGAGGCAGACGCTCAGTGGGTAAAGTTCTTGTCATGTAAATACGAGGACCTGAGTTTAATCCCCAACACTCAGCTAAAAGTCAGTTGTGACAGCACATACCTGAAATCCCAGCACTTGGGAGGCAGAGGATTCACAGGGTTTGCTGGGTAGCTAGTCTAACCAAATTGGTGAGCAGTGAGACACTATGTCTCAAAAAATGAGGTGGAGAACTATTGAGAAAGACACCTAATATTGACCTCTGGCTGCCACATGGATGTATGTGCACAGGCACACTCAGCTGTACCCAATCACAGAACACATATAAACACATGTACACATAACACCCAGAAAAAAATAAGGATGAAGAAAAAAATGAACAATTCTGAGATCTGTGTGACTCCATGGGTCATACCAACATACATATGCTGGTAACACAAGAGGCAAGAAGAGAAGAGAAGGGACAGAAAAAAAAAATATGAAGAATGAAATCATCCAACCTCCCCAAATCTGATGAAAACCATTCCACTTCCAAACTCTATGGGTTTTAAGTAGATCAACTTAGGGAGATGTGCACATTTAATAACCAAGCAGTCCGGAGCCACCGCTGGGAAATCTTAAAAGATAAAGAAATGCATCCCACAGTAAAGATTCCCAACCAGATGACCAGTGATATGTAAAAATGTAATGTGTGTATAAAAAAAATCACAAATGATGAGAATACAGCTCTATAGGGATAGAATTTTTATGTGGTTAAATCCAAGTTAGTATTAGTCAAAATTAGATTATTGTAAAGTATTAATTATAACCCTAAGGCAAGCACTAAGAAAATAATGCCAAGAAAAGGGACGGTGTCAAAATAAATGACAATGGAATTAAAATGATACATGATCATATTTAACACATAACAGAGGAAATGAGGAACAAGAGAGACATAAAACATATAAAGTCAATAGAAAAGTGGCATGCATAAACAAGACCTAGCCTGTTAGTAATTATAATAAATGAAATGGATCAAACATTCCAATTAAAGGGTAGATTTTGGCAGGATGACTAAAAATGATTCAACTGTATGCTGTCTGTAAAGGATATATTTTAGGTCCAAAAACACAAACAGGTTGAAAGACAAGGGATGGAAAAAAGCTATACTATGTAAAGAAAAATAAGAAAAGAGATAGGGTCTCTACACAAAAGCTCCTTTACTCATGATGGGGTTGAATTCTGATAAACTCATTGTAAGTTAAAAATATGATAAGTCAAAATGCATTTAAGGGGCTGGAAAGGTTTTCCAGGAGTTAGATACTTGCATGTAAAACCTGACATCCAAGGTTCAATTCCCCAGTATCCATGTAAAGCCAGATGCATGAAGTGGTACATGTGTTTGGAGTTCATTTGCAGTGGCAAGAAGCCCTGCTGTGCCCATTCTCTTTTGTTATCTCTCATAAATAAATTTTTAAAAATGCATTTAATAAGACTAACCTACTGAACGTCATGGCTTATATACAGAGTACTGGTTGCTTACGTGGTGACGTGTGACTGAATGGGGACTGTGACTGCTGCCATCCAGCAATAAAAATGAAATTTTTAGACTTTAAGTATGTGCTCTATTGAATGTGTGCTTTCATATCATGATAAAAAAGCCAAAATAAACTTTAAGAAAACTTGTTACCAAAGACAAATAAATATGTATACAAATATAAAAGAGTCAAAGATAACAACACTGACCAACAATAAACATATATGCACCTTACTACAGACTTTTAAAATGTGTGACTTGCTGGGCATGGTGGCACACATCTTTAATCTCAGCACTCGGGAAGCAGAGGTAAGAGAATCACCATAAGTTCAAGGCCACTCTGAGACTACATAGTGAATTCTAGGTCAGCCTGGGGTAGAGTGAAACTCTACCTTGAAAATCCCCCTCCAAAAAAATTTATGACTTAAAGACTGACAGAATTGAAGGGAGAAATAGAAATAATTAAACAATACTAGTTATAGACTTTAATACCTCACTTTCAATAATAAACAGACAACTATATATAATAAATGGGGGCATAGATTTGAGTAATTCTGTAAACCAACCAGACTTAAAAGACACCAGTATTGCAGTAGAATATACATGCTTTTCAAAAGATCCAAAAAAACTTCAGGATAGACCATGTTGTAGTCAGCTTCACATTTCTGGGATGAACTGCCACATAGACACATTTTATGGGAGGAGCAGGATTTATTTCAGACTTACAGATCCAGGGGAAGTTCCACTGATGGCAGAGGAAGCTGGCCCCTTTCCACAGATCTAAGCAGAGAGACGCAACTACATAGTCAGCACCACAAGCCAGCATGCACAAAGACTGCAGCACAACAGCAGGGATCCAGGTAGAACTCAGACTACTGTACATATTTTTAGGTTGCAAATCAGATCTGACCCCAAACACCTTAGGGTGATACCTCTTCCAGCCAGGTGGCTGGAAATTCAAGTTACAAGCTTGTATAAAATATCTAAGTCAATGGGGGGACAACATACGTTCAAACTACCACAGGTCATATGTTCAGACATAAATATCATCTCCATAAGTTTACAAGAGTTATTATCAAACAAAATATATCCCTCAAGTAAAGTAGAATGAAAAAATAAATAAAAAGAAGAAATTTGGGGAAATCACAAATATGTAGAAAGTGAACAGTATATTTCCAGATACCCAAACAGCCAAAGCAGAAATCACATGGGAAATGAAAAACAAAACATTTGAATCAATGAATAAAGATGATGACATATTATAGTCCATAGAAAGCAACAAGGAATGAACTAGAAGCTAGAAAGAAAAAAAAAATGAGTAATTCCAGAGCTAACAAAGAAATAGAATAAAAAAGGGAAGGAAGCAAATAAAATAATGATTAGAAAAATGATGGAGAAAAAAATAACTAAAACCAAAAATTGACAAACCTGGAAAATGAGAAGAGATTCTAATGATTGAAATGAAAGAAGGGATAATACTATCAAAACAATGAAATTGAAGGGCTGGAGAGATAGATATTAAAGTGCTAGCCTGTGAAGCCAAAGGACCCATGTTCTACTCTCCAGATCCCACATAAGCTAGATGCACAAAGGTGAGGCAAATGCAAGGCTGCACATGTCCACTAGGTGGTGCAAACATTTGGTGTTCGATTTCAGTGGTTGAGTCCCTGGTGCACCAATTCTCTCCCTCCCTCCCTTTCACTCTCCCTCTGTCTAAAATTAAAAAAAATAAAATTGTTATATTGGGAGTATATTAATCAGGGTTCTCAGCAAGCAGCACTGGCAGCCAGGAGGGAGTAAGGGGTCTATTTCAAGCTTATAGATCCTGGGGAAGTTCCACTAAATGGCAGAAAAAAGCTGGCAGTTATTCATGAATACAAGCAGAGACACCACAAAACAACCAGCACCATTAGCTAGCCCCCAGTGACATGACCCACTGTAGCAAGAGTCTTCCTGATAGGGGCCAAAGCTACAAACTCAATTTTAATGAAACATGTCAGTCTATGGAGAACATACATTCAAACTACCATATTTCCTGGTCCCCAAAAGACTCACTGACATCTCACATTGTAAATTGCATTTAGTCCAACTTCAAAGGCCCCATAAGTTTTAACAAGTTTAAGACTGTCTCTTAACTATAAATCTTGTAAAATCAAAATAAGTTACATATTTCCAACATATAATGGCACAGAGTAAACATTTCCATTGCTACAAGGCATAACAAGGAGAGACTGGACCAATGTAAAATTAATAACCATTAGGCAAACATCAAACATGCAGTTAAAGTCTGACATCCATAACCAATGATGGTAGTCTCTGGATTTTTCAATTCTGCCACTCAAGCTGGGCTGAGTAGTCAGGGAAAACTATCCAAGCCAACAGTGCTCCATGGTAGCCCTTGTGGTCCTGGTACACCCAAAACATATTTGGGTCTCCATTGCAAACCACAATACATTTTCCACTCTATACTCTGGTCTTTCCATCCTTTAAAACAGGAATATCTTGTTTACCATGCCTCATCTCATTTTCGGGGTAGGGTCTCACTCTAGCTCAGACTGACCTGGAATTCACCATGTAGTCTCAGGGTGGCCTCAAACTCATGGCAATCCTCTACCTCTGCCTCCTGAGTGCTGGGATTAAAGGTGTGCACCACCATGCCTGGCTGAGACTCCTATTTAAATTCAGACAATGGCCTCACTGGCCACACAGGGATGTCATGCCCTGTTTCACTTGCTGCATCTCAGAATTGGCTCTTGGAACTATGCACTTTATGACCTGCTTCCATGTATTTTCCATGCTTCCAAAATCAACACCAAATGTTCAGGTCATAGCTATATTATTAATTTAGGGAGGAAATAAATCTTAACCTTGGAGATCAGGTTTCTTCCTTTCCAAAGGGTTTGCATTTCTACCACTCAGTCTCTCCTGGGTGGCATCGCCTTGGGCATCCATTCCATTGTTTTAATGTAAAGTAGTTGAGCAATCCTCAATGGTGGTAATCTCTTTAATAATAGCTTTAGCAACCAGTCTCTGTGCCAGTAACCTTAAACTTCCTTGAATTTTTTTCAACTTTAAATATTATATCTCTTAGTTGTATACTTTCTGCAAGTCTCTTACTTTCAAATTAATCTTGATCAAACTCTCTGGGCATGGGTGCCAGAATGCAGCCAGGTTTTATGACAGTAGCACAGTTCCAACAAAGTTCTCTGCAGTCTTTCCTTCCCCTTAAAATTTATAAGCCAACATAATTCTCTCTGCAATTAGCATTTTCAAACTCTCACCAGAATAGTCCATAAAACTTGGTTTACCATTCTGTAGGGCTTTCACAGGTTCCAAGTCCATACATATTCTTTCTCCAGCACACAATTTCCAAAAGACCAAAATCCACATGGTCATGTTCATCTCAGAAAGGCCCCACTTCTTGCTACTAAATTTCTGTATTAGTCAGAATTCTCAGCAAGCAGCACTTGCAACCAGGAGGGAGGACAGGGTTCATTTCAAGTTTATAGATCCAGAGGTTACACTAAATGGTGGGAAAAGCTGGCTCTCATTCATAAATTCAAGCAGAGATACACCATCAAAGACCCACCACCACAGGCAAGCACAGCCAAAGTTCAAAACCTCTCTGTACCCCCACTGATATTCCCCCATGTAGCAGGAGTCTGTCTGCTGGGGGCTGAAGCTTCAAACTCAATTTTAATAAAACACCTCAGTCTATAGGGGACATGCATTTAAACTACCACAGGGAGCAATTGATATCAACAATTAAATAAGCTAGCATATATGGACAAATTTCTGTAGATAGAAAGTACCAATGGCTGGAAAGATGGTTTAGCAGTTAAGGCGCCTGCCTGTGAAGCCTAAGAACACTTGTTCAAATCTCCAGGTCCCATGTATAGCAGACAGCTTCAGGTTCACTGAGATGAACTTCCAGACCAGGCACAGTTATGGAGGAAGGGATATTATTTATTGAAGCTTACAGATCTAGGGGAAGTTCCATAATGGCAGGAGAAGTGGCCTGCTTTCACAGGACCAGGCAAGAGAGCAAAGCCCCCAGCCACCCAGCACACAGAGCAAAGCTACAGTCAAGCCACAGCACACTTCAGGAACTCCTGCTAGGCACACTTTGCATATCTTTACAATGGAATCTCAAATCCACCACCACACCTTAAAACCAGCCCCCAGTGACATTGCCTCTAGCAAGGTGATTGCAGATGCAAAGTATAACTAATAAAATACTGAATATATTGGGGGACATATATTCAAACTACTTACACCATGTTTACTCAGACACAAAAGTGACTCAAGCATGCAATGTCGCATATGCGCACATGTCTGGAAGTCTTTCACAGTGGCTGAGAGGCCCTGTCGCACCCATTCTTGCCTCTTCCTGTCTCTCTCTCTAAGAAAAAAGTACCAAAATGGACTTTAGGGGAGATAGAAAAATTGAATAGAGGTTAAATTTCAAGCAAGGCACCCCAAATCTCTTATTAGTAAAGATACAAAAATGCTCGCTGATATACTAATAAACCAAATTTAGTAATATATTAAAAGGATTTTAGCTGGGCGTGGTGGTGCATGCCTTTAATCCCAGCACTTGGCAGATTTTATACCATAAGCAAGTGGGATTTGTCTAAGAATGCAAGGTTAGTTCAATGTATGAAACAAATCAATATAATGTACCATATTTATAGTTAAAATCAAACCCATCCCATAATTTCAATAGATTCCAAGAGATCACCCATTCAAATCCCATCTTTGTCACTCACAAGCCTAGTTGTTGTGTGCAAATGCCTTGACATCTCTTAGTTTTAGTTTCTTCAATAGTAAAGGATCAAAGCCGTTAGGATGGCTAGCATAATTGATCCATGTTCATGTTTTTTGTTGGAAGACATGAGAGATTCTGATGCAGTGTGTGTATATGCATTTACTGAACAAAATTACACTGTAAAGAAAATGTTAATTGTAAATATTCCAAGAACATGTAATTAAGAATCCTTCCCCCAGTACTAGACAGTTTCAGAGTTTTACTCCCTATATAGACCAGACTGGCCTTGAACTTGCAGTGATTCTCTTTTCTTTGTTTCTCCAAGTTTTAGGATTAAAGGTATGGGCCGCTATGCCCTACCTTTCTCCTCTTGATACATTTCTTCATTTCTTGTGTCTCTGGAGTGATATGAATGTCATATATATATATATATATATATATATATATATATATTTTTTTTTTTTTTTTTTTTTGAGGTAGAGCTTCACTCTAGCCCAGGCTGACCTGGAATTCCCTATGTAGTCTCAGGGTGGCCTCAAACTCATGGCAATCCTTCTACCTCTATCTCCTAAGTGCTGGGATTAAAGGCATGTGCCACCACGCCTGCTTATTTTTTAATTAATTAATTAATTTACGGGGGGGGGGAGAGAGACAGAGACAGACAGAGACAGAGACAGGGAGACAGAATGGGTGTGCCAGGGCCTCCAGCCACTGCTAACTCCAGATGTGTGTGCCACTGTGTATCTGGCTTTTCTGTGTTACTGAGGAAAAAAAAATCTGGGTCATTAGGCTTTGCAGACAAGTACCTGAACCACTGAGCAATCTCTCCAGCCCTGAATATAGTTCTTTATTATTCATGTTGTTATAAACTGTAGGTGTTGCCTTCTGAACTCACTTGTGAATGACTTTGGAGGGAACTTATGCCTCTTACACAGGTATATAGATGTACCATTAAAAATAATATTGCTAGGGGCTGTGGATGTGGATCAGAGGAGAGGTCTGGTGCTTGCTATGTAAGCATGAAGTCCTAAGTTCAGATCCCTAGCACCCACATAAAAATGCCAGGCTTGGTGGTCCGTTCACACCTGTAATCCAGTGCTGGGGAGGAAGAGACAGGGAAATACCTGGGTCTCACTGGCTAGCTAATCTGGCATCACTCATGAACTTTGGGTCCAGTGACAGACCCTGTCTCAAAGAATAAAGTGGAGAGTGACTGAACAAGAAACTCAACCTCAATCTCTGGCTTCCACACATTTGTATACAAGCATCCCCCCCCACACTTGCACCCCACACATACACACAGGAACATATACCACATACAAAAATATATTGATGAGAGCATATTAAACCTAAATGAAATCATTTTGATTTTACTCTAATGTGTGACATCATTTGGAAATATTATTATCATCTAAGAGCAATGTGCTAGATTCTCTATGTACACTCTGGTCTTCCCAGTCTACTACGATGGAGGTACTGAGGCCCTGCAGGGTGCAGAGAGACATCTGATCACACAGCAACTGAGCTCACAGTATCCCAGCAACACAGCCTACTACCACAGGAGTACTTAGGCACTGCAGGGTGCAGAGCCACATCTAATCCCACAGCACTGAGCTCACAGTACCCGAGCAACATAGTCTCCTACCACAGGAGTACTCAGGCACCGTGGGGGTGCATGTACTGAGCTTACCGTACCCTAGCAACACAGTGTACTACTGTGGGAGTATTTAGGCACTGCAGGGTGCAGAGCCACATAGAATCCCACAGCACTGAGCTCGTAGTAGATGCTTAATAAGCAGTCAGTGAGCTCACCAAGGAGTGGTAAAATACGGGCTCATTTTTATTGATGAGAGAACAGAAAACACAAAGCCCATTTAAGACATAAAAGATGTTTGTGTCAGAATGAGCAATGTGCCCTTACCTATACCAAATGTGCAAGACAGCTTTCTGGAGACAAAAACAAAAGGTTATTTCGAAGGCAATCAATTTTGCTTAATTTTAACATGGCCACATTTATGCCAAGCTTAGCAACTGTGTGATCTGGCTAAAACATTTGGCAAATGCTGATTTGCGAACTTACATGGTCGTGCCAACCTTGATGAGGATCTAAACATAATTTTTAACCACCCAACCACTTCAAAGTTGTTTAAATGGACCATAGTAGCTTTGCATGAAAAGAACAATTTTTTTTAAGATGGAAAGAAAGGTATTTAGAGAATTGAAGAAAATGTCAAATATTTAGTGGTGGGGGGAGGTTGTGGGGGGTGGGAGAAGAAGAGCTGGGGCATCTGAAATGTAGAGATCCTGGACAATAAACAGAAATCACTTCCCAGGGCGATCTGTCCCTCTCCTCTCCACCAGTTGCAAAGGTTGAAGGTCCTGAGTGACGCTTCTTCCCACAAAGAGGCTCCTGGGACTATGAGATGAACAGTCCACTGCCTGGCTTCCTTTGCCTTTTCTAACAGACACTTCTTGTTAAAATAACGCCATCATTTACTTAGAACTCTGCTATGGCATACTGGAGGATGGTAAGCCTCTTAAATGTGACCAGTGCACATTTCTGGTAGCATGCCAGTGAGGCAGAGAGAATGCCCATGCCATAGACACAGCCAGGCTTGGGGGCCAGAGTGAGGGGATCAACCCCTTACTGAGACGCTCGCCTCAGAGGTGGCTGGAACTAAAGCCGCTCTGCGTGGGAACAGGGCTGCAGCCCAACCCCCACCTTGTGATAAGGTTACGCTGAGTGGGGCTGGCATCCTTCAAGGTTACTGGTCCAGAAAATATTTGCAAATAATTTGACATGCTGTCAGCTAACAGGCTGCAGTGAATCCCTGTAATTCAACACTCTATTGTGGGTTTTCATGCCTTAAGCCATAAATAAGATGGCTATGCAAAAGTTTCTGTGATGTTTATTTAATAACAGTATTTTAAAAAAATAAATCTTGATTATTCCACCGCTCCAGTGGACATCTTCCACTCTGATGGTTGTCTGTGACCTGGGGCAGTTCCTTCCTTCCTTTGTCTCATTTGATATCACTGAAAAAACATGCTTGTTTTTCTTTTCAGGCTTTCGGAAGTGGCATTCTGATGTCTCTGCCCATCCAAGTCTCTGCTTGTTAAATGATTGAACTCAATTCAAGTCGAAATAATCCCAGTGGGATGATGAGTCCACGGGCCCAGGGCCCAGAGCTGGGATCACAGGAAGATGAGGCAGCTTTCCTGGATTTAGCCCAGTTGGAACTTCAGGCTTGGTAAAGACGGGCCATGTCATAAAATCAGTACCCCTTTGTAGCAGACAGCTTCAGGTTCGCTGAGATGAACTTCCAGACCGGGCACAGTTATGGAGGAAAGGATATTATTTATTGAAGCTTACAGATCCAGGGGAAGTTCCATAAAGGCAGAAGTAGCGGCCTGCTCTCCACAGGACCAGGCAAGAGAGCAAAAGCCAACCAGCCACCACAGCACACAGAGCAAAAAACTACAGCCAAAAGGTCACACAGCACACTTCAGGAACTCCTGCTAGGCACATTTGCATATCTTTACAATGGGATCTCAAACCCACCATTAACACCTTAAGACCGGCCCCCAGTGACATTGCCTCTAGCAAGGTGATTGCAGATGCAAACTATAACTAATAAAACACTGAATATATTGGGGGACATATATTCAAACTACCACACCCTTAGTTTGAAGAAAACCCACAGAGAATGACTGGGTTGAGGAGGAGGCAACCCTGAGCAGTACCTGAAGAGAAGGCACACAGCTGGGGTGGTAGGCAGAACACACAGCACTCTGGACACCTACAGAGCAGGGCTCCCAAGAGGAGACAAGCCATAGGGATTTCCTGGAAACAGGGCTTGTGCAGTCAGGTTTGCATTGCCGGCATAAATCACCTGACCAAGAGCAGCTTTTGGGAATAAAGGGTTTATTTTGGCTTACAGACTTGAGGACAAGCTCCATGATGGCAGGGGAAAATGATGGTGTGAGTAGAGGATGGACATCACCCCCTGGCCAACATCAGGTGGACAACATGAACAGGAGAGTGTGCCAAACACGGGCAAGGGGAAACTGGCTATGACACCCATAAGCCTGCCCCCAACAATACAGGAGGCTTCAGCTGGGGAGACCAGAACCCAGAACAGCCAAGTTTATGAGTTTATGAGGGACACCTGAATCAAACCACCACAGGGATGTTGGCCTTTTTTTATGTCAGTGGGGGGGGGGAGGGAGGGAAAGAGAGAGGGGAGGAGGAGAGAGAGAGAAAGAGAGAGAGAGAGGAAGAGAGAGAGAGAGATTGGCATGCCAGGGCCTCTAGCCACTGTAATTGAACTCCAGATGTGTGTGCCACCTTGTGCACATGTGCAACCTTGCGTGCTTGCATCACCTTGTGTGTCTGTCTTATGTGGGACCTGGAGAGTTGAACATGGATCCTTAGGCTTCATAGGCAAGCACCTTAACTGCTAAGCCATTTCTCCAGCCCGAGAAAGAATTTAAATATTTTTATTTCTTTATTTGAGAAAGAGAAAGAGGAGAGAGAGAGAGAGAGAGAAGGTATGGGCACACCAGGGACTTTTGCCACTGAAAATGAACTCCAGATGCATGTATCACTTTGTGCATCTGGATTTAGGTGAGTACTAGGGAATCAAACGTGGGCTGTCAAGCTTTACAAGCAAGCGCCGTTAACCACCAAACCATCTTCTCAGCCCATGGAATCAGGGCATTTAAATGATGGTTCTGGTTGGGTGTGGTGGCGCATGCCTTTAATCCCAGCACTCAGGAGGCAGAGGTAGGAGGATTGCTATGAGTTCGAGGCTACCCCGAGAATACAGAGTGAATTCCAGATCAGCCTGAGCTAGAGTGAGACTTACCTCAAAAAACCAAAAAAAAAAAAAAAAAGATGGTTCTGCCAAGTCTGAGAGCCTTGTACGAGAGCACCAGAAAGTTCTTAAAGTTGGGGTTAACTAATAGTTCCAGGTCTGGGCTTAGCTGGTAAACGGGGATCCCAGAGGACTGCCTGTGGTCACACCCTTCCCTGTGGTCCTTGAGTTCGTTCTGGCATCTGAATGAAAAGACACCAGGGTCTCCTGTTGAATTGACAGGTGCCTTGGCTCTTCTCACATCCTCATCAGGCTAAAGAATGCTAAGGGGAGGCAAGTGGGGGTGGGGTCACTTTGTGGCTTCACTATACCCCTGGCCTTCCTCAGGAACAAGGCATGTTCTGCCTTTGGGCAGTGGGCAGAGTTGCCAGTATGCTGGGGCACCTGAAAACAGGCCATCAGCAAGACCGCCCTAGGCACGAGGCTTCTCAGGCACTGTGTATTTTGCTTTGAGCGGCTTTTTTGAGATGTAATCCACATATCACATAATTTTCCCATGTCAGTGTTCAATGCATTATTTCTAGTTTATCCACAAATGTGTGCATCTACCTCCACAATCAATTTTAGAATATTTTTATTACCCCTTAACTGCCCTGCCCTGTCTCAATTCCTCCATCTCCCCAACCCTTAGCAACACTAATTTACTATTTCTTTACATTTGCCTATTTGAGTGTTTCATGAACAGAAAATACAACATGTAGTCTTTTTCCCTCCCTCCCTCCTTCTTTCTCTCTTTCTTTTCCTCCCTCCCTCTCCCTTCCTTCCTTCCTTCCTTCCTTCCTTCCTTCCTTCCTTCCTTCCTTCCTTCCTTCCTTCCTTCCTTCCTTCCTTCCTTCCTTCCTTCCTTCCTCTCTCTCTCTCTCTCTTTTTCTTTCTTTCCTTCTGGTAGAGTCTTACTATGTAGCCCAGCTTGGCCTTGAACTCACCATCTTTCTGCCTCTGCCTTCAGAGCACTGGGATTGCAGGTATGTGCCACCACACGCAGTGTCAACATGGGCTGGTCTGTGACCGGCTTCTCCCACTCGGCAGTGTAGTCCAGGTCCATCCATGCTGCAGCTCAGCAGTGCGCTTCCTGCCCCTCGGAGCACTGGCCTTCCTGCCTGATTGCCTTCTTCAACTACAGAGTTCCTGCACAGGAAGTGCCATACCCGAGCGCTGAGTGCAGTGGATGTAGGAGAGCCAAGACCCTAAACTGGCTCCTCCCACCAGCCCTGGGCTATATGACCCTTCCTCACCTTAGCTCTTATTTGCACCATGAGGAAAATGGTCTTTGGCTCATGGAGACATAAAAGACTCAGAGATATAAGTGAGTGTGTAAACCTTAATGCGGTACCTAAGTTTAGGGAAATACTGTGAACAGAGATGTTAAGACTTGTAGACGCTTCCAGCTTCCGGGACAGGTTCAATTTGGCAACAGTCAGTGTAACAGAGCAGATAAGGAACAATTTTATGAGTTGTTTTTGGTCCTCCCCATTCCCAAGTAAAATACATAGGTAAAGGTTAAATAGGGCTTGAAAACATTTTTTTTGTGCTTTTGGAGTGTATACGATATTTTCTGGGTGGGGGGGGATGTCCTCATTATGGTTAAATTCTGCTAAGTGGAAATATATCTATAACCATGGCTCCTTTTTACATTTTAAATAAGTAGATTGGCTTTTTTTTCCTCAAGCAAAGTCATAATTGTATTTATTTTAAATTTATATCCTGTCTGCTTCAAAAAGGAATTTGAGGCAGCCAGGAAAATCATAAGCTATAAAATGAGCCAGCTCCATTTTATTCTAATAAAATAAAAGTTGGGATCTCATCGGCGAAACAACTTCTCTTTGTGCTGCACTGTGCGCAAATATTTGGATTACTAAAGTGAATTTATGAAGCAATTACTTTTAATGCTATAAGAGGAAATTAAGTACTCATTGATTCTTGATTTATAAGCTCGAGCTAAAGATCATGAAAAAGCAAATATAACTTAATTAAATGTCCCTTGGCTTTGCAACCATTGAGGTCTTCACTCATAAAGTTAGTAAAACAAACCGTTCCTAGAACATAAATGTATATTGGTTCTTCCAGTTGGGAAGGCAAATAATTTACTAGTTAAATGTATTCAGCAAAGTTAACTCAAGTGAAAGATTTTCCCAGTGTCCTTTGGGGCTTGAAGAGATAAAAGCCATTGTAGCTGTAAGCAAACCATTGTTCTGCGAGTGATGGGCATTAACTGGCTCTAAAAAGGAGTAAACAATTTTTTCTATTAGAAAATGTATTTTAATATGCTAACAGAATAGACTATAGGTCTGTGAAAGAAACGCAGTGCACTTGTGGTTATTCAAAGCTGTCGGTGAGCACGATGACCTGGGATAATTTAATTGAGCCTTCCAGTAATGTTGCTATTTTTCTACTCTGAAGTGTAAGTGAGCTTTAAAAAATTGGATTCTAAAATGCAACACTTCAAATGACACACACAGCAAGTCAGGGAGCCAGTGTGAATCTCTCTTGCTCTCAGGGAGTTACTGATGACGAAAGTAAGGACAGACAGGAGAAAGTCAAAAAGTGTTGCCATAAACGGATGTCAAAGGGGAAAACGACTCGTGGGACAAGGGGTCTCACAGAGGGAAACCCATATCCTAGCTGTCTGTTTTGTTTTGAGGCTGTAGCCCAGGCTGACTTCACTTTGCAGGCTGGGTTGGCCTGGAACTCACAGTGATCCTCACTGCTCGGGTTAAAGGCTTGAGCCACCATGCCTGCATTCACATCCTGTTTTGGCTGCACTCCTTTGTCCACCATTTATCTGCTGAATCAGTGTCTGGCTTTCCTATATAGCTGAGTAATGGAAGGATTTATCACAAAACATAATTTTAAAGAATATTTGTATTAATTTGTGAGCAGAGAAAGCAAGAAAGAGAGAGAGAGAGAGAGAGAGAGAGAGAGAGAGAGAGAGAGAATGGGCACACCAGGGCCTCTTGCCACTGCAAATTAACTCTAGACACATGCATTACTTTGTTCATTTGGCTTTACATGGGTCCTGGGGAATTGAGCCCTAGACAACAGGCTTTGTAAGCAAGTACTTTTTTTTTTTTTTTTTTGGTTTTTTCACTTTTTGTGTTTTCAAGGTAGGGTCTCAATCTAGCCCAGGCTGATCTGGAATTCACTATGTAATCTCAGGGTGGCCTTGAACTCATGGCAATCCTCCTACCTTTGCCTCCCAAATGCTGGGATTAAAGGCATGCACCACCACGCCCGGCTGCAAGTACTTTTAACCACTGAGCAATCTCTCCAGCTCCTTATTCTTATGGTCAATTTAAAAAAAGTTAACTTAAATGGAGAGAGGGAGGGGATATGATGGAGAGTGGAGTTCTAAAGGAGAATGGGGGGAGGGGAGGGAAAACTATGCACCTTTTGTATGTAAGTATGTTTTGTTGTCAATAAATATTAAAAAAAATAAAATAAAATAAGTCTAATGAATTAGAAAAAAAAAGTTAACTTATTTTTGTGTGTGTAGAACGTGTGGTATGGTGCGTGTGTGGTATATACACATGATGCACAGATGTGCACTCCTCATGTGTGTGCATGTGGAGGCCAGAGGAACACATCAAGTGCCTCATTCATTTATTTCCTAGAGATACAGTCTGTCTGCAAACCCAGAGTTGCTGTTTCTATGAGCCCCAGTGATTCGCCAGTCTCTGCTCCCCACAGGACTAGGGTTACAGGCATGCGTGTTCATGCCCCGCTGCTTATGTGGGTGCTGGGAAATTGAACCGAGGGGGAATCAGGCTCTCTCAGAGCCACAGGCTTGCATGGGGGGTACACTCACCTGCTGAGCCATCTCCCTAGCCCATATTTTATTAATCTGTGTGTGGGGGGGCTTATGTGTGTGCAAGCGCATATATTGCAATCAAGTTCGCATTGCTGGCAGAAATCACCTGACCAAGAGCAGCTTGTGGGAAAATAGGGTTTGTTTTTGGCTTATAGGCTTGAGGAGAAGCTCCACGATGGCAGGGGAAAAAGATGGCATGAGCAGAGGATGAACATCACCCCCTGGCCAACATAAGGTGGGCAACAGGAACAGAAGAGTGTGCCAAACACTGGCAAGGGGAAACTGGCTATAACACCCTTATATAAGCCCGCCCCCAACAATACACGGCTTCCAGGAGGAATTAATCCCCAAATCTCCATCAGCTGAGAACCTAGCATTCCGAACACCTAAGTTTATAGGGAACACCTGAATCAAACCACCACATTCCGCCCCTGGTCCCCATAAAGTGATAACAATCCATGATGTAAAATGCAATGCATTCAATCCCCTTAAAGGTCCTCATAGTTTTTATCAGTCCTAATGATGTTCAAACATCCCCATAATCCAAGGTCTTTTTTTTAATTATTAATTTTTTATTGACACCTTCTATACTTACATACAAAAAAAAAATATGATATTTCCCTCCCCTCGCCCCATTCCACTTTAGAACACCAATCTCCATCATATTCCCTCCCTCTCTCCATTAGTCTTTCTTTGAATTTGATGTCATCATCTTTTTCTTCTATTTTGAGGGTCTTGCGAAGGTATTGCTAGGCACTGCAAGGTCATGGTCCAAGGTCTTTTAACTGAGCCATAATACCAAAAGAATCCCCCCAAAACCCATAATGGCACAGAATAAACTGTAAAAGATGGCATTGGGCACAGCAAAGAAATATTCAACCAATACAAGATTTAAAACAACCAGGGCAAACATCAAATTCTGTAGCTCCAAGTCCAATAACTCTAGTCAGTGACAAGTCTCTTAAGTCCAATAATTCTAACCAGCAACAAGTCTCTGGAGTTCCAATTCTGCCCCTCCGGCTAGGCCACTCATGGTCCTGGAAAATGTCATCCAGGGCCGGCAGCTTTCTATAGCAGCCATCTAGTCGTCTCGGCATTTCCATTGGGTCTCCACTGCAACCCATGGTCCATCCTCACAGCTCCATAGGGTCTCCATGCAGGCATCCAGCAAACCTGCTTCACACTGCCCATGACCATTTCCAAAACACAAGACCTTGTTGCAAATTCAATGACCCTCTCTTTCCTGCATTTCTTATACTCTTCAATACCAGGTAGGGTGCCAATTTGTTAATCCAGGGGAGAACAAAGCAGACTTTGAAGAACAGGACACTCCTTCAGTATTCAGGTGCCTTCAAAAGAGTCTACATTCTTTCTGTTGTCCCAATGCAGGTCAGCTGGCCCAATCTCAATGGTTGTAATCTCTCAATTGCAGCTGAATGGGCAGCAGTTTCAGCCCAAAGATTTCTTTCTGTGCCATATCCCTCTGCACACACCAGTCCAATTCTACGCACTGCAACCGTGTACAAGTTCTCAGGACACGGGCATAACAGCAAACCTCTCACACAAACTGTTTCTAGCCCAGTCTAAGCAAAGCTCTTTCTCACCCTCATAAGCCAAACCTCACAGTCCTTAGTTCTTACTGCATTCAGGTCTTTCAACTCTGACCAGAATAGTCCATCAAGCTGTACTTACAGCACTGCAAGGCATCTCTTAGGCCAAGATTTCAAATCCTTCCACATTCCTCTTGAAAATCAGCTCCAAAAGGCCAAAGCCACACAGTCAGGTGTCTAGCAGCAAATGACCCCACTCTCAGTACCAACATTACTGGTGTAGTCAGGTTTGCATTGCTGGCAGAAATCACCCGACCAAGAGCAGCTTTTGGGGGGAATAAAAGGGTTTATTTTGACTTATAGATTTGAGGGGAAGCTCCATGATGGCAGGGAAAACAATGGCATGATCAGAGGGTGGACATCACCCCCTGGCCAACATCAGGTAGACAATAGCAACCGGAGAGTGTGCCAAACACTGGCATGGGGAAACTGGCTGTAATACCCATAAGCCTTCCCCCAACAATACACTGCCTCTAAGAGGTGTTAATTCCCAAATCTCCATCAGCTGGGAACCTTGCATTCAGAACACCTATATTTATGGGGGACACCTGAATCAAACCACCATAGCACATGTATATGTATGTGCACGTGTGTGGAGGCCACACTTCAGGGGTCATCTGGAGTTCATTTGCAGTGGCTGGAGGCCCTGGCATGCCCATTCTCTGCCTCTCTCTCTCTCTCTTTCTCTCTCTCTCATAAATAAATAAATAATATTTTTAAAAAAGAAAAGAAAAGAAAAAAGAAATGAAGCCAGGCATGGTGGTGCACACCTTTAATCCCAGCACTTGGGAGGCAGAGGTAGGAGGATTGCTGTGAGTTTGAGGCCACCCTGAGACTATACAGTGAATTCCAGGTCAGCCTGAGCTAGAGTGAGACCCTACCTCGAAAAACAAAACAAACGAACAAAAAATAACAAAGAAATAAATAAGACAAAAACTTGTTTTCTGTTGTGTTAGCCTCCTAGCCTGTGGCACTTTTGTTATAGCAGCTTCAGCAAACAGTGACATGTCTCACTTTGATTTTCTGATATTAGTCCATACAGCACACTAACCCAGATCAGTGAGCAGCTATGGACAGAATGTATTGCCAAGGAGGCCACAGTCACTGGACACACACCGAGAAACACAGTCTCCACCGCTGAGAAATGCCTAGTCCCCTCCAGCCTCCAGGTAAAACTATTCGCCTAACCCCAGACCAATGTAAGATGTTGGAGAGTCATCAGGACTTCCTACAAAGGGCCAATACCACAGGCAGGCTCTCCTGCCGATGATTCCAACTCCTCAAAGTCCACGTGTCCTATTCCTCATCTCCATTAACCTAGCATTGCCTGGAGAGTGTTTAAAACCCAGTAGTCAGGGCTGGAGAGATGGCTCAGCAATTGACAGTTCTTTCTTGCCTTCATTTATATATGTACTTATTTGCTTGTTTTTGAGACAGGATCTTTTTTTAAAATTTATTTTTATTTTTATTTATTTATTTGAGAGAGAGAGAGAGAGAGAGAGAGAGAGAGAGAGAGACATACAGAAATAGGCAGGTAGAGAGAGAAAATGGGTGCGCCAGGGCCTCCAGCCACTGCAAACGAACTCCAGATGTGTGTGCCCCTTTGTGCATCTGACTTATGTGGGTCCTGGAGAATGGAGCCTCAAACTGGGGTCCTTAGGCTTCACAGACAAGCATTTAACCACTAAGCCATCTCTCCAGCCCGAGACAGGATCTTTCATTGGACTGGAGCTCACCAACAAGGCTAGCCTCACTGGTTAATGACCTCTGGGGAATTGCTTGTCTCAATGTCCCCCAGCTCTGGATGACAAACGCACACCATGACACCCGGCTTGTTTTTGTGGGTTCTGGGAATCAAACTTGGGTCCTTATGCTTGCACAGCAAGTCATTTACTGACTGAACCATCTCCTCAGTTCTCAAATCCATTTCCAAGGAGCATTAACAGTGAGGGTAGCAAAGTTCCTCACGTTGCAGGAAGGTTTGAGACCTCCCTCCCCATTCTGGAACCACATGTTCAAGGACGCTTCAGGCTGGCTGTGGGAGGGGAGCAGCGGGAGTGGTGAAGGAGAGAACTGTGGTTTAAAAATTCTTATTTATTTGAAAGAAAGAGAGGGAGGAATGGAGAGAGAGAGAAAGGGGGGGGATAGATGTGCCAGGGCCTCCTCACTGCAAATAAACTCCAGACATATGAGCCACTTTGTGCATCTGGCTTTATGTGTGTACTGGGAATTGAACCTGGGCAAGAAAGAACCGTCAATTGCTGAGCCATCTCTCCAGCCCTGACTACTGGGTTTTAAACACTCTCCAGGCAATGCTAGGTTAATGGAGATGAGGAATAGGACACGTGGACTTTGAGGAGTTGGAATCATCGGCAGGAGAGCCTGCCTGTGGTATTGGCCCTTTGTAGGAAGTCCTGATGACTCTCCAACATCTTACATTGGTCTGGGGTTAGGCGAATAGTTTTACCTGGAGGCTGGAGGGGACTAGGCATTTCTCAGCGGTGGAGACTGTGTTTGTTGGTGTGTGTCCAGTGACTGTGGCCTCCTTGGTAATACATTCTGTCCATAGCTGCTCACTGGTCTGGGTTAGTGTGCTGTATGGACTAATATCAGAAAATCAAAGTGAGACATGTCACTGTTTGCTGAAGCTGCTATAACAAAAGTGCCACAGGCTAGGAGGCTAACACAACAGAAAACAATTTTTTGTCTTATTTATTTTTTGTTATTTTTTGTTCGGTTGTTTTGTTTTTCTAGATAGGGTCTCACTCTAGCTCAGGCTGACCTGGAATTCACTGTATAGTCTCAGGGTGGCCTCAAACTCACAGCAATCCTCCTACCTCTGCCTCTCAAGTGCTGGGATTAAAGGCATGCGCCACCATGCCTGGCTTCATTTCTTTTTTCTTTTCTTTTCTTTTTTAAAAATATTATTTATTTATTTATTTATTTATTTATTTGAGAGAGAGAGAGAGAGAGAGAGAGAGAGAGAGAGAGAGAGGCAGAGACAGAGAATGGTCACGCCAGGGCCTCCAGCCACTGCAAATGAACTCCAGATGCATGCGGTACCTTGTGCATCTGGCTTACATGGGTCCTGGGGAATCAAACCGAGGTCCTTTGGCTTTGCAGGCAAGCACCTTAACCATTAAGCCACCTCTCCAGCCCTTTTCTCTCATTTCTGGAGGTTGGAGGTCTAAGGTCAATCTGCAGAGTTGGTTCTGAAGTCTACCTTCTAGATGGCCAGCTCTCCCTGTCATCACATGGTTGTCCCTCTGTGTGTTCTGCTCTCCTCTTCTTATAAGGACACCAGGTGGATTGCGTCAGGATCCATTCTCATGGTTTCATTTAAACTTAGTTCCCATTTTAAAAATTATTAAATCATTATATTTATTGAGGGACGTACAGAGCCAAGGAAAGGCACCCACGTGGCTAGAGGCTAGAGATCCCACATGGAGGGCCTGGAAAAAAAGTGTGGAAAGCTCTTGTCTGACTAAATGTATATATTATTCCCACCAAGCTGCCCTGGGGGCACTACACTTAATGTTCATGTTCACATATTAACGCTACTCTCACTTCTGGTTAGAGAAGCTTCTCTTTCAGATGGCGATGACCACTGGGATGACCCAAAAGGCAACATAGTGCTGAGAAGAAGGGATGGAGGAGTGCCCAGCACTGAAACACCTCTGTCACACCCTCCAAGGCTCAGGGACCATTGTGGAAGAGGAGGCGGATAGAATGGAAGAGCCAAAGGAAGGGTATGACTTCTTACAATGCAACTGCCCAGACAGAAATTGGCCTCCATATCCATGACCTTGCAGTGCCTAGCAATACCTTCATAAGACCCTCAAAAATAGAAGAAAAAGATGATGACATCAAATTAAAAGAATATCATATGTTTTATGTATGTAAGTATAGAAGGTGTCAATAAAAAATAATAATTAAAAAACAAAAGAAATGAGAAAAGAAAGTTCAAGGAGCTTCCGCCATGTGGGGAGCTGGAGGGGATAAAGGAGCCCATGTGGACAGTGAGGGCAAGGGCGCCTCCCAGCTGGGCTGACAGAAAACTCACCCAACTGATCTGAGAGCGCACCCTCCCCTTGCAAAGTATTTATAACCTTTTAGTGGAGGGCTGTCTTCCGGCTCAGGAGAACCAGACGGACAGCTGCTTGGTTAGGTAGGGCTAGGGACTGTACCAAGTTCTAGGGGCTCAACTTGACCAACCACAATATTTAAATCCTATGAAAGAGCTCCCTCCCAGGAGGGGTCCTGGTGTTTGTAGAGAAACAGATCTAGTGAACTAGGCAAGAGATAAGACGTCAGATCATCTTTGATGTCTAGCAAGTGCAAACTTTCCTGCCTGTTTTACCTTCAGGGGTCCAGTCACCCTAAGTGTACCTCCTCTCATTTCCTCCTCTCATAGAAGACACCTTAACTGCTGTTAGAGGACAGGGTGTGATGACGTCAGATCTAACCTGTTTCTTGCTGAATGGGGCACAGAGTTGTGGCAGAGAGTCTCTCCCAGAGAAGGGAACTATTTTAAAGGACTTGAAAGTGTGTTGATGGAGTGCAGGAAGATAGTCTTGGAAGAAAATGTTGGGGAGAAGGAATATAAGTGAGGAGTTAATGAGGAGTGAGCACACAGCAAACTGGTCACCTTTAGGTTTGTCCTTCTTGTGAACTTTTAGGCTTTGGGGAGCATTCAAGGGAACCCAGATAGATGGAGTTGGATTATCTCAGGACCATCTGTGCATGAGGTGGCTCAGATTTTCTTCCAGAACTGTTTATCAAATGACACAGTAGTGTTTGACATGGCCCGAATCTGTTTCTGTATGGCTTGAAAAACAGATGGGACATTAGCAGAGGTATCAGGAATATATATATATATATATATATATATATATATATATATATATATATATATATTTAACTTTGATAATGGTGAGTATACCATATTTTGTATAATAAGTAGCCTTCCAGAGTGGACCTTTTAAATTTGTCCTGGAGTTAGCCAGGGCCAAAGGTTGGTACCATAGAGCCACTGAGTGCCATTAAAGGCTGTACAAACATATTTTTAGTCTCAGGACTTTAAGGATGTCCTGGCACAAGTTAGAAGAGATTCACCATTGTTTCCAGTATAAGGAAGTCTTCTGAATTAAGTGACCCTTAGTTGATCATCCATATATATTTTAAATTTGAAAATAACCCTTTTGACATCCATGGTTGTTTTTCCTTATTAGAGAACTGGAACTATTAGATCTGGGGACAGCATGTCTTAAGGCCTTGCTTGTTTCCCCTCTTGGAAAGCTCTTGTGGTGTCACTTAATAGGCCATTCATATATTTGAGGAATCCCTTTATCTTTGGTTATACATTTCTCTCTGAGTGTTTAAGACAAGCAGGTAGCCAACATTTAGTCAAGGATTGATTGTGGAGGTCACTAATGGCTTTTAGTCCTATAGCTTCTCCAATTCTGACGTGTCTGTTAGGATGAGTCAGGGCCGTGCTGGCCAAGTAGTTTTCCCTTCTTTGGGAAGCCAGGAGGACTGATTTTTCCTCAGTTGTGACTCTCCTGTTTCAGGATGTACACGGATTTTTTTTGTTTCTGGCTCTCCATATCCTCCCTGATCAGGAAGACAGGTGGCTTACCAGGGGCCAGTGTAGAAGTGTCCCATCATCTCCAGTCACCTCATGACCTGGGAGCAACTGGCTTTGGCTTCTATATAGGTGACAAATACACTTAGAAAGGAAGTTACACCAACCTGGATGTATGTACATATGGAGAACATTTGATTACTGAACTAGATCTAGTTAAAGAATGGCACAAGGGCCAGGTGTGGTGGCACACACCTTTAATCCCAGCACTCCGGAGGCAGAGGTAGGAGGATCACTGTGAGTTCAAGGCCACCCTGAGACTACATAGTGAGTTCCAGGTCAGCCTGGGCTAGAGTGAGACCCTACCTTGAAAAACAAACAAACAAGCAAGCAAGCAAGCAAGCAAGCAAACAAACAAACAAACAAAATGGCACGAGGGGCTGGAGAGATGGCTTAGCAGTTAAGGCATTTGCCTGCAAAGCCAGAGGATCCTGGTTTGACTCTCCAGGACCACGTAAGTCAGATGCACAAGGGGGTGCATGCACTTGGCACACCCATTCTCTCTCTCTGTCTTCCTCTTTCTCTCTCTCCCTCTTTCTCTCTCTCAAATAACTAAATAAAAATATTTTTAAAAAGAATGGCATAAGAGTTTAAAGTCATTTTGTCCAATCTTTAAATTTAGTTGTCCTGTGGCAGCATAGGCCATATCTGAAGTGTAGAAAGTAGGCATATCTTATCTTTTAAATATTTAAAGTTATAAATATAAGCAGAACCCATTACCAGTTTTGAAAATAATATACATTTAAACCAATTAATTTAACCTAGAAATTGTCAGCAAAAAGATGAGTAAGACAGTACAAAGTCTTGGTGTTTGAAAACATCTTTGATCAGTACAAATACCTGTGTGGATACCAATTATCCAGGGAACATTGGAAACAGAACCACAGAACTTGAAATTATTTTTTTTTTCAGATGAGGACCATTGTTTGAGCATGAGGCTGTACCCTAAAGCAGGGAATATGTCTTAAGCGTTAATTTTGTTATAAGCACTGGACCTGAGTTGCCAGAAATGAGACAGTTTCTTTACATATAATAGAGCAGAATTTGGTCATTGTTGAACCAAAACAGCTAAGCTCTAATACAACCCTTGACAAATCTGTCTTGAAAGAGAAAACACTATTTGACAGCCAGTGTTTTTAGTTGAATCTGGCTAGCAACTGATCTTAGGTATAAGAATTTTTATTAATATAAAACAATTTTATGTCTTATCCATGATTTAATTTTAAACTTTTTATTTTATCTTATTTTTTTGGAGAGAGACCCAGAGAGAGACAGAGAGAGAGAGAGGGAGGAAGACAGAGATGGGCGAGCGAGCAGTGTCTCACCTGCTGCGAATGAAATACAGATGTGTGCGCCCCCTTGTGGCCATGTGCGGCATTGTGCCCTTGCGTCACTTTGTGTCTGGCTAAACGTGGGACCTGGAGATTGGAACCGCTGGAGATTGGAACCAGTGTTCTTAGGGTTAGGAGGCAGGCGCCTTAACCCCTAAGCCATCTCTCCAGCCCCTTACCCATGATTTAAAATTGATAAAGCTTCAGCAAGCCATTCCAACATTTAATTCCCATTTTAATGAGCCCTATGTCAAATGCAGTTAAATTCTGAGGTACTGGAATTTGGACTTCAACATATGAATTCTGGGAGGACACAGTTTTGTCCATGACACAAGATAAGCTGAGGTGGACATCCACAACCGAGGGAAAACAACACAAAAGGAACGTGACAAGCGAGTCCTGTCTCCCTTACAATCAATCTATGTCTTGTTCTTTCCTGGCACTGATGTGCCGGGAAATGTTGGCCAAGCAACTCTAGGAAATATGGAACTTGGGGTAACAAGCCAGCATGACCTCACTGGACGTAGAATTGAGAGGAAATGTGCACAGTCAGCCCTTGACCAGAAGGGAGCCCCTTCTAGACCTCCACCAGATTCCACAGGAAAAGCACAGAATAAGAGGGAAGAAGTTGAAACTCCATTTTGACAATAGAAAAATCTATTCCTCCAGGCTTGATAACGGGAGGAGATATAAGAAGTTAATTAAAACAAACTATCTATAATTTCATCATGTTCTCTTGGAAGAACTAAGTTAGACAGAAACACCTTCAGCCAGTAAGGGGGTTGGAAGTATATAGGGACACGTACAATAAGTATATTGGGCTCTCTCTGTGGCAGGAAGTGGGCAGAGGCACATGGCCACAGCCAGTGGACCATGACAGTAATTGGGGCTTGTCTGCACACAGAAGTGCAGCTTTAGGAGATGGGGAATTGCAAGCACAGGCGTTGGGCACATGGCCAGGGTGAAAAGAACAACAGCAAGGCTAAGTCACCAGCAGACTCAGGAGCCCCGTGGCCAGGGTAGTGAGAGAGGTGATATGAGCCTACCACCCACAAGGGTGGGCCAAGGAGTGTGGCTTCATTTCTGAAGGGCTCAAGCAGGTACGGAGAAGCATGCTATGTAGGACGTACAGATACTACACACAGATAGGAAAGAAAAAAGGGAAGCCAGGCAGGCATGGTGGTGCACACCTTTAATCCCAGCCCTTGGGAGGCAGAGGTGGGAGGATCTCTGTGAGCTCAAGACCAGCCTAGGACCACAGAGTGAGTTCCAGGTCAGCCTGGGCTATAGTGAGACTGTAATTCAAAGAAAAAAGAAAAGAAAGAAAGAAAGAAAGAAAGGGAAGAAAAAGACAAAAGAAAGAAAGAAAAAAAGAAAGAAAGAAAGAAAGAAAAAGAAAAAAAAGAAAAAAAGAAAAAAAAAAAAAAAAAAAGAAAAGAAAGAAAAAGAAAAAAAAGGAAGCCAGCTATAGTGAGACCATCAAAGATTAAAAATAAAAAGGCAGGGGGCTAGGGATTTAGCTCTGTTGAGGAACACTTACCTAGCAAATGCAGGGCCCTAGGTTTGGTCCCCAGCACTGGAAAAAAAGAAAAGAAAAGAAAAGAAAAAGGCAGGAATGAGGCTATTAGAAGATGGTAAATGAATGTTGCTTGGTCACTTCTCTGATCCTCTTACCCCAAGATTATCCTTGTTCCCTGTTGAAGGATTTGTCACTCTCCCATTACTTCCTGTGGGTCTCGAGGTGGGTCCCCCACCAATAAAAAGACCAATATCCCAAAAGACAGGCTACAAAGAGAGAGAAATTAGATTTTCAGTGACATCCTTAGGGGCTGCTGGATCAAGTCTGCCCTAAGCAGAAGGGGGAACTCAAAGCAGGTAGAGAAGGAGACCATCAAGAGGGAGAGGGGGAGACAGGGGATCTGATCAAAGCATAATGATACACGTATTAACATGTTGCAATGGGATTGAAGATGTATATACCTCAATGATGAGTGTGTGCTTAGCATGCCCAAGGTCCTGGGATCAATCCCCAGCACTGCAAAGAACAAAAAGGTCACAATGAATACCATTTCTTTCTATGCTAACCAAAATAATAATACATTGGCTGAGCTAACTTAAGCTTATTTTATTCATTACAAGAGCCAACACACCCGTGTTGAAATGATGAGGACTGGTCCTGTGGGCTGAACAGAGGGCCTCACACCTGCTCTACCAAGTGAGCTGAGTCCACAGCCTGCATTTTCTTACTTTGTAGTACGAGGGATCGAATCTCGTGCCTCACGCATGCTGGGCAAGGGCTCTGCTGAGCCGTTTCTCTAGATCTCTTTTTTGCTTTTTAGTTTGAGACAGAGTTTCAGTAAATTGTCCAGGATGGTCTTAAATTTGTAATCCTTCCTACCCGATCCTCTTGAGTAGCTGGGGTATAGGTTTATGCCATCAGACCTAGTTTCTTATGATTAGTTTTTTTTTTTTCTTTTAAACACTATCAAAAATGTTTAGTTTCCAAAGAGTTTTGAGGGCTTTTCTGCACATGCACATGTGCTGTGTGGTCATGCATGTGTGGAAAGGCTTTGGTTTCTCCCCCCTGTGTTTTATTGGCATAGGGTCTCTCGCTTGAGCCCAGAGCGTGCTGACTTGTCTAGTCTGGCCAAGCCAGCTTGCCCCGGGCTCCCTCTTGTCTCTCCTTCCTAAATACTGGGATTACAGGTAGACCACCACATCCACCTGACATTTACGTGGGCACAGGGGACCTGAACTCAGGTCTTCCCACTTGAATGTCAAGCACCGTACTGACCGAGCCATCTTCCCAGCCCTGAGATGTTTTTTTTTTTTTTTTATTTTTAAAGTTTTATTTATTTATTTGAGAGTCAGAGACACACACACACACACACACACACACAGACAGACAGAAACAGACAGAGAATGGGCGCGCCAAGGCCTCCAGCCACTGCAAATGAACTCCAGACCACCTTGCGCATCTGGCTTATGTGGGTCTTGCCCTGGGGAATTGAACCTGGGTCCTTTGGCTTTGGAGGCAAACGCCTTAACCACTAAGCCAACCCTCCAGCTCCAAGATGTTTAATTTTTAAAAGACTGGTAATGACTTACAATGTCAGAGATTTTACCAACACAGAGGATATACCATACAATTGCCATATTTTTACAAACTAAAGCATATGTATTATCGGAATGTATGGGGCACAGTCTCCAGGCATTCAGAAACAAACAAATGGAAAGAAAATTCTTTTTTTTTTTAATGGAAATAAAATTCTAATGGGAGAAAACTTCTCTTCAGGAACCAAATGAAACAAAACATGAGTATGAGGAAATGAGTGTAACATAGGTCACAAGGCGGATCTAATGGGTACAGTCATGTGGCACGGCACACCTCCCAGAGTGCCAATGGTCCTGCTTCAACTAAACCATAACAAATCCTGCTGTGTTCCCTGAACAGGAAAGGTACCGGGGTCTTTGCCAGATAATCCATCCCATAGCAAATGACAGAAGTCTGAAAGAAACAGGCCCCCAGGTCCTTAGACCAACCCAAAGCCTCCTCTGCAGACCGGTGCTCTGAACAGAACAGGAAATTAGATTGTAACTCTAGACTGAGTATCTATAAAAGTCATTACAATAAAATATGACTTCAAACCCTGTAGACAAAAACAAACCAAAAACAGAGTGAGATTCAGGTTAGCCTGAGCTAGAGTGAGACTCTACCTCAAAGAAAAACTAAAATAATCACCAGGTACACCTTTAATCCCAGCACTTGGGAGGCAGAGGTAGGAGGATCATTGAGAATTTGAGGCCAGCCTGGGACTACAGAGTGAGGTTTCTGACAGCCTGAGCTAGAGTGAGACCCTACCTCAAAACACACAGACAAACAAACAAACAAACAAACAAACAAAAAACTTTAAAAAGACCAAAAACCCTGTAGATGTAGCAGTTGAACTCTACGGAATATTTCTCTTAGGTACATGGTTAATGAAAACAGAATGGAACACTGACTCTCTCCAGTAAAAAGAAACTGCATGGTCAGCTTGGTTTTGTGTGAACTAAAACTACACTAAAAACAGTCCATTTGAAAGAGTGCATAAATCTTAGGAACACAAAAGTATAAAAACAGGCAGTTAAATGGGAAATTAATTAATCAGTAAATGATACAATTAATAAATGAGCACAGGATAGCTTTGTGAAGGCAGGCTCAGCGCAACATACAAATTCACCTGCTAGCTGAGTCCAAAAGTAAGAAGGAAAACTCAAATGCACAAAACTAGTGGGCACAGGAAGCAGAGCAGAGGTGCCAATAAAAGCCTGAGAGTCCAAGGTTACACTTAGCTTAATTTTGTGGTAATCAACTTGACTACATGGATGAAATAAATGATTTTCAAGGAAAAATATCCAAGACAGCAACCAATTAAATGATAACTAGGAAATTCCAGAGAAATTCCAGATCATTTCCTGATGAATGGGAGGGTTGAGGTTCCTCTTTAAGGAGTCCTGGCTAGAACTGGCCATGGTGCACACCTGTAATCCCAGCACTCAGAGGCCGAGACAGTTCAAGGTCATCTTGGGCTGTGTGGTGAGACTGCCTCATCAACAATGAAAATAGGGCTGGAGGGATGGCTTAGCGGCTAAGGCATTTGCCTGCAAAGCCAAAGGATCCCAGTTCGACTCTCCAGGACTCACGTTAGCCAGATACGAGGGGGCGCATGTGTCTGGAGTTTGTTTCCAGTGGCGGGAGGCCCTGGCACACCCATTCTCTCTCTCTCTCTCTCCTTCTTTCTCTTTCTCTCTCTCAAATAAATAAATAAAATATATTTAAAAGTCAAAATAAATTCATAAGTAAGTAAACAAATAAATGAAAATCTTTGCTTGAGAATGTTGCAGGCCTAGAGTGCTTCCTGGACAACTATTTTGAAAAAAAGATTATTTATTTATTTATTTATTTATTTATTTATTTATTTATTTATTTATTTGTTGTTTATGCACAAATGCCATGGCATGTGTGTGGAGGTCAGAGGACAACTTTGAGGTGTCTGGGCTCCACCTTCTTTGAGACAGGGTCTCTAGCCACTGCAAATAAACTGCCAGAATTCAAAAGGAACATGAGACCAGCTGGCTCAGGAGATTCCCCTGGCTCCACCTTCCATTGTCATGGGCACTTTGGGATCACAGATGCATGTGCCACTTTGCACCTGGCTTTGTGTGGGTGCTGGGGATTTGAACCTGGGCTGGCAGGCTTTTCAAGCAAGTACTTTTTAACTGCTGAGCCATCTCCCAGGCCCTCCTGGACAACCTTCAAGAAACAGGTAATTCCTATGTTTCAGTCGGTCTTTGAGAGCCCAGAGACAAAGCAAGCCTCCCAGACTCATTGGGAAGAGAGCTTGCTCTGGGGTGGGGTAGGGGCAGAGAAGTCAACAACCCACCTATGGGACTGCCAAGCAGATTGCGCTCATGTAGTGTGGAGCATTCTGAATCCTCGCTTGAAATACAGGATGTATTTGAATTTCATTTGCATCCTATTTAAGGTAAACAGGGTATTTACTATGGGATACTAAAGGAATTATTACCAAGGGAAGGCCTCAGCAGAAGAGTAAAAATGATCTAATAGAAAGGAATCCGTTAATATCCTCTGATAGACTGTAAAAACTCATTCAAAATGTTTTAATATCTACTCCTTGTTCTTAAAAGGCCCATTGTCAACAGAAATAAATGGATACTCCCTAGATATAATTTGATAGTGTGTGTTATATGTGTTATATGCCTTTAATCCCAGCACAAAACCAGAGTTCAAGCCAACCTGATATAATTCCAGGTCAGCCTGGACCAGAGTGAGACCCTACCTCACAAAACCCAAAAAAATAAAAATAAAAAAAAAACCCATAGCTGATATCCTGCTCAATGAGAAAACACTAGAGGTAATGCCCATTACAGCCAAAGAAAGATATGCCTTATTACCACTGCTAGTATAATTTGATATTGTCACCAAATGTCCCCCATTGATCCTCCCATCAACCAAAGAAAGATATGCCTTATTACCACTGCTAGTATAATTTGATATTGTCACCAAATGTCCCCTAGAAGGTGTTAGCAATTGATCCTCCCATCAACCAAAGACAGAAGTGCTTGTCACCTCCATTTTTGCCCACACAATGTTTAATCATCATCTTAAATCTTTACTGCTTTGTAGTGCTTTTTAAAAAAAAATTATTTCTCTAAGCGGTGTTTTAGGGGAGGAGTTGTGTTTGGCCTCGGCTGGCCGTTCTCTTTGTTTTACCTGCCGGTGGTGGAGGGAATATACACAATTCAAGCCCTTTGTGGGCCAGGGAGGTTGCTCATCAGTAAAGGCACTTGCTCCACAAGCCTGACTACCCACGTTCTCTCCCTGGCACCCATGTAAAGCTGGACACAAACTGGTACATATGTCTGTAATCCCAACACACCTATGGCAGTGGGAGGTGGAGCCTGGAGATTCCTGCAGCTTGAGGGCCAAGCAGGTTGGCCTTTGTAAAGGACACGAGACCCTGTCTCAAAAATGAGATGGAAGGTGAGGACCAATACCCAAAGGTTGTCCTCTAATCTCACATGTGCATGTGGCACGTGCACACATCAAATAAAAAACACACCTTTGTCCATTTTTTGTCCATTTTTTATATTTGATAATTAGCTTATTTAATATTGCAAATCTTTTTCTTTTTTACATTTTTTTTTTTTTTTTGGTTTTTAACATATCTGGCTCTTATGACCTGGAATTAAATGTAGTTTTCTTGGGTTTACATTTGTCTTTAATCTTTCTAAGCTGTCTTTTTTGCTTAAAGGTTTTTAAAAAATGTTTTTATTTGGGCTGGAGAGATGGCTTAGCAGTTAAGGCGCCTGCCTCCAAAGCCTAAGAACGCTGGTTCCAATCTCCAGCGGTTCCAATCTCCAGGTCCCACGTTTAGCCAGATGCAAAGTGATGCAAGGGCACAATGCCACACTTGACCACAAGGGGGTGCATGCATCTGGATTTCGTTTGCAGCAGCTGAGACTCTGCTGGCATGTCCATCTCTACCTATCTTCCTCTCTCTTTCTCTGTCTCTGTGTCTCTCTCCCAAAAAAATGTATTTATTTATTTATTTATTTATTTATTTATTTGAGAGAGAGAAATAGGCAGGTAGACAGAGAGAAAGAGAGAGAGAGAGAGAATGGGTACACCAAGGTCTTTGGCTGCTGCAAACTAACTCCAGATGTGTGCACCCCTTTGTGCATCTGGCTTATGTGCATCCTGGGAATAGAACCTGGGTCCTTTGGCTTTGCAGGCAAATGCCTTAACCACTAAGCCATCTCTCCACCCCAGGGTGTCTTTTGATGTGACAAAATAAATGTTTCTGTACAACTAAGCCTTACATCTTATCTAGTAATGGGCTTCTGCTTGTTTCTTGAGAGGAGCTCTATTCCAAAAGCACAAAACTCGTCCTCGATTGCCTTATGCTAAAAGATTTGTCGTGATAGAATTTAACATGGAGGCCTTTGAAACAGCTTTGATGTGTACTGCTGTGAGGACTAAGGTAGGGGGACAGGTGGCTGCCAAGTTTTCCCAGGCTCCCTCGTAAGTGAGTAACCCGTTCTTCTACCGTTTATTTCAGGTGTCATCTTTTAATGAAGTTTTCTGCTATAGCCTCAGGTTTGTTTGTGTTCGTCTGATTTGGTTTCATTTGTCTAGCTGTGGCTGGTCGTCTTAGAAACCAGCCTCCCAGGCTCTCACATTTGCCATGACAAGTGCTCCACCATTTTTTCTCTAACTCTGAATTCTTTCTCATCTTTCTTAGAAATTTCTGCTCCCAAATGTGTTTTAGGATTGGATTTTCAAGTTCCAGAAAGTTCCAATGATATCTGACTGAGACTCCATTGAGTTCTAGTTTGATTTAGAAAAAAAAATAGTATTTCTTTCTAAATTTTGTTCTTTTGTTGTTTGAGACAGGATCTCATTATGTAGCCCAGTCTAACCTCAAATTCACTTTAATAGTTCTGCCTTAGCATCCTGAGTGCTGGGATTACAAGGTGAATCCCATGTACCAGACAGCGTATGTGTGCATGTGTTTATGCATGTTTGTGTGTGTATGTGTTTATGCATGTGTGCGCATGCGTGTTGCACACGTGATTATGGAGGTCAGAGGTTGATGCTGAGTGTCTTCCTCAGTTTCTGTCTGCCTTAATCTTTGAGACAGGGTCTCACTGAACCTAGACATCACCAGTTTGGCCAGACTAGCTAGCCAGGGAGCCCCAGCATTCCTTGTCTCTGCCTCCCCAGCACTGAGATTACATGTGTATGCTACCACACCAAGCTTTTTATGTGGATGCCAGGGATCTGAACTCAGGTCCTCATGCTTGTATGGCCATCTCTCCAGCCCAACTTCATTCTTGAATGTTAAATTTTGAGTACTATTGTGGCTTCCTCATTCCTTTATTTAAATCATAACCATTTTAATTTTAAACTGGTTTATTTTATTTTTGTTATTTAAGAGAGAGAGAGAGAGAGGAAGAGTCAGAGAGAGAATGGGTGCACCAGCGCCTTTCAGCTGCTGGGAAGGAACTCCAGACGTGTGAGCCCCCTTGTGCGCATATGCGACATTGCGCGCTTGCATCACTTTTGTATCTGGCTAAATGTGGGACCTGGAGGTTTGAAGAAGCATTCTTAAGCTTCACAGGCAGGCGCTTTAACCGCTAAGCCATCTCTCCAGCCCTAAAATGGTTTTTGACTGTATACTAAAGGCTACTGGCGCATTAATTTTTAATTAGTAATCTTAGTGAATAGTTTTATTTTTCCCATTTCTTTTTTGTAGTGTGAGGAATCAAACCCAGGCTAAGCAGGTGCAAGACCACTGAGCTAACTCTTAGACCCTCTATTAATTGTTTAATTTATGTAAGATTCATCATCATATCTAAAATAATTATTTGGCCTCCTTTTCCCCAATACATATGCATTTCATTTCTTTCTATTTTCTTTAAAAAATATTTTCTAATTATTTATTTAAGAGGGAGAGGAAGAGGGAGAGAAGGAGGAAGGGAGAGAGAGAGAATGGGCACACCAGGGCCTCCAGCCACTGCAAATGAACACCAGATTGCATGTGCCACCTTGTGCATCTGGCTTACATTGGCACTGGGGAATTGAGCCTGGGTTATTTGGCTTTGCAGGCAAGTGCCTTAACCGCTAAGCCATCTCTCCAGCCCTCTTTCTATTTTCTTTTTCTTTCTTTCTTTTTTTTTCCAAGGTAGGGTTTCAGTCTAGCCCAGCTTACCTGGAATTCACTCTGTAGTCTCAGGGTGGCCTTGAACTCACGGCGATCCTCCTACCTTTGCCTCCCAAGTGCTGGGATTAAAGGGGTGTACCACCACGCCCAGCTCTTTCTATTTTCTAATTGTAAGGGCAAAGAATTCCAGAAGAATCTTGAATAATAGTAGATTACATTTGTTGAACGTGAATTGAATACATCATGGTTAAGTTCTGTTGCTCACTTGATCAAATTAGGAGTGAAGTTAGAGACACACTTCTTAGGTAGGTCTGTGAGGGTGTTGATGAACGGTTGATGGAGGAAGGAAGACCACTTCAGAGTGGGTGGCCCTTCTGGTGGTGGCTACAGGTATGCCACCTGTAAAGAAGCTCTGGGAGAACCCGGGGCGTTTTGCCTGACTTGCTGGCGAGTGCATCTGCCCTGCTGCCACCATCCTTTGTGGATATTGGAACCTGACTCCATTAATCTTCCATGTGGACTAAAGACCTTCAGCTGTCCTGGAATCCTCCAGGCCTCCATGTGAGACTGGGACCGCGGAGACACCTGGCCTCATGGATTGAGCAGTCACTGTGGTCTCTAACTCCAGGCTAGATTGCCCAGACAGCATCCTATAAACTAATCTAATGAATCCCTTAATACTTATTTATTCTATTGTTCTGTTCATCTAGAGAATGGACTAGTATAATATGCCAGCACTAAACTCTATACACAAACTCATTTATTCTTTTCCTTATCTTTCTTCCCTTCCCTTCCCTTCCCTTCCTTTCCCTTTTCTTTCTTTCTTTCTTTCTTTCTTTCTTTCTTTCTTTCTTTCTTTCTTTCTTTCTTTCTCTCTCTCTCTCTTTTCTTTTCTTTTCTTTTCTTTTCTTTTCTTTTCTTTTCTTTTCTTTTCTTTTCTTTTCTTTTTTGAGACAGTGTATCATATAGCCCAAGCTAGTCTTGAACTTGCCATACTGAGCATGACTTTGAACTTCTGATCCTCTTGCCTCCACCTCCCAAGTTCTGGCATTACAGGCTTATACCACCTTGTGTGTGGGAATCAGATCCAGGCTTTGTGCTAGGCAAGAACTCTACCAACCGATGTTCTGAAACCTGATGTTCTGTCATTGGAGCACTGGGAATCTAGCCTGAACATGCACCATTCGGGGTTTAGCCGAAGATTTGAGGTAAGTCTATGTACAGATTCCGGACTTTCCTTCTCTGTGGCTTTCAAGTTCCAGCATGCTCAGTTGTCCCCAACTGTTTTCTTCTTGGTCCAATAACCAGTAAGCTTTCAGCTTTACTTCCTCCTGTCTCTGCCTCTGCAGTTCCAGGATCATAGGTGTGTGCCACCATGCCTGACATTTTACATGGGTACTGTGGAGCAAACTCAGACCCTTGTGTTTGTGAAGCAAGCATGTTACTGATTCAGCTAGCTCCCCAGCCCACAATCTATTTAAACACTCCTATCATTAGGGTGCTTTTCAGGGCTGTCCACTGGACTGATCTAAGTTCTTCCACTGGCTGCTGTCCCCGCAGGACGTCAGAACGCCTCCGTGCACTCCTCTGCTTGATGAATCACCCAGAACATACTTTAGCATATTGCATCACACACTTGGGCACGGGGGGCAATTATTCTGTCATAAATGGCAGGATCATGTCCTGTTGTGAAGAATAGGTGGTGATGGCAGGTCAATTCCTTACAAAGATTTGCTCTTGATTACTGTCAAAGGTTACATCTAGGACAGTGCAGATGGTAAAGGTGAAATAGAGGGTACTGGGCAGACAACTACCATACGCTTCCTTTTCTCTGACAGTTATGGAGGGAAAGGAAAACCACAAATGTTTGATACAACCCAGAAACATCCTTTCACGACATGTCTTAAGGGATCAGAACAAGAGACAAGGGACACAGAAAAGACAGGAAAAATGAGGCCAAAAACAAACAAACAAAAAGCCCTGAACACTCTTCTCTTACATGGGTGGTTTCAGATTACTGCACATCTGTGGACAATATTTGAGATTTCTTTCTTTCTCTGGGGATTCCTTGCTGGGCTAAAGTGACGTCTGGTGCTGCATATAGCTTCTGTGGGAGGAACTCTTGGCAAATTAAATTCCACGGTTTTGTCTTCATTCATAATGCATGCTTTATACAGCTCTGCAAATAACTGCTGGAATTTCAACTAGAAAGTGATGAAATCGTCCTGGCTGTGAGTCTGCACACCCTGGAGTGTCTGTCGATTCTAAAGTCATCTCCAATCATTGTCCCCGTCACGTTAGACTCGTCTCTTCCTGTGGCCGTGGCTCTCACTCACTTTCAGGATTATCAACAGTGAAAGGGAGACACTCTAGTAGTTTCTGAAGGGAAGTCTGTGCTAACAGCATCCATGTGAAAATGGAAAGATAATCACGGGAAAAATTTCAAGGAGAAAGGAGAAAAGTAAGGTCCACACGACTCGTTTCTCCCCACGCTGGCCAACCCATGAGGATACTCCCTCGTGAGTGTTCACAGTGACCAAGAGCACAGACGCAGCATTTTTTATAAGCATATGTTAATTATACATAGTAATCGGTTTAATCATGACATGCAGTACATATGTATAATGCATTTTGATCAGATTCACTCTCCCCCGTTACCCTCTCTTGTCGCCCTCCTTCTCCCATGAATCCCCTTCTACTTTCACATTGGTTTGTTTTAATAATTCACTGAGTTTAGTTAGGTTGCTTACATGAGCACCGGCAAAGGGCTGATTTACAGGAGAAATGGGCAACTTACTAATGGCTATACCACTGGAGAAAATGTCTCTTACCCCAGGAACCATTAAGTACTGTAGCTCCTCAGGGAGGGCTGAGACCCCATGAGCCCCTCAGATCCAACTTTTTAATGCGCAGTTGTCCAGATTTTTTTGTATTACATTAAAATTATTTTTTTGGTTTTTTTTGTAATCCATTAAAGTTATTATTTTTTTGGCTTTTCGAGGTAGGGTCTTGCTGTAGCCCAGGCTGACCTGAAATTAGTCAAATTCACAGCAATCTTCTTACTTCAGCCTCCTGAGTGCTGAGATTAAAGGTGTAAGCCACCATGCCCAGCTAAAGTTATTTTATTGGTAGTAATTTTGACTATATCTGCTGATAACACTGTAATCCAATGCCTGCAGCAGTACATGAAACAATGCTGGTGAGAATGGTCTTTCTCACTTTGCTTCTGACCTTACAGGAAACAAGTGGAGACTTTCCTCACTAAGCACACAGTCTGGGATAAGGTTTTGTTATGTGACCCATATATAGTAAGTTCAAGAAGTTTCCTTTCTTTCCTCTTAGTTTGCTGAGAACAAATATTAACATAAATAGGAGCTGGGGGCATGGCTCAGTGGTTAAAAGTACTTGCTAAACAAGCCTGGTAACTGGAGTTTGGATCCCCAAAACCCACATAAAGCCACATGCAGATAGCACCTGTTTTCCTTTAGTTCTTTCTCCATTTATTTTTTCTTTGTCATATAAAATTATGTCCTATTACTTCTCACCTTATTACTGGCTTTGATTATCGAGTAAAGTCATTTTCCAGTTGCTTGCCTTAGCTTTATTTTAATGTGTCTCACCTTAAACATTCATTTTTACTGAGGAATAATTTATATACCGTGAAAAGAACACTATTCAGTATATAATTTTTTAAAACTTTATTTATTTATTTGCTTATTTGAGAGAGAGAGAGAGAGAGAGAGAGAAATAGAGAAAGAGAATAGATGGCCAGGGCCTCCAGCCACTGCAAATGAACTCCAGACACATGTGCCACCTTGTGCATCTTATATGGCTTATGTGGGTCCTGGGCAATCAAAGTTGAGTCCTAAGCCTTTGCAGGCAAGCACCTTAACCTCTAAGCCATCTCTCCAGCCCCTCAGTATATAATTTGATGAATATCAACAATTATAGACTCCTTTAAAGATATTTTTAAAATATTTATTTGCAAGCAGAGTGGACAAGAGAGGAGAGAGAGAGAGAGAGAGAGAGAGAGAGAGAGAGAGAGAGAGAGAGAGAGAATAGGCATGCCAGGGCCCTCCAGCTACGAGAAACTCCAGATGCCTGTGCCACTTTGTGCATCTGGCTTTTTGTGAGTACTGGGGAATCTAACCTGAGTCCTTGAGCTTTTGCAAGCAAGTGCCTTAATTGCTGAGCCATCTCTTCCGCCCCAATGATTGTAGACTCTATGTAACCAGATTTTAATCAAGATACAGAGAACGTGTACAACCATGCAGGTCTCTTCCTATCTCTTCTCATCAGCCTTTATCACCCTTTCTGATTCTTGGTGGCAGCCACCTCTAGGCTTCAGCTACATGTCTGGATGCTGTGTGTTCTTCCACATCACACAGTATCAACTCTCGTGTCTCGTGTCAAAGAACTCTGGCTTCTTGGGCTCAGTGTGTTTTGAAATTCTCCACTTTATTTCCTGGATTACCAGTTTTCTTTCATGACTAGAAATTATTCCAATTGTGTAACTAAAACCACGAATTGTTTATTTGTTCACCTGTTTACACTTTTCACAAGTCTTTTAGTAGACATGTGTTTTCATTTTTTTCTTGAGTGCATCCTAAGGAGCAAAATTATTGAGTCACGGTAGATATAGGTTTAGTTTTTAAGACTACTAGAATGTTTCTCAGATCGTTGATAGCATCTCGTGCTTCCTCCTCTCTTGCAGGAGGGTTTGAGTTGTGCCGTATTCTTGTGAGCGTTTACTTAGGCTGCTCGGCGTGAGGTGCTTTCTATCTCTCTTGACATCAACACGAAGGATGTTAAGCATCTTTAAGTGTGTATATCGACCAATTATGCATCTTTTAAATAAAGTATCTGTTTATGGCCCTTGGTTCATTTTTAAAAAATATATTTTATTTATTTATTTGAGAGAGAGAAAGAGGGAGAGAGAGAGAGAGAGAGAGAGAGAGAGAGAGAGAGAATGGGTGCGCCAGGGCCTCTAGCTGCTGCAAAGGAACTCCAGTGCATGCAGCCCCTTGTGCATCTGGCTTACGTGGGTCCTGGAGAATTGGAACCGGGATCCTTTGCCTTGCAGGCAAACTCCTTAACTGCTAAGCCATCCCTCCAGCCTTACTTGGTTCCTTTTTAAGACTGGACCATCTTTCTAACACAGTGATGCATCACACGACGATGCTTTAGTCAATGAGGGGCACGTGTGTGAATGTGGCCCCATATGATTTCACCACCCAGCGCGTCCTAGGTGCCTTTCCCCCACACAGTGAAGAAGTCACCGTCCATTTCCTAGAACATATCCCTGCTCTTAAATTGTAGGGTTATGTGTACATCCTGATTTAATTCATTGACCGGGAATTAAGATATTTTCTCTTACTTTGTGACTTACCATTCACTTTTCTAGGTAGTATCTTTTTTATTTTTTTTCCCGATCTGTTTTGAGGTAAGGTCTCACTGTAGTCCAGGTGGACCTGGAACTCATTCTGTAGTTCCAGGCTGGCCTTGAACTCACTTGATCCTCCTACCTCAGCCTCCTAAGTGCTGGGATCAAAGGCGTGTACTGCCACGCCCAGTCCCTAGGTAATATCTTTTGATGAACAGACTTCTTGCATTTTAATGAAGAGTTGGGCTGAAGAGATGGCTCAGCAGTTAAAGGTGCTTGCTTGCAAAACCTGAGCGTCTAGGATGAGTTTCCCAGGACTCACGTAAAGCCAGATGCACAAAATGGCACATGTATCTAGAGTTCATTTGCAATAGTAAGAGGTCCTGGCATGCCCATGTGCTTGCTCACGTTCACTCTCCCCATTTCCTTACAAATAAGTAATAAAAATTTTATGAAGTGTCACTTATCAGCATTTTCCTGTTGATTAGTGTTTTTGGAGTCTTTGCTAAACAAATGTTTGGGAAGGTGTTCTTCATATTTTTAAAATTTTATTTTTATTTTTATTTGAGGGAGAGAAAAAGAGGCAAAGAGACACAGAGAGAGAGAGATGGGTGTGCCAGGGCCTTCAGCTGCTGCAAACATACTCGAGGCATGTGTCCCCTTGTGCACATATGTGAGATTGTGGGCTTCTGTCACTGTGTGTCTGGCTTATGTGGGATCTGGAGATTCAAACATGAGTTCTTAGGCTTCAAGACAGGGCTTCTGTCATTGTGTGTCTGGCTTATGTGGGACCTGGAGATTCAAACATGAGTTCTTGGGCTTCACAGGCAAGTGTCTTAACCACTAAGCCATCTCCCCAGCCCTCTATTCCATATTCTTAACATATTTGTATATTGTGAGAGGGCAGAATAAGACTTGCTTTTCTCATTGACTTGCTCTGGAGCCTGGTCTTAGTTTAGTCGGCCACAAACATGTGCACCTTTGTGCTTGCAACTCTGCCATTATGCTCAAACAACTTTTCAATCAATTAATCTTTTTTTTTTTTTTTTCTAGATAGGGTCTCACTCTAGCCCAGGCTGACCTGGACTTCCATATGTAGTCTAAGGATGGCCTCGAACTTATGGTGATCCTCCTACCTCTGCCTCCCAAGTGCTGTGATTAAAGGTGTGTGCCACCACAACCTGCTCAATCAACTCATCTTGACCTAAGGTAGTGTGTATCTCCAACATTGGTTTGGCTATTTAGGCTTTATGAATTTCCATGCAAATTTTAGAACTTGCTTGACAACTTATAAGTACATACATATGCATACCCATGCACACGCATGCGCACGCGCATGCACACACACAAGCACACACACTCATAGACACACACACACACAGCTGGCTAGGAGCTTGAATGTGATTGGATCTAAGCCTGTAGAGCAATTTAAAGAGTTTGGGGTAGTTTGAGTGTACGTCTCCCACAGACTCAGGTATTTTATACAAGCTTGTAACTTGGGTCTCCAGCACCTGTCACCGGGGCTGGATCCTGGGATCCAGCCGTATGGTGGTGTGTTTGCAGGTGGATCTGATTTCCATCCCAAAGGTATGCAGAGCAGTCTGAGCTTGGAGGGGGGTAGGGGAGAGGGGAGTGGAGGGACTGCTGCTTGTTACTCATTTGTGCTGTTGCTTTTGGCTTTTGCTGGCTGTTTGGTTTTTTCTCTCTGCTTGGATGTTTAGAAGCAATTTCTTCTGCCACTGATAAAATTTCCTACTGATAGAATTTCTGTAAACTTGAAATATGTCCCTTCCTCCCCCCGAACTGTGCCTGGTTTGGATGCTCATCCTAGCAACATGGACTACAACAGAGTTTTAACCACCTTAAGGTCTCCAATCCACATAAAGTCCTCCAATCCATATAAAGTCCTCCAATCCACATAAAGTCCAATCCAATCCCAATCCATAAAGTCCAATCCAATCCAACATAAAGTCCAATCCAATCCCTCATCCATAAAGTCCTCCAATCCATATAAATATAAAGTCCTCCAATCCATATAAAGTCCTCCAATCCAATATAAAGTCCTCCAATCCATATAAAGTCCTCCAATCCAATCCAATCCATATAAAGTCCTCCAATCCATATAAAGTCAATCCAATCCCATATAAAGTCCTCCAATCTCCAATCCATATAAAGTCCTCCAATCCACATAAAGTCCTCCAATCCATATAAAGTCCTCCAATCCATATAAAGTCCTCCAATCCATATAAAGTCCTCCAATCCATATAAAGTCCTCCAATCCATATAAAGTCCTCCAATCCATACAAAGTCCTACATAAAGTCCTCCAATCCACATAAAGTCCTCCAATCCATATAAAGTCCTCCAATCCACATAAAGTCCTCCAATCCACATAAAGTCCTCCAATCCATATAAAGTCCTCAATCCATATAAAGTCCTCCAATCCATATAAAGTCCTCCAATCCATATAAAGTCCTTCAATCCATATAAAGTCCTCCAATCCATATAAAGTCCTCCAATCCACATAAAGTCCTCCAATCCACATAAAGTCCTCCAATCCACATAAAGTCCTCCAATCCATAAAGTCCAATCCAATCCTCCAATAAAGTCCTCCAATCCACATAAAGTCCCAATCCACATAAAGTCCTCCAATCCACATAAAGTCCTCCAATCCACATAAATCCAAATCCATATAAAGTCCTCCAATCCATATAAAGTCCTCCAATCCTCCAATATAAAGTCCTCCAATCCATATAAAGTCCTCCAATCCATATAAAGTCCTCCAATCCATATAAAATCTCCAATCCAAAGTCCCAATCCATATAAAGTCAATCCATATAAAGTCCTCCAATCCATATAAAGTCCTCCAATCCACATAAAGTCCAATCCACATAAAGTCCAATCCATAAAGTCCTTCAATCCATCCAATAAAGTCCTTCCAATCCAATATAAAGTCCTCCAATCCATATAAAGTCCTCCAATCCATATAAAGTCCTCCAATCCATATAAAGTCATAAAAAGTCCTCCAATCAAGTCCTCCAATCCACATAAAGTCCTCCAATCCATAAAGTCCTCCAATCCAATAAAGTCCTCCAATCCACATAAAGTCCTCCAATCCACATAAAGTCCTCCAATCCATATAAAGTCCTCCAATCCATAAAGTCCAATCCCAATCCAATCCATATAAAGTCCAATCCCAATCCAATCCACATAAAGTCCTCAATCCAATCAATCCATATAAAGTCCTCCAATCCATATAAAGTCCTCCAATCCATATAAAGTCCCAATCCATATAAAGTCCTCCAATCCATATAAAGTCCTCCAATAAAGTCCTCCAATCCATATAAAGTCCTCCAATCCATATAAAGTCCTCCTCCAATCCCATCCTCCAATAAAGTCCTCCAATCCATATAAAGTCCTCCAATCCATATAAAGTCCTCCAATCCACATAAAGTCCTCCAATCCATATAAAGTCCTCCAATCCATATAAAGTCCTCCAATCCACATAAAGTCCTCCAATCCACATAAAGTCCTCCAATCCATATAAAGTCCTCCATAAAGTCCTCCAAATAAAGTCCTCCAACATAAAGTCCTCCAATCCACATAAAGTCCTCCAATCCATATAAAGTCCTCCAATCCACATAAAGTCCTCCAATCCATATAAAGTCCTCCAATCCACATAAAGTCCTCCAATCCATATAAAGTCCTCCAATCCATATAAAGTCCTCCAATCCATATAAAGTCCTCCAATCCCAATCCAATATAAAGTCCCAATCAATCCATATAAAGTCCTCCAATCCATATAAAGTCCTTCAATCCATATAAAGTCCTTCAATCCATATAAAGTCCTCCAATCCATATAAAGTCCTCCAATCCACATAAAGTCCTCCAATCCATATAAAGTCCTCCAATCCATATAAAGTCCTCCAATCCACATAAAGTCCTCCAATCCATATAAAGTCCTCCAATCCATATAAAGTCCTCCAATCCACATAAAGTCCTCCAATCCACATAAAGTCCTCAATCCAATCCAATCCATAAAGTCCTCCAATCCACATAAAGTCCTCCAATCCATATAAAGTCCTCCAATCCATATAAAGTCCTCCAATCCATAAAGTCCTCCAATCCAATCCATAAAGTCCAATCCAATCCAATCCATAAAGTCCTCCAATCCATATAAAGTCCTCCAATCCATATAAAGTCCTCCAATCCATATAAAGTCCTCCAATCCATATAAAGTCCTCCAATCCACATAAAGTCCTCCAATCCACATAAAGTCCTCCAATCCACATAAAGTCCTCCAATCCATATAAAGTCCTCCAATCCACATAAAGTCCTCCAATCCACATAAAGTCCTCCAATCCACATAAAGTCCTCCAATCCACATAAAGTCCTCCAATCCACATAAAGTCCTCCAATCCACATAAAGTCCTCCAATCCACATAAAGTCCTCCAATCCACATAAAGTCCTCCAATCCACATAAAGTCCTCCAATCCACATAAAGTCCTCCAATCCATATAAAGTCCTCCAATCCATATAAAGTCCTCCAATCCACATAAAGTCCTCCAATCCACATAAAGTCCTTCAATCCATATAAAGTCCCAATCCATAAAGTCCTCCCAATCCAATCCATAAAGTCCTCCAATCCATATAAAGTCCTCCAATCCCAATAATAAAGTCCTCCAATCCATATAAAGTCCAATCCATATAAAGTCCTCCAATCCACATAAAGTCCATATAAAGTCCTTCAATCCAATCCACATAAAGTCCCATATAAAGTCCTCCAATCCAATCAATCCAATCAATCCATAAAGTCCTCCAATCCATATAAAGTCCTCCAATCCATATAAAGTCCATAAAGTCCTCCAATCCACATAAAGTCCTCCAATCCAATCCCAATATAAAGTCCTCCCAATCCATATATAAAGTCCTCCAATCCATATAAAGTCCTCCAATCCATATAAAGTCCTCCAATCCATATAAAGTCATAAAGTCTTCAATCCAATCCTCCAATACATAAAGTCCTCCAATCCATATAAAGTCCTCCAATCCATATAAAGTCCTCCAATCCATATAAAGTCCTTCAATCCATATAAAGTCCTCCAATCCATAAAGTCCTCCAATCCATATAAAGTCCTCCAATCCATATAAAGTCCTCCAATCCAATCCAATCCAATATAAAGTCCTCCAATCCATATAAAGTCCAATCCAATCCAATCCATATAAAGTCCTCCTCCAATCCACATAAAGTCCTCCAATCCACATAAAGTCCTCCAATCCATAAAGTCCTTCAATCCATAAAGTCCTCCAATCCACAATAAAGTCCTCCAATCCCATAAAGTCCTCCAATCCACATAAAGTCCTCCACATAAATCCACATAAAGTCCAATCCACATAAAGTCCTCCAATCCATATAAAGTCCTTCAATCCCATAAAGTCCAATCCACATAAAGTCCAATCCTTCAATCCATATAAAGTCCCTCCAAGTCCTCCAATCCACAATAAAGTCCTCCAATCCATATAAAGTCCTCCAATCCATATAAAGTCCTCCAATCCATATAAAGTCCTCCAATCCATATAAAGTCCTCCAATCCATAAAGTCCTCCAATCCATATAAAGTCATATAAAGTCCTCCAATCCATATAAAGTCCTCAATCAATCCAATCCATATAAAGTCCTCCAATCCATATAAAGTCCTCCAATCCATATAAAGTCCTCCATAAAGTCCTCCAATCCACAATATAAAGTCCTCCAATCCACATAAAGTCCTCCAATCCTCCAATCCATATAAAGTCCTCCAATCCACATAAAAGTCCTCCAATCCCAAGTCCTCCAATCCATATAAAGTCCTCAATCCATAAAGTCCTCCAATCCATAAAGTCCTCCAATAAAGTCCCTCAATCCATAAAATCAATCCATATAAAGTCCTCCAATCCATATAAAGTCCTCAATCCATATAAAAGTCCTCCAATCCATAAAGTCCTCCAATCCACATAAAGTCCTCCAATCCAATCCAATCCACATAAAGTCCTCCAATCCACATAAAGTCAATCCATATAAAGTCCCAATCCACATAAAGTCCTCAATCCATATAAAGTCCCAATCCCATAAAGTCCTCCAATCCACATAAAGTCCTCCAATATAAAGTCCTCCAATCCATATAAAGTCCTCCAATAAAGTCCCAATCCATATAAAGTCCTCCAATCCACATAAAGTCCTCCAATCCATATAAAGTCCTCCAATCCACATAAAGTCCTCCAATCCACATAAAGTCCTCCAATCCACATAAAGTCCTCCAATCCAAGTCCTCCAATCCACATAAAGTCCTCCAATCCATATAAAGTCCTCCAATCCACATAAAGTCCTCCAATCCACATAAAGTCCTCCAATCCACATAAAGTCCTCCAATCCAATCCAATCCATAAAGTCCTCCAATATAAAAGTCCTCCAATCCACATAAAGTCCTCCCAATCCAACATAAAGTCCTCCAATCCATATAAAGTCCTCCAATCCATAAAGTCCTCCAATCCATAGTAGTCCTCCAATCATAAAGTCCTCCACATAAAGTCCTCCAATCATAAAGTCCTCCAATCCATATAAAATAAAGTCCAATCCAATCCACATAAAGTCCTCCAATCCACATAAAGTCCTCCAATCCATATAAAGTCCTCCAATCCATATAAAGTCCTCATAAAGTCCTCCAATCCATATAAAATATAAAGTCCTCCAATCCATATAAAGTCTCCAATCCATATAAAGTCCTCCAATCCTAAAGTCCTCCATCCATATAAATCCAATATAAAGTCCTCCAATCCACATAAAGTCCTCCAATCCATATAAAGTCCTCCAATCCACATAAAGTCCATATAAAGTCCTCCAATCCACATAAAGTCCAATCCAATCCAATCCATAAAGTCCTCCAATCCATATAAAGTCCTCCAATCCACATAAAGTCCTCCAATCCCATAAAGTCCTCCAATCCACATAAAGTCCAATCCACATAAAGTCCTCCAATCCACATAAAGTCCTCCATAAAGTCCAATCCATATAAAGTCCCCAATCCCATAAAGTCCTCCAATCCACATAAAGTCCTCCAATCCCATAAAGTCCTTCAATCCACATAAAGTCCTCCAATCCCAATCCACATAAAGTCCTCCAATCCATATAAAGTCCTCCAATCCCAATCCTCCAATCCATATAAAGTCCTCCAATCCATATAAAGTCCTCCAATCTCCAATCCATAAAGTCCTCCAATCCCATAAAGTCCTCCAATCATATAAAGTCCTCCAATCCATAAAGTCCTCCAATCCACATAAAGTCCTCCAATCCACATAAAGTCCTCCAATCCCTCCAATCCATATAAAGTCCTCCAATCCATATAAAGTCCTCCAATCCACATAAATCCTCCAATCCATATAAAGTCCTCCAATCCATATAAAGTCCTCCAATCCTCCAATCCATAAAGTCCTCCAATCCATATAAAGTCCTCCAATATAAAGTCCTCCAATCCATAAATAAAGTCCTCCAATCCAAAGTCCTCCAATCCACATAAAGTCCTCCAATCCACATAAAGTCCTCCAATCCACATAAAGTCCTCCAATCCACATAAAGTCCTCCAATCCATATAAAGTCCTCCAATCCATATAAAGTCCTCCAATCCATATAAAGTCCTCCAATCCATATAAAGTCCTCCAATCCACATAAAGTCCTCCAATCCACATAAAGTCCTCCAATCCATATAAAGTCCTCCAATCCATATAAAGTCCTCCAATCCACATAAAGTCCTCCAATCCACATAAAGTCCTCCAATCCAATCCAATATATAAAGTCCTCCAATCCATATAAAGTCCTCCAATCCCAAGTCCCAATCCATATAAAGAAGTCCTCCAATCCATAAAGTCCTCCAATCCACATAAAGTCCTCCAATCCATATAAAGTCCTCCAATCCATATAAAGCGGGCATTTGTCTCTTGAACTTGGCCTTTGCTTTCTCTCAGCACTATTTTACAAACATCAGCAGAAAGGTCTTGCTCATTTTTGGGATACACTGTTGAGTCCCCTCTGCCCACTCCCATTCCTCGGAAGGCCCTCCGAGGGGTTGTCAGTGATCACTGTGAACTCATGAGTGCTTCAGTCAGAGTCTGTGTGAGGGGGAGGAGTGACTCAGAGTAAACCTCCCATCCACGGTTCTTATATTCTTTCTGCTCCCTCTTTCATCATATTACCTGAGCCCTCCAGGGCATGTTACAAGTGCCCTTTAGTGCTGTGCTCTCTGCAGCCTCAGATTTTCTGCTTTGATGCGGATTGAGTCTCCTCAGTGTCTGCAGATACGTTCCTGGAGGTGCTTCTCAAGCCAGCAGTGAGAGCAGCGCTCACTTAATCCATTACTTCCTCAGTCATGTTTTCTGGGTCCTGGCAGATATGATAGAGATGACTCATCTTGTGCTAGAGAGTCAGCGTTCTTTTCTTGTCATAATCATAGGTCTAGAGACTTCCCTGCTATTTGCTGCCATCTGGAAAACTTGCTCATTCATGTACTTTTATTTTTTTAAATTTATTTTTATTTTTAATTTTTAGAGAGAGACATAGAGAGAGACAGAGAGAGAGAGAGACAGGGAGAGGGAGACAGATAGAGATGGGTGCGCCAGCAGTCTCTCAGCTGCTGTGAATGAAATCCAGATGCATGTGCCCCCTTGTGGGCAAGTGCGGCATTGCGCCCTTGTGTCACTTTGCATCTGGCTAAATGTGGGACCTGGAGATTGGAACCCGGTTCTTAAGCTTAGGAGGCAGGCGCCTTAACTGCTAAGCCATCTCTCCAGCCCGTACTTTTATTTTTATCATTAATTGTTTCATTTCTTGATACTATTGTAAGTGGCATTTCATTTTTTTTTTATTTTACAATTGTTCATTGTGTGGTTTCCAAATTTGCTAAATTTGTTTACTAATATTGATTTTCCCCATGTAAATGATCATGCTGTTTGTGCATAAAGGCAGCGTCCTTCTTTCTGATTTTTCTGATCTCTGTGCCCGCTCTAGTTATTCTCATCACACCATTGAAGTGGTTAAGACATAGGATACAAGTGATGAGAATGGCTTATGGTATTTCATCATTGAGTATGACAATGATAGGCTATTTTTTTTTTTTTTGGTAGATGTTCTTTATCAGGTTAAGAGTTTTCCCTTTAATTCATAGCTTGATGAAACATTTTCTTCACAAATGAATATTCAATTTCCTTACATGCTTTTTCTTAATCTATTTAATAGATCAAATGGTTTTCTTCATCATTTAGTTTGGTGGAGTGAACACATTGATTGATTTTTTTGAATGTTATATTAACCTTGTGTTCCTGGGTTATAAATGGAATTCAATAAAATGGAAAACCGGCCATGGAATAAAACAATAAAACCAAAAGACAGTTGAGTTTTGCATATGCTTGGAAACTGCTAGCACTGTTGAAGTCACCTGTAAGGCCTGTATTATCCTCTTTATATTAAACTGAATCTTATCCTGGACAAACAATCCTTGTACAGTAAAAATAGATTCAATTTGATACTAGTTTGCTAATTTTTTTTTTTTTTTTCTTCTACATTAGTAAAGAGCCTTCTTATTCCTTATAAATTTTGCCTGGTTTTGACTTCAGTGTGATCTTAGCTTTCTATGATGTGATGGAGAATGTCGTTTCCTTTTCTGTTTTATTAGTATAAAATTGGTATTATTAAAGCAAATTAAAATGAGGGCCAGACATGAAGAATGCCTGAGCAGACAAGCCAGGTATAACTCAGAAGGGAACTAACCCTGCTTGACTTGCAAACACAGGGAAATTACACTTGAGATAGTTCTTGTAAATGTCTTTATTAAAGAAAAATGTAAGGAAAAATGTCTTTGTATATAAAAAAGCGCTCAACCAATCAGAAACAGCCAACCAATTAAATTTTAAATTAAATTCAATTTTAAAGTTAATATAGAACTATACAGATTTTCTATTTTTCTTGTGATGTTGCGGTATTTTTTTTCTTCAAGGGTTTTCTCATTTTATCCAAGTTGTCAAAATTATTGGTTAGAAGTTGGTCACATTATTGACATCTGTAGGATCTGGAGTAATGTCTCTTCTTCTACCCTTTCATTTGACTAATCAAAATTGTATCACTGCATTGTTGTTTTCAAATAACCAGCTCTGGGGTTCATTCACTTATTTTTCACTCTTTTACAATTTGCTGATTTCAGTTTACATCATTATTGTCTCACTCCTCTTCAGTTTGGTCTGAATCTGCGTTTCTATCTCTTGATTATTATAGGGAAGCTTTGGTCATTGTTCTCTCCTAAAAAATGATCCAAAGCTGTACATTTTCCTGTCTACACTGCTTTAAATTCAATTCCCAAAGGCAATACATTTCAGTTTAAAATATTTTCTAAACTCTCCTGTGATTCTTTGTCCAATAGATTATTTAGAAATACTATGTTTAGATAGGGCATGGTGGTGCTTGCGTTTAATCCCAGCACTTGGGAGGCAGAGGTAGGAGGATCGCCATGAGTGTGAGGTCACCCTGAGACTACATAGTGAATTCCAGGTCAGCCTGGACTAGAGTGAGACCCTACCTCCAACCTCCCCCACCAAAACAAGTACAATGTTTAAATTTAATCTGTTTTGTAAGCTTAAAGATATAATTTATATTACTTTTTTTTTTCTAGGTAGGGTCTCGCTCTAGCCTAGGCTGACCTGGAATTCACTATGTTGTCTCAGGGTGGCCTCTAACTCATGGTGATCCTCCTACTTTTGCCTCCCGAGTGCTGGGATTAAATGTGTGTGCCACTATGCCTGGCTGACTTTCTAATGTAGTTCTATAGCAGAGAACATATCATGCATAATTTCAAGTCTAGCAAGACTTGGTCTGGTGGATGAGTGTGTCCTATGCTTTTCTGAAAAGGACTTGTACTTTGAGTGAAGTTTTCTACAGACAATCAATATTTGCTGGCAGTGCTATTATCTAGCTGTAAAATTTTTGCCTCCTGATCCATAAGTTACTGAGGATGGAGGATTTAAATAGTTAACTTTCTTTCTTTCTTTCCTTTTTTTCTGTGGCTCTATGTAATGGTTTTATTTTCCAGCGTATTCTTATGTTCTCTGGTGATTTGGGGTACAAATACATTTGGGATTGCCTTATTTTCATGATTAATGATCCTTTCTGTCATTAAAACTCTTCTTCTATTATAATATTTCTCATCTTTAATTAATTTTCTTATAATTTATAACATATGGTTGAAACTATGGAAATAATTTTTCTGCCCATTTACTTTTAACTCACCAATGCCTTTATAGCCTTTATGTTTAAAGTGAAACTCCTGCATATAACACAGGGTTTAGCCTTGCTGGGATTTGAATCCTATGTAATTAGATCAAAAGACATCAACTCAGAATAAAGAATATACAACCCGAAAATGCATAGAAACTGGTAGTAATCAAGGATGAGCCTTGTTAATTTGTAATAAAGCACATTTTATATCCAACTATCCACGTGGCCCGAATTTATTAACCTTTTTCTTCACCTTTGACCTCATACTCTCTTGACTATCTTGAGCCAACAATACATTATAGGTACTGGAAGGAGAAAGACACTTAATTTCCATTTCTGTGAGTGTGTGTGTGTGTGTGTGTGTGTGTGTGTGTGTGTGAAATAACAACAAACAAAACCAGGAATTTCTGGTTGCTTCTGTAGATCTCTCCTATTACTGAAGATACACTTCCCTGATAATTAAGTATGCTTGTGATAATCAGGGGCTTGAGATGCTGAACCAGAGAGATGAGATTTCATTATTCTCCAATAACCTGTACTCTTTAGGCTGCAGAGTTTCAAAGATCAATACGTTTATCGCTGTGCAGATGGCACACATTCACTTTGTTAAACACTCACCACCACTGCCGAGGCCCTCGTTCCCCACACAGTGGCCAGTGCTCTGTCATATAACAAGTTCTCCTCTGGTGGGCATGACGTGCTCAGAGAATGGCAAACTCCTGCTTAACCAGTTTGACTTCCAGTGGCGTCAATGAAATTTTAAAGAGAAAATATCATCCCTACAAAACCCATTTATTTATTTATTTGAGAGAGAGAGAGAGGAAGAGGCAGAGACAAAGAGAGAATGGGCAGGGCCTCCAGCCACTGCAAACAAACTCCAGATGCATGCGCCCCTTGTACAACTGGCTTATGTGGGTTCTGGGGAATCAAACTGGGGTCCTTAGGCTTTGCAGGCAAATGCCTTAACTGATAAACTATTTCCCCAGCCCAATTTTTAAAATTCATTTCTGCCATAGCATTGTGACAGTCTGATAATTTTCAATAACAGTTTTTTTTTTTTTCCCCGAGGTAGGGTCTCACTCTGACCCAGGCTGACCTGGAATTCACTATGTAGTCTCAGGGTGGCCTCTAATTCACGGCGATCCCCCTACCTCCCAAGTGCTGGGATTAAAGGCGGGCGCCACCATGCCCGGCTCATTAACAACAGTTTTAAGACTAAGTGAGTTCCTGAGTCTCAGAAACCCAACAGGTATGTGTAAGTTTTCATTTTCAATAAATAGCACCTGAAGGCTAGAGAGATGGCTCAGCAGTTAAGACATTTGCCTGCAAAGCCTAAGGACCTGGGCTCAATTCCCTAGAACCCACATAAAGCCAGATGAACAAGGGGGTGTATGGGTCTGGAGTTTGTTTGCAGTGGCAAGATGCCCAGGTGTACCCACTCTCTCTCTCTCTGTCTCTTTCTCTTTCTCACACTGCCTCATAAATAAATAATATTTTTTAAATAGAGGGTTGGAGGGATGGCTTAGTGGTTAAGGTGCTTTCTTGCAAAGCCAAAAGACCCAGGTTCGATTCCCTAGGACCCACGTAAGCCAGATACATGAAGTAGCACATGCATCTGGAGTTTGTTTGCAGTGGCTGGAGGCCCTGGCACACCCATTCTCTCTCTTTCTGTTCCTCTCTCTCTCTCTCTCTCTCTCTCTCTCTCTCTATATATATATATATATATATATATGCCTCTAAAATAAAATAAAATAAAATAGCACCTGAGAATAAACATCTTGAAATGTTACCAACTGCTAACTTTTACTCAAGAGATCTAGTTTATTATATATATACAGAATGCTATCCTATCTGGTACCTAAGAGTTCAGTTAAAGTTTATCACTGAATTTTTCTACATCATAATTATACACACACACACACACACACACACACACACACACACACACACACACACTTGGAGAGAAACACAGAGAGAGACAGAGAGAGAGGGAGAGGAAGACAGATAGAGATGGGTGAGCCATCAGCCTCTCAGCTGCTGTGAACGAAATCCAGATGCATGCGCCCCCTTGTGGTCAAGTGCAGCATTGCACCCTTGTGTCACTTTGCATCTGGCTAAACGTGGGACCTGGAGATTGGAACCGGTGTTCTTAGGCTTAGCAGGCAGGTGCCTTAACCACTAAGCCATTTCTCCAGCCCTACATCATAATTATAATTCCCACCTCAGAATTTAGCTTCTAGATGGAAATACAGTTTTAAAAAACAGTTTTAACAACATAGATCAGCTTGACCTTTTTGAGGGACTTTGCTAAATGATGAGAATAGTAATTTTAAATTCAGGTTTAAGGAAATGTATTGGTTTCAAAAATTAAAGTGCTATTTACAAAACTCGCCTTGAATTACAGTAAAGTGTTATAAATATAATAGGCACTGTGCTACACTGCTTGAAATATGAAGACCGAGATTTTATTATTATCTCCCAATTCTATTATTTCAGGCTCCTGACTTCCACTCAGCGTCTCTGAACTCGAGTGGTTTATTAATATGCAGTGCTTGCTAGAACAATGGCTATAATCCCTCCTGGTGCCTGAAAAATCTAGATCATGAATCTCGATGGAAAAATATGTCATTCTATAAATATGTAAGATGTACTTAAGCTGAGAGATCTATCACTTGGCCCTATTTGTCAGGTACAGAGCAGCAGAGTTGTCCTCTTGAGACCCTGGGCTCCAGGTCAAAGCCCTCTACTACAAAGAAGACTTTCACACAATGTTGCCCAAGGACCTTCCCCTCGGTTATAATATCCAGAGACTGTCCTGTAGAAGTGAAAAATAGATAAGTATTATTAAACCATACACAATCAAATCCCAGACATCAATACTGCCGGCTACCTTAGCATGGGCGAGGCCAAGACATGGGTGCAGGAAATCGATTGGATTCCCCCTCACAGAGGTAGGATCTCACTCTAGCCCAGACTGACCTGGAATTCACTATGTAGTCTCAGGCTGGCCTTGAACTCACAGTGATCCTCCTACCTCTGCCTCCTGAGTGCTGGGATTAAAGGTGTGCGCCACCGTGCCCGGTGATTGGATGTGTTTTTAGCTTAAGCTGTTAAATACATTTTTACTCTATTGTGTAGAATTCCACTTCTTCTTTTTTTAAAAGTATTATTTATTTATTTATTTTTGAGAGAGAGAAAGAAAGAGAGAGAGAAAGGTGAAGATAGAGACAATGGGAGCACCAGGGGCTCCAGACACTGCAAATAAACTCTAGATGAATGCTCCATCTTGTGCATCTGGCTTATGTGGGTACTGAGGAATTGAACCTGGGTCCTTAGGCTTCATAGGCAAGCACCTTAACTGCTAAGCCATCTCTCCAGCCCATCAACCTCTTCTTATTAGTCATGAATACAAATCAGAGGTCAGAGCTAAAAATTGGGCTTATCAATTCCTCATTTGTCCCACAAAATACCTGCCTCCCGAGTACCTACACCTTTTGAGATAACACATGTGAAATGTGCAGCATAAATTTTTAAAGCTCACCATCTATGAAAATGATTATACATAATACCAAGTAACTATAATTTATGGTTCTCTGGGAAAACAGGAGAAATCAGATTATTCATGAAGTCAGATTTTTCCATTATTATCAATGGGCTGTAGGAGACAAACCGACAGGTAAAGATGCTACCCGTCAACGCCAAGTAGAATATGTGACCATAAGTTCCTTTCTACTCTGCTCACCTCTGGTCATTGAGCCTATCTTCCAAACTCAAAAATAGAAAGGCCGCAGTGCCTGTAACTTAGTTATATATAGGGAAATGATGTTTTGTGACTACAGGGAGAATATTTATCATGGAAATAGGGTGTGGAGTATGTTCTGAAAAAACAAACTATAGAGATAAATAAACACACAAATAGAACAAAGAAGCCTCCTATATTTTATAGAAATAGTCTATCTTAGTTTCCTTTTCATTAATAAAAGTGGGCTTAAACAGCTGGGATTTAGGTAAACATGCAATATTTTTTTGAACTTGTTGTGTGGCGTGTGTATGAATTATTCATACATCTATGGGTGCATGAATATGAGTGGGTGCACATGCACGTGTGTGTGTGTGTGTGTGTGTGTGTGTGTAAGCCAGAGGTTGATATGGAGTGTCTTCCTTAGTCACTCACCAATTTGGCTAGACTAGTAGCTAACAAACCTTAGGGATCTTCCTGTCTATGTCTCCCAGGCCTGGGATTACAGGTGTGTGCTGCCTTGCTCAGCTTCTCTATGGGTGCTGAAGATCCAACCACGTGGCCATCTCCTCAGCCCTTGCCTCTTAACTCCAGCATCCTCTCATGTTAGAGCCGGGAGGAGCACTGAGTTCTGTGGTTCAGTGTTGCCTGGAAGAGCGTCCTCACAGAATCCTCTGACAGATAGTTACCCAGATTCCAGTGGAAGCTGCTGTGTGGCCAACACATCTGTCTCTCCCTCGTGAGGCACCTGTGCACCTGCCAGCATCTTTTTCATGTTGCGCATGGTCTGTGCCAGCCAGAAGTCCCTCTCCATGCTAAGGAGCTATTTTACACCTTTGCCCTTGAGAAAGAGTGCTGTGGTTTGAATGTAAAACGTTCCCATGGGCTCATGGGTTTGAACACTTGGTTCCCAGATGGTGGTGCTGTGTGGGAAGGTTGTGGACTCTTTAGGAGGTGGAGCCTCACTGGAGGAAGTGGGTCCCTGGGGGCGTGGGTCACTGTTTCCCTTCTGCTTCCTGAGTCTGGTGAGACATGGACAACTCTGCACCTGTTCCTGCAGCCTTGTCTTCCTGTCAGGACACATCCCCTCGGAACTGTAAGCTGACTAACTCCTTTCCTTCCATAAGCTGCTTCTGGTCGGGTGATTGGTCACAGCAATGAGACAGGCAGGGTAGAAAGACGCAGCAGTGAGCCATCCAGGGTTATTGTTCCCTTGGAAAATCGGGTACAAGTAAGGAAACTTTGCAAATGAAAATATACATATGCCCATAGCTTTAAAATGGCTGGGAGGACAAGAGTTGAAGATCCCGTGTCTCCTGGTGGGGTTCAGTTCATCCCGGGGAGTAGCAGAAGCTGCTGACTGTCATGGGTTCTAGAAATCAAAGGAAGAGGTCAGCAGAGGAGGGAAGGGGACATTCCGTTTGCTTTGAATCTTTTCTGCCGCATCATGGACTCCAGGGTGTTTTGTTTGAAAAGTTGAATGCTGGCTGCTTCTGGTTAACTGAAGGCTGGGGATATGCTGAGGCTCTTATTTTGAAGTCTTGTGCATCTGAGTGTCCCATTCTCCCAGCAAGCATCAGCCGGCCACGTTACTCTGACCAACCTGAGCTATGACACAATGGTCACCATGGGGAGCCGCCCCCACTCATCTCCAGCTGCAAAGATGCCCTAGAATTGGCTCATAGAAATGAGTTGGGGAGTGACTTTGTTCCCATTTCACAGATGGGTGTTAGCTCCCACCCGCTTACAGTTTAAGGGGACACAGTCCATCACGGTGGGAAGACATGGCAGGAGGAGTGAGAGGAGCCTCGTAACACTGCACAGTAGCCAGGAAGCAGGGAGTGGACAGGAAGTGGGTCTTAGCTATAAAACCTCAAAGCCCAACCCTGGTGACTCACTACCTTCAGCAAGGATCCACCTGAAAGCTCTGCAACCTTCCAAAACAATGTCACCAGTTGGGGACCAAGTGTTCAAAACACACTAGCCTACGGGCTACAATTCACATGTAGACCACAGTGATGATACTTGAAGAAAATGTAGCTGTTTGCTTTATGTTTTGGGCACGTGTGTAGAGTACGTGTGCTGAGGTGTCTGTGTAGTACATGCACACGTGAGTGTAGATGCGTGTGTCCTCTATATACATGTGTGGAGGCTAGAAGAGAATGTCTGGTGTCTTCCTCTTTTCATTCATCCTTCTGTTTCCTTGAGATGGGGTTTCTCAATCCCGAGCTGCTGTTTTGCGTTCCTCTCTGCCAGTCAGCAAGCTCTGGAGATTCTCCAGAATCCAGTCCCTGCAGGACTGAGTTTGCAGACATGCGAAGTCACGCCCAGGTGTTTATGTGGGTGCTAGCAGATCAAACTTGGGCGATTTCAGATCCTCTCAGAAGTGCGCTTTTAACCGCATGGCTATCTCTAAACCTCTGCTCACTCTTTTTTGAACCTCATGGAATCTTCGATGAATTTTTCAAGAAGTTGCTGGATGCAGTTCCTTTTCCTGCCCCATTGGAATCATTCTCACTTCATGTGGAACCCAAGTGCCGGTCAAGTGTGAATGATTTGCATGGACTCAGGAAGACCTGGCTGGAGAATAGAGCTGGTCACAGATGGCTCCCGTACTGGGTCCTGCGCTCCGAGCCTGGCTTCCTGAGACAAGGCCAGTGCTCTTTCAATGGCCACGATAGTCCCACTACTCACTCCTTGCAGAGTCTGTATAATGGGAGTATTACCAAAAAGATGACTCCTCTACTCAGTAGGGTTCCTGTGACTACCAGACGGGAGGCCATGTGCCACGCAAAGCTACGTAGACAAACTTTGGAGCCACTGAGATGGTCAGTAGCCACTAATGGACTTTAAGAAATATTTTTAATTTTATTTATTTATTTATGAGAGATCACGGTCATGCCAGGGCCTCTAGCCATTGCAAATAAACTCCAGACACATGTGCCACCATGCGCATCTTGCTTACGTAGGTTCTGGGGAGTCGAACCTGGGTTCTTAGGCTTCACAGGCAAGTGCCATAACTGCTAAGCCATCTCTCCAGCCCACCAATGGACTTTTGTGTTGACAAGATTATTCTTCCCCGTCCTTTTCCAGCCTCTGATGCCTTTCCAGTATGAGCTAAGGCTCAGTGCTCTCTGCAGACAGCCACATCAAAATGAGCACTAATCCTATTGTTTTGTGTTCACTGCATTTGTTTTTACAGTTATTTTCTCCTATTTGGGTCCAGTGATACTTATTTTCCATCTTTGAATGACATGGTGCTTTAAAATCAATGTATTATTTTATGAAGCATAATCAATCAAAAGAAAAATATTAATTAAGTAAGAGGACAGGGGTGTAGAAAATTCATCAAGGTTTGGGAACTCCTGCGTAAGATCGACAGTGCAGATTTGACCTTGATCCCCGGATCTGCCATTTTCTAATCATGGATCTGTGCAGGCCACTTAATTATTGCTAATTACACGAGCAAAGAGGCGTGGGAGTTTTCCTCACACTGTAAGAGAATAGTCAGTGATTACTTATTGTCATTGCTGTTGAATCCTGATTTTAGAAAGTACCGGATCTCAGTCATGCTCGTTGCTTTCCTTGTTGCTATGACCACAGTGGGTGGGCAGATGGTGGGCAGAGAGTGGCCAATGCCTGACACGGAAGGATCACTCCAGGGAGGCATTTTGGATGGAGACCCCAGTTTCAGGCTAGGCAGGGAGGGAAGGCTGCTGGCCTGCCCAAGAGCTAGACTGCAGAGCTGCATCACTTCTGATACTGTCACAAGGACGACTACCTGGTTGTCACCTGGCCAGGGCCATAAGCTAATGATCTCCCACCTCGAGGGAAAGGGGGGGTGTCCCTGGCAGCAGAGGAGCCCAAGAGGGGTGGCAGGGGCTGTGATAGGATAGGAGCCATGTGGCCAGTGTTATGGTGCCGTGCTCAAGTCCCCTTCAGGACTGAACATCCTTCTCTTTAGTGACAGGAGTGTCACCTGCTGCAGGGGAGGGGACTGTGTCTCTCAAGCTTATATTCTATTCATGGGCAGCCATCATCCAAGACTTTGTACCTGGGCAGGGAAGTGACAAATTCCAGCAGCTGTATGCCAGTCAGGACAAGCCTGAGGGCCATGCCAGTTCCAGAACCCTGTGGTCTGGCACAGGCTCTGCAGCCGGATACCCCTCCCAACCAGTCCCACTTCCTTCGTCCACGTGCCTGCGGCTGGGAGCACTTTCTGTTTATGTTCCTGTGTTCAGATCTCCCTCTGCAGAACATGGCTGATGACAGAGGGGCCAGATGGCTGGCAGAGTGGGGACCCTAGTCCTGGCACCATCAACAAAATCAGACATTCCCCTGTAGTGTTTTTTTTTTTTTTTTTTTGGTTTTTGGTTTTTCGAGGTAGGGTCTCACTCTGGTCCAGGCTGACCTGGAATTAACTATGTAGTCTCAGGGTAGCCTCGAACTCACGGTGATCCTCCTACCTCTGCCTCCCGAATGCTGGGATTAAAGGCGTGCGCCCCCACGCCCGGCACCCTGTAGTGTTTTGAATGTGTTTCCCATAACCACTTTTATCTGAGGGTTCAAACTCCATGAGCCCAGGCAACATTTGACGATTTAGGTTTTTACCAAGTCTGGGTTCGGGAAGCTCTAACAAGCAGGCTCCATCACCTGTCCTCAATATGCTAATTAAGAGACAAATAATAGTGAAGAGCTAGCCAGGCGTGGTGATGCACACTTTAATCCCAGCACTCAGGCGGCAGAGGTAGGAGGATTGCCATGAGTTCAAGGCCACCCTGAGACTCCTTAGTGAATTCCAGGTCAGCCTGACCTAGGGTGAGACTTTACCTCAAAAAAAAAAAAATAGTGAAAAGCAGAGAGAGGAGATTTATTTGATGTGGCCACATTGGGAAGAGGCATAAAGAATTTCAGTAAATACCACCCCACATTTCTATCTTTGGGGATAAATAGAGGGCAAGATAGATGCATAGCTCAGTAATTCTGGTCAAAGTGGGGTCCTGCCCATCACTGACCCATCACTGCCTCCGCTGCAGTCTCTCCTGTGAGGAGGTCAGGAGTATGAAATCTCTCTTTTGCTGGCTGCCACTAGGACTCTGCCTTTTCCTTCTCCCAGCATGGGATTCCTGGGGAAATTCCAGCTCCTAGGGGAGGACTGTTCCAATAGTTTGATGCTAAGGTGAGGAGCACAAGTGTCTCTCCCTGGAATCTAACCCTCATTCCTGAGAGGACGGATACAGTGTGAAGGAGGGAAATGAAGGGCTTCCATCCCAGCACCATTGTTTCAAAAACCTGATCTTGTATGTGGCTTTGTTCTGGTGTGTGTATGTGTGTGTGTGTGTGTGTGTGTGTGTGTGTGTGTGTGTGTATGTGGTATAAACACACGTGTGTATTTGGATGTGCGCCCTTGCATGAGTGTGTGGAGGCCAGAGGAAGATGCTGGGTGTCCACCTTATTTTCCCGTGATAGAGCATCTCACTGAAGCTGAAGGGAGCACCCTGTGCTGTGGATAGACTGACAGACCAGTGAGCCCCAGTCATCCTTCTCTCTCCACCTCCTTCAACTCTGGGGTTACAGGCATGCGTAGCCATGCTTGGCTTTTGATGTGGGTGCTAGGGATTGAACTGAAGTCCCTGTCCTTGCATACCAAGTGCTATTATTATTATTATTTTAATATTTCTTTTTTTTCTTTTCTTATTTATTTATTTATTTATTTATTTATTTATTTTGGTTTTATGAGGTAAGGTCTCTCTCTAGCCCAAGCTGACCTGGAATTTATTTTGTATTCTCAGGGTGGCCTTGAACTCATGGTGATCCTCCTACCTCTGCCTCGTGAGTGATGGGATTAAAGGCATGCGCCACCATGCCTGGCTTATTTTAATATTTCTATGTGCCAAGCACTGTGCAGGTGTTAAATGAACAAGTGGCTTCTAATACGGTTCACAATAGTAGACAAAGGAGGACAGAAACAACTTGGGAATGTTGGTGTGTGTGTGTGTGTGTGTGCGCGCGCACATGCACATGCTCATGAGTATATCAATGTGTTCAAATCCAGGCAGGAGGTTAGAAACAGTTCCACTGAGTCCCACAGACACGTGTTGACATGTGGGAGGGCAGACAGAGTGGAGGATCCTTCTCCACTCTCCACCAGCCCGGGCTGTTCTCTTGGATGGCTCTTTCCTATGAAGCTTCCAGTAGAGGCAGGTGGGTGGAGGTCTGCCTTGTCTCCTCCACATGGAAGCCTTGCCCATAAGTTAAGACATAACTATGAGCTCTGTGAACAATATGTGGCCTGGCCCCGAGCTAACAGGTGATGGGGGAAGCCCGTGGCAGGCAAGCTAATGATGGAAACAGGGACACACCACAGAAGTGCTGGGCATGAAGCAAGCGGTGGGTAGGATGTGGGGAAGTTGGCACTCTCAGAAGAATGGTGAAAGAAACCCACTGAGGATGGAGTGCTTACTCCCAGGGATTGCAAGGCATGATGGCTAGGAGGCAGAGTCCATTGGGCAGGAGGTGGTGGTGACAAGCTCCAACGAGGAAAGTATGACAGGTTGGAAGGTGGCCCTTAGCAATGTGAATTCCATTGAACCTGGGCTGACCTCAGTCTCCGTTAGAGAATCTGTTTTCTTTTTCAGAAGGTAGCAAGAACTGAGGAGATGATCCACCCCTTGCACAGCAGCCAGGGCCTGGGTGAAACCACAGAGGAACTGGTGAGATGAGCAGGAGTGCTGCTTCCATGGCGAGCCTGACGATCTGAGCCAGGGTGAAGGAGGCAGACACTGAGGAGACTCAAAACACACCAAAGCAGAATCCAGAAGCTCCCGAGAGCTTAATACTGAAGTCTACTGAAAACCGCTACCTCCATCATCCCTGAGGGAGTGTTGATGGGCCAAGCCTGTGTGGGTCTTAGGCAGGTAACAAGAGCCACCGTGAGGTCACGAACGCAACACCACTTCCTGTCCACAAGACAGCGTTCCAAAACACTTCTCCCCATCCCCTGGCTCTTAACTTCTTTCTGTCCCTTCTGAAAAGTTTCCTCAGCCTTGGAGGGCATGGTAGAGATGTCTCATTTAGTGCTGAGCTCTCAACAGTCACTTACTATCAGCACTTGGAGGAGTTTTGAATCTCACCAGTTGTCCTCAGCAGCTGCAAAGAAAGAAGCTTCTCTGATCATACCCACCTTACTTTTTGAGACAAAGTCTCGCATTGACCCAAGAGCTCACTGATTAGGCCTAAGGATCCTCCTACCTCCGTCTCCCCAGTGCTGGGATTAGGGGCATGCACCGCCATGTATGACTTTTCCATGGGTGCTGGGGACCTGAACTCAGGCCTGCATGCTTGTACTGAAAGTGCTTTACTCACTGGACCACCTCCCCAGCCCCTGCTGTGCACCTAACGGATCACGGACATGACCATCTCTCCCCATCCTTTCCTGGTGTCCCTCCATAGCCCCTTTTCCCAGGCAGGTCTTTTTTCTGTTCTTAGGGATGGGGGTGGGTGTCATAGAACTGTGTCTAACCAGACTCACACAGTATGCACTATACTTATCTTACTTCTTTACACAGCATGGTTATTTTTGAGCTCCCTCTATGCTGTATCAAGAGTTCACCCATTATAGCCATTAAATGGTACATCCAGCAAATGGATATATCATATTTAGTGCATGCATTCACCTGCTGGGGGGCATGGGCAGGTTTTCTTACAGTCTTTGGTTCCTACACAAGCTGCTCTGAACATTTGTTTACAGTCTTTGTTTGAGCATATGTTTTCATTTGTTTTGGGTAAATACTAGAATGGAATGGTTAAGTCATATGGTAGGTCTATGTTTAACTTTTTCAGAAACTGCCAACATGTTTTCAAAAGGAGTGTCATTTTATATTCCAACTAACAGCATATGAGGATTTATTTCAGTTTCTTGAGATACTCTTCAGTATTTGGTGTGGTCAGTCTTTCGCTTCAGCCGTTCTAGTGGGTGTGTGGGCATATCACACTGTGGTTTTAATTTGCATTTCCTCAATCGAGTACTAGCATTGAACACCTTTCCCTACTAGATCTTCAGTAAAATATCTGCTTAACTTTCTCTCCCATTTTTAAATTGGATTGTTTATATTCTGTCTAGTTATACAAGTCCTTTCTGTATCCTATACGCATTTTCTTTTTTTTCCAGATAAATTGTTACCATGTTTTGTTTTCCTTTACAGCCTGGGGTTTGCCTTTGGAGAGGTTTTCTTGTTTTGTTTTCGTTTGTTTGATATGGAAACGCAATTGGTTCAGCATCTTGTGTTTTTAAAAAAACTATCCATTCCCATTAAATTGCCTTAGACCTTTAGCTAAAAAAAAAAAAAAAAAAAAAAAAAAAAAAATTGGCCACTTATGTATGGGTTGACTTCTGACCTCTGCTTTGTTCCGTTGGTCTCTGGGTCTGTCTTCATGACCATGTGACACTGTCTTGGTGGCTGTAGCTTTCTGATGTCTTGCAATCTGCTAGTGTGTCCTTCTGACCTTGTGCGTGGAAGTTGTTTTGGACAGCCTCGCTCCTTTCAGCCAGCTCTCAGCTCGTGCCTGTCGCCTGCATGAGGATGGCTCCAGGCAGTTTTGGTTTCCCGGGCACCTGCCCCAGCAGGGTGGTGAGCTGAACTCCTCTGCTGTGTAAACAGTGGGTAAGGCACAATGTCCTGTGTCTCCGTCCCCACTCCTATAACCCTCTACCTCAAACTCATAAAATTACTGGAGGAATAGGTTTGGCGGTGCACATTCTTGTCTGGACAGCCTATGGTGAGCGTGTCTTCATGGCTGAGTCTCTTGCATTAAGATGCCGTGATGGGGCTTTCTTGTGCTCGGGGAGACTGTGGTTCTAGTGTGACTCTAATAGGCCAGAAGACTTTCAAGCATTTGGGAGTAAACTGTACTTCAGTCAGCAGAACCAGATTAACATCGTGCTTGTACATAAGACCCAAATGGCATATCTTTGTTGGAAGAGTGTCACCAGGTCACATCTCCATCAGCCATTTGGGAAGCATCTGGCTCTTGTTCTTTTGTTCAGGTTTTGAGCAGTCACATTGAAGAGAACTTGGCTGAACGCTCAGTGTGCAGGTGGATAGAGTCCAGCCCATGGGCCATAGTGACCCCCCTGGCCAGGCTCGGGGGTGGTCCATGGTATGGAGGGGACAGGATCGAACAGCCAGAGAATGGCATGACAGCAAGGCCACGTGACATTTTGTACCCTAGGTGGCTGGCACTCTTCATGTTTGTTGTGGCCAAGCTGGGCCACTGGGTAGAGGAATGTGTAAACGCTGTCACTGTTGTTGCCTTAGTCCTCTGGGCTCCCTTCAGCTGCCATCCTCTGACTACCCAGTTCTTTCACAATGACTAACAAGGTCTTGGCATCCCTAGGCGATCGTATCCCCAAATCCTAACTTCAGTCATAATAACCATCACTTCTGTGAAGAACTTATACCGTGACCTTAGTTAATGTACTTTTCCATAAGTGTGAACTTTTTTGGAGGAGGTCTTTCCTCTGCGCCAGGCTCTGGGCCTCCATAAAGAGCAGGCCTTTTGGGGAGGGGAACATGCCTGAGAATCAGGTGGCTTGGGTGCTGGAATATGCCAGAGAAGGGCAAGGAAGGCACCTAGGAGGTGGGTCACTCTGGGCTTAAAGATCACAGCTCTGAATCTTTTCCATGGATATTACTTATTTATATTTTATTTATTTTTTACTTTTTAATATGTGTATTTATTAAGTGATTATTTTGCATATGTGTGTATATGATGTGTATGTGTGTTCATGTTTGTGTGTGGACACACATGTGCCATGCATGCATGTGGATGTCAGAAGATGACTTTCAGGTGTCAATCCTCCCCTTCTACCTTCTTTTTTGAGAGAGAGAGAGAGAGAGAGGGAAAGACAGAGAGGGAGAGGAAGAGGCAGAGAGAGAGAATGGGCGCGCCAGCAGCCTCTCAGCCACTGTGAATGAACTCCAGATGCGTGCGCCCCCTTGTGGGCAAGTGTGGCATTGCGCCCTTGCATCACTTTTGCATCTGGCTAAACGTGGGACCTGGAGAATCGAATGGGAGTTCTTAGGCTTGACAGGCAGGTGCCTTAACCGCTAAGCCATCTTTCCAGCCCACCTTCTACCTTTTTTTTTTTTTTTTTTTTGAGGCAGATTTTCCCTTTCTCATTGTTGCTGTTCACTGCTATGTTCTCCAAGCTAGCTGGTCGGAGCGCTTTCTGCAGATTCTCTTGTCTCTGCCTCCCATCTTGCTGTCAGTGTGCTGGGATTATAGAAGCACACCATGGCTTTTGGCTTTTACTTGGGGTGTGTTTATCCCAACATGGGCACTCAGGCTTGAGTGAGCTCTCAAGTCCTGTTTTAATTGTTGATAATATCTAATGCAATGTAGATACTATGCAAGTACAATGTTGAAGAAATGTTGACAAGAAAAATATCTATGCTTATCATCATGAAAAAAAAAAAAAGGCAACAAATGCTAGGAGGGTGCAGGAATGAGGAACCTGTGGTGGGAGTGCAGACTGGTGTGGCCACTGTGGAAATCAGTGTGGAGGCTTCTCAAAATACTAAAACCCAGAACTATCATATGACCTAGCTATATGACTCTTGGGCATTGTTGCAGCCAGCTCCACACTGCTGGGATGAACATCCAAACCAGACGCAGTTTATAGAGGAAGGGTTGATCTCAGCTTACAGGTCCAAAGGGAAGTTCCATCAGTGGTGGAAGAAGCTGGCTCCCATTCATAAATCCAAGCCGAGAGAGACCACCAGCACCACCAGCAAGCACACAAGGGCAGAGAACAGCAGGGACCCAGGCAGAGCTCAGGTTATTCAGTATACCTTTGGTTTGCAATTCAGATCCACCCCCAGTAACACCTTAAGGCTGGACCCCAGGATCTGCCCACAGTGACACCTCTTTCAGCCAGACAGCTGAAGATAAGCTTTTAAAAATATTTTATTTATTTATTTATTTACTTATTTGAGAGAAAGACAGAGATAGAGAGAGAGATAGAGAGAGAGGCGGATAGAGAGAATGGGCATGTCAGGACCTCCAGTCACTGCAAACAAACTCCAGATGCTTGTGCCACCTTGTGCATCTGACTTACAGGGGTACTAGGGACTTGAACCTGGGTCCTTAGGCTTTGTAGGCAAGTGCCTTAACTGCTAAGCCATCTCTCCAGCTTGAGATAAGCTTTAATAAAACACCTGAGTCTCTTGGGGCACATAAATCCAAACTACCACAGGCATATACCCAAAGGAGTCTGCCTTCTACTGCAGAGATACTTGCACATCCATGTTTATTGCAGCTCTTTTAACACTAGCTAGGAAATGGAATCAGCCTAGATGTCTATCAACAGATGACTGGATAATGAAGACATGGTACATACACACAATGACATTTTATCAGCTGCAAAGAAAAATGAAATTTTCAGGAAAATGGATGGAATTGGAAAATATTATATTTATATTAAGTGAGGTAACCCAGGCTTGGAAGATGAATACCACATGTTCTTTCTCATCTAGGAGATCCTAGCCCAGAATTTTTATCAGCTTGTCAAGGCAGACAATAACAACAGCATGTCACAGCAGGAAGCCTTGTGCAGAAGCCAGGCACTTGCATAGAGCTTTCTGGCACTTTGTCCTTTCATGTTCACAGCAGCCCAGTGTGTTCACCTTGCATGTTTTATACGGGTATATGCCCCACACATGTCTTGTGTGTGCAGAATGCTCCCATTTCACAGATAAGACAGCTGAGGCATAGTGAGCAACTAGGTCACTTGCTGCTGGTAAGTTTAAGTGCCAAACTCTGAATTCAGGCAACCCCATTTCACAGCCAAGCACTAGCAGAAAATATTCTCATGTCCAGGGGACTTCTGAGAGGGAATATTTCAGTACCTTCACAATAGGCTCTGGTTTTTTAATGGCTCAATATTTAAGTTCAAGTGCCCTGTGAAGGCATAGCTGACCCCCTTCCATGCTAAAGTGCAAGTGGGTGACAACTGTGAAGGTTCTGCTCTGCACACTGGCCAGCGCTGAGCCCCGGCCACAGTGTTCTTTGCCCTGCCATGCATTTATGAAGCTAAATAAGACTTTACTAGCTACAATAGCACCCGCCAGTTATCTGGGCTGTAGTGTAAACAATGAAATTCTTATTATGTACTCAGAATCCACAAAGCCATTGCCATGGGAACTCTGTTTTCATGTCATATCTTTAATGAATAGGTAATGAAAGAAATGCCGCAGTTACGACTTCATTACTAGTTTAAGAAAAAGAAAAGCATACACACACACACACACACACACACACACACACACACACACACACACACTGCACACCTAGCCGTGGGTTTGAATTATGGTCCCTGTCAAGTTTCAGAGCATGGCAGACATTGCAGAGGCATTTTCAAGGCTGTCATTTTGGATAGAAAGGATGGAGGAGAGAAAAAAGCAATAGATAGCCAAATTTCTGTCTACTGTGATGACAATTTAGGTATTGCTTTCTCCTTTGCTTATCTTATGATTTCAGTAATTTCAGTCTGAAATATTTCCCTGCACCTAGAAACTAGAAAGCATGCTTAGAGGGTGTGGTGGTTTGATTCAGGTGTCCCCCATAAACTTAGGCAGTCTGAATGCTAGGTTCCCAGCTGATGGAGAGTTGGGAATTAATGCCTCCTGCAGGCAGTGTATTGTTGGGGGCGGGTTTATGGGTGTTATAGTCAGTTTCCCCTTGCCAGTGTTTGGCACACTCTCCTGTTGCTGTGGTCCACCTTATGTTGGCCAGGTGGTGATGTCCATCTTCTGCTCATGCCATCATTTCCCCCTGCCATTATGAAGCTTCCCCTCAAGTCTGTAAGCAAAAATAACCTTTTTTTTTTCCCCCAAAGCTGCTCTTGGTTGGGTGATTTCTGCCAGCAATGAGAACCTGACTGCAACAGTACAGTTGGTACTGAGGAGGGGGATTGCTGCTAGACACCTGACTGTGTGGCTTTGGCCTTTTGGGGCTGATTTTCAAGTGCAATGTGGGTGAATTTGAAATCATGACCTAAGAGATGCCTTGCAGTGCTGTAAGTACAGCTTGATAGACTATTCTGGTCAGAGTTGAAAGACCTGAATGCAGTAAGAACTATGGACTGTGAGTTTGGCTTATGAGGGTGAGAAAGAGCTTTGCCTGGACTGGGCTGGAAGCAGGTTGTGTGAGAGGCTTGTTGTTATGCCTGTGTCCTGAGAATTTATGCAGGGTTGCTTTGCGTAGAGATGGACTGGTATGAGCAGAGGGATATGGCACAGAAAGAAATCTTTGGGCTGAAACTGCTGCCCATTCAGCTGCATTTATATGAGATTACAACCATTGAAATTGGACCAGCTGACCTGCATTGGAATCACAGAAAGAATTCAGTCTTTTGTAGGGGGAGAAAGGAGTGTTTTGTTCTTCAAAGTCTGCTTTATTCCCCCCTGTATTAACAAATTGGTACCACACCTTGTATTATGGAGTATAGAAATGCAGGAAAGAGAGGGTCATTGAATTTGCAACATGGTCTTGTGTTTTGGAAATGGCCATGGGCAGTGTGAAGTAGGTTTGCTGGATGCCTGCATGGAAACCTGATGGAGCCGTGAGGATGAACCATGGGTTGCAGTGGAGACCCAGTGGAGATGCTGGGACCATAAGATGGCTGCCAAGGAGAGCCACCTGCCCTGGATGAAGTTTTCCAGGACTATGAGTAGCCTAGCTGGAGGGGTGGAATTGGAACTCCAGAGACTTGTTGCTGGTTAGAATTATTGGACTTGGAGATTTGTCACTGACTAGAGTTGTTGGACTTGGAGCTACAGAGATTGATGTTTGTCCTGGTTTTTTTAAATCTTGTATTGGTTGAATACTTCTTTGCTATGCCCAATGCCATCTTTTGCAGTGTGAGTGTGTATTCTGTGCCATTATGGGTTTTGGGGGGAGTTTTTGGTATTATGGCTCAGTTAAAAGACCTTGGATTATGGGGATGTTTGAACATTATTGGGATTGATAAAAACTATGGGAACTTTTAAAGTTGAACTGAATGCATTACATTTTACATCATGGGTGGTTACCAGTTTATGAGGGCCGGGGTGGAATGTGGTGGTTTGATTCAGGTGTTCCCCATAAACTTACATATGCTGAATACTAGGTGCCCAGCTGATGATAATTTGGGAATTAACATCTCCTGGAGGCAGTGTATTGCTGGGAGGTGGGCTTATGGGTGTTATAGCCAGTTTCCCCATGCCAATGTTTGACACACTCTCCTGTTCCTGTTGTCCACCTGATGCTGGCCAGGGGGTGATGTCCACCCTCTGTCATGCCATCGTTTTCCCTGCCATCATGGAGCTTCCCCTCGAGTCTGTAAGCCAAAATAAACTCTTTTTACCACAAGCTGCTCTTGGTGGGGTGATCTCTGCCAGCAATGTGAACTTGACTGCAACCGAGGGGAAATTTAGAAGGAGCTGCTGGTCTCCTTTGTGCACTCCTACCTTGGCTGATCTGCTTCTTTTGATGAGAGGGTTTGTCAAGAGGGCTTTTTTTTCTGCAAGACTTCCTTGTCACAAGGAATTGATAGGGACTGGGTTTTCTGTGGATGGATTGTTTACTGCGTTTTACCAGGTTGTCTGATCACAGTGTCTAATCACTAAAGGTAATCAATTCTCTTTCACTGCAAGCATTTTAAAATGACTTTTACAAGAATTTTAACAATGGACTGGAAAGTCTCCATCCTGACACTTTGGTCCAAACATGTGCACAGGGGGGCTGGGAGATGCTCAGTGGGTAAAGTGTTTGCCACACAGACACTAGGACCTGAATTTGATTCCCAGCACCTCTGCTAAAGAAAAAGAAAAAAAGAGCCACGAGTGGTGCGCATGTCTGTAATCCCAGTGCTGGGGAGGTGGAGATAGGAGGATCCCTGGGGCTTGCTGACCAGCTGGTCTCGCTAAATGAGTGAGCTCCAGATTCAGTGAGAGACCCTCTGGTCTCCATTTGCACACAGACATGTGCACCCACACACATATAAACACGCACATACACATGCACACATACCATACATACATATGAACCCCCATGTGCACAGGTGTGAGGCACTAGCAGAGCTGCAGATTTACATGGATGGAAGAAAGCTCTTAGATGCTGGACTACATCTGCACCCACCACCATGTTCTGGAACGTTCCCCCTGTAGGCAAACGCCCACTGATAGAACCATAGCTGGAAGTCTGCAGAACTCCCTGAGAACAAATGCAAGTCATCCGTGGATGGATGACAGCTCAGGCAGGCATGGAGGCGGGGCTGACTAGGATACAGGCTGACCACATACTTACAAAGCCCAAGTTGAAAGGATGGTCAGGAGCGCAGGAATATGTGTATTGTGGGTGCCTCTAGGTGTTGGGACCATGACAGAGAGATTTTTCTCTCCTTTAAGTTGTATATATCTTCTAACCATTTTTTTTTTGGTTTTTCAAGGTAGGTTCTCACTCTAGCCCAGGCTGACCTGGAATTCACTATGTAGTCTCAGGGTAGCCTTGAACTCATGGTGATCCTCCCACCTCTGTCTCCCGAGTGTTGGGATTAAAGGCATGCGCCACCACACCCGGCTTATATCTTCTAACTTTTTTATATTCTAAGAATAGTAGAAGCATTAATTATGGCTTATAAAACAAATTAGGGAAAGAAATGCAGGGTTGTTTGTAGCCCCCATCTCAGAGACATTTTTGTCTGCTTAGGTTTCTCAGTGGCCCTCCAGCAAAATATTTAAATCAGCTTGATAGTTTTGCTAATTATCTTTAAAAGAAAACTATAAACCTTTTTTGGGGGGGGGTGGAGCGAGTAATTTGAAATGTAAAGAAAGCTTATAATAATACCGTGAAGATTTTAGATTCTGCTCACCTATTTCCCCCTGTCGTTAGCATCTTACAGCAATGTGTTACACTGGTTAAAAATAAGAAATTATCACTATTAACCAAGTCACAGAGTTTAATTAGATTTCATTAGTTTTTCCACTAGTATCCTTTTGTTTTTGTTTTCTTCCAGGACCCAATCTGATATACTTTGCTGCATTTAGTCAATTAGTTCTGGAAGATTCCTTGGCCAATATGTAAGAATTGTTCCTTTTATCTGTCCCACAGGGTCAAGTGGAGAATGAACTGAAATAATCAGTAGGAAAAAGCTGTGTATGCTGAGAAGTTGCTATATAATACCGGATGGTGATGACAAGGGTAAGTCAGCGTGGCTAGACCCCCGGGTGAGATTGAAGCAAAGATAATGGAACTTCCATGCCTGGATCATTTTGTCTTTTAAATGCTTCAAAGTCTTGTTGGCTAATCATCAGCCATGATTAGTCAGCTATTAAGTGCTCCCTAGGTCTGTGAAGCATGGGGTTAAGTGGGTCTGTTTGTTTTCCCGGTCTTCAGTCACAAAGTGCCACAAACTGGGTGGCTTGAAGTAACAGTCATTCATTGTCTCGCAGTGCTGGCAGTCCATGTACACAGTCATGGTGTCAGTGGTCTGTTGAGGGGTCCTGAGGGAGGATCTTTCCCATATCTTATCCCACAACCCTTGACGTCTGCCCAGCAATCTCTGTCATTCCTCGGGTCCCTCCCGCAGGTGGCTGTATGCTCCCATGGCAGCCTCCTATATGTGCGTGTCTCTGTGACAGGGCCCATCCTTAGGCAGTGCGACTTTGCCTGAACCTGCTTATACCTGCAAAGACCCTATGTTCAAACAAGGTCCCATTCACAGGTGTGGTGTGAATTCTTTGCTGGGAAGAGGTCAAAGAGCCCTTGCTCCCCCAGACAGGGCACCCTGGACAAAATCAAGACCAATTCTGCCAGGTTACCATGGTGAACCAACCAGTTTGTTGGGTTTCCTGACAGAGCATGGGTGGAAGGGTTAGTTCCAGAGCCGTGGAGACCCCAGAGCAGCTGCATTCAAAAATCTCACCCCAGGCCTGGTGTGGTGGCGCACGCCTTTAATCCCAGCACTGGAGAGGCAGAGGTAGGAGGATCGCCGTGAGTTCCAGGCCACCCTGAGACTACATAGTGAATTCCAGGTTAGCCCGAGCTAGAGTGAAACCCTATCTTGAAAAAAAAAAAGTCTCTCCTCAACATGGACCACAAGTTCCCCATGGTGGGTAGGTGGAGCTCCTGTCTCTTGCTCTTCCACCTGCTATATATTCTATCTCTCCACGAAGTCCCAAGACTTCATGTGTCATTGTGTACAACTGGCACACGGGTGGTTGAGATCTCAAGTGAGGGTCTCATGACTGGTCCCTCCCCCTCTCGTCCTCAGGATCAATCTGGAGTGTCTCTTGTAAAGTCCCAGCTGCTCGCAGTGGACGTGAGTGTAGTTGTTTTACTAGAACATCTCACACGACAGGCTTGGGGGTACATGAACTTGGAGGGGACACTAGTCAACCTAGTACAGTACTACGATGGGTTAATTCATTTACTATGACTCACTAACCTAGGAGGAAGGTATTTTTTATTTATGAATTCAATTTGCATCCAGAAAACTGAGCTTTAGGAAGGTAAACAATGTTACCAAGGCCCAACAGCTTGAAGTGGCCACACTCAAAACCTGTCCCTCACAGCCCATGTTCTCCATCACACTCAGGCTTCTCAAGATGAGATGCAAGCTTGGGCTCCTGAAAGTCTCAGTAGTGATTTCAAGACTTTGTTCTTTTCCTCTGACAACACTCTTAGAAAGACCAGTGTGAGTGTATTGTGGACGCTTGCCAGGTATACAAGTACTGCTATGACTCCAGTAGCTATTTTCTTTCTTTTTTTTTTTTTGGTTTTTTGAGGTAGGGTCTCACTCTGGTCCAGGCTGACCTGGAATTAACTATGTAGTCTCAGGGTGGCCTCGAACTCTTGGCGATCCTCCTACCTCTGCCTCCTGAGTGCTGGGTGGGATTAAAGGCGTGCGCCACCACGCCTGGCTTTTTTTTTTTTTTGGAGAGAGATACAGAGAGAGACACAGAGAGAGGGAGAGGAAGACAGGTAGAGATGGGCGCGCCAGCAGCCTCTCAGCCGCTGTGAACGAAATCCAGATGCATGTGCCCCCTTGTGGTCAAGTGCAGCATTGCGCCCTTGCGTCACTTTGCATCTGGCTAAACGTGGGACTTGGAGTTTGGAACTGCTGGAGATTGGAACCAGCGTTCTTAGGCTTAGGAGGCAGGCGCCTTAACCGCTAAACCACCTCTCCAGCCTTCCAGTACCTATTTTCAAAATGAGGCTGGGGTCATGTTGAGGTCAGGTCAGACTGTAAGACAAAAGTGGAGGGCTGTGTTCATGAAGAAGAATGCATTGGCAGTTAACAGTTGCTGAGGGAAGGGAAGACATTTTCTTCAGTGATGTCGCCACTGGTAAATTGCATCTGCTTTAGTAAGTAACCCTCAACCCACGCTCATGCTGGCAACATTTATTAAACTCAGTGGGACATGCACACCCCCACCCCCTCCCCACAAAGACATTAAAGCAGAAGAGGAACTGGCTGAGAAGGAGTTCAGTGGGAAGGGCAGGAGGGAAAGAAAAGGGAACAGGAGGAGCGTATGATCAAAACACATCATGTACATGTATAAAATTATCAATAAGGGCTGGAGAGATGGCTTAGCGGTTAAGGCTCTTGCCTGCGAAGCCTAAGGACCCATGTTTGACTCTCCAGATCCCCATGTTAGCCAGACCCACAAGGGTGAGGCAAGTACAAGGTTGCACATGCCCACTAGGTGGCGTAAGCATCTGGAGTTTGATCTGAGTGGCTGAGGCCCTGGCATGCCAATTCTCTCTCTCTCTCTCTAAAAATAATAAAATAAAAAATAAAACAATAAAAAAATCATCAATAAATAAAATGAAATGAATGTGTCCCTCCAAGAAGTCTCAGAGGCTGTGTGGCACGCATGTCTACCCAGAATTCTGAAGCCTTGAGCTCTGCTGCAGCCTCTCCTCTTCTCCTATCTCAGCCGCCCCTGGGTGGTCTGGAACATGGGACCAGTGAGCCGGAGAAGCACATGGGGAGGAGTTTGGTTCATCACAGAATCATCTGTCACATTTAATTCATGCTCATGTATTTAATCTTCATGTATTTAATCTTAAAATTTTTTTGTTTTTATAGATGTCTAAGAGCTATCAAACAGAAGGTTAAACCTAATTCATAGCTCACCCATATTTGAGTAGTATTATAATGAAGACAATTAAGCTAGCTCCACACATCCGGAGAATGTTCTAGTGAGAGAAGAACCGTCCTTCACAGTTCTCATCTCTGGACTCCACCTTGTCAGCTGCCAGCAGACAAAAAAAAAAAAAGTGAGTGCAATCAGTCGGTTTTTGGGAGAGGACACTAGCTTTAAGATGGTGAGTGATTACACAAAGGATGTCACAGGGGTGACTGATGGAAGAGCTAGGAAGACCACCAGTCAGCTAGGACAATAAGCTCTCGGGGCAGGGAAGCCATTTCAAACTCATGTGAAACTTAAAGTCATGCATTGGTGCATGTTATGAAACAGATTTATTTAGGGTGTGTGGTAGTTTGAATAGATGTCCCCCCATATATTCAGTGTTTTATTAGTTTGTAGTTTGCATCTGCAGCCACCTGGCTGGAGGCAGTGTCACTGGGTGGCTCTTAAGGTGTGGTGGTGGGTTTGAGATTTCAATCTAAAGATATGGAAAGTGTGCCTAGCTGGAGTCCCTGAGGTGTGCTGTGCTGTGCTGTATGGTTTTTGGCTTTTGGCTTGTAGCTTTGCTCTCTGTGTTTGGTTCTGTGAAAACAGGCCAGTTTCTTCTGCCATTATGGAACTTGCCCTGAACCTGTAAGCTTCAATAAATATCCCTTCCTCCATAACTGTGCCTGGTCTGGAAGTTCATCTCAGTGAACCTGAAGCTGTCCGCTACAGGGTGGTTCTGATTTGAGGTCTAGATGTATGCCTAAGACCTGGGTCATATCTTCCTCTCACCTCCCTGTCATTAACTCATGAGGGACAATGATTCTGCAGCCCTAGGATGTCCAGCTTCTCCATGCAGCCCCAGTAGGAACATGGACACTAGAGGAAACCTGTGCATGACCTGTTGGCTCCAGATGGGCCATGCGTCCATCTATAAAGCATCCGTGGACATGGGGAAAGTGGTGAGCTATTTGGCTTTGCTTGTCATGTGTTGATCCACAGTGAGGAGCTGAGACAAGGCCACCAGACATGCGTGATCTGGAAGTGGCAGAGGTGGCAACTCTGTGGTTACTGGGAAAAGAGTAAAAGGATGGGATACAAAAATAATGATGCTCAGGAGACAACCCCACGAGGCTGAGTTTTTATTCCAACTGAGTGACCCTGAGTGAGTGTTAATATCCACCAGGGGCCACGACAATCACATTTACATCAAAGGCAATTTTTCCTTCTGGGAAAAAAAATTAAATGAGCTAATAATACCCATAGACTGATTAGCTACTCTCTGGGGATAGCAGTGCTCATCAAACGCTGGCTGTGATTCACAGGAGTTTTTAACCTGGCCCCAAGCAGAGGCAAACAATGAGAACGATGTCTGGCATGGGGGCTGATGAGGTGAAAAACTTGCTGAGGACAAATATGCTGAAGTCACAGACCCTTCGAGGTGGAGGAAAAGTTGGGCTTCTTGTATGTCCAGGGTCAGCGCAGCCATGCGTGCACCTGTGTGTGTGCATGGGGGTGCCCATGGACGTGAAATGAGTTGTGGCTGTGGGAGGCATGCATGTGTGTTTGTGTGAATGTGGGATGAGTACACGTGTGTGAGTACATATGTGGAGGAAGTGTGTTTGTGTGTGTGTGTGTGTGTGTGTGTGTGCATGTGTGTACAGGGGGATCTGGAAGAATGATATGAGTTCCCAGACCAACCTCAGTTTGGGAACCATGCAGGAAAGAGGACACAAGAAGTCATAGTAGTCTGAGGGGACAAGAGCCCATGGCCCTTAGACCCTGTGGGAGCCTACAGCGTGGTTCTGGGCCCCGGGTCTTGCCTGGTCCCTCCCTGTGTGCCAATGCTTGGTGCTCCTGACTGTTGGGCAATGACTAGGAGTGTCCAGATGTGTGGCTGCCCCAAGTGTCCAGGAAAGTGATTTCCCAAGCCTGAGCACAAGAAGATGGGGAGTGGCAGAGGGTCCTCCATGCTGAGCAGGGAATGAGACAAAGGGCAAGGCCCTATACATACACGTATATATATATATATACATATGTGCATGCACACACACATACATATACACATGGATGAATACCTATATAACACACATAACCCCACATATATACACACATATATACATACACACATACATACATATATACATGCATGCACACACACACACACACACACACACACACACACACACACAGTATAGACAGACACACACTCAGAAGCCTTACTTCAGGCTGCATTGTCCTATTTTATGAAATCACCATGCCCCTCAACAAGTTCTGTGTCCTTGGCATGACAAGAAACACAGAGTATTTATGTGTTATTTCTGGGATTGCCAGACTAGCCTCTTTCCTCCACACACTCCAAGAATCCTCTCTGATTGGCAGTGGGTGCTGTCAGGGCCACAACATTTTATAGGGCAGGGATGCCTTTGAGCACTGAGTACACAGAGGGACAGATTCTGCAGGGCCCTGCTGTCACGCCCCCTAGGCTAGCAGAAGCTCACCCAGAGGACAACCTTCCTTCACATGTTTTGTTTTGTTTTTCAGGTAGGGTCCACATTCCAGCCCCTGTTGAATGTTTAATTAAAAACCATAAAAAAAAAAAAAAAAAGGCAGGGCTGGAGAAATGGCTTAGCGGTTAGGCTAAGCCAGATGCACAAGGTAGTATCTGGAGTTCATTTGCAGTGGCTAGAGGCCCTGGCACGCCCATTCTCTATCTCTCTCTCTCCATGTCTATTTCTGTATCTCTCTCTCAGATAAATAAAGAAAAATAAAATAAAATAAAAAAAAGAAAAGGCAAAGGCAGGCGGTAAACTGAAGGGCACCCTTCAAGTGAGAACAGAGGTTCTCCTCTGCAACGGCTGGTCTTTCTCAGATGGCATGGAGGACTGAGAAGAGCTGATGAAGATGAAGAAGCCAAGAGCGAGGTTTAGTGATGCTTCTCCGAACCTCCTGACTCCTAACCAGGGTGGGAAAGAAAGAGGTGGGGGGTGGTCACAAGACTTCCACAGAGACACTCCCTTGTCTGCTCACTGCACCAGAGATGCGAAAACAGCTTCACTTCCCAGCACAGGACAATGGCCAAATCATGCTGCTTCTTTTTCTTTTTCTTTTTCTTTTTCTTTTTCTTTTTCTTTTTCTTTTTCTTTTTCTTTTTCTTTTTCTTTTTCTTTTTTGTGTATTCATGTGGTGTGCATGCATGTGTATTTGTGTGTTTCTGTGTGCTCAGGCTTATGTGGGCTGCAGATATGCATTTATGAGCATGGATGTGGGTGTCTTTCTCAAACGCTCTCTGCCTTATTTGTTGAGACAAAGTTTCTCATTGAACCCAGAAGCTCACAGATGCAGCTTCCTCCAGGGGTCCTCCTGTCTCTGTCTCCCCAGTGCTGGGCATTTTACATAGGTACTGGGGATCAGGTCCTCTGCTTGCGTGGCAGTACTTCCCCGAATGCACCATCTCCTAGCCCTGAGATGTGTCTTTTCTGTGATGACAGAAGACTCTCTGTACACTTGTGTGGTAGTTTGAATATATGTCCCCCAATATATTCAATGTTTTATTAGTTATAGTTTGCATCTGCAATCACCTTGCTAGAGGCAATGTCACTGGGGGCCGGTCTTAAGGTGTGGTGGTGGGTTTGAGATTCCGTTGTAAAGATATGCAAAGTGTGCCTAGCAGGAGTTCCTGAAGCTTGCTGTGGCTTGGCGGTAGTTCTGCTCTGTGTGCCTGATTGGATTTTCTCTCTCTCTTGCCTGGTCCTGTGAGAGCAGGCTGCTTCTCCTGCCTTTATGGAACTTCCCCTGGATCTGTAAGCTTCAATAAATAATATCCCTTCCTCCATAATTGTGCTTGGTCTGGAAGTTCATCTCAGTGAACCTGAAGCTGTCTGCTACAACTTGTAAAGTAAACTAACCAGTGGCCCCAAGGAAAAAAGTCCATGTAGAGTTTTAAGAATGAATTTCTTGTATGGCAGGTATGTGGGTGTTACTGGGTATTGGAGACCTCAAACAACAGATTAACTGACAAAATCCATTTAGGTAACCATTGGTTACAAGCCCAGGAAGTTGGATTGCATGGGTAAAGCCACAGGGTCTTCTAGGTCACTTCAGTTGTAGTCTTTGTAACCTATATGAGTGATTTAAACAACAATGCATCTTGATTGTGAATAAAAGAAAGAGATTGTGAATAAAGACTCAATCAGGAATAAGACTGTGTGGTCAGGCCGCCTTGAAGATATCAGATAATAATAGGAAATCTTTCCTGACCCAGGATCATCCATGATCATTCACAGCTAGGAGGATTCTAAGAACTCTCAGGTCCAACCCCCAACCCCACTGTTATCAGAAGGCCTCAGCCTACCAGCTCCCAGTGGCTGATACTGAGGCAAAAGGAATAGAGCTGGGTTGGAGAGATGGCTTAGTGGTTAAGGCGCCTGCCTGCTAAGCCTAAGAACCCGGTTCCAATCTCCAGGTCCCACGTTTAGCCAGATGCAAAAGTGAGGCAAGGGTGCAATGCTGCACTTGCCCACAAGGGGGTTCACGCATCTGGATTTCGTTCACAGCAGCTGAGAGACTGCTGGCGCGCCCATCTCTATCTGTTTCCCTCTCCCTCTCTCTCTCTGTCTGTCTCTCTCTGTCTCTCTCTCCAAAAATAAATAAAGTAAAAAAAAATTAAAAAAAAAAAGGAGTAGAGCCACTGAACGTCCAAGAAGGGAGACTTGGGATATGCAAGAGCCATAGTCGAGCTGAGATCAAACATTGCCAATTCCCTGGGTCATTGCTGACATGTGAATGTGCATGGAAGCTGTAGAGAGCCCAGCAGAAAAGGACAGGAATGGGGAGGCAGGGGCATTTTTGAAAGGCAGACTGGTCCTGATAAAGTTTGCCATGTCTTTGAATGAGATCCCACCTCCCAGATCCACTCAGAGCTTGGGCAGCATGCAGAAGCCTGTCTGGCTAGATAAATCAGAAAAGAGAACTTGAACTTGGTAGGCTCACTGGCAGTGCAGTGTACCACAAAGAACCATGTCTCCTTTACTGGCTATGCGAGCATGCTCTTTTAACCCTGGGAAGGTGTCTGGAAAGACAATGACACCTTTTTGGCACTGTCACTAAGTGACAGCTTACGTCGTAGATGGGCCACCAGTAGCTAGGCCTGCAGTTCCTGTATCTCCCATCAGGTCCCCTCAGCTTCTACAACTCCCAAGTCAACCCTATCACTAGATTACAAGCAGAAAAAAGACATAAATTGTTTAACCATTTTCCATAACTACATAAAGTCAAATCTCTATGATAAATCGTTTGCTTCTGATGATTCCTAGGGGGACTTGCTGTATTTAAATTGTTTTAAAATTACATTCTGACCAACACACCTTTCAGATGGTAAGCACAAGAAAGCTGGAGTGACTATGTTAATGCCCGACAAAATAAAGTTTAAGTCAAAGAGAATTCCTAGAGACCAAGATGGACAATTCATAACAGTAACAAGGGTGTTATGACAAGGAAATATAATAGTTATAAATGCAGATCTGTATGAACAAGACTTGCAAAATACACAAAATAAGACAGGACTAAAAGGAGAGGCAAAAGATTACGTAAATATGGTTGGAGGTTTCAATATTCTTTTTTCTTTTTGAGGTAGGGTCTCACTCTAACCCAGGCTGGAATTCACTCTATATTCTCAGGGTGGCCTCAAACTCTTGGCAATCCTCCTACCTCTGCCTCCCGAGCACTGGGATTAAAGGTGTGCACCACCACGCCCGGCCAGAATTTCTTTATTCACATTTATTTGAGAGAGCAAGAGGAAGAGACAGATAGAAACAGAATGGGCACACCAGGGAATGGCAAACGAATTCCAGACACATGCGCCACCTTGCACATTTGGCTTACACAGGTCCTAGAGAATCGAACCTGGGTCCTTAGGCTTCGCAGGTAAGCACCTTTACCACTAAGCCATCTCTCCAGCCCTTCAATATTCTTTTTTCAGTATTGACACAGAAAACTTGATCAGCACCATCAAACAATTAGACTTAATTGAGATCTATTTTACCAAACAAGAGCAGGATGCAAATTGTTTTCTAGAGCACACGGAAAAAGTTGCAGTAAATTTACAAGGACTGAAATAATACATGTTATATACTCTGACTACAATGAAATTAAGCTCCCAGTCAATCACAGAATGATCTCTGGAATGTCTCCAGCCATCTGGAAATTAAACAAATATTTCTGAATAAACCATCCATGAAGAAAGACATTCCGAGAGAAAGCAGAAAATATGTAGAAGTGAATGAAAATGGCAATACAATGATGTGTGGCTATAGCAGTGCTCACACTAGAAAAGAACCAACTTCCCCAGTCAGTGGTCTGAGCTTCCACTTGAAAAGGCTAGAAACAGAAGAGCAAATTAAACCCAAAGTAAGAAGAAAAAGACATAATCTAAATCAGTGAAATAACACAAAACATAAACAAAAATTATTGAAAGCAAAAAGTTGTTCTCTGAAAACATCAAAACACTAAATAAATTTTTACCAGACTGAATAAAAAGGAAGACAGAGTGTTGGGGTCCCCCCCAAGGCCAGCTCAGGAGGGATGGTAGGGTCTCTGCCGAGTTGGGGTGAGCAGCACAGAGTCACGACACAGACTCCAGGAGTTGAGTGAAAGCAGAAGCGAGACTCCACAAAACTCGTTTATTTAGCACAATGCACATAGGGTTTAAGGAGCTGCTAATCCTTGTATGGGGTGGTCCCCTTTTTGTGACCAATGACAGCCTGTCTCTGGACAGGACATCTCATAGCAGACTTCTCGCGAGCATGGGACTGCAACTGTTGTCACACCAAGCCTGCGCAGAATGCCATTTTCACAGAAGCCACTTCCTGTTTTCTTCTGCCATGCAGTCTGGCTAGGACCAGGCCTATATTGTGCCATACAACAGAGAAACAAATGTAACAACATCACAAATGAGGGAAGGGGTATAGGTAGATTCTACAGCCATTAAAAATTAGTAAATATGCCAAACTTTGCATGTGCTCTCTCATATGTGGATCCAAGCTACAAATGTATAGGCTTGTGTGTGAGCTGGAACCAAAAATTGGTAGCAAAGGCCAGTAAGATAGAAAAAGGCTATAAGGAAGGGAGGAGAAGGAAGGACTTTAGGGGATGGTATTGTATATATGTAAGTAGAAGAACAGATTACAGGGAACAAGATGGCCTAAGTGCGGCCAGGGGAAATGAGTAAGAGAAGGGTGGGGAGAGGGTCAATCAAAATTCAAGATATCCTGAATAAGACATATGAAAGCCTACTTTTTTGGATAACAGCACATGCAGAAGCCATAGATTTCTCCTAGAAAATTTTCAGTGCCAGGGATGGGATACCTACTAGTGAGTTGTTGGCCAGGGAGGTCCCTGCTGCCTCCAAAACATTACAGGCTTTTGCCAAGGTCCTTGGTTTCCCATGAGAAACAGATGGTAAGACCCTATTGCTGAAGGTTTCACATGCATGGACAGTAAGATCACTGAAAAATCAAGCTGGTGCTGAGCTGAAAACTTCTCCCTGTAGACCAGCCAACTGAAAGCTGGAAAAAGCTGTACTGCATGCAGCCATATGGGAGACCGAAGTCATCAGCAGTGAAAACAGCAGACACTGGGAGCCTCAAGTTTGGTCAGACAGGCCAAATGACTGAATGGGTTCAATAGTGGCATGTCTGCTCTGGGGGAAACCAACTGCTCTCTAATTGGACTGGAGGCTTGCTTTATGGGAGGGAATACATGCCTGGTACTGAAAAACCTAATCAAAAGCCTATGGCAGGGGGTCATGAGTCTTAGGTGTATAAAGCCTGCTCTTGTCTGGCTAAATACATATATTATTCCCACCAAACTGCCCTGAAAGCTCTACACTTAATGTTCATATTCATATATTAATGCTACTCTCACTTTTGGTTAGAGAAGCTTCTCTTTTCAGATGGCAGTGATCACTGGGATGACCCAAAAGGCAACATAGTGCTGAGCAGAAGGGACAGAGGAGTGTCCAGCACTGAAACATCTCTATCACACCCTCCAAGGCTCAGGGTCCATTGTGGAAGAGGGGGGCGGAAAGAATGTAAGAGCCAAAGGAAGAGTACCACTCCTTACAACGCAACTGCCCAGAAAGAAATTGGCCTCGATATCCATGACCTCGCAGTGCCTAGCAATACTTTCTCAAGACCCTCATAATATGAGAAAAAGATGATGACATCAAAATAGAAGGGAGACTAATGGAGAGAGGGAGGGGATATGCTAGAGAGCGGAGTTGTGAAGGGGAAAATAGCTGAGGGGAGAAAATATCATGGTTTATTGTTTGTAAGTATAGAAGTTGTCAATAAAAAAATTAAAAAAACAAGAAGTATGAAGAATTTAGTGTCAATAAATGTGACCACATAGATAAAAAGTATAAGTTCTGGGCTGGAGAGATGGCTTAGCGGTTAAACGCTTGCCTATGAAGCCTAAGGACCCCGGTTCGAGGCTCGATTCTCCAGGACCCACATAAGCCAGATGCACAAGGGGGTGCATGCATCTGGAGTTCGTTTGCAGTGGCTGGGGGCCCTGGCGCACCCATTCTCTCTCTCTCTCTCTCTCCCTGCCTATTTCTGTATCTCTCTCTCTAAAATAAATAAATAAATAATAAAATATTTAAAAAAAAGTATAAGTTCTGACACATCAAAATGAGATCATAAGGAAATATAAATAGTCCTATATTAATGAGAGAAATTGAATTCTCAAAATCATTCCAAAGAAAATTTTAGTGGTCACACCTCTGATGGAAAGTTATATCAAATACTTAAGGAGAAAACTATCTTAAACCTGGGTGTGGTAGTGCACACTTGAATCCTAGAACTCGGGGGGCTGAAGCCAGAGGATCATGAGTTCAAGGTCACTCTTAGGAATACAGCAAGTTGAAGGCCAACCTGGGATACACGAGACCCTGTTTCAAAAGAAAAATTACATCAATCTTTTAGAAAACAGAAGAAGATGGAAGACTCCAAACTTTTATGAGGTCAGTGATACCCTGATATTAATGCCAAATAAAGATAAGAAGAAGGAGAAGGATCTGTGAACCAATATGGTGCACAAACATAAAGGTTAAAAACTTTGGCAAAATATTATAAAGCTGGGGCTGGAGAGATGGCTTAGTGGTAAAGTGCTTGCCTGTGAGGCCTAAGGACCGTGGTTCAAGGCTAATTCCCCAGGACCCACGTAAGCCAGATGCACAAGGGGGCACATGCTTCTGGAGTTCGTTTGCAGTAGCTGGAGGCCCTGGTGCACCCATTCTCTCTCTCTCTCTGCCTCTTTCTCTCTTTGTCTGTCACTCTCAAATAAATTAAAAAATATTATAAAGTCAAATGAAGTATAAAGAAATATATATTCTGGGAATTTGAGATTAATTTATTATTAGAAAATTAATATCTGAAATGATATTAACAGAATAAACTCACATGATCATCTCCATAGAATCAGAGAAAAGTATTGGCTAAAAATAAACACACGTTCCTGAAAACTCTGAAACCAGGAAATGAATGAAATTTCCTCAAACTGATAAAGGAAATTTATTAAAAAAAAAACAACAACTTCATGCTAATCTCATCCTTAAAATGCTGACATAGTGACCCATTCATCTGTGGGCTCAGGAAAGGATCTGGTGTGTCCACTGCGACCACTTCTATCCACAGCATGCCTAAAATCCTAAAACTGCAGTCGGGCACGGGAAGGTATGGAGATGGGAAAGGGAGGCACACGTCAATCACCCTCATTCTTGGAAGACATCAGTGCACATAGCACAGCCTAGGGATGCTCCATAAAGGAGTTTGAAAGTAGTCAGTGGTTCCAGTGAGCTCCCCAAAGACAGGTCAGCGTGCAAGAGGCAGCCAGTCTCTGACTGCTGACAGTGAACGGGTGGGAAGATACATTTCAAATACCTTTATTTGATACCAAATATGAAGTATTGATTTAACAAAATACGTATAGTACCTCTACATTTACACACCTATACATATACATACCCATACATGTCTATACCTATATATATGTATAAATATACATATACACATGTATACATATATATGCTCATACATACACACACACCTATGCATACCCACACAAATACACACACATATTATACACATACATATGCATACCCATGCATATACATACCTATATATATGCATGTGTGTGTGTGTATATATATATATATCTGTACATATGTATGCCTATACATCACAAACTACTTATATCACCTATTTATATACATACTAATACATACACATACATAGCTCTACATATACATACCTCTACATATACACACCTGTACATACACACACCCCTACATCATATACAAACCTATACATCACAAAATATTGATAGGGTAAATTTTAATATATAAAGAGAAGGAGAGATGTAACAGGAACATGGCTGGGAAGACTTGGTAGTATGAGGATGTAAGTTCCTCCATTCAATCTACAGAATGTGTATGACTCTAACCAATCTCCTAGTGGGCCTTTTTGGGTAGAAATTGACAAATTGATTATAAAACTTGCACAAAAAAATTAAAAAGCACTTAGAGTAGTCAAAATAACTTCTTTAAGCAGCCGGGCGTGGTGGCACACGCCTTTAATCCCAGCACTCGGGAGGCAGAGGTAGGAGGATTGCCATGAGTTCAAGGCCACCCTGAGACTACATAGTGAATTTCAGGTTAGCCTGAGCCAGAGTGAGACCCTACCTCGAAAAAAAAAAAAAAAAAAAAAAAAAAAATTACTTCTTTAAGAGAACAAAGCTGGGCGACTAATCGTCTCCAAGTCAAGGTTTAATATAGGGTCACAGAAACCTGGTAAGGCCCAGACGGAAGCGTGTGTGCTGGTTTGAATGAAATGTCCCCCATAGGCTCATGTTGTGAAGACTTGGTCCCCAGCTGGTGGCAATTTGGGAAAGCGGTGGGGCTTTTGGGAGGTGGAGCCTTGCTGGGGTTGGGCTTTTGGGTGATATAACCCAGCTCCAAGCCCAGTACTCAGCATTCCTGCCTTGGTGGAAATGTGATGTCTGGCTGTACAGAAACTTCTCAAAACTGTGAACTGGTAATAACCCTTTCCTTCCATAAGCTGTGTTTGGCCCTAGCAACAATAAGGTGACTGCTACAGGATGAATAGATAGATAGATAGATAGATAGATAGATAGATAGATAGATAGATAGATACATACATACATACATACATACATACATACATACATACATAGATCATATCTCTTATATATGGGTAACATTTTCTCTGTCATATTATTGGGCGTCAAAAGATCTATGAGAAAGGTTGATAATGAATTCATTCCTTCCACTTTTTCTCCCCAAATACAGAAACATGCTGACTCCCCTTGGCTTTTGGAAAGTGTCCCTTGGATAATGCTATGATTGAATTCTACTTAGCTGGGTGATTAAGGCATTGCTTAGACACTCTGTTTCTGAAAAATCAGTGTAGCAAGAGGCTAATACCTAGTATTGATAGAGTCTTTGGTCTGTTATCTTAATTATGCTTTATGAAGCTATTACAAAACTGTTAAGTAAGATTACTGCAAATTAATTAATATTTATTATACTCCTGGAAGCTAAGTAGTGCCTTTATAAATCAAGTACAGTGAACTGAAGAGAATTCTTCCTGAATTTGCAGGACCTGGTGCCACTGAGGCTGCCAACTTGCAGCTAAATTGACCCTCAATTTTCAGCCAAGACTGCTGATATCATTGGGAACTTTTCTTGTGAGACCTGGAAGGATCTGAGAGCCACGATTCCCCAAGGCCCTGGGGCTCTGCAGAATGCATAGTGGGTGAGAGGGGGCCTGCCAAACTACAGAAACTGATTTCACTGTTAGCTCCTTGCTTCTCACTCAGTCTCCTCACTGACTTCCTCCTTAGTGTTTCTTTTTTTGCATGCATGTGTTATGTATGTATGTATTCAAGTTCATATGTGTGTATGTGTGTGTGGAAACCAGAGGACAACCTCAGGTGTTGCTCCTCGGATGCCATCAGGATAACTGGCTGGTCAGTGAAACCTTGGGATCCTTTTGTCAGCACCTCCCCAGGGCTGGGATTATGGGTGTGGCACTTCACCCAACATTTTACATAGATGGGCGTTACACTCAGGTCTTCAAGTTTGCAAGGGAAATGCTTTACCAGCTGAGCTATCTCCCCAGTTTCCTCATCACTGACTTCCCAAGCTCTCCTCTATCCATTCATCCATGGGTGTTCTTTCAGGAGGAGGGAGAGGAGAGGGCAGTGGTCAGGACAGGATGGAATTTGGAAAAGGTCCTGGACCAAAAATAGCTTTTGCCTCATCAATCAGATTTGATCTGCACTGTCACAGTGTTCAGCTTACCTGTCCCTGTTTATGCTACATGGCCTGATGATGTTGGGCTGTAGCCATCCAATAGGTGACAGCAACCCATAAACCTATGTATCCAATCACCTTGTAGTCTGTATGGGCCTTCTCAACCTTTCTCAAGTGTTTATAAACCCACTCCCCTTTTGAATAAATGAGCGTGCACTATACATCAGATGGCCTCCCAGGTGGTTCATTGCCCGTCGCACTCACCCGCTCCAGGACCCTGCTTCCCCCCAACTCTTCCTGAACCGGGGACATCAATGGCCAATGACCCCCAGGGAACAGTGGGGACCCACATGATGACACCATAATTCAGTCACTTAAATGCATAATGATATTTGATGTCTACACATGCTTTCATTACATGATCACATAGATGCCTGGATAAAATATACATGTGCTTTACCCATAGCTTTTCTCACCCACATCACAGATGTTCTATTTGAGTTTGTTTCAGAATTGGTTTATCTTTACTTCTCTATAGGAATATCTTTTCATAAATTTATTTATTTGTGTGTGTGCACACGTGTGTGTGTATTGGTGTGCATGTACCATGGTGCATGTGTGGAGGTCAGAGGTGTCTTCTGCCTTCCTGGAGACAGGGTCTCTTGCCACTGCAAATGGACGCAAATCTAGCTGGCCCATGAGGCTTCAGATTCTCTCGGCTCCACTTTCCATTGTTGCAGGCACGTCGGGATCACAGACACGTGTACCACTTTGTGTCTGGCTTTACTTGGGTGCTGGGGAGGATCGCATTCAAGTCAGTAGGCTCTGCAAGCGAGCCCCTCTAACTGCTGAGCCATTTGCCCAGTCCCTAGTAAAATATCTCGATCAATCTTCACTATTGCAGAGAAAGAAGAGTCGGCTACTTTGTATCTACAAGCCTACTGCAGGCCCAGAATAGGCATGTGTGTGTGTGTGCTCATGTGCACACATAAGTCGTATGTAAATATTTACACAGAACCATATGTACAAACCATATTTCTAGGATTTGTTTAGATGTTGGGATTTAACTACAGCGTGGTAGAGAGAAAGAAATCTGATATTCAGTAGAACAGCCCTGACCATGCCTCCTGGCTATATTCATGTCAGGGAATTATGTGTGCTCCCTGCCTCAGTTTCTCTTTCACCTCTCCCACCAACCTCATGGCTTATTATATTTTTTTCAGGCATATACTTGAAAGGGTTTGTAAACTCTGCACAAGGCTAATTACTGCTGCTAGATTTCTGATAACACGGCTGTGCAGCTGCTCAGAGAGAAATTGGATGGAATATGATATGAATGAAAAATTTCCTGAGGGCTGGAGAGATGGTTCAGCAGTTAAGACGCTTGCCTGCAAAGCCTAATGACCTGGTTTCATCACTTAAAGCCATTTGCACAAAGTGGCACATGCATCTGGAGTTTGTTTTCAGTGGCAAGAGGCCCTGGCATGCTTATTCTCTCTCTCTCTCTGCTTGCAAATAAAGAAATAAATAAAAATATTTTTAAAAATTCCATAGTGATTTTGAAAGACATAAATTCCATCCTTTTTCCACAATGAGCTGTTACTTCACACCTATTTGGATGGGCATTATTAAAGAGCCCAGAGAATGCCAGTGTTGGCTAGGATGGGGGCGGGGGGTTAGAGGTTGGTTGGGATGAGGAGGCATTAGCACTTTTGCACATTGCTGGGGAAATGTCAGATGGTGCAGTTACTGTGGAAAGACCGTATGGCAGGTCTTAAAAAAATGAGAGGTCAAATTACTATAGGATCCAGCAAATCTGTTTCTGGACATAAAACCAACAGATCTGAAGACTAGAGCTTGAATAGACATTTGTGAACTCGTGTTCTTGACAGCATTATTCACAGCCACCAAAAGGTGGGAACCATGGAAGTGTCTGTCAGCGGATAAATGGAAGAACACGTATAATATAGCTCATAAGGCAAAATTATTTAACCTTAAAAGGAAGGCAGTCCTGGGCTAGGGACATGGTTCAGTGGCTAAAGGCATTTGCTTGCAAGCCATGGGGCCTGAGTTCAACTCCCTAGCACCCATATAAAGGTGGATGCAAAGTGGTGCAATGGGCCTACACATCAATGGGAGGCAGAGCCGAGAGAATCCTGATGCTCAAAGACCAGCCAGGTAGGTGTATATGAAGTGGAGAGGCAAAACCAAAATAACAACAAGGGGGACCCCGTGTCAAACAGGGGGGAGGAGAGGACAAACCCGCTGAGATTGTCCTTAGATCGCCCCAAGTGTGCAATGGCATGTATACACCCATGCACATCCACACAGATACACATGCACTATTTTTTTTAAATACGAAAAAGGGGAGGAAGTGCTGACATACGTTACAATATGGATGGATCTTGAAGACATATTAAATGAAACAAAAGGACAAATACATTATGGTTCACATTACGTGAGGTATCAGCACCAGTAGATTCATAGAGACATATCGTAGCGCAGAGGTTACTGGAAATGAGGGTGGGGGGATGGGGGCTCAGTATAAGTGCAGTTTCAGTTTGGGATGTTTTGTAGATGGATAACGGAGATCGTGGCACAACTGTGAGGATGTACTTACTGCCACTAAACAGAAAACAAGACAGAGTTAAATGGTTAGTTGTTCAAACTTTAAAGTCCCCCAGATGAAGATGTCCAGCAAGAAGCTGTTGTCAAACGAATTTTGGAGCTGCGAGATTCATGTTCTAACTGCATGTCCCCACTTTCTAGAGGCCAGCCTAAGTTCCACACTGAATCATATGGTCACATCTTTATTGCAACCATTCTCCTTTTTTTAAAAAAAATATATTTTATTTATTTGAGAGAGAGAAAGAGGCAGAGAGAGAGAGAGAATGGGCGCACCAGGGCCTCTAGCCATTGCAAACTCCAGACGCATGTGCCCCCTCGTGCATCTGGCTTACGTGGGTCCTGGAGAATTGAACTGGGATCCTTTGGCTTTTCAGGCAAACACCTTAACCACTAAGCCATCTCTCCAGCCCCTGCAACCATTCTCCTTTGTTCCCATCACTGGTACTGACTCTTGAGATCTCTGAGTTAATTTATCATGCACCAATTAAAATGCAACCTTTCACCTGCATCATATGTTTAGACAAGCTTTAGATCTGTCTGGTTTTCATCCAAGAAATGTCCAATTTACTGGCTGACCCATGTTATTGTCATGTCACCTCCTCCCTGTCCTCCCCTCCCCCTTCCTCTCCATCAGAATGCCCCCATCCACCTTCACTGAGACCTTTCCCACAACAGATCTGCATTCAACCTTGATAATAAAACATTTTCTCATTTCTCGGTACATTTTCTTCCATTTCCTCTTCTGCCCTGGAACTAAATGCTGTTCCAACACGGTTTGCTTGGGTCAAGTGCACCAAAGCGTGCACACATGTGTATATGGGGTGGGGGAGGGAGAAAGAGAAAGTGGATGCAGACATGCAATCTCACTTTTCCCTGGCCAAGATGTTTCTCTGCCTCCCATCCTGCCTCTTCTCAAGTACATTTTCATGTCCCTTTGTGAGGGTTCCAGAGTAGGCAAGCAGTTTCTTAGACTGAGCAGGAAGGGACAGCCCTTAAAGGTAGGGATCTTAGGATGATCCAATGTCACACTATCCCAGCTGGCCTGGCCTATCTTAGCTTACCTGCCTGCTTCAATGGCAGGATTCAGCGTTTGCTAGTTTCACCCAATCAGATCTCTCTTGAGCTTGCACCCTACCCAGGTGTGGGTAGATTCCTCCTCTGAGCCCAGGCCAATTGGCTGGGACACCTAGTACAGGTGTGTCCAGGTGTACTGGGCAAAAACTCTAAAGTATATCTTCTCTGACCCATGGAGAGATCCTCTCTCTCTCTCTGGACCGGATTCAGCAATACATTTGACTCTTTGTACCCATAAGACTATGCTGGGGTGGCAAGGGACACTTTTTTATTACTGTCTTTACTTTTAATCCTTTTTGGAAGTGCACATCTTTTTAAAATCCCTTTTCACATTTTGTTTTTTGTAATCTAAGATACGTATTCATTTACATGGGCTCCTGGGCTCCATGTAGTGTGTCTCCCTTCCCCCCACTTCACCTTCCCTTCTGCACATCTTCGTGATACCTGAATAAAATGTGGTATTTTCAAAATCGCTTTCTTGAGCCTGGAATTGCTAATTCTTTGGTTAATTGGCAGATATGAACTCAGGGCTTTGGGTCCCAAGAAGCACCCCAGATGCCCATATTTCTCCATTACCCTTTTTTTTGTTTGTTTGTTTTTTTGAGGTAGGGTCTCACTCTGGCCCAGGCTGCCCTGGAATTCACTATCTATAGTCTCAGGGTGGCCTTGAACTCATGGTGATCCTCCTACCTCTGCCTCCCGAGTGCTGGGATTAAAGGCGTGTGCCACCATGCCTGGCTCTCCATTACACTTTTGCTGGTGCTGACCCTTCGTGTTAAAAATTTAAGCAAGTTTTCATGTTCCTTTTTCTCCAAATGATGCTGTAATATGAAAGACATCGGATGCCAAAGAAAACCTGGCACCACGTGATGGCTTTCCACCTTGACCCAGAACTTACGTCTTCTCATCATCTTGCTATTCAGCCCCATCACCCCGTGGTTCTGAGATGGTTCCGCCTCTGTCTTGCCTTTCACTGGCTGTGGGCGCCAGCAGCCTCTGTGGGATTGTAGGCGGGATGTGGGCTCTGCTGCTCTGTAAGTAGTGAGGCTGCCCAACATGCACTTGACGGTGCTGGCCAACTCTGTGGGTTTGTGTGGTAGACAGCTTCAGGTCACTGAAATGACCTCCCAAACTAGGCACAGTTATGGAGGAATGGATATTCATTGAAGCTTACAGATCCAGGGGAAGTTCCGTAATGGCAGAAGAAGCTGGCCCATTTTCATAGGTCCAAGCAGAAAGAGAGAAAACCCACAAGCCAAAACCAAAAAGCCACACCACACAGCACACTTACAAATTCCAGGCACAACTCAGGCACTTTGCATATCTTTAGACTGAAATTCCAAATCCACCTCCACACCTTAGGGCTGAACCCCAGGATCGGCCCCAGTGACACCTCCTTCAGCCAGCTAGCTGGAAATGTTAAAAGCTTTAATCAAGTGGGCTGGAGAGATGGCTTAGCAGTGAAGGTGGTTGCCTGTGAAGCCTAAGGAACCTGGTTTGATTCTCCAGGTCCCACATAAGCCAGATGCACATGGTGGTGCATGCGTCTGGAGTTTGTTTGCAGTGGCTAGAGGCCCCGGTGTGCCCATTCTCTATCTCTCTCCCCCCTCTCTGTCTCTAATAAATAAATAAATAAAAATATAAAAAATATCCTAAGAAACACTTTAATAAAGTCCTCAATCTATTGTGTGGAGGGCATCTATTCAAACTACCACAGTTTGGATGCTGTGTCTCCCTCTTTCTGGACTGGGTTGGCTCTGTAAACAAGGGAAGAGATGTCACCTCTGTGAGCCCATTTCCTAGTCTGGACCTGTGGGTTCTTGCTCTACCTCATGGTAGTATGCCAAGAGTTGGCACCCAGGATGTGCTCAACACTATGCCTGGCCTGGAACGGTGAGGGCTCACATCCTGGACTAGCTGGCTCTGGGGCAGCATTTGTCTTGCCTCTTTTGCTCACTGTGGTGTCCCTGGCCGGCAACCTTCCTGGCTGGTAGTCAGGTGAGCAGGGAGGCAGGCTGAAGGAGAGGACAGGAGATGTTTTGTGGAGCTTGTGTACCCCAAGAGATTCCAGTGCCACATCCGGGGCTTTCTCTCTGGGTGCTTGTCTCCCTCAGTTTGCTGGACTTCTCCCTCTGTTCACCTTCTTGCTATCTCTGCCCAAACCCCTTCCCCGTCCTGTCCAGGCTCACTAAGTGGCTTCACTCTTTCACCTGTGTCGCAAGACCTCCGTGTAGGACAGGGAATCTGTGATCAGTCAGCCTTTGCTTGCATTTTTGGACAAGCCCATCAGCTTTTCTAGTGGAAGTCCTAGGCATGGCTGTCATCTGATTGTAATAATTCTAGGGCTCCCTGTGTCTCAGAGAAGGCTCTTCCCATTTTAAGATGTGTCTTGGTCATTGCCCTTCCTGACATACCATGTGCAGGCTCAGGTGTTCAACAGCCTGGGTTTGAATCCGGCTTTCATACTTCTTAGCTGTGTGCCACAGGTCAGTAACTTAGCTTCTCGGTGCCACATCTGCATAGTGGGGGGATCAAAAGGCACCACTTCTCATAGGTGTGTTATAAGGCTGAAATGAGAGAGTATCTTTAAGATGCTTCCTGTTTGCTGTTACTATATAAAGGCGTGTGCCATCACACCTGGCAGTTACCATACATACGTCATAATCCTGTGACAATCAGCAAGTCTTTCCATGTTTCCTTGTGTCTGATGTTTGCACACCCAAGCCACCTACCTATAAGTCACAGGGAGAAATTATTCTGGGTGGAACTCACTACTGCTTCCCTCCCCAAGTGCCTTCTTCTACAGCCATTGCACCCCTGGGTCTTATAAGAGGTGCTGGAGCTGTGGGCCAGGGGCAGAAATGCATTCTCAAGCATTGATGATCAAGAAAGCAATTCCATTAAAATCCTCCATTTGCTGGGCATGGTGGCACCACCTTTAATCCCAGCACACGGGAGGCAGAGGTAGGAGGATCACCATGAGTTTAAGGCCACCCTGAGAATACATAGTGAATTCCAGGTGAGTGTGGGCTACAGTGAGACCCTACCTGGAAAAAAAAAATCCTCCATTTGCTTCTGTGCCTGCATAATTGCCCTTTAGCTGCTCAGTAAGCACTCTTGGGTCTTTGATGAAAGCCTGGCTCAAGGAAAAGAGGTCCCAAGAGAAGGCAGAACTCCTAGCTCCTTCCTTCTCTCTCCAGCTCACTCATCCCTGGCTTGACTTTGGAACTTGAACAATGGAGAAGTGAAGTAGTGAATCTTACCACTCTCTGTGCCCTGCCACTTCCATCTGCATGTGTGGAGCACTCACATCTCATCCCCAGCAGACCCTCTCCATGCTGAGAATTCTCTCCTGTGCTTTTGAACCTTGGGTACTAGAATCTTCACCATAGCAGTCCACTGCTCTGTTTGATGTTTCCTGGACTAACGTAAGACTCAGAACGGTACAGAAGGAACCAACAGGTGCATGAAACATCTTCAAGGTATTGCAGCCTCACATCCCTTCTCCATAACCAGGTCCTCTTTCAGCATCTCAGCCCATCACTGTGCCAGCCAGCCATCTGCACAAGCTAGAACTTTCTTGGCCCTTTCACCACCAAGTCCTGCCAACCAACCTCCTAATGTCTCCCTTTCTGAAGTGCCATCATCTCCTTCCTAACGAGCCCACCCTCTACTAACCTTGAACTTCCCCAATCCAGTTCCCAGACTAAAGCCAGGGGGCTAACCACACCTCCACGGTCTCATGCCTCCTCTTGATTTCTATGGCTGCAAAAATAAAGATCTACATTCTTTCCAGGATCTGGGGCCCGGGTGGTCCCTGACCCCATCATCTGACTTGCTCCCACACAAACCTCCTCTAACTCCATGTCCTCTGAGTCCTCTTAAACCTTTTTTGCATGTCTTCCACCTAGAATGTTCTGACCTCCACTAGTCTCTGCTATGCAACCTCCAAAACTCACTCCAAATGCTGTTCCTTCAGGCTCCTCTGACCTTTAAGACAAAATGGAAAAATTCTTAGGAACCGAGGAAGGTGTTAGTTACTATGTAGCCCAGGCTGGTCTCAAACTTGTAATTCTCAGCATCCTGAGTACGGGGAATACAGGTGTGTGCCACCACACTGGAGAGCTCTCCTTTCCAGCTGGTTCCATGGGATGTCACACCTCAGTTTCTGCCTTCATTGTAGCTTCTCTCTTCATGAGACCACAGGTTCCCTGAGCAGGGTTTTTGCTCATTCTTGTTTCCCAAGGCCTGGGACAGTAGTAGGAATGCAATGTAAATTAATGAATTATTTTAATATTAATTTAAAGACCATCAGACAGAGTCCTGCTAAGGGGTTCCTCTAGAATGGAATTCTATGCCAGATTTGATGAAATTTTAAACAGTTCTTTTACCAAAATTTGGGGAGATGTGTCACAATGAGAGTCACGTAGAGGGTGCATTTTACATATGTTTGTAGAAGTAGGGACGTGTATAAAGTGACATCCTCTGGAAACATTTCAAGACTATTAATGTTAAGTTAAGATTAACACTAACATTCCTCCTTAGTGAGCTGCATGGAACTATAAAGGAAGGTGAGCTGGACAGCATCAGCTCAGAGACCCGGAGTCTCTCAGGACTCTGGCGAGAGGGGAAGAATCTTCTCCGAGCAGGCGAGAGCAAGGCGGTAAATGTGTTTGCAGCAACTGCTGGAACAAATTCATTTTCGGTTCCGAGATGGTGCAACATAGACACGGGCTTCATCATATCTATCATTAGGGTGCTAATGAGCAAGCATCACACACCTATCACCCGAAAGCCGCAATTGACAGACTCACTGTATCACTGGAAGGAGCTAGAAATGGACTAATAACATCACTGAAATCTATTGTTCCCAGGTTGCAAAATTGAAGGATTATTCCTACTGCTAGTCAGAATGAAGCCTGTTTATATTTGTCAGCAAAATGATCACATTTTACACCATTAACATTTGGCAAGACGAAGCACCATCCATTAGCTAATCTGCAGATGCCCCAACCACAGATGTGGGAGAACACAGAGAGGTTAGCACCGTGTGCCTGGTCTGACTCCCAGGAGGGGAACTGTTCCACACCAGGGTTTCTGCCCTGGTACCATGGGCAACAAAGAGTGGGCCATACAAACAACCTGGGACCGGTGACTGCTGGGAAATAGTCATTGGGATGCATGCGACGTCAGGAGCTGTTCAGATGGGAACCATTGGCGCAGTAAGATAGGTTGTCCTCCTGGTGGCCAAAAAAGGCTGGGTTCGGACTTGGCATAAAATAACACCCTTGTCAACTTAGTGTCCCAAGGAAAGAGAGTCAGTGCTACAGTATTTGGTCCTGAAGTTCCTTTATCCTTTCCCTGTCCTTCTCACCCCTATCTTTCCCCCTCTTTTAAAAAATTTGTGTGGAGGGGCATGCATATGCTAAGGCATGTGGAGATCAGAGGATGACTTTTGCATGCGTTTGCCTGTCTACCTCATTGAGGCAAGGTTTCTCACTCTGGATTCTCTCTCTGTTGTTCCTTGCTGTGATTGCCATAAGCTTCTGGGAAATTCTGTCTCCTCTTCCTTCCATCTCACTGTCAGCATCAACATGCCATGATTATAGAAGCCTGCCACAGTTTCTGACTTTTTATGTAGGGTCTGGGGATTAAACTCAGGTACTCTAGCTGGAGTAGCTAGTGTTTTATCCACTAAGGCATATCTCTAGTCTTGGGTTTTTGTTGTTGTTGTTGCTTGTTTTTGAGACAAGTTCACAATCCATAACCCAGGCTGGCCTTAAATTCTCAAGCCTCCAGCCTCAGTCACCTGAGTGCTGAGATTACAAGTATATTCCATAACACCTGGCTGATTATTGCTCTGGAACCTGAACCCTCCTCTGCCCTGGCATTCTCTGAGCATGTGGCCATGTCCCTTTGTCATTTTACGTCCTTGGCAGGTGCTAGAACAAGCTTTGTCAGAGTAACCCACTCTCAATTCCCAGCTCTCCTTCTTTACTTATCGGGAGCTACAGCCCACCGGTACCAATCCTCCATACCTCGGATCTTCTCCCTAGAGCACTGGGCCCTCACAAATGATGTAGAACAAAATTTATTTCAAAGAGATGGATGTACTCACACACCCTGGGTACCCAGGACACTCCTGATGGCTCGTGGGGAATTAGCCAGTAGGTCCACCCATAGTGCTCGATTAACACTAGCAACAGGTTCCAAATGTATCTTCACAAATGGCCAGGTTTGCAAATATGAGTATGTATTGGCTACTTTCTCTCTGCTGTGGACAAATACCTGACTAGAAGCAATTTAAGAAAGGAAATGGTTTAATTCAGCTTACAGTACATTCCATCATGGCAGAGAAGGCATGATGCAGGAGCAGGAAGCCAGCTGGTTATATTGCAGTACAGTCAGAGAGCAGAAGGCAGTTAGAAAGTAGAGGCTGGGGTGGGAGAGATGGCTTAGCAGTTAAGCTCTTGTCTGTGAAACCTAAGGACCCCTCTTCAAGGCTTGGTTCTCCAGTACCCATGTAAGCCAGATGCACATGGCAGCGCCTGTGTCTGGAGTTTGTTTGCAGTGGCTAGAGGTCCTGGTGTGCCCATTCTCTCTCTGTCTGTAATAAGTAAATAAATAAAAATTTTAAAAATTTAAAAAACTAAAAAAAGAAAGTGGAGGCTGGGCTATAAACCTCAATACCCACGCCTAGATGCCCACTTCTTCCAATGAGGTTCTACCTCCTAACCGTTCCACAACCTTTTCAAACAGAGCCACAGCTGGGTTCATGTGTTCAAACACATGAGCCTGTGGAGGACATTTTATATCCAAATCACAACTGAATCAGAAGGAAATATTCTCTTTTTTTTCACTTAAAAAATTATTTATTGGGATGGAGAGATGGCTTAGGGGTTAAGGCACCTGCCTCCTAAGCCTAAGAATGCTGGTTCCAATCTCCAGCAGTTCCAATCTCCAGGTCCCACGTTTAGCCAGATGCAAAGTGACACAAGGATGCAATGCTGCACTTGACCACAAGGGGGCGCACACATCTGGATTTCTTTCTCAGCAGCTGAGACACTGCTGGCACGCCCATCTCTGTCTTCCTCTCCCTCCCTCTCTCTCTCTCTCTCTCTCTCTCTCTCAATCTCTCTGTCTCTCTCCAAAAAAATTTTTTTTTTAAATTATTTATTTATTTATGTTTTGGTTTTTTGAGGTAGGGTTTTGCTCTAGCCCAGAGTGACCTGGAATTCACTAGGTAGTCCCAGGCTGGCCTCAAACTCACTGTGATCCTCCTACCTTGGCCTCCCAAGTGCTGGGATTAAAGGCATGTGCCACCACACTTGGTTGTTGCAGAATTCTTAAACTTAGGCATAGGAATTACTGAGGCAAATTTGTACTTTTGCTGTATTCCATCAAACTGTAAGCAGTACTGGGGAGATCTCTGTGGTTAAAGGTGCTTGCTGCTGTCCTGGGTCCAAGTTCCCTGTACCCACATAAAGCCAGGTGCACAAAGTAGTGCATGTGCCTACAGTTTGTTTGCACTGGCAAGAGGTTCTGGCAGTCCCATTCTCAAATAAATAAATAATTAAATAAATAAAAATAAATAGTTCGTAAGCAATTGAACCATCAAGATAGTAAAAACTGTCTCTTTTTAACATCACAATTTCTGTGTTCAGGTTTCAAATCCTTTGGGTTAAAAGGATGTATATCAACCAGGCATGGTGGCGCACGCCTTTAATCCCAGCACTCGGGAGGCAGAGGCAGGAGGATCGCCATGAGTTCGAGGCCACCCTGAGATTACATAGTGAATTCCAGGTTAGCCTGAATGAGAGTGAGACCCTACCTGGGAAAAAAAAAAAAAAACCAAAACCAAAACCAAAACAAAACGAAAAGGATGTATATCATATAAGTATGCCATTTTGACTATATCACAGTTTTATTTTGTTTTTAGTTTTTTTGGAGGCAGGGTCTCACATTGTAGTCCAGGCTGGCCTCAAACTTTCACTGATCCTCCTGCCTTTGCCTCCTAAATGCTAGGATGACCGGTGTGCATCCACCATACTTACTGCCTATTCTCATTTTCATACTCTCCCTATTGATCCTAAAAACTTGTGTATTAGGGCAATTTGCTTCTTGCTATGAGTTATCCTTTTTTCAAAAAAATTTATTTATTTATTTATTTGAGAGAAAGAGGGGGAGAGAGAAAGAGAGAGAGAGAAAGAGAGAGAGAGAAAGAGAATGGGTGCACCAGGGCCTCCAGCCACTGCAAATGAACTGCAGATGCATGTGCCACCATGTGAATATGGCTTACATGGGTCCTGGGGAATAGAACTGAGGTCCTTTGGCTTTGCAGGCAAGTGCCTTAACAGCTAAGCCATCTCCCCAGACCAAGTTATCCTTTTTAAAAAATCTGCTGTCCATCATATCCCCTCCCTTGCTCCATTAGTCTCTCTTTTATTTTGATGTCATCATCTTTTCAAGGGGAAATATGGTTAAGCACAAACACAAAATGTATTAAAAGAACCATAATTCAGAATCTTGCTGGACACATAATGGGTGTTCAGGTATTTTTTGAATGAATGAGTGAATAAATGAATGAATGAATCTTGACAGTAGTAACTGATGTGCCTTCATGGAGTTAAGAAAAACACTATCTTGATGCTGCAACTGTCCTACTTATCAGAAATGTAACAAAAACTAGTCTATATGAAGCAAATAAATATGGGGCCCTGAGATTACTGCTGCCACAAATACTTATTATGCAGAAATATTCATAACTGTAGAATCCAAGAGCCATCAGTATCAAGTCCCTGTTATTGGCAAACAGGAAGATAGTTTTCAGTTGTCAGGGTCCAGCCTAGACTCACCAGCACCCTTACCAGCTCACCTTGGAGAGAGCGGATACCTACTTTGTTGAGATGCTGTAAAGTGAAAGCTGCAAGAATCTCTAGGGATACCTTTGGGGAGGCAGTGCTCAGGAGAGCTGGGAAGGAACCTATGGTAGTTTGAATGCAATGGTTTAAATGTATGGCACCATAGATTCAGGTGTGTTATTAAAATTGAGTTTGCAGCTTCAACTTTTTGGGACAAACATCCAACCAGACACAGCTTATTGGAGGAAGGGGTTTATTTCAGGCTTACAAAATCCAGGAGAAACTCCATCAGTGGTGGAAGAAGCTGGCTCCTTTCCCACACAGAGAGAAACAACAGCAGCAAGCAAACACCGACACCAGCAAACACACTCCACCAGAGCTCAAACTGCTCTCTCCACAGCTAGTAGGGTTGGACTCAGATCTGCCCCCAAATATACCTTAGGGTTGGACTTAAAAATCCACCCCCAGTTACATGCCACTTATAGCAGGGATATGCCTGCTAGGGGCTGAAGTTGCAAATTCAATTTTAATAAAACACCTGAATCTATGGTGCCAAACATTTAAACCATTGCATTCAAACTACCATAGGTTCCTTCCCAGCTCTCCTGAGCACTGCCTCCCCAAAAGTATCCCTAGAGATTCTTGCAGCTTTCACTTTACAGCATCTCAACAAAGTACTACTTTGGTCTTTGGAAGTGTTTGCTGGAGGAATGTGGAAGCACTTGGTACTTGTGACTGCAGAAGCCTTACAGTATGATAAGCCAAATTTTATGGGCTATTCTGGTGATAGTTAGAAAACACTAAACACAGAAAGAATTGCGGACTGTGAACATTTAAAAAATTTATTATTATTATTTATTTATTTGAGAGCAACAGACAGACAGAGAAAGAAAAAGGCAGATAGATAGATAGATAGAGAAGGGGCATGCCAGGGTGTCCAGCCACTGCAAACGAACTCCAGATGCATGCACTACCTTGTGCATCTGGCTTACGTGGGTCCTGGGGCATCGAGCCTTAACTGGGGTCCTTAGGCTTCACAAGTAAGCATTTAACCACTAAGCCATCTCTCCAGGCCTGACTGTGAACTTTTGAATGGGAAGGAGAGATAGCAGAAACCAAAAAAGACCATGATATGGAGCTGTGAAGATGCACTGTGGTTTGCAGTGGAAACCTGAACATGTTTTGGACTATACAAAGGCTACCATGGAGTGTTGTTGGGTTGAGATGAAAGTTTGCCCTTGTTACTCAGCCCAGCTGGAGCAGCAGAATCGAAAACCCAGAGATTCTCATCCCTGGTTATGGATGTTGGACTTGAACTAGATGTTTGATATTTGCCTGATGGTTATCTATTTGTATTGGCCCAGTCTCTCCTTGTTATGCCTTTTTGCCATGGAAGTATTTATTCCGTGCCACTATATGTTGGAAGTATATAACTTGTTTTGATTTTACAGGACTCACAGTTAATAGACAGTCTTGAATCTTAAATGAGACTTCAGAAAAGTCATAAAGCTGGTCAAGTTTATGAGGACCTTTGAAGTTGGTCTTAATGTAATTTGCATTGTGAGATGATCATGAGTCTATGGGAGAAAGGGGGAATGTGGGAGTTTGAATATGGTAGTTTGAATGCATGGCCCCATAGACTCAGGTGTTTTATTAAAATTGAGTGTTTTATTAAAATTGAGTTTAAAATTGAAAATACTAGTTTTCACCTAGCAGGCAGATCTCTGCTACAGGGGGTGTGTCACTGGGGGGTGGATCAAAGTCCAGTCCTACTAGGGGTGTGTGTGTGTGTGTGTGTGTGTGTGTGTGTGTGTAGAGAAGTTAGGGCTCTGGGTGTTCCTGCTTACTGGTGTTTGTATTTGCTTGCTGCGGTTGTTTTCTCTGCTTGGATCTAGGGAAGTAGGTAGTCCACCACTGGTGAAATTTACCTGGGCTTTGTAGCCTGAAATAAGCCCTTTCTTCCCTTTAGCTGTGTGTGTTTGGATCTTTGTCCCAGCAATGTGAAGCTGACTTCAACAGAGCCCTTACTCTCCGTTAGCTGTCTGAGCCTAGCAGGAGATCCACTTCCATCCGCCATGACACCCAATCCTTTCTGCCTCTCGCTCGTTGCTCGTGGAGTTCCTTCTGCTTAGGAAGTCTCCATTCCCTACCCCACCCCATCCTCACACTCTGAAGATGGGACCTGCACTTTGTACTTTGTATCTAAGCTTCAGAAAGCTTTTCTGAGTGCCCTTTGCAGGTCACCCCATCCAAATTTGTCAAATTACTTATGCCCTGCCTCTCTACCTCAGTAGCCCTAAACTACAGCAAGGTAGATATGCTTCCTTAGATAATCCAGTTCATTGCCATCAACCTGGCCACACTATGTCCACATGCAGTCCTGTCTTGACCCCAAACCAACCTTTGCCACCCAATACTCCTTTGACAGCTGCTCCTAAACTAGGGAAGGAGTTAAGGGCTTTCTCCTTTGTGCTGGCTCTTTGGCCAAAATTTCCCCAGAAATATTTTTGTGCTTGTTTCTTTTCCTGGTGTGTTACAGATACAGTATTATAACTGTAATATTAAGTATAAAACAATGATGTCCAGGGGCTGGAGAGATGGCTTAGAGGTTAAGGTGTTTGCCTGCAAAGCCAAAGGATCCCAGTTTGACTCTCCAGGACCCACATAAGCTGGATGTACAAGGGGGCGCATGCATCTAGAGCTCGTTTGTGGTGGCTGGAGGCCCTGGCATGCCCATTCTCTCTCTCTCTCTCAAATAAATAAATACATAACATATATTTTAAAAAATGATGCCCAGGAGGCTGGAGAGATGGCTTAGAGGTTAGACATTTGCTTGCAAAGTCTGAGGGCCTGGGTTCTGTTCCCCAGTACCCATGTAAAGCCAGATAAACTGTGTTGTGCATGTGTCTTGAGTTTGTTTGTAGTGTCAGGAGGCCCTGCCCTTCCCATACTCATTCTCTCTCTCTCTCAAGTGAATCAAAATATTTTTTAAAATGCCCATTTCCTGGTCCTAGCTAGGTTACCGCTGCTTCCTACAGTTCAGTCTGTGACGGTTTTTATTGGTTGTCAACTTGACAGGACCTAGTCACCTAGGGAATGAGCCTCTGGGCATGCCTGTGAGGCATTATCTTGATTAAGTGAGGTTGGAAGGCCCCCTAACTGTGAGAGACACCATTCCACAGGCTGGGGTCCTGAAGTGTGTGAAAAGGAGAGAGCTTGGCTGAGCACCAGCATCCATTACTCTCTGCTTCCTCACTGTGGACTGGATGTGACCAGCTGCCTCAAACTCCTGCCACCGTGCTTTCTCTGCCATGATGAACTGTCACCTCCAACTTAAGCTGAAATAAATACTCCCTTTCTTAAGTTGCTTCTTGCCAGGTCACAGCAATGAGAAAGTAACTAAGTCATTATCTACGCCATGTCCCTGTTCCTTCACTTCCTCTGCCCTCATGTTACCTTATGTTACCTTCTTGCTGTTGGATGAGCTGGTGTGGCTTCTCTTTCCCTGACCGGACCCCTGCGGATGCAGTCACCACGTCCAACGTCTCTTGGCTAACATCTACTGAGTGTCTATTGGTCACTCTCTTGCATGTTATCTGTGAATCTATCTAATTCTCCCAGTCCTGTGAAATGAGTGCAACCGTTACCCTCAAATATTAAAAAGGAACAGGAGACACAGAGACAGTCCACAAATTGCCTAAGATCTCACAGCAACTAAATGGTCCAGCCGTGCTGTTTCTGAATGTCACCTGGTTGAGGGACAGCCAGTCTGGACACGTGTGTGACACGTGGTTGTGTGATGGGCTTAGTGAGATCTGTTTCTTAGTGCTCAGAGACTCGTCATTGAGTTAGTTCTGGAGTCTGAATATTTCTCTTTCATAGAGACAGGCCTGAAGGAGACAAGAAATCTGTCCCTAATTCACACTGCAGTCTCTGTCTTCAACCCAGGCACGCCCCATGGCAGGGGAAGTGTACCATGGACATTGTGGTGTCTTGGTTCCTTTCTCATTGCTGTGACCTAACACCTGACAAGAAGCCTCTTAAGAAAGAGAGTTTTTATTTCATAAGGGTGACACCACAGTGATGTGGTCCAGCTGACCATCCCTCCTTGCACTTTCCTCTGCTGTGCAATGCCTCAAAGAGCTTGCAGGACAGGCGTGGTGCTCTCCGTGGCATAATTTAGAGAGCTGATGCTTCAAAATGCCCGTGAGTGCCTCTCACCTCAGCCAAGCTCTGATGCTGGAGTAACAATTATTACAAGTTCTGCTGAGCTCTTTGTCTGGGGTACTCTGGGATGGGAGAGGTTTTTCTCTACTCTGTAAGATAATTACTTCAATTTCCCTCACTCACATGGATGTTTAATTTTATAACATTGCTATTGGGCCCGGAAAAAAAAAATCCCTCTAGAGTCCATTATTAACATCCTGGAAATGGAAAGTATAATCTCAGAACAAATAGCTAAAATAATATTTTGCCAGTGTTTTATTTTTTTGCATTGTGAAGGAGGAGGGCTGGGCAGTCATCGTCTCTCTTTTTCTCCCTTGGAGTTGAGTGCCCACAAACAGAATCCTGCAGAAGCAAAGGGAGCTGACCCAAGTAGGGTGGAAGGCTGGGGGACTTCAGTCCTTCCCACAGCCTTGCAGTTCAGGGAGGTGTGTGGGCACCCCCAGAGGTGAAGCCAGCCTCCAGGGGACCTGGCCTCCTGCCCTTGCCCACTCCTCCTGTGGTCTTGGACTGTGCCTGTCCATGTTGCCACTTGCAACTTAAAGTTCATAACTTCGTATGTCAGTTACTTTGTCAACCCAGGGGCTCAAGGTGATACCCCTTGGTTGCAGCTGGTCCATGTACACTCTCCCACGCTCTGGAGCTCCCGGCTGGCAAATGGTTTGGGGTCTATTTTCTGGGCCCCACCCCCACACTACTGTGTCAGCCTGGTCCCAGAACCCAAGGCAGCTTAGTTGACATCACTTTGGAAATGGATGAGGTGACTGCCTGTGCCCTCGCCTCAGTTCTCTCAAGCTGCGACACTGAAGAGTGGATGTGTGTCCACATGCTGCTGCCTGAGTGTGGGAGTGCTCAGCGTCCCCTCCCACAGCCACAGTGCCTCAGAGCATGCCATGGACATGTGTCGTATAACTGTCCAGTTAACCCTGGGTGAGCAGTTACCGTCAAATGATCAATTAAAACATGCGATTTTTAATAATATGTGATCCTATTTCATAAGTAATTGTAATAATGTGATTTATAAAACATGAGTAGTTTATTGTTTATAAGACGCCCTTACTTGGAGACTTATTTTAAAACACATCAAAATTATCATGTAAAAATGCAATTTAAAATTTCAGTAAATACACCAAATGTTTAGTGCGATTTGAACACTGCCGTTGTGTGATACAACAAAGCAGTTGTGTGATACAACACTGCAGTTGTGTGATACAACACTGCAGTTGTGTGATACAACACTGCAGTTTGTGTAGCACTTTTAGGATTCAAGGGCTGGGGGTATAGCTCAGAGGTAGAGTGCTTGCCTAGCAAGTGTGAGGCCATAGTCTCTAATGTCAAAAAATTAAATCAAAGCTGACATTCATCTTGATATTCCAGGTCCCATCCCAGAATCCCCAGGTTGTGGGCTGGACACATTGGAAGGAGTGTGAGAACCTTTGAAGCCTGCAGAGAGCCAGACATAGAGCCATTCCTTGGACAGAGGGCAAGAGAAGGCCCTGGACAGATTACGCAGGTGGATCAAGCCCGGATTGTGGGTGTTTATTTTAATTACATCCCATCCACAGTGTTATACACTAATATGTTAAATGCCCAAGTTAGTCCTCCCTGCAGGAACTCCTTCCTCCTTTCCCCTCCTTCGTGCCTCCCCTCCCTCCACAGGCAACACACTTCAGGCTTTATTCCACCCGCTTACTGCACTCTGCTCCCAGTTCAGGTACTTACAATCTCCCCTTACTATCACTCTGGCTCTTTTATGGCTTTTTTTTTTTTATTTGCTCTATCATTTCACAGTCCAGTTGTTCTTTTCGGTCAGGTGGACTATAAAATACTCCGATAACAAGTTCACACTAGGAGCCGGTGGCAGGCTTAATCTATAATGACCACAGTCTCGTCCACGTCCAGCACGTCCTCAGAAAGACGCATTCCTTCCTGCCAGGGAAGCCATCTCCTGTCCTCCTCCGCTGGCTGCTCGGAGGAGACATCCTTTCATGCTCAGAATGTTTCTTTTAAATAATCAAGCCGTTTCCACCTTGCTTCTTAATTACCTCTTTTCTCTAAAGGTATTTTAATCTATTGCTATGCATTTAATATTATTTCTCTCTATGTTAATGCTCATAAATATGAACTAAAACCAGTCTCTGTGGAATGACTTCATTAGCATGCCATCTTCTGCTGTGTCTCCAGGGCACACCTTTTCAGCCTTGGTACCCAGGTGAGGAGGGACACTGGCTTAGAGAATTGTCCCTAAGGTCAAACTACCTGTGGGTTCCCTCACATCACTGAGGTCAAATTACTCATGGGTCCACCCCACACTGCCACTGACATGCTATGAGCTAGATCTCCATGAGCCTTAGTTTTCAGGCTTATCTGTGGTGTGAACTAATGCTGGTTCATTTTTCTGGCTCCCATGAGCATTTGGCCCACATTGGCTTGGCCCCTGTAGCAGACAGCTTCTGGTTCGCTGAGATGAACTTCCAGACCAGGCACAGTTATGGAGGAAGGCATATTTATTGAAGCTTATAGATCCAGGGGAAGTTCCCTAATGGCAGAAGAAGCTGGCCTGCTTTCACAGGACCAAATACAGATAGAGAAACCACAAGCCAAAAGCCACACAGCACAGCACACCTCAGGAACTCCAGCTGGACACACTTTGCATATCTTTTAGATTGAAATCCTAACCCACCACCACACCTTAAGATCCTCCCAGGGACACTGCCTCCAGCCAGGTGGATGCAGATGCAAACTACAAACTAAGAAAACACTGAATATGTCGGGGGCATCTATTCAAACTCCCACAGTCCCTTTGGTTTATAGAATAGTCCTATTTCCCTGAGAATGGTGCCTGATACAACAGTATCAGATTTGCCTCTCCCCTTTAGCTTCTCCCTGTCTCAAGAAAGAATGATCTAGTTCACCATGGTCTCTGCCTGCTCCACACAAGCCAAGCGGAGCCAGCCCTGACCAGGTGGCCTCTGCATAAGAATTGTGGGTATTGGCTGGGCGTGGTGGTGCATGCCTTTAATCCCAGCACTTGGGAGGCAGAGGTAGGAGGATCGCTGAGTTCAAGGCCACCCTGAGACTACATAGTTAATTCCAGGTCAGCCTGGACCAGAGTGAGACCCTACCTTGCAAAACCAAAAAAAAAAAAAAAAATTGTGGGTATTGTTAGCAAAGCCACCGATTCAGAGTCAATGGTACTTTTGAATTTGTGTTGACCCTCAGCAATCTAACTTTTCACTTCATTTTCTTCAACCAAATTTGCTTTCAAAGTTTATTTTCCGAAAACGCATCTATCATTTGTAATACCATTGATGAGAATCTGGTACTCACCAGGCCAAGTTCAAGAGTATTATTTTTATTAGGGACTGGGGAGACGACTCAGTGGGTTAAAAGGTGCTTGCTGCACAAGCATGAGACCCTGAGGCAGCCTCATTTTGATTCTCAGCACCTGTGTAAAAAGCCACGTGTGGCCATGCACACCTGTAATCCCAGACCTATGTGTTTGTGTGTGGCGGGGGAAGAGACAAGAAAATTGCTAGACTGACAAAAAAATAATAATAAAAAAATATGGGCTGGAGAGATGGCTTAGCGGTTAAGGCGCCTGCCTGCTAAGCCCAAGAACCCGGTTCCAATCTCCAGGTCCCACCTTTAGCCAGATGCAAAGTGACGCAAGGGCTCAATGCCGCACTTGACCACAAGGGGGCGCATGCATCTGAAGCTCATTCACAGCAGCTGAGAGACTGCTGGCGCGCCCATCTCTATCTATCTCCCTCTCCCTCTCTCTCTGTCTGTCTCTCTCTGTGTCTCTCTCCAAAAATAAATAAATAAATAAATAAATAAATAAATAAATAAATAAATAATACAAGCCAGCTCTGGGTTCAGTGAGAAACCGTCTCAAGGGAACTATGAAGAGGAATGATAGAGAAAGACACCAGCTGCTCTCTGGCTTTTGCAGGCACACATATGTGTATGTACTATATAAACACATACACCATACATACTACACACACACACACCAGAAAGAGTATTAATATTGCTTTTTTTCTTTTTAAAAGCCATGTATTACATACTAGCTATATGCCAGGCAAAGCTCAAGGTGAAGTCTTATAACATCCTAAGTCATTGGCAATATATATATATATATATATTTTATTTTGAGAGAGACACAGAGAGAGATAGAAAGGAAGAGGGAGACAGATAGAAATGGGTGCGCCAGCAGCCTCTCAGCAGCTGTGAATGAACTCCAGATGCATGCGCCCCCTTGTGGGCAAGTGTGGAATTGCACCCTTGCTTCACTTTACATCTGGCTAAATATGGAACCTGGAGACTGGACTTGCATTCTTAGCCTTAGCAGGCAGGCGCCTTAACCACGAAGCCATCTCTGCAGCCCTCATTGGCAATATTTTTACCCATTCTACAGGCAAGGAAAGTGATGCTCACAGAGGCTAGACATCTCTCAGGCAGCTGGAGATTAAGGTGTGGCTGGCATGCAGGCCCAAGCTTGCTACCTCCAGGTGCTAGATTCCTCCTCCCTAATCCACCTTCTGCATGCAGACTGCATCGCTGGCCCCATGTGGTCTCACATGGGCTTTGGTAGGTTGACCCCTTGGTTCATACAGCTGCTCGGAGTCCTGCTGCCCCAGTTGGGGTCAGGATGTGCCAGTGGAAGGAAGCAGAGTATCAGCTCCATGTGTGAAGGATGAAGGATCTATTATCTGTGATCATTCTTTTTTTTTTTTTTTTTTTGAGGTAGGGTCTCACTGTAGCTCAGGCTGACCTGGAACTCACTATGTAGTCTCAGGGTAGCCTCAAACTCACAGCGATCCTCCTACCTCTGCCTCCCAAGTGCTGGGATGAAAGGCATGCATGAGTACATCCGGCTTATCTGTGATCATTCTTCACATTGAACTCTAGCAGCCCCTTCATAGCACATCAATCTTGTTTTGCATAAAAACTGGGAACTTCTTCCACTAATGTAATAATCTAAAGTTGAGATTCTTCATTCTCCAATCTACTCCTCTTTAAGACATCCTTTTCTGGATAGCAAGGACCTTGAAAATAAGATAAATGGATAATTCCTCAATAGGACATGAAATCTTATCATTACCCCAGAGAACTATAGGTATTTATCATGTACCTCACCCTTCCTAAAAGTTATTCGACGCAACTTACAACAACAAATATAGATGCCAAGATCACTAAAACAAGCAAAAAAAAAAAAAAATCACAGTCTACAGATAAGAAGGTGAACATGAGACTACAGCCAAGTGAGACCTCACAGCAGTACTGTGGAGAGTGGAGATTGTAAGGCCAGTAATGGTTACATCTGCTACTGCTTAATATATAGTCTTTCCAGTTCCACAGACATTGCAGTCAAGGGGCTGGGGGACAGCTTAGCTGGTAAGATGCTTGCTCCACAATCGTGAAGACTTGAGCTTGGATCCCCAGCACCCATGTAAATTCCAGGCATGGTGGTACACGCCCAGCCTTCAGGAGGCAGAGACAGATTCCTAGGACAGACATATTGGCTAAGTAGACAGCTAAATTGTTAATCTCCAGGATCAATGAGAGACTTGGCTCCAAAAACAGGGTAGAGAGCTGGAGAGATAGCTTAGCAGTTAAGCGCTTGCCTGTGAAGCCTAAGGACCCCGGTTCAAGGCTCAATTCCTCAGGACCCACATAAGCCAGATGCAAAGGTGGCGCATGCATCTGGAGTTTGTTTGCAGTGGCTGGAGGCTCTGGTGTGCCCATTATCTCTCTATGTGCCTCTTTCTCTCTCTGTCACTCTTGAACACATAAATCAATTAATTAAAAACAAAACAAATCAGGGTAGAGGGCTGGAGAGATGGCTTAGCAGTTAAGGTGCCTGCCTGAGAAGCTTAAGAATGCTTGTTCAAATCTCCAGGTCCCATGTATAGCCAGATGCAAAATTGATGCAGCATGCAGTGTCACACATGTGCACAGGGGGGCGCATGCATCTGGAGTTCTTTCACAGCACCTGAACAGGCCCTGGCATGCCCATTCTCTCTCTGCCTCTTCTTCTCTCTCTCTGTCTCTCTCTCAAAGACAGAAAAAAAAACAGGATAGAAGAGTCATTATGGAAGACACCTGCTGTCAATCTCTCACCTCTGTAGGCATGCACACACACATGCCCCTATATGCATAGAAACATGAATACATGTATGCACACACATCACGTGCATACATACGCAAGTAAAAAGAAATAAACAGAGAAACTATCGTTGTGCTAATGCTGTCTCACTCAGTGACAAGTCATATATATGTGACATATGGTCCCACAGGTTATAATGGAGCTGGGAACTCCTATTGCTTAGTATGTCACAGCTGCCTTGTGTTGCCAAGCATTACATGTTTGTGGCAATGCTGGTGTAAGCATACATGTTGCTATGGGTTGAATGTGACATGTCTCCTAAAGGCTTATGTGTTTGAGCCCTTGGTCCTCAGCTGGAGGGGCTGTTTTGGGAGGCTGTGGAACTTAGCACAGGAAGTATATTGCTGGAGGTGGGCCTTATGGCCTAGAGCCTGGTTCCAAATCCTGGTTTGCTTTCTGTTTCCTGACCACTAACACAATGTAACCAGCCACTCACTCTCATTACTAGAGCCACAAGCTGCTCCCACACCATGCCTTCACCGCCATTATAGACTGTTCCTCTGTGGTAGTTTGAATGTAAGATTCCCCATAGGCTCATGTGTTTGAATGCTTGATCCTCAGCTGGCGGTGCTGTTTGGGAAGGCAGTGGAGATTTCCTGGAGGAAGTATGTCACTGGTACAGGGTCTTGACATGTTTCAGCCAGCCCCACTTGCTGTTCTCTCTCTCTCTCTCTCTCTCTCTCACACACACACACACACACACACTTTCTCCCTGCTGATGTGAGGATGTGACCCCCGGCTTCCTGCTCCTGCCATGATGGACTTACCCTGAAAACTTTAAGCTCAAAAAATAAACACTTTCCTTCCTTCTGCTGCTTCTGGTTGAGTTGTTCTGTCCCAGCAATGAGACAGTAATTAATACACTTCAAACGGAGTTGGGGTAAGTCCCTCCTCCCTTATGTTGCTTCTTTCCAGTATTTTATTGTGACAATAAGAAACCTAACTAATGAATGTGTTTGGCTGGGCTTAAAAACACAGACACCTCTCAGTTAAGGTACACTTCATATCTAGTATAGAGGTATCTGTACAGATTGTCAGCAAGGAGCTATAGGCTGCACCATGCTATTGGGTGTGGAGTGGGATATACCATGTAGACCTGTGTGAGTATGCCCAACAACGTCTGTGCTTTCCTAAGCACATCCCTATTATTAAGCAATACATGACACATCTCATCAAGGCCTTCTGGTTGTCCTTCCCTGGATTCAGGATGGATGACAGTTCAAAGGGTATGAGAATTGGTCAGATGCCTAACTTCTGTTGACGCTGAGAAACACTGTCCTCAGGGTTGGCTTACACAGCTGCACAGCCTCCCTCCTCCCCACATCTCAGACTCCTTCCAGATTTTTGCCTCCTGACCCCTGACCCCTTACTCCCTTCTTCCTGTTCGTTGAACCTCATCTCCTGTTTATCCCTCTGGCCTGGGTATCTTTCTTCTTATCACACTCCCTGGCCTGCCTCCTCCTTTTGTCCCTGGGCAGCTTGGAGCAGCACCCCTAAACCCAACATATGATCACCATCTTATTGATCCCTGTCACCCCCCTGCTGATTCCTGTGACCCCAAGTAGGCCTTGGTGACCCTGCCTTCACCTATCAATTATTCCTTCTTTTCTCAACTTCAGCTCTCTCTCTCTCTCTTATTGCTTGTGGGTGGCATGTTTATTGCAGTCGGTCACTGAGTATGGTGTTGAGTGATTGAATGAGTGTTAAGTTATGGGAAAATTGATAGAGAGCTATCTGGCAGGTCACACACCCAAGGCCACACACCTGTAAGAGGTAGACACTGCTGAAGTAGGGCCTGCTTTCTCCTTGGCAGGCTGTGCACAAACATATCAGGTGTGCCACATCCCCTTAGGCTGGTGTCCACCCTAGGTTCTATATGGATGACACCCTCTGACGATGTGAAGAGACCAGTGCTGTCCTCCCCTCTGTCACGCTCAACCTTTTGCAAAGGTACTCGGATACTGCCACCAAAGACACATCTTGCTAAGGCCCTATTGGATATGCCCTGGTACCCTGATAGCACCACCAAGGACAGACCTCAGTAGATGGCCACAGGATTAAGAAAGTGACCGTGTGTCTTTTCAGGTTTGCAGCAGCTGTCTCTGCCCCAGACAGGAACAATGGAATATTCCACAAAAGTCACTCTGGGCTTCCTCATACTGTCTACTGAACAGACTGTTTGGATGGAATTGTCACAAATGCATTTTGTGAAAAGCCAATGATATTTGCACCCAAGAATTCGATAATAGGAACATAAAACTCAGGGAAAGAAATAATCACATTGTCTATCCGGAGTGGAGTTAAAATTGTCATAAACATTGATCCCTCATTGCAGGGAGCAGAAATAATAAACAGTTGCTGAAATTGCATGGCTGCAGAGATTTCATTCTCTAATTGTCAAAAAGCATTAAACATCAACTATTTATTTTGCAGCCGAGGAAGCAAAAGCAGTCTTTGGCGTGTCCCTTCACTTGAGGTTGTCCCTAATTGTCATGCATAGACTGCAGCAGAGGTTACTGAGAAAAATTGTTTGCATTTATTAATCAAAAGGAGTCAAAGACACACAAAGATATCATCAAGGCTCCCTTGTGCTGGGGGGAGGCTGACAGCGAACATTGCTGATGAAGTGTTTGCAGAGGGCTCGCAATCTGTTCAGAGGCTTTTTCTTTGCAGGTGCAAACCTTTCTATCTGAAACATCAAAGAAACAATTGAAAATTAAAAGAGTAAACATCGAGATACAGGTTTCAATCTTCCATTTTTTAAGACAATGGGAGAGGTATAATTAATTTCAAGGCAATATTTGTGTCCTTTCAAAACTCATCTGTGTGTATTAGCATCTCATTAGCTGTGCATTAAGCTCTGTGGCTCTTTCCTCTCTCTTTTGCCCCTTCTGCTTTTGGAAAATTAGAAAGTTGAACTACTCCTGAGATGTCTTTTATTTCAAAGCATCCATGCATAGATAATTATCTTGTGCTGCCTGTTTGATCAGAGCTGCTTGGGTAAAGTCAATACTCAGGAAAGAGATAAGGGGGGAGGAATTCCTTCATGGTGATAGTAACTTCAGGACCAAACATAGCAGTACTGGATTTTGCTACTAAGTAATGTATTTTCATAAACTTGGTGGGCAACTTATAATATGTTGCTTTTCCCTACTCCCAGTTCTTTTAGTTTTTTAAAGTGCTTTTATAAAACATTTCTTTTTGGCCTAGGAATTGGACCCAGGGCCTGGTGCATGAGAAGTCCAAGTTATAGCCTCAGACCTTGGATTCACTTCCTTCCTCCCTCTTTTTCTCCCTCCCTCCTTCCTTCCCTCCCTCTCTTTTTCCTTCTCTCCCTCTTTCCCTCTCTTCTTCCCTCCCTCCTTCTTTCCCTCCCTCCTTCCTTCCCTCCCTCTTTTTTCCATCTCTCCCTCCTTTAGTCCCTCTCTCCCTCCTTTAGTCCCTCTCTCCTTCCCTCTCTCCCTCCTTACCACCTTGCTTCCTTCCTTCCTTTTTTTTCTTTTTCTTTTTTTCAGAACTAGGATTTGACCCAAGGGCCGTGTGCGTGCTGGCAAGTCCTCTACCAATGAACTACATGTTGAGCTCTCACTGCATTGACTTGTAAACTCATCTCCAGTCAGGATAAATGAAATGAAAATATAACCAACATATATTATCTGGTTTGACATCTGAATGTTAAAATGTTTTATATATTTTGATTTAAAATCATACCTGGTTTTGGTCATTATATTTAACTGGTTAAACTTTCTGAATCATCTGAAGGAACAACATTCTCCCTGAAAGTATATTAAATTTATACACACAGAAGATCAACTCTTTTTTTTTGTAGAGCAGATGCTTTCTAAGTTATTTTATTTTCATTTACTTATTTGACAGAGAGAGAGAGAGAGAGAAATGGCATGCCAGGGCTTCCAGCCACTGTAAATGAACTCCAGACTCATGTGCCACCTTGAGCATCTGGCTAACATGGGTCCTGGGGAAGTGAACCTGGGTCCTTTGGCCTTGCAGGCAAACACCTTAACTGCTAAGCCATTCCTCCAGCCTGCAATCAACTCTTAATGTACAAAGTCACTCAAGTTAGTAAAAATATAGTCTTTCCTTGTGCTCCATGAAATGACATTGTTTAACATGAATTCTGTGGTCTGTCAAATTTCTAGCAAATAATAGTAATACTTGAGATTTTTATTAAAAATATTGAAGGGGGGCCGGGCGTGGTGGCACACGCCTTTAATCCCAGCACTCGGGAGGCAGGGTAGGAGGATTGCTGTGAGTTCAAGGCCACCCTGAGACTACATAGTGAATTCCAGGTCAGCCTGGGCTAGTGCAAGACCTTACCTCGAAAAAAACAAGAAAAAAAAAATTGAAGGGGGTGGGGAGATGGCTCAGTGTGTAAAGTTCTTATTAGGTTAGCATAAGGACCTGAGTTTGATCCCCAGTGCCCGTGTAAAAGCTAAGCAGAGTGGTGCCAATACCTGGAATATCCCCGCGCTGGGGAGGCAGAGGCGGGGGATCCTGTGGTCCACTGGCCAGTCTCGCTGCATCAGTGAACTCCGGGTTCAGCAAGAAACACTGTCTCCCTGAATAATGCAGAGAGTGATCAAGGAAGACACCCAATGTCGGCCTTGGCCTTCCACATGCACACATACACATGCACCCACGCATGTGTGAGTACCATATGCATATGCACTCATCACACACACACACACACACACGCATTGGCAAAAATAAAAATATTTAAGAGATAACAGGTGATTTAGTTAATTTGTGCATTATTCAAATATAGTATATGTGATTATCCTACTTGTGTTAAAAGCCCTTCATTTGTGAGGCTCTGAGCAGGGAATGAAATATTTGCTAGAGAAAATTCAACACCCTGCTGCGGGTGGATCGCCTCAGCCCCCACCTCCTGGGGCAGCTGTGTTTGACGTTGGTTCTGTACATATCAGGTATATTAGAGCAGGTTGTGACCCACCATCCATCTAATCAGCGCCAATTCCACGCGTATTTACTGGGTGCTTCTTCTGTGTCCAGCCCCCGCCATGTGACACGCAGTGATCCATGGGATTCCACAGCAGTCAAGTGTGAGCCTGAGCTCCAGGTAGCACATGTCCTTCCGAGATGGGATGAACACTGATGTATTTTTTAAAATTTAATTAATTAATTTTACTTTTTTGCTTGTGTGTGCAAATGTAATATAGTGGTATGTGTGTTTATGTGTGTGTATATGTGTGTTGTATGCACATATATGTGCCTTTGTGGCACTCTATATGCAAGCCTGTGGTGGGGGTTGCTTGCCCCACAGGGGCAGAAGTGGTAAGTTGGGTGTCCCGCTCCACTGCTCTTCTGCCTGGTCTTGTTTTGAGTGAACCAGAGTCTCATGTCTCTGGAGCTTACAGGGCTCCATTGAGTCTTAAGTCTCTGCTTGCCTGAGGGACGGGAGTCACAGGCACATGTAGCTATCTCTGCCCAGCCATTTACATGGGATCTGGAGATTTGAACTTGGGCAATCTCAGGCTCCCTCAGGATATGTATAATATATATATATACATACATACATACATACACACACATATATATATACATATATATACACACATATATATATTTATTTATTTATGTTAGAGAGAAAGTGGCAGAGAGAGAGCGAGAAAGAGAATGGGCATGCTGGGGCCTCCAGGCACTGCAAACGAACTCCAGACACATGTACCACCTTGTGCATCTGGCTTACATGGATCCTGGGGAACTGAACCTAGGTCCTTTGGCTTTGCAGGCAAGTGCCTTAACCACTAATCCATCCCTCCAGCCCAATGATTTTTTTTTTTTTTTGGTTTTTCGATATAAGATCTCACTTTAACCCAGGCTGACCTGGAATTCACTCTGTATTCTCAGGGTAGCCTTGAACTCATAGCAATCCTCCTACCTCTGCCCCCCAAATGCTGGGATTAAAGGCATGTGCCACAACGCCCGGCCCAATGATATATATTTTTTAATTGCCCTTGACTATTGCAGAATTGTAGAAGGACCACACAGGGACACGAATATCTGAATCAATGACATGGGGCTGTGGTCATGCCCTCCCTACTCACTGCTGTGGTTGGTAGGCGGAACTAACATTGCCAAGGACACCACAAGGTGCTACAAACCTAAGGGCCATTGAGTGGTCCTCATGCTGCCTGGTTCAATAGTCACAGCCTCAAAGAGACAGTCACGTGAGCAGCTCCTGCTCTGCCTGCTTGGATTTCGACCAGGCCCTTCTCCCAAGCCTCACACCCGGTCACAGCTGAGGTGAGTGCAGTTCAGCCGTCTGCGCCAAGGGCAAAGGAGGAATGGCTGGGCCGATGTTTAGCTTGTTCTTGTGACATCTCCTCTTTTGCTTGAGACGATGTTCAGTGTCAGTATTTTGGTCATGAAGCCCATATGTGAGGTTTGGGGTTTGTCCATGTTATTAAGATAGGCAATGAGTAAGAAGACTTCTCTCTCTTTCTGAATTTTTTTTTTTGTTTGTTGTTGTTTTTCAGGGTAGAGTTTTGCTCAGGATGGCTTTGAACTCATGGCATTCCTCCTACCTTGACCTACCAAGTGCTGGGATTAAGGATGTGTGCCACCATGCCCGGATCCTCTGGAGATTTTTTTTTTTTGTCATAGGGTATCACCTAGCTTGTAGCAATGACCTCCTTGTTGCTGGGACAAAACACCTGACCGGAAGCAGCTTGTGGAAAGAAAGGGTTTATTTCTGGCTTCCAGTTTCCATGAGACGTTTGATCATGGTGGAAAAGCATGGCACCAGCAGATGGCTTGGTGTCACGTCAGCAGGGAGGAAGTGGAAAGAGAAAGCCAAGCACAGCCAGCAGGGCTGAATTAGAACACCCCAAGGTCAGGCCCCAGCAACACACCCACTGCAGCCAAGCTGCGCCTCCCTAGGGCTCCTCCAGCTGGAGATTAAGTATGAGGCTTCATCACAAACACACGAGGCTGTGGGGGACATTTGACTTTTAAACCACCATATCGCTCATGCTGTCCTGCAATTAATTAATTAGCCAAGGATGCCCTTGAACTAATCCCCCTGTTTCTGCTTCCCAACTGCTGGAATTACAGGTAAGTACCTCCATTCCTGGCCTTACCTCTTGTCATCTCTTTTGACCACAGGCAATGGTAACTCAGCTGATAGAAAGCTAGGCTCCTGTAAAAGTGCAAAAGAAATCTATAAAAGAACGTTCAGAAAAGTAACTTCCTGTTCCTGTAGGGCTCTTTTTAGGTGTGTGTCAGCTCCGAGTCACCTGTGTGCCTTGGTACCCTCTCATTCTCTCAGGCTCAGGTCCCCATCTAGTATCATATGGGAACATGTCACACAGTCCCTTGGAAGCACACCCCTTTGAAACTGTCAGTCTCTCTCAAGCAAGTGGTAAAGGACATGCTGAAGCACCCCGCAGTTTGCTTGTTTGAGGTGTCCTGGCAGCTGGGTGGGATGACGTCAGGGGTGGGTGGATGGGCAGAGAATGCAGTTTGTAGCTGAAGCAGGGTGGCTCACAGCCAGGAGGGCATTTACACCCTAGGAGGCTTCCTGGGCAATGGGGTATGCCACATGAGCCTTGGAAGGCAAGGTAAGTCTGGGCTAGACTTCACTGGCTAGGTCAGTATTTTCAATGACTCTTTTCAAAGGCTTCCTTCAGAGAGGAGAGAAACAGTTCTACTCAGATGTGGAGTTAAAGGACCTCCAGTGGGGACTGCTGTGTTTGGCTTCTGAGAGCCGAAGGCCACATGCTGACCAAGGACACCTCATTCTACACAGAGCGAGGTGCTCTGAACTGCAGAGAACTCAAAGTGTACTACTTCCTCCAAGTCCCCTTGCCCACAAAGATAGAAAATGAGTCAATTCTGGAAAGATTAAAATTTCTCTATTCAAGTCAACTCAAACTCCCCCCTCTTCTTTTTTGTGATTCTAAAGTGACTTTTTTGTGTAACCAAAAGACACCAGGAACTGCTTAGCCTCATGTCTAGATGTCAAGGTGGAAATACGTGTTTCTTCATCTGAGGAGCCTGCAGCAATCGGGAAGACTTCCTTTAACCACAGACACCAGTGGGGCATCAGCCGCTGTCCTGCCTCATCAGGCACAGACATTCACCATGACACAAAGACGTAAAACTACTGACTGGACTGATTTGATGATTGTGGCCAGCGCCAGTAACACATGAAATGGGTTTGGTTTATTACCACCTGGGTAACCAGCTCAGGATTAACACCTGGATGACAGTGCCCGGGATGTAGCACATGCTCAGCAACTCATCATTTCATATCAAGCGACCTCAGCAGAAGCCTCCATACCTACACCAGCCACAGCTGAAGTGATGGCTGTGTGGGGAAGGATACACATGCTCTGCGTCCTGCTGAGGGAGAAAGAAAAGGCGCTCGGATATAGTTCCACTCTGAGCCTGTTGTCTTAGATGCTCCCTAATTTCTGCTGGATGGTGTCTTGATGAATCTATCCTGAGGTAAAAGTGACGTCACTGACTTCAGGACACCCTAGCTGCACAACACCATGCCCTGTTGATCCAGCTCTTGGTGGAGGGGCTGACTGGGAGCTGGGCTGCTGTTGTCCTGTTGCCACCCAGCATAGATGGGGCATCTCATCGGGCATTGCCAGTCAGGAAAAGGTTAAAATTCCAAACCCAAGGTGTGCTTCATATACAGTATGGAAACTTCTGAGCAACTGTAAAGTAGAAAACTCAAATGTTGATGGCCTCATTCACTGGGGACTGCATTCATTCCTCTTGCTTCTGAGAACAAATACCTGACTGGAAGCAATTTAAGGAAAGAAAGGGTTGATTTTGGTTCACATTTCAAGGGGATGTAGTCCACTAAGGTGGAGAAGACATGGCAGGCCAGCTCATCACATTTCAGCCCAGGAACAGGCCAGGAAGTGGGGCCAAGCGATATGATCGTAAGAACCACCCCCAGTGGCCGCTGACTCTATCAAAGCTCTGCCTTCTGAAGGTTCCAACGGCTTCCCAAACAGCGCCAAGAGTTTTGGAATTGAGTGTTCAAACACCGGAGCTGGTAGGAAATATTTTACATTCCAATCACAAAGGGGAGGGGAAATATATAAAAGGCTCTCAATGACCCTGGGGATGTAGATGTCATTATCTCTTTTTATAGATAAGGAAACCAAGGCTTACAGAGAGAATGGCTTTCTCAAGGTCACACAGGTAGCACTGGCCTGGCTATGCCAGTTGGTTATGGCCCATATGTGGGTCTGGGATTAGGTCCTCAGATACTTGGTCAAATGTTTATCTATGTGGTTCTATAGAGATGGTTGTTTTTTTTTTGTTTTTTGGTTTTTCGTGGTAGGGTTTCACTGTAGCCCAGGCTGACCTGGAATTAACAATGTAGTCTCAGGGTAACCTCGAACTCATGGCAATCCTCCTACCTCTGCCTTCCAAGTGCTGGGATTAAAGGTGTGCGCCACCACGCCTGGCTTGTTTGTTTTGTTTTGTTTTGTTTTTCGAGGCAGAGTCTCACTGTAGCTCAGGTTGATCTGGAATTCACTATGCATTCTCTGGGTGGCCTTGAACTCACTGCCATCCTCCTACCTCTGCCTCCGGATTGCTGGGATTAAAGGCGTGCGCCACCACGCCCAGCCTATAGAAGTGTTTTGAGGCCGAGATTAAGATTGAAATGAGTGAACTTTGAGCAAAGCAGGCTACTGTGAGTGGACCTTACTAGAGCAAGCAGCTTCTGAGCAGGAGTGAATTCTGTCCCAGACTGCTTTTGGGGCTGGAAATGTAACTGTCTCCTGCTGGTTAACCCATCAGATGTATGGACTTATCAAGCCTCTGTCTGTCTGTCTGTCTGTCTGTTCTGTTTCTTTTGGAATCCTAACTCAACTTCTCATTGGAAACAAGACTGATGGTGGCCAGAGAGGGGTGACTTATGGTTCCACTGAAAGTGAGGTTTTTTTTCTTTTTCTTTTTTTCGAGGTAGGGTCTCACTCTAGCTCAGGCTGACCTGGAATTCACTCTGTAGTCTCAGGGTGGCCTCGAACTCACGGTGATCCTCCTACCTCTGCCTCCCGAGTGCTGGGATTAAAGGCGTGCGCCACCACGCCCGGCTGAAAGTGAGTTTTAAAAATAAATTCCTCCAAGCCTCGGATGTGTTAAAATTCTTAACCACAAGTTAATACACATGACATCCGGAAGCCCTGTGCATTCCCAGCCCACCCTGCAGAATCTCCACTCTAGGCTTTCCCATCAGGCTACAGACAAGCAGAAAGGGGCCCTGATGAGACTGTTGTCATGCCTGCAACGTGCGTGTAACTCACAGTCAGAAGAGATCATTTGATGAGTTGGAGTACTTAATCCAATTAGTAGCTTCAATGTACTATTATGTCCAAAAAGAATGCTTTTAAATTGCAGTGTTTTTAATAGATGAAAAAAGTAGGAATATTTTATTAAATATTTATCTCATTAATAAGCACAAGATAATCATTGCTTTTTTATTTGAATTAACTTTTCCATTTGGGTTCAATGCACATTTCACAGACATACTCTTTTCTCTTGATGTGAGAGGACTTAATTATAAAATCACAATTGTACTTCTGCTCTGTATGAAAATGAAGCAAATGAAATTGCCTTTCTCCCTCCAATGCTTGTCGCTACAAAGAAGCACGGTCGAACACGACAGTTCTCTGCTAACCAGGAATTGTTTTGGGATGAAGTTTAGGGATTATATATAATTATCCAGTAAATTTGCCATGACTATTCAGGTTCAAGGACTTATTTTAAAATAAAATGAAAACCAAACCACAGAATACATGCAGCAACCTTGATAACAGACGCCCTTTACACCTCTGTCCCTGTTGCATTGCGATAAACAGAGATAGTGTTGTATCTGTGGGTCAGGAGAGAGAGGCGAGGTCTACAGACAGGACTTCCTCCTCACCTCCTCCGCTCAGTTCCAAACACTCACCGTTCTTCCTCATTGCATTGCTCTTCTTCACGACATGATGTGGCCAGATAAAGCGAAATACTAGGATCGTGGCATCTGGTGAACTGGAGCTGCACAGCCCCCATGGATGAAATGTCGACACCATTCTGTCTCCTTGCTCACACACCCTGACCCTGGCAGTTAAGGCTGCGGGTGGCTCCCCATCCCACATGAGTGCCAAGGCCCAGCGATGTGGCAGAAAGTCTCACAGACAGTTGCCTGATGGGGGGCACTGAGAAGTGTGGACAATAGTCACAGACTGTGGAGACCCTGGGTTTTCAAATGATGGAGGGGCCGGGGCACATGCTCACCTTGTAACCAAACCCCTCAGAGGCAGGAGTGTCTTCAACTTCTGTTCTGCTGGCCTCTGGACCCTGGCCTTGAGCCCTTGTCATCACTGGCCCCCTGTTGTTGAGAGTCCTTTGTGGTGGCTAGCCCTGGGGACTTAAGTCTTTTTTCAAGTTTTCTTTGTTAGTATATATTTATTATATAATAATAGGTTTCATTACGACATTTTTAGGCATATACATAATATACTTTTATTATATTCCTACCCCCTTACCGTCTCTTCTGCTGTTCCCATTCCTACTGATCCCTTCCTTATATCCTCTTCCCACACAGCCCCTTTTCTACTCCCCCCCATCCCCACACCTTTTTTTGTTTTGAATCTGGCTCCTGGCTGTCTTTTCCCCTTACTTTCTTTCTTACTCCTGGTTACGCAGCTCTGGATCCCGACTCCTTACCATGACATGGCAGCCCACCTATTTACCGCCCCCCCCCACAGGGCCCCGGCTCAGCTGCATCTTGCAATAATCCTTGGCTGGGGGTGGCGGTCAGGTCAGATCTCTGGACCGATTACTTTGTCCCGTCATGCTTGGCGGATAACCAGAGTTCCAAACCCTAGCTACAGCCTGCAGGTCTCCCTAAGCACCCCATCTTTTGCCCTCAGTGATGACTGGATCTTTTGCACTTGGCTTCCACGTCATCCCAGGAAGCAAACCAGCCAATCGGATGCTGCCTCGCCTCTGACAAGTGTCCCTAGAGAGGTATTTCAGGAAAGAATTTTATCTGATCACTACAGGCAATGATCAAAGACACCTAATCCCACTATGTTTGTTAGAACGTCAGTGAACAGAGTCAAGAACACAGTTGTAGATGGAGCATCAAGTGTGCAATAAAGGCCGATGCATAATTAATGACTATCATGTCTCTAACGCAGTGCTCTTCAAAGCCCAGTGCACAATTCGCAATTATTCCTTCCATCATCATAAAACTGGGAGTGGGCAGAGGCTGCTTGCCTCTTACAAACAAGGAAATGGTGGGGGGTAGAGCCAAATGATTTTTCTTGAAGAAACCAAGGTAGAAAGGAGAATGAAACCCAATAATCTTGAAATTCAGTCACAGTACACTTAAAATGCCAGTATAAATCTCCTTTTCAAATTTCCACTAATTTGAGACAATCTGTGCATGTTTGCGGTTTTCAGTGCTGAGGGTCCCAGTGCTGCCACCAGTTCAGACCAGTGAACACACAAAAAAACTAGTCTAATTATTTGCACATGGTGCCTTGCTTGGTGGGCAAGAACCTAAAAGCGTCAGCATGCTATCCTGACCCCACTTCTGCTGCCCCGGCACTTGTCCTTCATAGTTAGAAGCTAGTGGTTAGGTAGTCGGTTGACAGTGCAGTGATAGGTGTGCAGGGTGCGTGTGAGCACTCGGCAAGCAGGTTTTCTTGCTATGAGGTTACAGACACATTTCACTTTCACTCCTAAACCACATGAGTTACTCATCTCGCTCACTTTTGTTATTATCCGCTTTAGGTTGAAAGATCTATTTATTTTGTGTGTGTGGGGGGGGGGCGTGCGCACACATGCATGCCACAGTACACTTATGGAGGTCAGAAGAGAACTTTGGGGTGTTTTTCATCTTTCTTTGAGAGGACTCTCTTTTTTGCTGCTATTGCTTGTGAGCTTCTGGCTCCTCCTGGCTCCACGCGCTCCGGGATTATAGACACGTGCGGTGTCTGTGTCCAGCTTCATATGGGTGCTGTGGAGTATCGAGCTCCTGTCAGCAGGCTTACAAGCAAGTGCCTTTAACCACTGAGTGATCTTCCTAGCCCCAGACCTATTTTTTTAAAAACAAATGTATCTCTAAGTGAGGTGAGCTAAATATATTTAATAGAACAGTTTGTGGAAGCTCTAAAAGCAGCAGAGTTTTCTGAAGGGTCCCAGACTCAACCAGCTGGGATACAGGGACGTGGTCAGCATAAAACTGTGTAAGTCGGGGCTAGAGAGGTGGCTTAGTGGTTAAACGCTTGCCTGTGAAGCCTAAGCACCCCAGTTCGAGGCTCAATTCTCCAGGACCCACATAAGCCAGATGCTCAAAGGGGCGCACACATCTGGAGTTCATTTGCAGTGGCTGGAGGCCCTGGCAAGCCCATTCTCTCTCTCGCTCTACCTTCCTATTTCTCTATCTCTCTCTCAAATAAATAAATAAACTATTTTTAAAAACTGCGTATGTCTTTGGGCAATGATCCATGGATGCCAGTTCATGATGAATTAGCTCAAATGTCCTGTTTGCCCTTTAATGTCTTTACCTATTTCTCTCTCATGCTCATGTTTTTTTGTTGTTGTTATTGTTGTTGTTTGTTTTTTCGAGGTAGGGTTTCACTCTAGCCCAGGCTGACCTGGAATTCGCTATGTGGTCTCAGGGTGGCCTCGAACTCATGACAATCCTCCTACCTCTGCCTCCCAGGGGCTGGGATTAAAGGTGTGCGCCACAACGCCTGGCTTCCTGCTCATGGTTTAAGTAATAGACTCATTAAATTGCATGCAAGGTTTGGGCTTTGTTCCCTCTTTGTGTTTTAAAGGAGCCCACACCTGATTGTAGATGGCGGGGAGTAGATGGCATCAGTCGGCTTTTGTCTCCACCAGCCTCACTATGGTCAGCTCCTCGCCGGACACTGATGAGCTATGGCTGTGCTTGTTTGTTTATGTACATTTGACTTGTGTTCTTGGGTACCCGGGTTTTCACTTGCTCTCCTTTTTAAACATTAAAAAAAATATTTTTATTTATTTATTTGGGGTGGGGAGAGTGAGGAAGAGGCAGAGAGAGAGAGAGAGAGAGAGAGAGAGAGAGAGAATGGGCATGTCAGGCTTCCATTCACTGCAAACAAACTTCAGACACATGCACCACATTGTGCATCTGGTTTACGTGCATACTGGGAAATTGAAACTTCACTCGTTCTTTTATCCATCAGAGTGAAAATTTCTCACATGTAAGGACCACATTTCTGCTCAGCCCAACAACCAAACACACCTGTCAAGTGCCTTGTCAAATCCAATGCTGAGCAAGATCAACTCAGCCTGGCCTCTCCTTCTCAGAGCCGCCGAGGCAGCTTGCCCTCCAGACGCTCCGTTGTCCTGCAGCTGTCTAGCTCTCTCCATCAAATGTCAGGCGTGTCCAAAGTGCTTCCTATCCATGAGTCCACGGAACCCGACAGAAGCCCCGTGCAACCGTTCTGATTAGCATGTCTGTAGTGGTTTGGATTAGGCATCCCCCTTAAACTTAGGAATGCTAGGTCCCCAGCTGGTGACAATTTGGGAACTAGAGTCTTGACAGAGGAGGTGTGTTGTCAAGTGCAGGCTTAGGGGTGTTACAGCCTGCTCCCCCTCGACAGTGCTTGGTTCATTCTCTTGTTGCTGTAACTACCTGTGATAGTGGAGGTCAAGTTCAGCCTCTACTCGTGCCATCCTTTCCCTAGTCATTGTGGAGCTTCTCCTGGAACCTAGAAGCCAAAATAATTAAAAGAAAAGCTTTCCTCCCTCCAGCTGCATTTGGCTGGGGGGGTTTGTCCCAGCAACAATAAGGCAACTGCAACAATGTCCATTTCACAGTTGACACAGCTGTGACATGTAGACTTCACATAAGACTCGTGCTCCATGCAGCGTGTCCACTGCAGACAACATTGGGCACGGAGGACCTCCATGGCTGCGTCACTCCCAGAATCCTCATACAGATGTCCTTTGTCCCCACCCAAGGTCCCTCCATCCCACCCTCTTTCAATGTATGTGATAATTATGGGATGCTTTTTTCTCCTGTCCCTCCACATAAGAAGAAATCATTAAAATAAATTAACTCTGCTGGGCATGGTGGCGCACGCCTTTAATCCCAGCACTCGGGAGGCAGAGGTAGGAGGATCACTGTGAGTTCAAGGCCACCCTGAGACTACATAGTAAATTCCAGGTCAGCTTGAGCTAGAGTGAGACCCTACCTCAGAAAACCAAATAATAATAATAATGATAATAATAATAATAATAAAAATTTTAAAATAAATTAATTTAACTCCATAGTGTTGAGAAGAAAGAAATGTGAGTGGTTTCCTGGGTAAAGAAAGCGCTTGCCATGGGGTTTATGGAGAAGTGAGACCAGAGGAAATCTTGGCAGTGGAGCACTCATCTGAGAAACCCACAGATTGAACAGATGTGCGTGTAAGTGAGAGCATGCATGTTGCAATGTCCTAGTCTTTTTCTGGAGGCAAGGCCTCACCCTAGCTCAGGCTGATCTAGAACTCACTTTGTAACCCAGGCTGGCCTTGGACTCATGGTGATCCTCCTGCCTCAGCCTCCCCAGTGCTGAGATCAAAGCCATGAACCACCACACCTGGCTGGAATGGCATAATCTCATGAGCATGATCTAACTTTTTTTGATCTAACATTTTAATATAGAATTTTAAAAACCAAAATAGGGAGTGAACCGTCTCTTCACATATCCATGAAGCCTTCTCAAAAACAGGACAACGTGAGCTGAACATTAAATCTCAACAAATTTCAAGAATCAGGAGTCTCGGTGGCTACCCTTGCAGCCTGTGCTGAGTTAAAAGTTGAATATAACAATAAAAGAGAGGGTGGAAAATCTTTGGACATGGGAGTCGTTAGGGTCAGAATGTGTTCCCCAAAGCTCATGTGTCAGAAACTTAATCTCCACTGCTGAGAGGTGGGATCTATAAGAGGACCTGCGAGAGGGGAGGGGGCTGCATCCTGTATGAACGGTTCTTTCTGTGTGAATGGATTATTTCAGGAGTAGGCAGGTTCTTTACAGCAAGTGGAATTGGTATCAAAGCAAGTGTGGCCCCTCTTGCTTGTCCTCTGGGCTTGCAGCCTTCTTCCATGGGCTAATGAGGTATAAAGCCCCTCACCAGGACATGGCCCTAGATCTCAGCCTTCCCAGCTTCCAGAACCACAAGAAATAAAATTTTTTTCTCTATAAATTATACAATCTATGATATTCTCTTATAGCAGCACAAAACAGAATAAGATGAAATAAAAAATTCATCTTTTTAACTTAGCCAATATTATTGATAATTATCATTTAGAAATGAATGAGAAGCACCATTCTATTTACAAATAGAAGTGAGGATGGAATGGGAGACAATCTTTCCGGGCAGCAGAGATGGAAAGACTGAAATTGACAGAAGCTATGACATCCTTACTGTCTGGTGTCTTGCCTTGTTTTGTCTAAGCAAGCCCTTGTCATATTCACCACTGGACTCCAGAACCTAGCAAAGACCCACATCCAAACCAAGAGATTAATAATTTTTGGTGAGAAATTTATTCAACATGTGATTGTACCTAACATGGCCGTTAGCACTTAACGACAATCCTCTCCCATCTCCAACAACCTCCATGACTAGCCAAGATCTGAGAGCTAACAGCCATGTTGCACTCATGTATATTGTGTCATTGGCAAAATTCTCCAATGTCAACCATCTGGTTTTGATCCTTAAGATGTGATTATTATGGGTTAAATGTAAACTGTGCCCCATAGGTTCATGTGTTTGAACACTTGGAGGAAGTAGTTACTGGGATGGGGTGGGGGCTTGAAGTTTTGTAGCCCAGCCTCACTTTCTGTTCATCTTCTGCTTCCTAACTGAAATGTGGCCAGCTCTGCCCCTGCTGAAAAAGCCTTCCCCGCCATGAATTTTCCTCTCAAACTGTATTCAGAGTGGGCCATGGTGGTGCACGTCTTTAATCTCAGCACTCGGAAGGCAGATCGCCATGAGTTCGAGGCCACCCTGAGACTACATAGTAAATTCCAGGTCAGCCTGAGTTACAGTGAGACCCTACCTCAAAAAACCAAAAACCAAAAAAAAAAAAAAAAAAAAGCCAACACAAACAAAACAAAACCTATATTCAGCATTAAACTCCTTTCTTCCTTAAGTTGCTCCTGGTCAGACATTTTGTTCACTGTTCACAGCAGTGAGAAAGTAGCCAACACAATGATTATGGTTCCTGTTTTTCAGATGCTGAAACAAAGACCCAGTTTATCCAAGATCACAACGGGTGAGGAGCATAGCAAGGTTTGGAGTCACCTGTTCTAAAGGGACGCTGAAGAGTCTCTGAAGATAATGGAAACAAGCACTCATGTATTAAGAGCTACTATGAGCCACACACTTGTGCTGTTTTATGACTATCATCTTATTAGACCCTCACTAGGACTTTACAAGGCTATTTATAACCTATATCAATCTTCCAAGCTAATAAGGAAGCCAGATGGAAATCTTTCCAAAGTCACAGGGCCAACCCGTGGAAGAGCTGGAATATGAACCCAAGTGAGAGGTGAAAGCTCAGATCTTTGTACACTGGCCCTCACCTGACCTGCTGTGGTTTCAGCTTAACCTTCATCAGAGCACTGGCAGAGTGAAGATGTCCTGCAAGTCTGTCCTGGTCTTTCCTGAAGAAGGTGTAATTTGAGAGTGATACCTTAGGAAACTAACTAAGCTAAGGAGCTATTTGAGAAAGTGACATGCTATTGATTTCTTAGTAGTTGCTGTGTCAATCACCCCAGGACACAAATCCTTCATGGCTCTCTAAAGAGCTGGAGCTGAACAAATAATGACACAGCACCCAGTGGGGACAGTAGAAGTGACCCAGAAAAGTGGCTGAAAATATATCACAGGCTCAGTAGCTATTTTTCTTATAGTTCTTTTTTTTTTTTTTTTAAAAAAAAATCACAATCAGTTATTTTTTTAATTTATTTTTTATTTTTTATTTTTTTGGAGAGAGACACAGAGAGAGACAGAGAGAGGGAGGGAGAGGAAGACAGAGATGGATGCGCCAGCAGTGTCTCAGCTGCTGAGAATGAAATCCAGATGCGTGCGCCCCCTTGCGGTCAAGTGCGGCATTGCGCCCTTGCATCACTGCACCTGGCTAAATGTGGGACCTGGAGATTGGAACCGCTGGAGATTGGAACCATCGTTCTCAGGCTTAGGAGGCAGGCGCCTTAACCCCTAAGCCTTGTCTCCAGCCCACAATCAGTTATTTTTAAGAAAATATCTAAAAGATAATCTCCAATTCCAATAGCTACCTACAACACGATTGTAAAAGCACAAATCATCTGCATTAATTTTAAAGTGAACCTTTGTCTAAAAGATATCAATGTATTGATTTAACAAATAAGTTTAGAGACAGAAGCAATTTTTGGATACCTTCACACAGCAAGATGAATAGCTTTAATTATTTGTATGACACCCACTCTGTGTTTACTACAAATTTTACAGCCATAACTTAAAAACCTACTTAGTACTTTGTATTTTTAAAGTGTACTGAAATTGGGATCAATTGCCTCCCACATAGAAATATTGTCCTGCAGGGATAAATTCCAAACTTCAGCTTTCAGAGAAAAAAAAATGTAAATACTAATGAAAGAGGCTGGAGAGGGGTGCTGTGGCATGCTGTCTCCTGGACACGACATGGCCTTTGCACTTGTGACTTTCCAGTGACTTCCATTGCTTGTCCAATACTGAGTCTGTCAGCATTCCATCTGGGATGGTGGAGGAGGACGTGAGACTCCATTTCTCTCCAAGGAATTATTAACTGTTCATGGATGGTTGCTGGGGGAGGAGGAGACATTTTCTTCAGTGTTGTAGGTAAGTATTTTGTGATTTCATACATATTCCTGCTCATGGAGGCAACCCTAATTAAACTGAGTAGGGGACACATACATGAAAAAAAAAATGATATCAGCTGGGCATGGTGGCGAGTGCCTTTAATCCCAGCACTTGGGAGACAGAAATAGGAGGATCACTGTGAGTTCGAGGCCACCCTAAGATGACATAGTGAATTCCAGGTCAGCCTGGGCTGGAGTGAGACCCTACCTCAGAGATAAAAAGAAAAAAGAAAGGGGGAAAAATGGTATCAATGTAGCGGGACCAGCTGGGAAAAATAAGGGTTCAGTGGGAGGGAGACAGGGAAGAAGGACAAGAGAAGGAATGGCAAGGAATTATGATCAAAATATATACCCGTATAAAGTTGTCAATAAATAAAAAAATTATTTAAAAAATGTCACAAAACAGGGCTGGAGAGATGGCTTAGCGGTTAAGGCGCCTGCCTCCTAAGCCTAAGAACGCTGGTTCCAATCTCCAGGTCCCATGTTTAGCCAGATGCAAAGTGACGCAAGGGTGCAATGCCTCACTTGACCACAAGGGGGCGCACACATCTGGATTTCGTTCACAGCAGCTGAGAGGCTGCTGGTGCGCCCATCTCTGTCTCCCTCTCCCTCTCTCTGTCTGTCTCTGTCTCTCTCTCTCTCAAAAAGAAAAGTCACAAAACAAAAACACTGAGGTTTATGATGGGACAGACATAACAGGTCAGTCATTGGGCTCGTTTATCCACTGTCTTACTAGCTCACAAGTTCAAGGAGCGTTTATTCAAAATAGGTGCCTTGAGATTATTTTGGAAGGCAGGAGATGTGGTGTATATAAAGCTGGAGGTAGTAAAACTCATTCATTTGTGTCCCTTAAAAGTTTTATTAAGGGATGGGGATGGCTCAGTCAGTAAAGTACCTGTCTTACAAGCACGAGGACCTGAGTCCAACTCCCTCCCCCCACCCCGAAACCCAAGGAAACATGCCAAGCATGGTGGTGCATGCTTAGAAATCACAGCACTGGGGAGGCAGAGACTGGAGGGTTCCTGGGGTTGACTGGTCAGCCAGGCTAGTCTATTGGTGAGATCCAGGTCAATAGGGATGCCTGTCTCAGAAAAGAAAAGGTGAACAGCACCCGAGGGGAACATCCGAGGTTGACACACGGCCTCTATGTGAGTGTACACACGTGCGCACATCCACACACCATTAAGTGTAGCTGACACACAATAGACTGCACATTTACAATATATTGTTTGATAAATTATGCTAGATGTATACACCTTTAAAGTTGCCATCAGGATAATGAGCATATGTATGACCCTCCCGGCTTTCTTCATGTCTTGAATCCTCATCTCCGGTGTCTTGCCCCTCCTCCCCACGCCTCAGGTTATTGCTGACCTTTTTCTGTCATTATAGGTTAGGATGTATTTTGTAGCATTTCATATAACTGGAATCATAAGAGCTATTTTGTCTGGTTTCTTTAGCTTCATCATAACTAGTTTATAATTCGTCCACACGATTACATGTGTCCATAGTTTATTTCCTTGATTCCTGCATTGTATTCCACTGAGAAGCTGTACCCAGCTAGTTTTCACCCACTTCTTGATAGACGTGGGTGTCTGTTCCACATACAGCTGCAGCGAACATCTGTGAACATCTCTGTGCAGATGTAAACTTTCATTTCTCTTGGCCTGTTACCTAGTAATATAATGCCCCGCTCATTTACTGAGCTGAACTCTTTGCAAAGTATATCCAGGTGTATTGACTGTATCTGATACTTTCCCAGGGGCAGGGAGAGTTCCAGGTGCTCTGCAGTCTTTCTGACAGTCGCTATGGTCAGGCTGTTGCATTTTAGTCATCTGAGATATGCAAACATGTCTTCAAGCCTGTAGCTCATCTCTGCATTTTCTTAACATGTTTTTTTTTTTAAAAAAATTATTTATTTATTTGAGAGAGAAAAGAGCTAGAGAGAAAGAGAATATGCACACCAGGGCCTCCAGCCACTGCAAATGCATTCCAGGCACACGTGTTCCTTTGTGCATCTGGCTTATGTGGGTCCTGGGGAATTGAACCAGGGTCCTTAGGCTTCACAGGCAAATGCCTTAACTGCTAAGCCATCTCTCGAGCCCTTAGCGTGTCTTTTGAAAGCAGAATGGTATGTGTGGCTGAATATTGTTTTATTTTTCTAACTCCAGTCACACAGTCTGTCTGTTGAAATGTTTAGTGCAAAGTAGTTGCTGACGTTGGTGGACTTACACCCACCGTTCGGTCATTTGTTTCCACTGTGGTCCGTGGCTGTCTTGTCATGCTCCTCCTTAAGTGCACTCCTTTCATTTGTGTTACACACGTATGTCCTAGCATACTGCCTCCTTTCTTTGTGCTGTTGTTACCATATGTATTTCATCTATATAGGTTATAGACCCAACAATATGGTTTTACAATTACTGCCTTTCAAAATTGGAAGTGTCTTAAAGAAGTTAAGAGAAGAAGAAAAGTGTATGTATAGTGTCTTATGTTTGCTCATATGTTTCTCGCAGTGAGGTGTTTTTGTCATTTATGTCACACACTATGGTGCAAATACAATAATAGAGTGGGGTAGTTGTTGTTTATGCAATTGTCATTTAAATCAATTAGCAGAAGAAAACAGGAAGAGATATATTTATGCTCTCCTGTAATTTAAGTCGTCTTTCATAATTAACTAAGTAATTACCTTTACTGATGCTTTTTATTTGTTTGTGTGGATTTGAGTTATGATCTGATTTCTTAGAACTTCCTGTAGTATGCCTTTCTTTGGTGTGTGTGTGTGTGTGTGTGTGTGTGTGTGTGTGTGCATGTGTGTGAGTGTGGGTATTCATATACCACAGCAGGTGGAGGTCAGAGGAAAACTTTATGTGCTGGTCCTCACCTTCCACCTGCTTGAGGCAAGGTCTCCTGCTGCCCTTGTTGTTCACTGGTGCATTTGCCAGGCTAGCTGGCCCCGGAGCTTCCAGGAGAGTCTCCTGTCTCCACCTCCCTTCTGTAGGCGCACTGAGATGCCCACCACAGTGTCTGGCTTTTGCTTGAGTTCTGTGGATCTGCACTCAGGGACCCATGCATGCGTGGCACTGAGCCAGCTCCTCACAGCTCCCTCTGCCCTCTGCCTCAAATAAAGCCAGCCCTTCTTTGCACCCCGCAGAGCAGGGGGATGGTGTCAGGGGAGAGAAGAGCACTAGCCTGAGGTTCAACTTCAATCGGCCCCCACTGTACCTTCAAGCTGAATTAGATTATTTTCATAACCTCTTCTTAATTTGCTGTGTGTGTTTGGTCATTTTCCATTGTCCTGAAATGATCATCTTATCTAATTCTATCCTGCTGTTTCGGAGAAAGGTTTTCCAAGATCGTCTCTGAGCCATTCATAAGTCTAAAGCTACTATCTTGACTGTTTTTATCTTGCAGTTGACCCTTCTGCTCTGTGTTCCCTTTTTCTCTTTTTTGGTTATCTTTTAAGTTCCCATTTTATCTCCTATATTAATACTTCCAGACCAGGCACAGTTATGGAGGAAGGGATATTATTTATTGAAGCTTACAGATCCAGGGGAAGTTCTATACTGGCATAAGAAGCTCGCCTGCCTTCACAGGGCCAAGCAGAGAGAGAAAAGCCCACCAGCCACACAGCACAGCACACTTCAGGAACTCCTATTAGGCACACTTTGCATATCTTTACAATGGAATCTCAAACCACCACCACACCTTAAAACCGGCCCCCAGTGACATTGCCTCTAGCAAGGTGATTGCAGATGCAAACTATAACTAATAAAACACTGAATATATTGGGGGACATATATTCAAACTACCACATTAATGTAGTAGCTATTATTTTTGTTGAGTTATTTTAGGGATTATTTTAAGATTTATATTATAAACTTGTAGCTTATTACAGGCTGGCCGCAAGGGTCATTATACCACATGACGTATGTCATGAGAAACTTGTAAGGATGTACTTCTAATTTTTTATCTGCCATATATTCCATTTCTGCATGTTACTTAGCCTATAACACTTTAATACTGCATTATACATTTGAATTTAGATTATTTGTCAAAGAGGTCAAGATAAGAAAAAAAAATCTTTATATTGATCTATGTTGCTACTGTTTCTGGAACATTTCATTGCTTAGTGTAGATCCACATTTCCATCTTGTATCGTTTCCTTTCTGCCTGAAGGACTTCCTTTAACCGTTGTGTTGTGCAGGTCTCTTGGTATGTTTTCCCTTCCTTTTCAGATAGTTTTCATGGCAAAGGGTTCCTTTTTGTTTTCTTTCCATTTCTGTGTTTTAGAGATGATTTCCCCCAGGAACCTGCTGGCAGCTCTGGCTTTGTTTTCTGCGTGTTATGTGCTTTCTTCAAGGCTGGCCCTGACGCCTTCTCAGGCTTCTAAGTGACTTGGATGTGCATTACTTTAGGCATCTGTATTATTTCTTGGGCTTGTTGAGTTTCTTGTACACATGGGTTTATAGCTTGCATCAAAACAGGGAGACAGTCTTCATTCACCCCTCTCTTCTTTGGGGGCTCCAGACCCAAGTAAATGAGGTCACTGAGGTCACGTCTTGCTGCTCTGATCACTTTTCGGGTTAGCTTCTCTGTCTGTATTTGATTTTGCTTGCTATGTCCTCCAGCTCTCTGATCTTCTGAAATTTCTCATACTGTACTTTTCACCTGATATTGTAGTTTTCAACCTTAGAAATGTAAAGCATCCTTTTCTTATCTCTTTCTCCATTGACATGTTTGATCTTCCTTGAGTTTCTTGAAGTGTATATGGAACAATTCTTTTTTTTTTTTGGTTTTGTGAGGTAGGGTCTCACTCTGGTCCAGGCTGACCTGGAATTAACTATGTAGTCTCAGGGTGGCCTCGAACTCTCGGTGATCCTCCTACATCTGCCTCCCGAGTGCTGGGATTAAAGGCATGCGCCACCACGCCCGGCTGGAACAATTCTTTTAATGCCCTTGTCTGCTTATTCTGTAACTGGCCTCATTTTGGGGTTAATTTTAATTTATTATTATTTTTGCTTCATTGTAGATTGTAGTTTTCTGTGGGCCTTCTTATTCTTTTTTTTTTTTTAACCCTTATTTTTAATTCATTCCTAAAACACTAGATCTGGACTCTAGTTAAATTATTTGGAAACAGCTGGATCTTTCTGAGTGTTGCTTTGTTGGGGGAACAGAGATGTGTTTAGTCTGTCGTTATCAAACCCCGAGGCAAGCGCCTTCATGGTCTTCTGTCGCTCTTAGGAATAGTCAATATCCACTACTTTACACATTTCCCACTATGGAAGCTCTGGGCTGTACTCAACTGAGTATTTCCATGGGGCCTTCTTCGGTCTCCACAACTCTTTTCTGCAGCTCCCTCCTCTGTAATACTCTCTCCTTCTGTCTCTTAGATGCTTGGCTTCTGGGACCCCATGCTCTGTCTCTAGCTCAGGGAATCCACTGGGCTTCGCTTGGATTTCCAGTCAAGGGCTGTGCCCTGGAAACTTCATCCAGACAGAAAGCTGGGGTAGTGATAGCACAGGCATCATTAGTTCTCGTCTCTCGGGCATTTTTCTTTGTCACTTGGTGTCCAGTGTCTTGAGAGTTACTGCTTTATCCACTGTGTTGCAGACAGCTTCAGGTTCGCTGAGATGAACTTCCAGACCAGGCACAGTTATGGAGGAAGGGATATTATTTATTGAAGCTTACAGATCCAGGGGAAGTTCCATAAAGGCAGGAAAAGCAGCCTGCTTTCTTAAGGCCAAGCAGAGAGAGAGAGAAACCAACCAGCCACCACAGCACACAGAGCAAAACAAAAAACTGCCCAAAAGGTCACACAGCACACTTCAGGAACTCCTGCTAGGCACATTTGCATATCTTTACAATGGAATCTCAAACCATCACCACACCTTAAGACCGGCCCCCAGTGACCTTGCCTCTAGCAAGGTGATTGCAGATGCAAACTATAAAATAATAAAACACTGAATATATTGGGGGACATATATTCAAACTACATTCATTCCTCCTTGCCCCCAATATATTTAGCTCCTGGCCCCCAATAGATTTATAACTATCACACATTGTAAATTGTACTCAGTCCAATTTCAAAGGTTCTCACAGTCTTGATCAACTTAAGATAGTGAGTCTTGTAAAATCAAACAAGTTAAATACTTTCAACATGTAAAGGCACAGAGTAAACATTTTTAACTGGTAAAAAGCAAAGAGAGACTAGAATAATGCAAACTCAACTATCATTAGCAGTCATCAAACTTCTGCAGTTCAAGTTCAATATAACCAGAGATGGATAGTCTCCAGGTTTTCCAATTCTGCCCCTCCAGCTGGGCAGAGTCGCCAGGGAAAACTTTCATCCCATGCCAACACTGCACTCCATGGTAGCCCTTTTTGCACAGTCCTGGTATATCCAAAACATCTTCAGGTCTCCATGCAAACCACGGTCCATCTTCCAAAAGTCTCTTCCAGCCTATTCCTGAGGGTCTTCATGCCCTGCCTCATGCCGCACCTCAGCAGCGGCTCCTGGAACCGTGTGCAACTCATGACCATTCTATGCATTTTTCATATTTCCAAAACTGATACCAGGTGTGCAGGACACAGCCATATTCTAAATCCAGGGACAAAATAAATCATAGCCTTGAAAAGCAGGTTCCTTCTCCAGTCAGCTCTTTCCAAGAATTTGCATTTCTAACAGTCTTTTCCTCAGGCATCCTCTCCATTGTTTTAATGTAAATCAAGTCGGGCCACCTTCCTTCCACCTTCCTTAAGATTGCTAATGCGTTGACAATAGCAGCTCCAGTAACCTAAAACCAGTCTCAGTGCCTCTGCTTTTAACTTGATTGAGGTTTTCCAACTTAAAATCTTAAAATCTCAGTTCGATATCTTTAGCCAAGCACATCAGTCCATTACAAATTTAAGTTTGATCAAACTTTCTGGGCCTGGATAGTGGAACGTAGCCATCCCTTATGCCAGTAGCCCAGTTCCAACAAAGTCCTCTGCATTCTTTCCTTCCCCTTAGAAAGCTCATAAACCAAGCCTCGAAGTTCAATACTGTCTGCACTTAGCATTCTCATACTCTCATCAGAATAGTCCATAAAACTTGGCTTACCACTCCAGAAGGCATCTTCAGTTGCAAGCACCAAGTCCATGCCCATTCCTCCAAAACAAAGGTTCCAAAAGACGAATATCCACACGGTCAGGTTCATCTCACCCCACTCCTCGGTACCACTTTACTGTTGCAGACAGCTTCAGGTTCGCTGAGATGAACTTCCAGACCAGGCACAGTTATGGAGGAAGGGATATTATTTATTGAAGCTTACAGATCCAGGGGAAGTTCCATAAAGGCAGGAAAAGCAGCCTGCTTTCTTAAGGCCAAGCAGAGAGAGAGAGAAACCAACCAGCCACCACAGCACACAGAGCAAAACAAAAAACTGCCCAAAAGGTCACACAGCACACTTCAGGAACTCCTGCTAGGCACATTTGCATATCTTTACAATGGAATCTCAAACCATCACCACACCTTAAGACCGGCCCCCAGTGACCTTGCCTCTAGCAAGGTGATTGCAGATGCAAACTATAAAATAATAAAACACTGAATATATTGGGGGACATATATTCAAACTACCACACACTGTATCTTGTTAGTTCTTTCTGGTGAGAGTAACTGTACCTGGCACTGCATATGGAAGCAAAGCCCTGCATGTACATCCTTCTGAAAGAGCGCTTATGATAGCTTTTCTTGAACATTTACTACGTGCCCGGATGGTGTCTACCATGCGCATGGTCCTGTGACTTTTTATTGTGTGGTATATGAGTGTGTGTATATTACGTGTGGTGTGTGTAGTGTATGCACGTGTATGCAATTGTATGTGCCCTGTACACATGTGTGCAGGATTTCAGTAACCTCCTCTGTTGCTCTTCTACCTTGTTTCTTTGAGACGGGGGCTCTCTGAATCTGGAGCTTGTGCCATGCGTTTTTGGTTAGACTGGTTAGCAAGCCCCAGTCATCTTCTTGTCTCTGCCCCCTGCCTGGCACCGGGGTTACAGGTATACCTGACCAGACCCTGCTTTCTTCTATGAGTGCTTGGGCTTGGCCTGCGGTCTCCGTGCTTGCACAGCAAGTGCTCTAACCCTCTGAGCCATCTCTCTAGCCACTTAGTAAGTAATTCTTGAAAAAAGACTGGTTCTGGGGCTGAAGAGATGGCTTAGTGGTTAAGGCACTTGCCTGCAAAGCCAAAGGACCCAGGTTCGATTTCCCAGAACCCATGTAAGCCAGATGCACAAGGGGGTGCACACATCTGGAGTTCGTTTGCAGTGGCTGGAGGTCCTGGCATGCCCATTTTCTCTCTCTCTCTTTTTTTTTCTCTCACTCTCTCACATAAATAAGTAAAAATAAAAATATTTTAAAAAACTGTTTCTGAGTTAGGTGTCTTTATTGATCTGTGAATGTATCTTGCCTTTCCAGCTACATTATAGACACACACACACAGACACACATATGTATATATTCTTTTTTGTTCATTTTTATTTTATTTGAGAGCAACAGGCAGACAGAGAAAGAGGCAGAGAGTGAGAGAGAGAATGGGCACACCAGTGCCTCCAGCCACTGCAAACAAACTCCAGATGCATGCACCCCCTTGTGCATCTGGCTTACATGGGTCCTGGGGAATTGAGCCTCAAAATGGGGTCCTTAGGCTTCACAGCAAGTGCTTAACCACTAAGCCATCTGTCCAGGCCCAGTATAGACTCTCTAGAGAGGTGATCATGCCTTGCTAATTGTTCATCTGTCCCTTTCCCTTTTTACCACCTGTCTAGTCAAACCAAAACCAAACAAAAGCCCTGGGTTGCTGACTCTGTGGTCACAGCTTACTGTACACGTGCAGGGTAGTCCGCTCAGCAGAATATATGCCTGAGAAATGTATCTTGGGGGAAAAATTACAGAAGAGACCCCAGTGGAGAGGCTGGAGAATTGGGCCTCTATTTTTCTTGAATGATGCAGAGTTTTTGGAAGACCACTGAGGTTCCCATGTGTGCGGGATGAATGGAAAAGATGGAGTCACGGTGGGAGGGTGGCAGATGGAGCAACTGAGCAGTGTCTTGTGTGAGTGAGCATGCCAGGAAGGTGGCAGCCCAGATCAGAGGAAGACTCAGCCGTGTGTGGACACTGTGGGGTGTTGAGGTCCACCATGACACTAGTTTTAAAGGTAATTGTATGTGGCGAAACTCAGGGACTATAGAATAAAATGGAAATAGGGCCTTTCCACAAAGGAAGAACCAACTATATATATTCAGGCTATTGATTCAAAGGTGCTTTCTCAGTCTGCCTGTTCTTTTTAAAAAACATTGTATTAATTTATTTAATTACTTGAGAGAGAGAAAGAGAGAGAGAGAGAGAGAGAGAGAGAGAGAGAGAGAGAAGGGAGAGAATGGGCACACGAGGGCCTCCAACCACTGCAAATGGACTCCAGATGCATGTGTCACCTTGTGCATCTGGCTTACATGGGTACTGGGGAATTGAACCTGGGTCCTTAGGCTTTGCAGGCAAGCGCCTTAACTCCAACCCTCACTGTGCCTTTTTAAAAAATTATTTATTATTTATTGATGTCTTTGAGAGACAGAGAGAGAGGCAGACAGACAGAGAGACAGAGATAGAGAGAGAGGAGAGAGAGAGAAAGAGAGAGGATGGACGCACCAGGACCTCCAGCCACTGTAGACAAACTCCAGACATATGTGCCACCTGGCTTATGTAGGTCCTGAGGAATTGATCGGAGGTCCTTTGGCTTTACAGGCAAATGCCTGAACTGCTAAGCCATCTCTCCAGCCACCACTGTGTCTCTTTTCTTAACCCATGGGAAAAGAGGACAGTGGTGGCCAACAGCACTTGGGCTACAACACATTCGACTTCAAGTGAGTGACTCAAATCCAGCAGCTTTGAAACTTCTTCCACATTTTATGTTTCCTGTAACTCCAAGTCTCACACTGTTAAAAACCAGCATTTTCACAGTCTTCTTCATTTTCCCATCAGGATGAGGAGTTCTGAAAAGACAGGGGCAAAAGTTTCTTTAGTCATCACCTACGGTGAGCTATGCATGAGGGACAATTGCGGATGAACTGAGGGAAAAAGCAGTTCAATGAAAATGCGACCAACAACTGTCACACTCCAAATGGTCAATCAAAAAAGCCTGAACGCGGCAGAAATCAATTATGAGGAAAATAATGATCTTAGGAAAAGGAACACTTAATAACTTGTACATTTAAATATAAAATAAATATTCATCACATCCAACTGGTAACTTGCAAGTTCTGACCGTTTTGGATGGCCGAGACGATTACCTGGATCAGTGGGGACACTTTCAGAGAGAAAGTGGAAACAAATAATCCATCTTGCATGTTAATTTCAGCGCAACTACAGGATGCAATGCTATACTGTGAATGTGAATGATGTACCGAGGGTATCTTTTTTTTTTTTTTCACATTCCAGAATATCTCACTGTTTGGGCAGTATTGTTCTTTTACTGAAATTGTTCACAAAGCAAGCTATTATATGGTGAGAGGTACCCTCTGGGCACCATTGAAATTAATATGAAAGGAACAATCAAGAATGCCAAGTGCATTGCATAAAACGCAGGTAGGTGGTGGAAGGCAGATAAGCAGCCTGGGAGGTTTAAGTTTCAGAATCTGAAGCTGCAGAAAGATGTGTTATACAATTTACATTACAACCAGTCACGATTTCAGAATGGGTAATAAAAAGCTCATATAGTTAAGTATTGAATCCATAAAAGCCACGGAAAGCTTTGCAGCACAAGGGAATCCAACGATGGTTAAATAGACAAAGAAAATAATCCGAGAGCAGGAGGGGAGAGCTGGACTCACTTTCACAAAACGCATCTGCTTTTAGCAATTTGGCCCGTGCGCCACACATTGCACTGTGTGTATAGGTGGACCCTGTTCAAAACAGGGTTTGCCAGCCATGGCACGCCTGACCTCTGGGCCAGATCATTCTTTGTGGTGGAGGCTACCCTGTGCATGGCAGGATGTTCCACAGCACCTCAGGCCTTAACCTCCTGATGGCCAGTAGCACCTGAACCCCCCACTTGGGCCTCCAGAAGCTACCAAATATCCCCACGGAGGGAGCTGCCCACTTTCCTTAAAGGAAAGAGACAGTATCCTCTATTGCAGCAAATTATCGCACTTTATAGTCATATGTGCATCACCGCTTTGTGGAGCATTGGTTATCATACAATGTGACCACTGGTCACAAAGTCAAATTAATCTGGAGGGTAAACTTATACGTTTATATACATTCCTGAAAGTACCTGCACTGATCCCCTCACCCTATATTAAAACAAATGAGAAAGTGTTTGGTCTCCTATCTGTTCACGTAGTAAGCAAAGTTTCACCACAAAATAAAGCCACACATGGCTACTCTTCTAACACATTAGTACTCTTTTTTTTTTTCTTTTTTGGAGAGAGACACAGAGAGAGACAGAGAGAGACAGAGAGGGAGAGGAAGACAGATAGAGATGGACGCACCAGCAGCCTCTCAGCTGCTGCGAACGAAATCCAGATGCGTGTGCCCCCTTGTGGTCAAGTGCAGCATTGCACCCTTGTGTCACTTTGCACCTGGCTAAACGTGGGACCTGGAGATTGGAACCGCTGGAGATTGGAACCAGTGTTCTTAGGCTTAGGAGGCAGGTGCATTAACTGCTAAACCATCTCTCCAGCCCTCACATTGGTACTCTTAAATGCCCTTAAACTGCTCTCCTAACATGCTACTACACTTTTTTTTATTTATTTTTATTTATTTATTAGAGACAGAGAGAAAGGGAGAGAGAGACACAAAGAGAAAGTGAGAATGGGCATGCCAGGGCCTCTAGCCACTGCAAATGAACTCCAGATGCATGTGCCACCACATGCATCTGGCTTATGTGGGACCTGGAGAAATGAACCTGAGTCCTTAGGCTTCGCAGGCGTGAGCCTTAACTGCTAAGCCGTCTCCCCAGCCCTGCTACACTTTTTTTAAAAAAAAGTATTTGTTGTTATTATTTTTTATTTATATCACGGAAAGAGAGGGAAAAGGAGGCAGAGAGTGAATGGGCATATCAGGGCCTCTAGCCACTGAAAATGAGCTCAGACACATGTGCCACCTTGTTCATCTAGCTTACGTAGGTCCTGGGGAATTGAACCTGGGTGCTTTAGTTTTATAGACAAGTGCCTTAACCACTAAGCCATCTCTCCAGCCCCACACTGCTACTCTTAACTACTTTTAACTACTCTTAAGCTACTCCTAACACCTGACTACTCTCTAAAAGATGAAAGCGAGACAAATTTGTTAACAAAAGGGAAAGGGCAGGAGAGAGAGAGAAAGAGAGAGAGAAAGAGAGAGAGGGGTGGTTGTATAAGACAAAAGCTCTAGAATTGGTCACATGGTCGTTAGGCACGAAAGAAGTTTTCTCTAGTAAGTGACTCTTTGAGGCTGCACGCCAGCTGCATGGCTATTGTTGGGACCCTGGCTCTGTTTTCCTACCATGAGGGCAGGAATGAAGGCTTAGCTTTGCTCACTGTGTATCCATAGCACCCAGCCTGGTGTCTGCTCTGTAGAAATCACACAGCTAATTAGATGCTTCCTGAATGAATGAGTGAATGAATGACTGAATGAGGACAGAAGAGCCAACACCCAAGTGAGGTTAGAATGGCAGCTCCTTAATAAGGCCTTTCTTATCTCTGTGCTGCAGCCAGCTCCGCGGTTGGTTGGCTGGGACTTGGTGGTCAATAACCTCAGCATGTGAGGACTGTGCCTGCGTTGCTCAGGCAACAAAGACCACTGAGTTGCCACCCAGGCAGGTGTGACCCCCTGAATCATTTGTCCAGACGGGCAGAGCGTGGTCTGCTGACCCTGCTCATCTGTGTACTTGTGTCCTCGGGTATCAGAAGGCCCTCATTCTATAATGAAGCCCTAAATGAAGATGTTCCATGTGGGAACATGTCAGGGCAGGGTTTATAAAAGGATACCACTGCTTGGTCTCACAGACGAGGATGCATGCAGGTTTGCTTCTTGACATGCCAGTTCTGTTCACAGAGAATTTCTAAATTGCCACAAGAGCCACCCATGCGCAAGATGTGGCATCATTGCAGTTTAGAAGGAATTGGATTATCTGAGCCATTGAGGAGATTATCTTTGTCTTAAGCGGCATAATCTCTCATGTTGAAATGTGAACAACTCATCTCGAGTGAAACTTCCAGAGTGTGCTAAAAGGAGAGTGGCTGGAGGGGTGACGACGTGGCTCCTGGGAAGGAGCAGAAGCCATCTCTGAGAAGGAGCGGGGCCCAGCTCGTGGCATGTGGGGATGTGCAATTAGGCTGTTGGAATGACAGTGCCCAGAAGCAACTGTAAGCAGTAATGACAGGCAATAAAATACCCCTTTAAACCTCCAGCAGAAGATCAAGGCAGTAGATTGTAGCAAAGCTGTAAAAACCAACTGCTAATAGACTAGCATAGGCAGGGCGAGAAAACACAACTGAAAATTATTCAATCATACCAAATGCTTGCAGGGAAACTAGGCCAAGAAAGCAATCAAAATCAAATAGAAGCAAGGTGTGTTTATATAATTCAGTGGTTCAAAAAAAATTGAGAAATGTATTGCAGAGATGTTTCTATCCCCAATGTCAGGGGAAAATGAACAAAATCTTTACTGCCAGAAAGGAAAAAAAAAACCAAAAAACCAAAAACTATTCCCACCCTCACCTCTTGAAGCAGTCTTATCAGGAGATGCTGGGTTTCCTGTGAAACTTCTAGAATATGATTATGAAGTACAACACACATTTATGCAGTTTGTGTTAAGTTTGGTGGTACAACATGTGTGGCAGACCTCTTGAATCAATTGTATTCAATGTTTTCAGTTATGGAAAGAACTCCATGACTCATGCAGGCCAGAGATGCAACATGGTACACACTGGTCGTAATTACCTAGAACTGTATTCTGAGGTCTCTGAAGATAAGTCAGGCAGCAATGAGAATTTGATAGCTACTGCTGCAATTAGTTACAGGCATGGTGCAGCGACCTATATAACTTCCTATTTTTAAAGAATCTAAAATTTACACGGGTTAATTGCATAAAAGATTCTTCAGTGTTACTTATGGTGGAAATGCAGTTCTGTAAATGTCTGAACATGGATGGCCTTCTTAGAATGATTTCTCAACTCTTCATAAAGAGGTAGAATTACTCGTGGTGACTCTTTGGCTAGGAGACTGTACACACTGAGTTCCACTGTGTCCTGACCACAGTGACTCTTCATTGTACCCTTCTCATGGTCATATGTGGTGGGGCACCCTTCCACAAAGGAGGGATAGGTAGGGCGGTGGGTGGTGTGGCTTTTCCAGGAAGGTGTTTTATGCCCCTTTAATCGCTGGGCAGGGGTGGAGTGTGTCGAAAGAAGACGCCTGTCAAAGTGAGTTTGATGAGCCAATTGCTAGGGCTCATCAAAAACATGGGATACATATGTTTTTGCTCGCCAACCAGTTCTTCCTCTAGGGAGACAACTGTCCCTTGGTTCCCAGGCATCTTATTGGTCATTGGGGTGTGAGTGAAGCTGACCTCAGAGTCCAGGAAGGAACACCTGGTCCTGGGCAGCCACTCAGATCACAGAAAGAGGTTGGGTCGACCTGAGAATCTGTTTCCGGGTTTGGCAGCTGATGGGACCAGAAAGTGAACTTTCCTGAGCACGAGAAAAGAACAACAAGCCAACACGAGACCTGGGGAGAGACACGCTCACAGGAGCCATTTTGACTGTGCCCTGAAGCCAGCCTTATCCCTGAGAAACAGACATTTTCAGCCATTAAATTCTGAGCATTATTCCATTTTTTTATCCCCCCATGTTCTTGTTCTGTTTCCTGATCTCATCTATGATAGACCATCTCCTTAGATTTCTCCAAACGCTGGCAGCTTCCTTATTTGTGTTGGCCTTGATGGTTTTGGAGGAGGGTTGAGCCACAATTTTGACTTGAAAGTCCCTTTTCTCATAATTAGGCTGGGGTTATATCAAGGGTTTGTGGCGTGTCATTGTCACTGACTGTTCTCCCGTTCAAGAGCCCGGGGGCACGTCTATATCAACACGTTGGGTTTCCCGGTCCTTGCAGTATATGCAGCACAAGGAACCATGGGGTAGCGCAGTAGAAGGACATCAGGAAGAATCTAAGGTGGAACGTGGGCTCCCGCTGGATGATCTGGAACAGATCCCTAGAAGAAGAGGTTTCCATGGAAACATATGCTGTCAGAAAGTAGGACACCTATGATTGGGCCTCTCAATAAATCTCATCTGTAAAGTGGAGAGATTGGTTCACATGTCTCTGCCCTTCCTAAAATTCAAAACTTGATGCCCAAATAGGAGATTACCATATCTGTCCATTTTTCCAGTTTTACAACAAAGTGCTAGAGCTCTGTTGGCCATGTTGTGAAGAACAGGCCGGATTTAGCTCAAGAGTACAGCACAGGCTCTGGAGAGGGGTCCTTGCCTACATCACGTTCAGAGGATGACGTCAGTCCTAACCATAATAGCCACATGCCTTAATGACTCAAACACAGTTACATTACCTGGCTAGATGAACTAGCATTAATGCACTGCTCAGGCCTTCTGAAACAAGATCCAAAGTCAGGGAGCTGTAGGGCAACTGGCATTGCTGTCTTATAAGTGGGCATCCTTTCGTTAAAAAAAAAAAAAAAAAAAAAAAAACGAGGGGCTGGAGGGATGGCTTAGTGGTTAAGCACTTGCCTGTAAAGCTTAAGGACCTGGGTTTGAGGCTCGATTCCCCAGAACCCACATAAGCCAGATTCACAAGGTGGCGCACACATCTAGAGTTTGTATGCAGTGGCTGGAGGCCCTGGTGTGCCCATTCGTTCTCTCGCTTTCTCTTTCTCTTTCTCCCTCTCTCTCTGTCTCTCTGAAATAATTAAATAAAAATAAACACAAATTTTTAAAAATTCAGAACTTTACTTTTTTTCTTGTTTCTTGACAATTTCCACCAGAAGTGTAAACAATAGACCATGCTATTTCCCTCCCACCACTACCTTCCCCTCCCAAGTGCTCCCTCCCTTGAATCCCTTCTTTCCAATTAGTCTCTCTTCTACTCTGACGTCATCATTTTCCCCTTCTATTATGAAGGTCTCGTGTAGGTAGTGGCAGGCACTGTGAGGTCATGAGTATCAAGGTCATTTTGTGCCTGGAAGGTTGCATTGTAAGCACCCCTACCCTTCCTTTGGCTCTTACATTCTTTCCACCACCTCTTCCATGACAGACCCTGAGTCTTGGAGGGTGTGCTAGAGGTGTCTCACTTGGTGGTGAACACTCACTGTTACCTCTTCTCCGCACTGTGGTGAGTTTGAATCATCCCAGTGGTCACCTCCATATGAAACGAGAAGCTTCTGTAACTTAAAGCGAGAGTAGCATTAGTATATGGGGATAAACATCACTGTTTAGAGGGAAGAGGTATTTTTTACATGTATTGATTTTTTTTTTAATAAAAAGGCTGCACACTTGGGCCCCATCTGCTCCACCCCAATTCTGCTGAGGGTCTTCAGTGGAATTATTCACATTCATTGTGGGGACCAAAAGGCCTCAGTCAGTCTCTGCAGGGATGGGGAAAACATGGCGTCTCGGGCTCTTCCCACCCACCCGGAGGCTCTGACGCTCTTTCTGTCCCTGATGTTCCCTGAGCCATGGTGGGCAAGTTAGAGATCTGATTGAGTGTTGCTTTCTCTGTAGGCTCCGGATCGCTGTTTTGATGAGGTTTGAGTGACCACAGTGTCTGTCACCATTTCCCTGGAGCTGGTTTTCAGGCTAGCTATGAGCAGTATTTGTGTCACAGCTTCCTCTGTAGTAAACAATAGACCATGCTATTTCCCTCCCACCACTACCTTCCCCTCCCAAGTGCTCCCTCCCTTGAATCCCTTCTTTCCAATTAGTCTCTCTTCTACTCTGACGTCATCATTTTCCCCTTCTATTATGAAGGTCTCGTGTAGGTAGTGGCAGGCACTGTGAGGTCATGAGTATCAAGGTCATTTTGTGCCTGGAAGATTGCATTGTAAGCACCCCTACCCTTCCTTTGGCTCTTACATTCTTTCTACCACCTTTTCCACGATGGACCCTGAGTCTTGGAGGGTGTGCTAGAGGTGTCTCACTTGGTGGTGAACACTCACTGTTACCTCTTCTCTGCACTGTGGTGAGTTTTGAATCATCCCAGTGGTCACCTCCATATGAAACGAGAAGCTTCTGTAACTTAAAGCGAGAGTAGCATTAGTGTATGGGTATAAACATCACTGTTTAGAGGGAAGAGGTATTTTTTAAATGTATTGATTTTTTTTTAATAAAAAGGCTGCACACTTGGGCCCCATCTGCTCCACCCCAATTCTGCTGAGGGTCTTCAGTGGAATTATTCACATTCATTGTGGGGACCAAAAGGCCTCAGTCAGTCTCTGCAGGGATGGGGAAAACATGGCGTCTCAGGCTCTTCCCACCCACCCAGAGGCTCTGACACTCTTTCTGCTCCTGATGTTCCCTGAGCCTTGGTGGGCAAGTTAGAGATCTGATTGAGCGTTGCTTTCTCTGTAGGCTCCGGATCGCTGTTTTGATGAGGTTTGAGTGACCACAGTGTCTGTCACCATTTCCCTGGAGCTGGTTTTCAGGCTAGCTATGAGCAGTATTTGTGTCACAGCTTCCTCTGTAATGACTTCTGGCCCAGGCAGGTGAGGTGGAGGTGACCCATCTCCTGGTAGACAGTCAGCTCTCTCTTCTTGATGGATTGATGTGTCCTTATTCTAATGAGGGAAGGGAGGGAGGGCTACTGGACCAGTAAGTGATCAGCAAAAGAAAGAAAGAAAAGGTATGGAGAGGCCTAGGGGACAGAGAAAGGGGTCGGGGAGATACCAGAACTAATGGCAATCAACCTCATAGAAACTTTCTTCAGGGATACAGTTCTACAAGTCACCAGGAAGAGGGGGACCCGCACAGAAGAGCTCCATAAAAGGTGACAAAGTATTGGGCTGGAGAGATGGCTTAGCGGTTAAGGCACCTGCCTGCTAAGCCTAAGAACCTGGTTCCAATCTCCAGGTCCCACGTTTAGCCAGATGCAAAGTGACACAAGGGCGCAATGCTGCACTTGCCCACAAGGGGGCACACGCATCTGGATTTCGTTCACAGCAGCTGAGAGACTGCTGTTGCACCCGTCTCTATCTGTCTCCCTCTCCCTCTCTCTCTGTCTCTCTCTGTGTCTCTCTCCAAAAATAAATAAAATAATTAAAAAAATTTTTTAAAAGGTGACAAAGTATCAACTGAAAATCATGGGCTCTGGCTGGTAATTCCTAGGGCCATAATTGGGTTGCCCCCAATAGTGAGCTGTTGATCAGGGAAACATGATACAGGCTATTGCCAAAACTCTTGGTTACCTGCAAGAGCTCAAAGGTAAGTCCCTATTGCTGAAGACACCACAGCCTGCAGCCACAGCACATCAGGTGACCAAGCTGGAACTGAGAGGGAATCCAGTCCCCTCCCGGCTATCCCTCACAGTGCTGCAAAGTGCTGTTATGACAGTGGCTGGAGAGTAACAGTTGCCAACAGACTAAATAAGCAGGAGATCCCGCCAGTTACAAAATCAACCAGCAAGAAGTGTACACTTGTGTAATAGTGGCACACAGCCAGTGCCGGTAACCTACTGCTCATGAATTGGGCATGAGACCCACTCAGTGGGGATGAACTCATATCTGGCTCAGGGAGGAAAAGCCAGATTCCTTAGAATGGGAAACCAATAGGCTCCAGAGAGAACCCCCACTGGTCTCTAACTAAGAAAATCAATATGCCCATCAATATATCTTTCTAACGACTAGGCTTACCCACTTCTATTCAAACTGTTACCTGCTTTTATTCAAACCCACTCTAGTCCAGGTTGACCTGGGATTCACTATGTAGTCTCAGGCTGGCCTCAAACTCACAGTGATCCTCCTGTCTCTGCTTCCCGAGTGATGGGAATATTTTTAGGTTTTTGAGAAACCTCCAGACTGACTTTCATTGAGGCCTTTTTATTTTAAAAAAATCAATACATTTATTTATTTATTTATTTATTTATTTATTTATTTATTTATGAGGGAGAGAAAGAGGCAGATAGAATGGCCACTCCAAGGCCTCCAGATGCATGTGCCCCTTTGTGCATCTGGCTTATGTGGGTCCTGGGGAATCAAACCAGGGTCCTTAGCCTTTGCAGGCAAATGCCTTAACACTAAGCCATTTCCCCAGCCCTATCATTTGATTTTTTTTTATAAGTAGACTTTTAAATGTTTTATTTTAATTAATTAATTTATTTATTTGACAGAGAGAGAGAGAGAGAGAGAGAAAGAAAGAATGGGCACACTAGGGCCTCTAGCCACTGCAAACGAATTCCAGACGTGTGTGCCCCCTTGTGCATCTGGCTAACGTGGGTCCTGGGGAATCAAACCTGGGTCTTTTGGCTTTGCAGGCAAACACCTTAACCGCTAAGCCATCTTTCTAGCCCTCATTTGATTTTTTTTTTTTTTTTTCCATTTTTCGGTTTTTCAAGGTAGGGTTTCACTCTAGCCCAGGCTGACCTGGAATTCACTATGTAATCTCAGGGTGGCCTTGAACTCATGGCGATCCTCCTACCTTTGCTTCCCAAATGCTGGGATTAAAGGCGTGCACCACCACGCCTGGCTCCTCATTTGATTTTTTGATGATAGCTATTCTGACTGCAGTGAGATGGAATTTCAAAGTAGTTTTTTTTTTTTTTTTTTTTTAACATTTTATTTATTTACTTATGAGAGAGATCATGGGTATGCTAGGGCCTCCAGCCACTATAAATGAACTCCAGATGCATGTGCCACCTTGTGCATCTGGCTTATTTGGCTCCTGGGGAATCAAACCTGTGTCCTTAGGCTTCACAGGTAAGTGTCTTAACTGCTAAGCCATCTCTCCAGCCCTCAAAGTAGTTTTAGTTTTCATTTCTCTGATGGCAAAAAATGTTGAAAAGTTAGATGTTTATTGGCAATTTCTTCTTTTGAGCTATCTGTTCAGTTCCCTGCCCCATTTTTGAATGGGTTGATTGATTTTTTTTCATTGCTTAGGTTTTTTTTTTGAGTTCTTTGTATATTCTAGATATTAATGGTCTGTCAGATATATAGCTGGAGAAGATATTCTCCCATTCTGTAGACTTTTTGACTCTGTAGATGGTTTGCTTAGCTGTACAATAGCTATTTTAGCTTCATGAGACTCAGTGATTGAATGCTGGTCTTATTCCTCAGCTACTGGAATTATTCAGGAAGACGTTTCCTGTGTCTAGATCTCTGTTTTTTCCCCTAGCCATTTCAGGTTTAGGTGTCTTATTGAGGTCTTTGATCCATTTGGAGTTGATTTTCGTGTGTGGTTAGAGGAAAAGGTCTGGATTCATTTTCTAAATGTAGCTATACAGTTTCTGTGGCACCATTTGTTGAAAATGCTGTTTTCTCCACTGTGTGTTTTTGTCCTATTTGTCAAAAATCAGGTGGCTGTAGTTACTAGAACTTATACTTCTATGAGGAGATTCTATTCCATTGATTTATATGTCTGTTATGTGCCAATACCATGCTGTTTTATGACAGTTGCTTTGTAGTGTGATCTGAAATCAGGTTTAATGATCCCACCAGCCGTATTCTTTTTCTGGAAACATTGTTTGCTCTCTGAGATCTTTTGTGATTCCATATGAATTTTAAGATTTTTTCTTTTTCTTTTTTTAAAATATATTTTATTTATTTATCTATTTTTAAATTTTATTTTTTTTTATTTATTTATTTATTAGAGACAGAGAGAGGGAAAGAGAGAGGCAGGGAGAGTGAGAATGGGCACACCAGGGCCTCTAGCCACTGGAAACGAACTCCAGACACGTGCACCCCCTTGTGCATCTGGCTTACATGGGACCTGGAAAATTGAACTGGGATTCTTGGGCTTTGCAGGCAAAAACCTTAACCACTAAGCCATCTCTCCAGCCCTTATTTATTTATTTGAGAAAGAGAAAAAGCGAGAGAGAGACAGAGAGAGAATAGGCAAGCCAGGGCCTCCAGCCACTGCAAACTTACTCCAGATGCATGCACCTCCTTTTGCATCTGGCTTACGTGGGTCCTGGAGACTCAAACCAGTACCCTTTGGCTTTTCAGGCAAATGCCTTAACCGCTAAGCCATCTCTCCAGCCCAAGGTTTTTATTTTTATTTTTATTTTTATGAAGAATGGTGTTGGAATTTTGATTGGAATTGCACTGAATCTGTATATTGCTTTTGGTAAAATGGTCATTTTCATGATATTAATTCTCCCAATTGATGAGCACAGGAGATCTATCTTCTTGTGTTTTCCTCAATTTCTTTCTTCAGTGCTATTTTTAATTTTTAATTTTATTTATTTGAGAGGGGACAAAGGATAAACAGGGAGAATGGGCACACCAGGGCCTCTAGACACTGCAAATGAACTCCAGACACATGCTCCACCTTGTGCATCTGGCTTGTGTGGGTCCTAGGGAATTGAACCAAGGTCCTTAGGCTTTGCAGGCAAAGTGTGTTAGCTGCAGAGCCATCTCTCCAGCCCTCTTCAATGTTTTAATATTTGTATTGTAGAGGTCTTTCACTCCCTTGGATAGGAACATTCCTGCATATTTAAATTTTTGTGGCTATTGTAAACGGGACTGTTTCCTTGATTTCCTTCTCAGTATGTTTGTCATCGCTTATAAGAAGGCTACTGATTTTTAAAAAAATATTTTATTTATATATCTATCTGAGACAGAGAGGGAGGGAAGAAGGGAGAGAGAGAGAGAATAGGCACACCTGGGCCTCTAGCCACTGCAAATGAACTTTAGACACATGTGCCACGTTGAGCATCCAGCTTTACATGGGTACTGGGGAATCAGACTTGAGTCCTATGGCTTTGCTGGCAAGCCCTTTAATTGCTAAGCCATCTCTCCGGCTAGGCTACTTATTTTTTTTTTTTAATTTGGAGAGAGAGACAGACAGAGAGAGAGGGAGAGGAGGACAGATAGAGATGGACGCACCAGCAGCCTCTCAGGGCTGCAAACGAAATCCAGATGTGTGCGCCCCCTTGTGGTCAAGTGCAGCATTGCGCCCTTGCATCACTTTGCATCTGTCTAAACGTGGGACCTGGAGATTGGAACGGCTGGACATTGGAACCAGCATTCTTAGGCTTAGCAGGCAGGCGCCTTAACCCCTAAGCCATCTCTCCAGCCCTAGGCTACTCATTTTTATACATTAATTTTATATCCTGCCACTTTGCTGAAAGAGGTTGTTGGTTCTAGGAGTGTCTTGGTGGAATCTTTTGGTGTCCTAAGCACAGCACATCAGCTGCAAATAAAGCTAGTTTGACTTCTTCCTTTTCAATTTGAAACCTTTTTATTTCTTTCTCTTTTCTTTTCTTTTCTTTTTTTTTCCCGAGGTAGGGTCTCACTCTGGTCCAGGCTGACTATGTAGTCTCAGGGTGGCCTCGAACTCATGGCCTCCCAAGTGCTGGGATTAAAGGCATGCGCCACCATGCCCGGCTTCTTTCTCTTTTCTTATTGTTCTAGCTAAGATTTCAAGCAGTATGTTAAAGAGCAGTGGGGAGAGTGGGCGATCTTGTCTTATTCTAGATAAGTTAGTGAGAATGCTTCTGAAGATTTTCCCCATTTAGTATGATAAGGGCTTTAGGTCTGCTGTATGTAGCCTTTATTCTATTGGGATATGATCTCTCCCACTCTAGTCTCTCCAATCTCTTTATCACGAAGGGATGTACATTTTGTCAAAGGCCTTTTCTACATCTATTGAGATGATTGGAGCATCCTTTTTCGAGTGGCTTTTCCTCCTGGTGGCTGGCACAATGTAGGTGAACAACCTACAAGAACTACCATTTGAGCATGTATGTCTTGTTGCAACCTAGATATTTTGTAACTACAAAGATAAGAATTTAGATTTTGAATTGGTTGTTTATTTTTATATATTTTTGTGTGTGTGTCCGCTTCCCAGGATAAACATAGAGATAAACCCAGAGATAAAATCTATAGCCAAAGGCACACTGAGCCTTCTTTTTCTGACTTATAGATGGCTACAGCTCTGAGAACCTACCCCACGGGGAAGGACCCAGCCGTCACTGGGGCTGCCTGGGAGGGCTGTTTGGCTTTCTGCAGGGCATGGTTATTTTGGTTTGGGCTGGAATTAGAATTATGAAGTGCTTTGTCTCATCTTCTCTCAGAACAGCTATGAGTTTGGTTCGTTGTGATACTGAGCTGGACTGGCTGTGAGAGCCAGACCAGCCTCATAATGTCAAGGGCATCTCCTTTCTTGCGCTGAGCTTGACCAACTGTGCCTGCCAATGCTTTCCACTGGGGAAGCCCCCCCCAACCCCCGTCCTGCCTGCTGCTCTGTGAAGGAAGATATAAAGGCAGTCAGCCCTTATGGGGTAAGAAGTTATGTTGTGCTTCTTTGAGGGGTTAGCCCTGACATTTTAAATCTTTTCCTCATGAAAGCTGCTCTGAGTAGAGTTTAAAGAACCACAGACAAGGTCTGACAAAGATGGTTGGCCAGTGTCCTTGTGGGAGCTCCCTCGGCCCTGTCTGTCTGGCTTCTTCTGTGATCCTTGAATTCCTGCTCCAGCAGCCAGAGTCTGCTGTCTGGTTCAGGCCTGTCTGGCCATGACATCCTTCCATCCTTATGCCTGGCTTCAGCCTGGGGAAACTTCCTGTTGGGGAGGGTAGCTTTCTCCCCCTGTTTCCGATCACCTGGCTTTGTCTTCTGTCACCTGGCTAGGATGCCCTCGCACTATTTACCTGTCTCTAAGTAAAGGGTCCAATTAGAAGAGCTACCCTTTGCTCTGTGATTTGAGATGCTGTCCCTGGAAAGGAAAGGGTGCTTTGAATTAAAGGTCCCCATAAACTCGTGAGTTTAGTTTAAGCTGATCCCTAGCTGGTGACGATTTGGGAGGCTGTGGGGCCTTTGCAAGGTGGAGTCTTGCTAGAAGTGTGTCACTTGGAGTGGGGGGACCTGGAGCTTTATTCATCTAGCCCAGACTACTTCCCAAGTGATGTGACAAGAAGCTACACCCTACTGTCTTGCTCGCACCAAGCTTTCCCTGCCATAATGAACTCTCTCCTTCCATCAGCTGCTTTTGGTCAGGACTTTTGTCCCAGCAACTGGGTAGAAAGGAGAGGAGACTGGACAGAGGGCTGGAGAGGAGCATTACGTGGGGCCCTCTACTCTCTCTTTCATAAAAGGGGAATGGATTTTCAACCCCCAAACCAGTCATCACTTGTCAGCCAGTCTTCTGGTTTCCCATCACTCTCTTATCATGTCAATCAAGCCAAATCCCACTGTAATCTCTCAATGTGCTCCTGACCTACAGGGCATGAGGGTAGGGTCAGGGGGCTACCTTGGAGCAGAGGACACCTGGTGGACAGAAGCTGAAGTGGCTGGAAGGCAGGTGGCTTTGTGGTGCCCTAGGTGTTTGGCGTCCCTCTGGGCAAAGTCTGCACCTTGGTTCAACCAGTGATGACTGTGCGACTGTGTCTGCCACTTAACATCCAATGCCCAATGTCCAGCACGCTCTTCTGCAAAAAGAAGATACTACTGGGACAAAAATACATAAAATCTCCATTCAAACTGTTTTAAATGACAAAACTAGTGGTTTCCTGCATCAGCCTAACAGTGTCTACCTGGCAGACCTGCTTCAGGGGAGATGCTGCAGAGCGCAAGCTCACCAGTGGGGTGTGTCTCTCTGCCTCTTGTCAATGACAAGTGAATCACAAAGTCACCCAGGAGATTTCTTTAAAGACAGACTATGAGGGACAGGGATTTGGCTCATTGTTTGACATGCCAACATGAGAAGCCGTGTTTGAATCCTTAGCACCACGTGAAAACTGGGTGTGGTGGCACATACCTATAATGCCAGCCTTGGGAAGGCAGAGACAGGAGAATCCCTAGGGTTTGCTGGCTAGTCAGTGTGGCCTAGTTAGTGGGCTCTATGTTCAGCAAGAGACTCTGTCTCAAAAAGTGAGGTGGGGCTCTCAGGAGGCAGAAGTAGGAGGATCACCATGAGTTTAAGGCCACACTGAGACTACAGAGTGAATTCCAGGTCAGCCTGGGCTACAGTGAAACCCTAACTTGAAAAACCAAAAAAACAAACCAACAAACAAAAAAGTGAGGTGGGAAGGATGGAGGAAGACATTCAATTTCAACCTCTGGCCTCTGTATGCATGTGTACACATATGCACGCACACATACACAGATATGCATTTGCACAGGCATCCATACCACACACACATAAAAACCCACCACCAAACCACCAAAATAATAATAAGACAGACTATAAAAGACGAGACGTCTGGACCAATGAGCTGGGTTCTAGGGTCTTCAAGGTATTGTCTTGGGGAAAGGGTCCTCTGTATCAATGAAGAATATGTTGGGGGAGGGGTCTGTAGCAGACAGCTTCAGTTTCGCTGAGATGAACTTCCAGACCAGGCACAGTTATGGAGGAAGGGATATTATTTATTGAAGCTTACAGATCCAGGGGAAGTTCCATCATGGCAGGAGAAGCAGCCTGCTTTCACAGGACCAGGCAAGAGAGAGAAAAGCCAACCAGCCACACAGCACACAGAGCAAAGCTACAGTCAAGCCCCAGCACACTTCAGGAACTCCTATTAGGCACACTTTGCATATCTTTACAATGGAATCTCAAACCCATCACCACATCTTAAGACTGGCCCCCAGTGACATTGCCTCTAGCAAGGTGATTGCAGATGCAAACTATAACTAATAAAACACTGAATATATTGGGGGCCATATATTCAAACTACCACACACACTTTGCATATCTTTACAATGGAATCTCAAACCCACCACCACACCTTAAGATCTGCTCCCAGTGACACTGCCTCTAGCAATGATTGCAGATGCAAACTATAAACTAATAAAACATTGAATATATTGGGGGACATATATTCAAACTACCACAGGGTCCATGTATCAAACCAGCCACAAGTGGGGCTCTGGGAGGCCGCTGCCTGCCCTGCTCCAGATGAGAACTGAGTTTGCATTTCAACCAGGTATTTGCAGAAACCAAGTACACAGTGTATCTAGAACGACAGGATGACCACTGTGGCAGGAGCTGCGGTTTGCTGCTCTGGTACCAGCTGAAGACTATAGGTTGCCCTTTAAAAAAAGAAGGGGAGGGCTGGAGAGATGGCTTAGCAGTTAAACGCTTGCCTATGAAGCCTAAGGACCCCAGTTTGAGGCTCAATTCTCCAGGACCCACGTAAGCCAGATGCACAAGGGGGTGAATGCATCTGGAGTTCATTTGCAGTGGCTGGAGGCCCTGGCGCACCCATTCTCTCTGTCTCTCTTTCTCTCTGTCTTTCTCTCTATCTGCCTATTTCTGTATCTCTCTCTCTCAAATAAATAAATAAATAATAAAAATTTTTTTAAAAAAAGAAGGGGAAAATGGAAGCTTTTGTTCCACACTAGTAAGGTAGATAGAGTTCTTTCACTCTGACAGTCAGCTTCTCTACACTGAGAGCTTTCTCTTGTGCAGAAAAATCAATAAAGACAATAAATAAGAAGCAGTCTATTGAGGGCTGCTTACTAAGTGATTAAACATTTCAAACCCCAAAGACGAGCATGATCCAGGGAGACAAATCTGAATGAACATATGTAAATGGAATTAATGCTCAAATAATTTTCTAGTTACTTAGCACAAATGTGCAATTATTAATAATATCACCATAATTTATGTCTGAATGTTTATCCCTGCTTTTATTTTCTTGGCATAAAACCTTTAATCTACTTCTCTGACATAATTTGAAAGTAGACATGGGAATTTTTTCCAAATCATCTTATGCTTTTGTGGAGAGGACAAAGCTCCAGGCTAAAAGCCTCTCAGAGACCCTGTTCCCGAGTCAGGTGAGAGGACCCCCAGGTTTCCGCCTGCCGGCAGGGAAGCATGGGGCTTCCCAAATGTATGCAGATGCACTGGGCGCTGGAGAGCTCCACTTCTCTCTTTGTGCAAGGACCCTTGACTATGCCAACAAGGGGTTCTCACTGGCTATTTGTCAGAATGTTTTTGAGCTATAATGGGTGCCTGGAAGAGGGCATTGTGTTAACCTTTGCTGAGGAGCTATGCACAAGCATCTGTTCCCCAGACAGAACATCAACAGAGCCCGTGAGGGCTGCAGCCAAGTCTGGCTGGTGGGTTAGCTGGGTTTATTTACAGGTGCATAGGTGAGAACTTTCTTTTCATTAAAAAAAAAAAGGTATAATAGGGCTGGAGACATGGCTTAGCAGTTAAGGCATTTGCCTGCAAGGCCAAGGATCCCAGTTTGATTCCCCAGGACCCACATTAGCCAGATGCACAAGGTGGCACATGCATCTGGAGCTTGTTTGCAGTGGCCGGAGGCCCTGGCACACCCATTCTCTCTCTCTCTCTCTGCCTCTTTCTGCCTCTCAAATAAATAAAAAAATATTTTTTAAAAAGGTATAATCTTATAGCCCCTCTTCCCCTCCCCCATTCCACTGGGGGCCCTCCTCAGTGTGGTCATTGGTATTCACTGTGCAGTCATGAAGGCCTCAGTCTCTGTGGGGAGGGGGGATGGCACCTCAGGCTTTTACCACCTACCCCAAGGCTCTTAGAATGTTTCTTCCACAATGTGCCCTGAGCCTTGGCATGAACACTAGAGATCTGATTTAGTGTTGAGTTTTCTGTAGCCTCTGGCTCTCTGGGTCTTTATTTTATTTTTATTTTATTTATTATTTATTTGAGAGAGAGGTGGAAAGAAGCAAAGGCAGAGAAAGAGAGAGAGAGAGAGAAGGGGAGAATGGGCACGCCAGGGCCTCCAGTCACTGCAAATGAACTCCAGATGCATGTACCACCTTGTGCATCTGGCTTATGTGGGTCCTGGGGAATTGAACCTGAGTCCTTAGGCTTCACAGGCAAGTGTCTTAACCGCTAAGCCATCTCTGCAGCCCTGGATCTCTATTTTGATGAGCTTTGGGTGACCATAGTGTCTGTCGCCACCTCCCTAAAACTGGTTTTCTGGCTGGCAGTGAGAGCATACTTGGTGGTGAGGAGTTTCTCACAGGAGTGAAAGTGACTCAAAAATAGTCATATCACTAGAAAGTTCCACCGTAGCATGGATGCCAACTCCCCCCATAGCTTCCCTTTCCAGTTAACCTCCCACCTCCGGCACCTACTGAGACCACATGCACATGGCTGGGAGGTGGAAGCAGGAGGGAAGGAGCGGATAGAATCTGGTGACCCTAGCCGCCCCTCCTCTGAAGAAGTGTCAACAGGTTAGACCTTTTCAGATCTCTTGTGGAGAGTCAAAGATTAAGATGGTTGTTCCTGGTGGGCAACATTCCATAACAGAGCGATGTGGTCATAAGGACATGGTTGTCTTTTCATGTGCCCATCTTGAATGGAAGGTTTGCACTTGAGCGAAGAAGATGCTGTCTCTCTGTTTACTCTCTGTTCTCCCTTAGTGAGCCCAGGGTGGGGCCTGAAGACCACCTTCTGGGTCAGTCTGCATCCTGCCTTGTTCCCACAGGGCTTCATGCCCTGTTACTCCCTGGTCGCAGTCCCATTGCCTCAGCTTTGAAAATCATGGTCTTTCAGGTGTTTCCCAAGAGTCTTCCAGACTTCTACACAGGACAGAAACGCCATGCCCTCTACTGCCCCCTCCCCACCATGTTCCTTCCCAAGAAGGAGACAGGGCACATACTCAGAAAGATTGTGAGAACAAGGAAACTGCCTCTGGCCTTTTGCTGAGAAAGAAGACTTGGGTCTGAGTTCCAGTTCTGCCACCGACTCTCAATGGGTGATCTTGGAGAAAGTTCTCTTCTTTGAGTCTGTTAGGGAAGACACGCAGAGAGAAGAGGGGGGAGAAAGGGGGAACATAGGAAGAAAAGCAGGAAGGAGGAAGGGAAGGAGGGAGGGGGAAAGGGAGAGAAGGAGAGAAGAATTTTTACATGTGTGTATCTTATTTAGTGCTGGTTAGGCATTTCATGCACCTGACATGAGTGAGTGCACACAGTGCTATCTTCCCCTTTCTTTTCCCTCAGCCACCGATTCCCCTCCTTGTTACTAGTCTCTTAGGTGCTTGGTTTATAAGAGAAAGCTTGTGGGCTATTGTTCTGTCCTTACAAGTAATAGCTATTGAGATCAAGCTGTACGCTACTCTAAGGGACTCTATACAGTATGGAACAGCGGCTTTCAACCCGAGCCTTGCCCTGAGCATCTTCATTTTACCAGAAGCATTTGGCTCCCCTCTGAGTGCAAACACAGCAGCAGAATGCCTGCACCTCATTGTGCATGTAGACACACCACTGTCCCGCTCTGCCCACCAAGCACAGACTGGTAAATAATTCACTCCCAAAAGTAACAAGGAAAAAGAAAATGAAAGTAACAAGGCATCACCTGTGAACTTACTGAGCAGATCAGGAACATATGGGCACATGGGCGTATTAAAACTATATATATTGGGCTGGAGAGATGGCTTAGCGGTTAAGGCGCCTGCCTGCTAAGCCTAAGAACCCGGTTCCAATCTCCAGGTCCCACCTTTAGCCAGATGCAGTGACGCAAGGGTGCAAGTGCCGCACTTGACCGCAAAGGGTGCACGCATCTGGATTTCGTTCACAGTAGCTGAGAGGCTGCTGGCGCGCCCATCTCTATCTGTCTTCCTCTCCCTCTCTTTCTGTCTCTCTCTAAAATAAAATAAAATAAAATAAAATAAAATAAAATAAAATAAAATAAAATAAAATAAAACCATATATATTAAAAACCAGGTCTGAGAACTTCTCACGCATACCCGATGAGGAAAATACAATGTTCTCACCTGCACCCATAAAGAGAAGGATGCCTGGGATGGTGATTGCCCCACTGACCTGTCATCTGACCACTTGGTATGTGAATCGAGCAACCAACAGGTGAAGAACTCCTTATGGTCCCAGAGGCTTCATCTTAGCGTAGGCCCCTGCTGACTTGGCCTGCTGACATAGCTGTTCTGCAGCCCACAGCCAATGCCAAGAACAAGAGTCATCTAAGAGCTATAGAATGTTCATCGCTCTTATTTTAGGAACCAGGATGCTCCTTGGATGGGTCCCAAGATGACCTTCTCTCCCCTTTTGGGCAACTGGGAGGCTAGGACTTGGTCCAAATAAGACTTCGCAAGGCAAGCTGTGGAGGAGATGATGCTGCTTAGAGCCACGTGCCTAATTAGGGATGCCCAGAAGAAAGGAAGGGTTGTAATGACCAGGTGGAGGATGGGCAGTCAGGAAAAAGAGCCAGTAAGGCTTCCGCAGTCCTTCATGGTAACTGGAGAGGAGCCAGGGAACAGGTGGGGGTTTCAAGGACTCTGGAGAGATCTCCTGCCCAGAGCCAGCCTGTGCCCATCACCAGCCCACAGCCTCCCATGTGGACAACAGCTGCTCCCAGCAAAACCAGGGGAGACTTCATAATTTGGTTCTGTGGGTGGAAGGATTGCCCTTTACTTGCATCACCCTGGGCATAAACTTGACAAGGTGAATGAGATCAAGGCAATGAACTTCATGCAAAAAGTCCCAAATAGGGGCTGGAGAGATGGCTTAGGGGTTAAGTGCTTGTGTGTGAAGCCTAAGGACCCTGGTTCAAGGCTCAATTCCCCAGGACCCATGTAAGCCAGATGCACAAGGTGGCGCATGCATCTGGAGTTCGTTTGCAGTGGCTGGAGGCCTTGGTGCACCCATTCTCTCTCTATCTGCCTCTTTCTCTCTCTGTCTGTCTCTCTTAAATAAATAAATAAATAAATAAGTAAATAAATAAATAAATAAAAACCCAGACGGTATGTTAACTGATTCTTGAGGGATTTAAGTAAAGACTGCTATTTGTTTGGTGCCACAGACAACATTTGGTAAATTTACTTTAGAATCTATCTTTCTCGGGCTGGAAAGATGGCTTAGCAGTTAAGGCACCTGCTTGCTAAGCCTAAGAACTCTGGTTCCAATGCCCAGGTCCCACATTTAGCCAGATGCAAAGTGATGCAAGGGCACAATGCCGCACTTGATCACAAGGGGGCGCATGCATCTGGAGTTCGTTCACAGTGGCTGAGAGACTACTGGCGTGCCCATTCTCTATCTGTCTCCCTCTCCCTCTCCCTCTCTCTCTCTGTCTGTCTCTCTGTGTCTCTCTCCAAAATAAATAAATAAATAAATAAATAAATAAATAAATAAATAAATAAAATCTATCTTTCTTTAGTGTAGGACTAAAAATTAGCTGGTCTTTTCGTGCTAGTTGGGAATGATGAGAGGAAGAGAGAACAGAGAATGTAAAAGGATCCTCTCAGGCACAAGTATGTAAGGACAGCTGTGTCCCCAGGCCCCACCCAGAGGGGGCCTTCTTGTCCTTAGTCTCCACTTACATGACGGCATCATCAGAAGCAGTCACATTCTTAGGAAATCAGCAAACCTAAATCCGCATGAAACTGAAGATCAACTGTGAGATAGCATGAGAATAACACGAGCAGGGATATGGGGAATTAAGGAAAGAAATTGAGGCAAAATACATTTCACTGCAGAACTAATCAATCCATTGCAAACGACAAGAAGAAATTTCAGCTCTGCAGAAAACCGAGTCAAGAAGCACGGGGAAGCAACATGGGGAAGGCAAACAAAATACAGAAAGAAATACGGATTAAAAAATGAGAAGTGTGATGATGGATGAGGAGAGCGGGTAACAGAGTCCAGTGTGCGGATTGCCGTGGTCCTGGAACAGAGACCTCCACCGAGGGAGGAGGAGAACCTCTCAGAAGGATAACAGAAAGAAAGGAAAGCTATTGCTGGAATGGAAAATTGAATCTGCCCATCACACAGGCTCCCCAAATTCTGAGAGACAAGGAAGACATAGCTTGGGGAATTAACTGAACTTTAGAAATAAAGAGGAACATTCCGTGCATGGGAGATAGGATGTGTGTCTGGGAAAATTAAGCTAACCTCAGAATCCAGCTGAGTGATATTTGATGTCCACAGACCTTCATAGATTTTGGGGGAGGGGGGAACAGGAGGGGAATAAATCGAACCAAGGCATCTTTGTAGCTAAAAGGCTGTTTGTGTATGAGGACTGTGAAAAGACTCCCTCTCTCTCTCTCTCACACACACACACACACACACACATACACACACACACACAGGAGGACTAAAGAGACACACTGCCCTTGGGGGGAGAAAAGACTGCTTAATGATGATAGGGTTAGGGGATGATAATAAAAAAGCCACCATGTGAAAGGTTTAGAGGCCAGCGCTGGATCTGGAGAAGTAAAGAATTTCACTGGTAATGATCCTTTTAAAGGCAGAGTGTAAGTTGATGTGCAGGATCTAGAAATTGGTAATGAGAAAATTAATTTTAAAAATAAAACTTGTTGCCAGGCGTGGAGGCACACCTTTAATCCCAGCACTCAGGAGGCAGAGGTAGGAGGATCACCATGAGTTCAAGGCCACCCTGAGAATACAGAGTGAATTCTGGGTCAGCCTGAGCTAGAGTGAGACCCTTCCTTGAAAAACCAAAAAATTAAAATAAATAAAATAAAATAAAATAAAACTTGTTATTACAAAGAGAATGCAAATGCCTGGCACAAAAGCAAAAGAAATGGTAAGAGATTGAGATTCAAAGTATATATTGATGAAATATAGTAAAATATATCGATTAAAATTAGGAAGGATGAGGCCTGGGGAGAAGGCTCAGTGGCAAAAGTGCTTGCTGAGCTTGCACGAGGACCTGAGTTCCTATCTCCAGCACCATGTAAAGCTGGACACTGTAGTGAGCATCTATAAGCCCAGAATGCCTCTGGCAAGAAGGGAGGTAGAGCCGGGTGTGGTGGCTCACGCCTTTCATCCCAGCACTCAGGAGGCAGAGGTAGGAGGGTCAACATGAGACTACATAGTGAATTCCAGGTCAGCCTGAGCTGACAAAACCAAACCAAAAAAAAAAAGGGGGGGAGGTAGAGACAGGAAGAAACTATGAGAGATGCTGCCTCAAATGAATGGAAGCTGAAGAGTGACACCCCTAGCTGTCCTCTGACCTCCACAGGTATCCTGCACTTCCATACTGGAACATGCACACACAGACATACACACACATACACACATTAAAAATTGAGCCAGAGAGCTGGAGAGATGGCTCAGTGAATAAGGCACTTGCCTGTAAAGCCTAAGGACCCAGGCTTGATTCTCCAGTACCCACCTAAAGCCAGGTACACAAAGTGCCTCATGAATCAAGAGTTCATTTGAAGTGGTTGGAGGCCATGGCCTATCCATTCTCTCTCCTCTCTCAAATAAATAAAATATTTTTTAAAATTAACTAGAATAGGGATAAGGGAAGGAAAAGTTGAACCTGATAGGTTGAAGTAGATTTAAATAATATTGTTGAACATTGTAAAGTTAGTCATATGAAGCTAAAGCAAACTAGATGTCTTCCATCTGCCTCCCAGAAAAATCAACAGCCAAAACAATCAAAAATATATGGAGAGAAAAAAGAAAAAGCCAGTAAAGAAAAAAACCCTGTGGTAGTTTGAATATATGGCCCCCAATATATTCAATGTTTTATTACTTTATAGTTGGCATCTGCAATCACCTTTCTAGGGGCAATGTCACTGGGGGCCGGTGTGGAGGTGGGTTTGAGATTCCATTGTAAAGATATGCAAAGTGTGCCCAGTAGGAGTTCCTGAAGTGTGCTGTGACTCTTTGGCTGTTGTTTTGCTCTGTGTGCTGTGCTCCTGGTTGGTTTCTCTCTCTCTGCTTGGCGCTGTGAAGGCAGGCTGCTTCTCCTGCCATTATGGAACTTCCCCTGGATCTGTGAGCTTCAATAACTAATATCCATTCCTCCATAACTGTGCCTGGTCTGGAAGTTCATCTCAGCAAACCTGAAGCTGTCTGCTATAGTAAAGTGGTACCGAGGAGTGTGGGGTGAGATGAACCAGACAGTGTGGATGTTCATCTTTTGGAACCTTTGTTTTGGAGGAATGGGCATGGACTTGGTGCTTGCAACTGAAGATGCCTTCTGGAGTGGTAAGCCAAGTTTTATGGACTATTCTGATGAGAGTTTGAGAATACTAAGTGCAGACAGTATTGAACTTCAAGGCTTGGCTTATGAGCTTTCTAAGGGGAAGGAAAGACTGTTGGAACTGGGCTACTGGCATAAGGGATGGCTACGTTCCACTATCCAGGCCCAGAAAGTTTGATCAAGGTTAAATTTGTAATGGACTGATATGCTTGGCTAAAGATATAGGACTGAGATTTTAAGATTTTAAGTTGGAAAACCTCAAGCAAGTTAAAATTATACAGGCACTGAGACTGGTTTTAGGTTACTAGAGCTGCTATTGTCAAACACATTAGCAATCTTAAGGAAGGTGGAAGGAAGGTGGCCTGACTGCTTTACATTAAAACAATGGAGAGGATGCCTGAGGAAAGACTGTTAGAAATGCAAACTCTTGGAAAGAGTTGACTGGAGAAGGAACCTGCTTTTCAAGGCCATGATTTATTTTGTCCCTGGATTAAGAATATGGCTGTGTCCTGCACACCTGGTATAAGTTTTGGAAGCATGAAAAATGCATGGAGTGGTCATGAATTGCACACAGTTCCAGGAGCCACTGCTGAGATGTGGCATGAGGCAGGGCATGAAGTCCCTGAGGAATAGGCTGGAAGAGCCTTTTGGAAGATGGACCATGGTTTGCAGGGAGACCTGAAGATGTTTTGGATATACCAGGACTGTGCAAAAGGGCTACCATGAAGTGCAGTGTTGGCATGGGATGAAAGTTTTCCCTGGTGACTCTGCCCAGCTGGAGGGGTGGAATTGGAAAACCTGGAGACTGTCAATCACTGGTTATATTGAACTTGAACTGCAGAAGTTTGATGACTGCTGATGATGGTTGAGTTTGCATTATTCTAGTCTCTCCTTGCTATGCCTTATACAGTTAAAAATGTTTACTCTGTGCCTTTACATGTTGAAAGTATTTAACTTGTTTGATTTTACAAGACTCACTATCTTAAGTTGGTCAAGACTGTAAGAACCTTTGAAATTGGACTGAGTACAATTTACAATGTGTGATAGTGATAAACCTATTGGGGGCCAGGGGCAGAATGTGGTAGTTTGAATATATGGCCCCAATATATTCAATGTTTTATTACTTTATAGTTTGCATCTGTAATCACCTTCCTAGAGGCAATGTCACTAGGGGCCAGTGTGGAGGTGGGTTTGAGATTCCATTGTAAAGATATGCAAAGTGTGCCCAGTAGGAGTTCCTGAAGTGTGCTGTGTGACTTTTTGGCTGTAGTTTTTGCTCTGTGTGCTATGTAGCTGGCGGCTTGGCTTTTCTCTCTCTTACCTGGTCCTGTGAAAGCAGGCCCCTTCTCTTGCCATTATGGAACTTCCCCTGGATCTGTAAGCTTCAATAAATAATATCCCTTCCTCCATAACTGTGCCTGGACTGGAAGCTCATCTCAGCAAACCTGAAGCTGTCTGCTACAAACCCAGAAAACATTTTAAATAAGATTACAAGACAGAGCTGAGCATGCTGGTACATGCCTTTAATCCCAGCACCTTGAGGCCATTCTGAGACTACATAGTGAATCCTAGGTCAACCTGGGCTAGCGTGAGACCCTACCTCAAAAAAAATTACAAAATAGAAATAATACATGGTTACTATAAAAATAAATACAAATGTGATCCAAGTTCTAATATTTAAAAAAATTAATTTATTTTGCCAGGCATGGTGGTACACACCTTTAATCCCAGCACTCGGGAGGCAGAGGTAGGAAGATCACCACAAGTTTGAGGCCACCCTGAAACTACATAGTTAATTCCAGGTCAGCCTGGACCAGAGTAAGACCCTACCTCAAAAAAACCAAAAAGAAAAATTAATTTATTTTATTTATTGGAGAGAGAGGCAGATAGAGAGAGAGAGAGAGAGAATGGGTGTGTCAGGGCCTTCAGCTGCTGCAAACGAACTCCAGAAGCATGCACTACCTTGTGCATCTGGCTTACATGGGTCCTGGGGAATCAAACCTGGGTCTTTTGGCTTTGCAGGCAAGTGCTTTAACCCCTAAGCCATCCCTCCAGCTCAAACTCTAATTTTTTAAAAAAGAAAATTTACGTATGGGATCAGAAATTCAATCCAGCCATATGCTGTGTTATAGGCAGGGAGAGGTTGTCCAGGGACATTGCCAATCTTATACATAACAAGCAGAGGTTCTAAAGAAAATGATTTTATTCAGGAGCCAGTAGACAACTTGCAGATGTGAGATGAGTGCTCTGACCAATCCTAAGGATATCTATGGAGGTGAAGGAAGACAAAGTATTTTTTTTCAAATATTTATTTTTATTTTTATTTATTTATTTGACAGAGTGTGAGAGAGAAAATGGGCATGCCAGGGCCTCCAGCCACTGCAAATGAAATCCAGACACATGCGCCACCTTGTGTATCTGGCTTACATGGGTACTGGGGAATTGAACCTTGGTCCTTTGGCTTTGCAGGCAAGCGCCTTAACTGCTAAGCCATCTCTCCAGCCCAAGACAGAGGTTTTTAAGATAAAATACAGAAGGTTCCATTAGTAGATTTGAAACTGCAATCCTTGGATATAAGCATTCTCCCCACCCCTAAGGTGGTGTCTGTCAAGGGTTCATTGGAAATTTTGGACCAATGTCCTCATAGAAGCTGTTCCTATGCAATGTGCCAGTGGCCTTAGTAAAGGCCGTAGACACCAAAGTGTCTCTGTCTTGGTTTTTTGCCATAGTCTGTGCGTATGAGCACCATTCTTCAAGTCTCCTGACTCCACGTCATTAGAGTTTGACAGAAGTGACTCCATTTAGGTTCTGACGCTTCACAACAAACCAGACAGCAGACGAAAAGAAAGCAGGATTTTCCATATCAGTATTAGACAAGGAGAAAATCACTATAATGCTGACACATAAAACCCACAATGAAAAAATCTAGCTCATTGACATTTTATATGCCAAACAATTTAACATCAAGATAACGTGAAAATTACAGAGAATAAAAGGATAAACTGTTTGAAACAAACTAATAAAGGGAGATTATAAAACACTTTTCTTAGTCACTCATGACTTCTACAGGCTAAAAATAAATAAGTAAACATATAAAAACAAAAACACAAAAACCCCACCGGATCTGTCTAATATAATTCACAGCAATTTTCTTTCAAGTATCCATACATTTGTAAAGATTGAGTAACAAACAAAACCTCCGCAGATTACAAGAAAACATTAAACTTGTTTGTTTAAAACCATAATGTAATAAAACCCGAATTAACAGCAAAAGAAGAGAGAGAAAGCAACTGCACTTCAGGTACATGTGCAGGCAACCATCTCTTAATCTACTCTGATGCCAAAAAAGACATCAAACCCACAAAAACACAGAAGCTAAAAATAAAGATAACAAAATAACACGTACTAAACCCTAAAGCTGCACTCAGAGAAGAACGTAGCTTTCAATTCTTTCACTGCTGTTAAAGAATGAAATTAAGTGGATTTTTCAGAAGCATCCAATTAAAGTAGGTAGAAAAATGTCACACACGCACACACAGACACAGACAACACACATATCTTCAAAACTAGCAGAGACAGAAAGCATTGTGTTCAAAAGGAGAATAAATCACCATGCCACTGGAAAAAAAAAGAGGAAAATACAACTATAAACACAAAAAAATTAAGTACAAAGTTGAATACCTACCTTAGGAAACATTTACAAATTTTAAAAAGCTAAGAAATTTTAAGCTGCTTAAAAATAATTCCAACAACATGTACATTTTTGTCTTTAAGCAGCTGTTAAAATGTTTAATTTTTAAAAAACAATAAATATTTAATAAAAGCAAAAAAAAATCACAAACAGCAAAAGTAATGAATCAATACAGATAAATGTAGGGATGAACGAATTAGCAAACAAAAGGGCAGAATAAAACCAAGAGCTGGTTTCAAAACATGAAAGAAAGAAATTCCACTTGTAATCAAGAAAAAATAAGTGAGAAAGCACAAAACATACACTTAGAAATAAGAATAGAGTAATAACCATGACATAAGAAATAAAAAAAAAACCCCAAAATTGTGAGAATTTAACACAGGTACCTTTTAAAACACAGAAGTTGACAGACAAATGAAGACACAGTTATAGAAATAAAGGGAATTAAGAGAATTCCAAATGCTTTACATGACTCTAGCTAAAACATGGATGAAAAAAAAGTCAAATGTGATCATTCTGTCCCCATTTCCCAACCTTCCTTGTCACAGGGACAACTGTGGAGAGCTTTTGGGAAAGTGTCTGTATTCCCAAAAGAGGGACAGACACAGATATTTACCTATATTCTTGTAGTCATAAAGTCAGGAGACTCAGACACCAGACACTGGCTGAGCCATGAAACCAAGGAACACACTTTAACTTCAATTTTCTAGTTGTTGGAAAAAGGGAATTTTTGTTTGAATGTCTGTTACCTATTTTTTTTTTATTATTTACAATAAAATATACTTCTCACTGTATAGTTTTCCATGTTACTAGGCAAATCAGGGACTTGCACTTATTTTAAATATTATTTATTTATTTAAGAGAGAAAGAGGAAGAGGCAGATAGAGAGAAAGAGAGAATGGGCACGCCAGGGCCTCTAGCCACTGCAAATGAATTCCAAATGCATGCACCCCCTTGTGCATCTGGCTTACGTGGGTCCTGGGAAGCGAACTGGGGTCCTTAGGCTTTGCAGGCAAATGCCTTAACCACTAAGCCATTTCACCCCAGCCCTTGCACTTATTTTAAAAACAAAAGCAAATCTAAGCAGCATCTATGGCCAGTTTTATCTGTGTACAAAAGCACTAGCTATTGCAATAGGATAAGAAGACCAAATACGAAATCAAAGCATGAAGAATCAGGGGCAAGTTATCATTATTTTAGATGCTATGGCTGATTGGAGTACCCAGATGAGTGAACTTAAAACCATTATTAAAAGTGTAATTTAGCCGGGCGTGGTGGTGCACACCTTTAATCCCAGCACTTGGGAGGCAGAGGTAGAGGATCACCATGAATTCAAGGCCATCCTGAGACTACATAGTGAGTTCCTGGTCAGCCTGGGCTAGAGTGAGACCCTACCTCAAAACAAAACAAACCAAAAACAAACAAACAAAAAAGTATAACTTGCTAATGTGGCTGGCTACAGAATTAATTAATGTGTAAAAATAAATGGATTTACTATAAATATAATCACTAATTAGAAATATAAAAGAAAAAATCCCATTCACACTAGCCACAAATTGGTAAATTAACTAAGAATACTTCTGTGGAAATATGACTTAAATCAATAACAATTTTCTTATTCTTCAAGGGCAGTGCTTAATATTATAATATGAATTCTTTCTATAAAAGTTAGAAATTCAATATACTCTTAATGAAAGAGACTAGTGGAAATATTAAGGTCAACCAAAATTAAGATCAGGAGGAAGAAATTAAATGGAATAGATATTTGATCTTTTTAGGGAAACAATATACTATGAGAGTAAAATAGTTACACATTTTTATGTTTAAAATTGTGCCATGGAATGAAAAGTGCTAGAAAAAAGCAACACTAACAAAACTTGTGAGAATTTAACACAGCTCCTTTTTAACTCAGAAAATGACAGATGAATGAAGACACAGGGCTTCAAAGAACATAATGAGCTCCTGATCTAATAGATACACACAGACATGTGCCACCACGCAGAGAGCAGTCATTCTTTCTAAAGCCATGCAGCGTTTCAGAATATGTGTTCATGTTATGCCACAAAGAAAGTTCAGTATGTAAAAAGAGAAAGCATAGATGTTACTTTCTCTGATGTTAGTTCAGTTAGACTAGAAATTAATTTAAAAACCTTAGCCATTAGAAAAACTATCTTTTGAGCCAAGTGTGGTGGAGCACGCCTTTAATCCCAGCACTCGGGAGGCAGAGGTGGGAGGATCGCCATGAGTTCGAGGCCACCCTGAGACTACATAGTGAATTCCAGGTCAGCCTGAGCTAGAGTGAGACCCTACCTCGAAAAACCACCACCACCAACAACAAAACTATCTTTTGGATAATACAACTTACCAAGAAAATACAAATTAAATTGTAGAACATTTAGAAATGGACACAAACCAGAATATGATAAATTAAAGTTCTTGGGATGTAGCCAAAACTATATTAACAGAGAAATGCTGATTGTCTTCAGCACATTTATGAGGAGACAGTGACTAAAGTTAAACAACTAAATATTCAACTGATGCACTTAGCAAAAGAATAACAGAATGAAAGCTAAATGACTCGCACCTCTTCACAAGTGTCAAGACAGGAAGCCAGGAGGCCAACTCGATTGTATAACTGAGCCAGTCAAATGGACCAGCCTCGTGCAATTCAAACCAAGGAGAAAAGGGGGTGGTGCGTAAAAATATCAGAAAAGGGAGTCATAATTAAAGTCATGGGAAATCATGTAAAATAAGGAATAGTTGAATAGTTACATAGTTTATCTCTTCTAAGAAGTTTTAACAAGTCTTACAAATTATGTTAAAGGAGATTGCACAGCTTCCAAGCAGGGGAATGTTGGGGCAGCCATCCAACCTGCGACAATGAACTTGCCTATCCTTAGAAGCTCTGTCTCCCTTCCCCTGTCAGCTCTGTAAAGTTAGTCACATGAGTAGCAACACAAGCCAAGGTTTTAACTTAAAATTGGAGTGTTTGGAGTTATATAAAAGACACTTAACACCTTTGAAACTGACCTCTCATAGGGGAGCATTGGAAGGAGTTGGTCTGTGTTCAAGGCTGGGTCAGAAATTTCCTTGAATTCAAGTTTATCTAATACTGACATTGTGAGCTTCTCTCTCTCTCTCTCTCTCTCTTTTATTTTCCTTCTCATTTTAATTAAAATTTTCAGTTATCATGCAAAATAATTGGATTCATCATGTTCATCATGGCATTTTCATACATATGTCTCATTATACTTTGTTCAATCACCCCCACTGCTCTCCCATCCTCTGCTTAGCTCCCTTCTTTCTCCTAGATGGTGCCTCTTCCATTTTCATATCTCATGTATTCCATTATTCTATCTTCCCCCTCCCTTAAGATCTCTTCCCCCCTCATTATTTTTTAAAATATATTTTATTTATTTATTTATTTAAGAGAGAGAAAGAGGCAGACAGAGAGAGAGAGAGAGAGAGAGAAAGAGAGAGAGAGAGAGAGAGGGAGAGCATGTGTATGCCAGGGCCTCCAGCCACTGCAAACGAACTCCAGATGCATGCATCCCCTTGTACATCTGACTTACATGGGACCTGGAGAATTGAACCGGGATCTTTTGGCTTTGCAGGCCAATGCCTTAACCACTAAGCCATCTCTCCAACCCATGATTTTTTTTTTAAATCAGGATCTTGCCATGTAGCCCAGGCTATCTGATAAAAGTAAGATTGTGGTATTTCTCCCCCACCCTTCCTCCTACAAAGACCCAGTGATTTAATGAATAAATTTTACCAAAAGAACTCAGGGACTTTTGTGACATTTAAGTTTTTTCCAGAAAATGAAAAGAAGGAAGTAAATCCTGATACCAAAAGGAGAGGAAATGGCGGATAATGGTACACACACACACACACACACACACACACACACACATAAACCAATGTCTTTTGTGAACATCCATGTGAAATCTGAGGTAATAATAAATCTTACCCCAGGGACATGGGTTAGTCCTGAGAGGGTTAGTATGGAGCCATGGGGTCAGCAATTATTTTTCCAACCAACATAAAAGTAGTTCAGAACTTAATAGCTCTCCTGGTATGCCCTGGCTGATGCTGGCACAAGCACATTTATATTACATATTTGTGCATACTTTTGTTGTTAAATATACAAATATCTTGATCAGGGACTGAGAGGGTACATTTCAAATTATTATCATGGTGAAGGGATTGGAATTAGGACTGGGAATATCAAAAGGAACATTCTTTTTTTTTTAATCAATTATCTTCTGTTATTTAATTGTTTACTTAAACTATGATCTACACATTCGTCACAGTCCAATAAAAGCCAATATAAACATGTTTGGCTGGGGATGTAGCTCAGTGGTAGAGAGCTTGTCCAGCATGCACAAGGCTCTGGGTTCAATCCTCAGTACCACTGCCAATGAGGGAAAAAAAGCGTTTGATGTGATGATAAGATAATTGGATGAAGTGGGTCAAAAAGCTTAGCTATGATAGTCTCTTGAACACCTGGAAGGTCAAGAGCTGTGGAATGAAGGGTTTATGTAATGAGACAGATTAGAGGGACCAGCTTGTTGATGGGCATCGGGCAGGAGTTAAGTATTATTAGAGCAATGTTACATACTGTTACAGGTAACAATAAGCCTTTATTGTAAGCAGCCTTTTAATGTATTCCTCCCCACCTTTTTTTTGGAGAGAGAGAGAGAGGGGAGACAGATAGAGTGGGTGCACCAGCAGCCTTTCAGCCACTGTGAACAAACTCCAGATGCGTGACCCCCCCCCTTGTGGGCAAGTGCAGCATTGCGCCCTTGTGTCACTTTGCATCTGACTAAACATGGGACCTGGAGATTGGAACCGCTGTAGATTGGAACCAGTGTTCTTAGGCTTAGGAGGCAGGTGCCTAAACTGCTAAGCCATTTCTCCAGCCCTCCCTTCTTTTTTGAGGTAGGGTCTCACTCCAGCCCAATCTGACCTGAAACTCATTCTGCAATCCCAAACTGTCATCGAACGCATGGCCATCCTCCTACCGCTGCCTCCCAAGTGCTGGGATTAAAGGTGTGCACCACCACGCCCAGCGACTTGATACTCTGACTGACAGCTACCCTTCCTTGGATCCTGTCCGCCTTAGTGAAGGGTTGTAAGTCATCAGCCAGCCAGGTTGACTCATGCCAGCATCAGTTGTTTTGAATCTTCTGTGGGTTCCCTGAAGAAACAGCTGCTGGTAGCTGAACACAAACTCTGGTCCCAGAAGCCTTTGGCCTCTCAGGTTGCAACAGTTTGTGGAGGACTTTTTGCCATCACAAGTCTTGGTGGACTCCAGATGACTCTGCAGCTATTTTTACTCAGGCCAGTTGGGGAACACTTCTCCTGCTGGTCCAGAGGAAGCCCTGTGGTTGATGAAAATACAATCCCTCCATTGCATTAGGGCATACTATGATTGGTGTAAATAGCATCTTTCATTTTCAGGAGGGACTATGCCATGATTGGTACAAACACAGTCCTCCATGTGCCTGAGAGAATGCTATGATTGGTGCAGGAGAGATTCTTCATTTGCATAAGGGACTGTGCCATGACTGGTACAAACATGGTCCGTCATTTGCATAGATGACTGCCATGATTAATGAGTACACTCTTGCCCTACCTCCTTTCTGATATGTAAACAGGCTGTTTGGTCCCCTTTGTAAGAAACCTTCCTGTGCTCTTCCCCTGTCATTGGTCCAATAAAAAACTTCTCTTGAGTGGCCTTTTCTTGCCTGTTTTTGATAGTTAGCAGGCTGAGCTGGTAGTACAGTGTCACAAGACCTCTAGCTTCTAAAGCCTACAGCAACAGGCCTTAGCTCTCAGGGTTTGGTATGAGCCTATGGATCTGCCAGTCCAACTGACAGGCCTTGGACACACAAGGGTCCAGGATTGGCAACAGCTTCTCCTGACCTACCCACAATTATCTCCAGGTAAAGCAATGACACCCCAGAAAGCTCACTGGTACCACTGACAGATAACCCAGTATGTTGTCATCCGTATCAGATACTTCCTTGTTGTTAGGACAAAATACCTGGCCAGAAGCAGCTTATGAGAAGAAAAGCATTTAATGCAGCATACAGTTTCAAGGGGAAGTTTCATCACGGCAGGGAAGGCATGGCAGGCTGGGGCAGGAAGCCCGTGTCACATCTCACCAGAGTCAGGCAACAAGAGAACAGGATGTGGGCTGGAGAGATAGCTTAGCGGCTAAGGCATTTATCTGCAAAGCCAAAGGACCCCGGTTCAATTCTCCAGGACCCATGTAAGCCAGATGCACAAGGGGGCGCATGAGTCTGAAGTTCATTTGCAATGGCTGGAGGCCCTGGAGTGCCCATTCTCCCTCTCTCTCTCTCTCTCTCTCTCTCTCTCTCTCTCTCTCTCTGTCTCTTTCTCAAATAAATAAATAAATAAAATATATTTTTTACTATTCTTTCTTTATTTTTATTGACAACTTCCATAACTGTAGACAATATCCCATGGTACTTCCCTCCCTCCCCCCACTTTCCCTTTGAAACTCCACTCTCCATCATATCCCCTCCCCCTCTCAATCAGTCTCTCTTTTCATTTTAATGTCATCATCTTTTCCTCCTATTAGGATGGTCTTGTGTAGGTAGTGTCAGGCACTGCGAGGTCAGAATAAAAGTCAGTAGCAGAAGCCAGTAAGCTAGAAAGGGAATAGGATGGTATTGTATATATGTAAGGAGAAGAACAGATCAATGGGGGTGAAAATGTCTAAGTGAGGTCAGGGGAAGGGATTGAGTAAAGGAAAGGTGGAGGGAGGGCTAATCAAATTCTAAGAGGATATAAATAAGTCATATGGAAACCTATTTTTGTAGACAATGGAACACCCAGAAGCAATAGACTGTTACTAGAAAATTCTCAGTGCCAGGGATGGGATACCTTCCAGTGAGTTGTTGGCCAGGGAGGTCACAGATACCCCCCAAACATTATAGGCCATTGCCAAGGCTCTTGGTTTTCCACCAGGAATAGATGGTAAGACCCTATTGCTGAAGACTCCACATACTTGGGCTGCAAGGTCACTGAGAAATCCTGCTGGAGCTGAGCTGAAAGCCTCCTCCATGTGGACCAGCTGACAGAAAGCTGACAAAAGGTATGCTGCATGCAGTTCAATGGGAGAGAGAGAAAATACCAGTGAAGATACTCAACAATGAACACTGCAAGCTTTAAATTTGACCAGCCAGGCCAAATGAGCCAATGGGCGCAATAGTGGCATGTCTGTTATGGAGAAACCAACCGCTCTCTAATTGGACTGGAGGCCCACTCCATGGGAAGGAACACATCCCTGATACTGAAAACCTACAACAGGGGTAGTCATGAGCCCTAGGGGTATAAAGTCTGCTCATGTCTGGCTAAATGTATATACTATGCTCACCAAACTGCCCAGTAAGCACTTCTCTGAATGTCCACACCCATATATTAATGCTACTCTCACTTTTGGTTAGAGAAACTTCTCTTTTCAGATGGTGGTGACCTTGGGATGACTCAGAAGCCACCATGGTGCTGAAAAGAAGGGACAGAGGAGTGCTCAGCATTGAAACATCTCTAATACACCTTCCAAGGCTCAGGGTCCATTGTGGAAGAGGGGGCGGAAAGAATGTGAGAGCCAAAGGAAGAATAGGACTCCTTACAACATGCTCCTCCAGACACAAAATGACCTGGATATCCAAATATATATATGTTTTTAAAGTGGCATTTCAAATCAATGGAGGAATGATGGCTAGCCATTTGGAGAACATAAAGGTGGCTTTCCACTGCACTGTTTATACTGAACTAGACTGTAGTTGCTTCAAAGATTTAAATGTAAAAGTTTAGAACCATGAAGGCACTAGAAAAGGACACGAGTGACATATGGCATGAGGAGGCTTTTCTAGAATGGGGAGAGAACTGGAAACCACACACAGTGGCTTCTTGGGCTCTGTGAAGGTGAAACACTTCTGTGCCATGAAAAGAATGCCTTGGTCTCAGTCACAAGATAAAGGAGAAACTAGGTGGGGGATCCTTGCAACACACAAAGATAGAAATCCAAGATAAACTTGAAAAGAAGTGATGGGAGGGCAAAAAGCAGAGGCCTCAGGGAGGGCCATGGAATAATTCTCCCTCACATAGACAGACATACACAGTGTGCACTCTCTGCGAGGCACTCACTCTTTAGAAATACAAAAACTATAGCACTGGTTATAAGAAAAACCCGGGGAAAATACAAGTGCATGTTAATAGCGTATTGAGTCAATACGCTGTGGTGCGCCCATTTAATGAACTCTTCTACAGCCACCAAAAATTTTTTTTAAATGTAAGGAAGGTAATGGAAGGGGATTATGATCAAAATACACTTTGTACTTGTATGAAAATTGTCAACAAAAAGTTTTTGATAAAGTAAAATTATATACACTGATATGGAGTTAGTTAGAGAATAAGTGAAAAAAGTTGCAATGCAAAGTGATCACTTTTTTTGTAAAATAACTAAAATTTTTGTTCTGGTACAAATAAATAAAAGGACCTTGAAAGTATATGTACCAATCTGTTACAGATACAGATACCTCTTTCTTACAGTTACATATACTGGGATGTTTAATGGATAGCTTTATGCCATCAATGAAAATAATTAATATTCAGAGATAACTTTAAAAATCTTATTGTTTACCAACTTCCATATTCTGCATTACTGGCAAAACAAAAATTTCCAGACCACCACCACAAAGGTCCCTAACTGGATTGATAGCCAAAGGAGTTCAGTGTTGCAGGAGACCTCTATTCATCAGAGTGAACCCTGAAACACAGGGTTAAGAGAGGCCTGAGGCAGGAACACCATCACAAAGGCCACTCCTTGTTCTTCTCTCCCCTAGCAGGAGGCTGGTGGCATTAGCTGGGACAATGAGTGGAGAATAAATAGCCCTGGACAGGAAGTTGCCACTCCAGTAGGAAACTTGGCAGAAAAAAGCAAGCGAATGCAAGCTTTGTGGAGTGAAGAAAGCCCACCAGCTGTGGAACAATATGGGCCGCGGTGGCTTGGTGACAAAGCCTGGGACTGGGAATCAGAGAATTTGGATAGGGTATCGTCCTTGATGCTTGAGATAACACAACCGGATATTGTCTTTGAGTCTCACTTCCTTTATCTGCAAGTAGGATGCACGCTGCCTTTCTCCCGGAGTTGTGATGAAGGTTAGGTTGAAACAGGGACCAGGGACACTTGGTAAACACAGCGTGCATAGGTTCTCACCGCTACTTGTGGAATGTGTGAGCTGACAGACGGCAGGGGTAAGACCACAGCTCTCAGCTCAGGAAGACAGAGCGCCATCCCAGGGCTAGGACTGCCAGGGAAAATACAAGATGCCCAGTTAAATTTGAATTTCAAATATCCACAAGGAGTTGTTTTTTTTTTTGTTGTTGTTGTTTTAGCATAAGCATGTCCCATACTGAGTGAGTACGAATTAGCATCTAGTTTAAACTACTTTCAGTTGCTCTCTCCTTATTTCCTATAAATCATTGCATCACCCCAACAATTTTGAAAGCATTGGGGAAGCTTGGGTCATGTCTCATATTAATCTTGGGTCCTCCAGGCTGCCTGGAACATTGCCATGCATGGATCAGGAACTAAAGTGATATTGAAAGGGAAGAATTTGCTTTGGTGGTCATTAGCAGCTCTGCTCTTCAGAGCCTGACCCCACATCCTAACTATCCACAGGTCCTGACTCTTCTGACTGAAGCTGAGGAGCTGGCACACTGGCCTTGCCTGTGCGAATTAACCAAAGAAGGTCTCAACGACAAGTCACCATGCGCACGCCTTTGCTCTCAGACCGACACGCTAAGTCTGGAGTGTGACTCGATCTCCCAGAATTTGGCTTAACATCCTCAAATTCCTGCTATTCTCTGTCAGAGTGTTGCTTTTGGGTTACAATTCACTAGGAGCCAAGAAAGAATTTTTAGACTTCATTTGAAGTATTGAAAAAGAACAAAGATAGCTTATATTTTTAAACAGGGAAATAAAATCAAATTTGGCTGGGCTTTCAGCTACTATATTTTGCAAAGGAAGCATTTTCCTCAACATGGATCTCTGTCATTCTTTCTTACTTGGCTCTTTCTTGCTCAACTCCTCAATGAACTCTGGAGCCTGCTACAGATATGACCTGGGTGAAAAGAACTTATTGAGCCAGTGTTTCCTGGGGCTAGGGCGGTGGCTCAGTGGATAAAGCACTTTCTGCTACAGCCTGACAACTGGAGTTCGTTTCCCCAGCCTCTACTTAAAAGCCAGAATCCACAGTGTGGTTATCAGCACACTGATGGCAAGGTGGGAGGCAGACGCAAGAGGGCTTCCCAGAAGTTCGCTGACCAGCTGGCTTTAGGTGGCAGAGACCCTGCCTCAGGAGAGGTGGACGGCAAGGACCAACATTCAGAAGTTGTTCTGTGATGACCACACGGGCGCTGTGGCATGTGTATCTCACACACACACACACACACACACACACACACACACACACACACAGATATCAGTGTTTGGGGAAGAAGAGAGAAAATCCAAAGAGGGCATCACTCCATTCCTAGATAAGATGAAGGCCTACATACATTTTATGTAACCAATGGTGCATTTTATTTTTCCTTATTTGAGCTTGTGGTGTGTGTATGGGGGGGGGCAGAGTGCCTCATGCACTTCCCTATGGCAGGGTGCACTCACCTGCCATAGCCAGAGAAGAATGTGAGGATCTCACTCCGACCACTATTCTTCCACCTGTCTCCTTTCTAGCCAGCAAGTTTCTTACCAGCTGGTCCCCTCTCTCCTATCCCGGAAGCTCTCTGCTTCCCTATGGGACTAAACAGGGTTACAGCTACTCATGGCTATGCTTAGCTCTTTATGTGGGTCTGGCAGATTCGAACCTGGTGGTCCCAGGCCCCCTCAAGTCATTTAACCACTGAGCCATCTTACCAGCCCTGCTAGTGTATTTATCTTCTTTGAGAGAAGACGCAGAGAGTTTTCTGGAATTCTTTGATAAAATGTGCTCTTGAGTCACAAAGAGAAAAATGTGACAATGAATTACTTTGCATGCTGAGCTGTGGTCATGGTTATGTCGGGAAACGTACCATTTCCAATTAAACAAAGAAATGGAAAGTAGAAAACAAACAAAAAAACAAAAAACCATGGGCGTGTCTTTGAAAGAAGGGCAGAGTTTTTACTGTACCTTTTTTGTTGAAGTTAGAAGCCAGCACCCCTTTAAAGAGAAGCCATTGGGTGGAGACGTGTCATGAAGAGCGATAAGGTCTTTGGCATCATCCCTCCCTGATACACGATGCGATGCGGGAGGACAGTTGTGAGGTGTTCCCAGTGAACAGGAAGGCATCAGAGACAACACCGCCTGGGAAAGAATTAAAATAGTGTAGCTACAGCCCCTGCCAGTAGTCATAGGGCTGATTGCCCATGAACCTATAAATAATGGTGTGGCCGTGCTGGGCCATTGCACACATAATGACCAAGTTCAGTGGTATTCAAATACAAATGCAAAAGCACGTCCCCATCCATATGGCCAGAACTGTGAAGTATAAGCGTGTCTCTTTAAGTAGACTGAGGAGACACATCCTTCCTTTACATCATTTGTCAAACACTGAACTCTCTATGAAATAGATTAATTCATTAAGTGGCCATAGGAATGTGATTTCAGCAATGGGAATTGCTATCTAGGAGAGCCTGGAAAAATGAGGGCACAACCAGGAAAAAATACAGAGTGAAAAAGACTTCGATAATTGCACGGGATCACCTTTTGCTCCATCAAAGGACAGGAAAGGGCAGAAGGGAGTTGAATCCATCAATGTGCATGAGAATTCCTGGCATATACTGTTAGACAGAGCGAGTTACTGGGAATAAAAAAAAAAAAAAACTGCTGGTTTATTTACATGCTGATCAGCATGATTTTCTAGCTCCCACTGATAACTGCACAGTGAGGAAGAGACAGAAAGCCCCACCGCCATCCCCGCTCCAGAGAGAAACTGAACAGGACAGATAGGGATTGTTGCAGATCTCGACATCTTGACCCCCTTGTAATAAAATGGACCGCTGTGCTTCTCCACACATCTCCAAAGAGATAATCTTTGCTTTTATTTGTGGGCAGCAGAAAACTTGACTTTACATCCAGAAGGGGACACGAGATAGGGGAAGCCACCAGTGTAGGAAACCTCTGGAGCAGAGATCTCTAGAAACACCAGGAAAAGAACATTTAATCTCCCTGTCAGAGGACCCCAGATAAAGCCACATGCTGCCCTTGAGCACTTACCAAACAAATAAAAAAAGGTGGAAAAAAAAAAAAAGTCTGAACTGATGAACACAGCCGGGAGGGGTGGGGGAGTGAGTGCACTGAACTGAGCTTATACTGTGAAGAGGAGGTCTGAATAAAGACCTCAAAGGAGCCAGATGGGGGAACTCACAACCGCAGTTGTCCCCAGCAAGTGACAATAAAATTAGGAGACTTGGCTTGAATTTGGCCACTGATTCTGATCGAGTAGTTGTCTACCCTAATTAAAGCCTTCCTACTTCCTCTAAAAGTTTTCACTCCTTTGATTTAGAAAACAATGCTTGAACTTGCAGTTTGTGCATACCTTCCGGCAGACACCAGAGACTGCAGGGGAGGATAAGATGGTCAAGATACGCGTCTATTTCATGCCCATTTCTTCCAACGCAAGCTTCCGCAGATCATTTGATCTCTGGACAGATATTCCAAGTTGTATTTGTTTATTTTACCTTAGAAATTGTATTGAACAATAATTTTATTAAAACACCAAAAAGAGGTATTTTGTTTTAAAACAAAACAAAAATAACAGAGCATGGGGGCAAAAAACTGTAACCTTAGTACATGGGAGGCTAAGGCAGAAGGATCATGAGTTCAAGGCCAGCCTGGGCAAAACAGCATGTTTGAGGATAGCCTGGGCTCCACAGTAAGACTGTCTCAAAGAAAAGCAAGCAACAAAAACTGAATAAAGAGAAAATTCACATATACACTGGCACTGGCGGGGCTGAGCACATAGTGGTATTTGCTTAGCATGAGTGAAGCCCTGGGTTCAGTCCTTAGCACTACCGACTGACAAACAGACAAGAACCCTTATATTGTCAGGATTTCTGGATTTTTCTTTTCTCTCCTGGTCCTTACTTCATCAGTGTAACATTTCCTTAAATCTCTTTGAGTTTGTTAACAGGATTGTTCAGGGATGACCGGGTTGAGTGGGAAAATCATCATCTGCACAATTGTATTTGATTTTCGTCAAGACGGCACAGGTGCAATGAATAGAGAAGCTGCATACAGGGAGGTGGGGTGCCAATGCCAGGAAGAGGGGGAGTGAGCGGCCGAAAGCTTGACTGTGCTTCCTTCATAGACCCAAGGACACAAACGTGTTCATTCTCTTGTGGATGGTGGGTGGGTACTTACTCACCAAGGATGTACCCCATGAGGAAAGAGACCTTCCAGGGTCATATTGCTGCTGGCCCAGGGTGGGCTTGTCCCCCTGTCATCAGTACTTACAGCCACTGCTAAACTCTATCTTTTTTTTTTTTTTTTTTAGATAGGGTCTTGTTCTTTTCCAGGCTGACCTTGAATTCACTATGTTGTCTCAGGCTGGCCTTGAACCCACAGCAATTCTCCTACCTCTGCCTCCCGAGTGCTGGAATTAAAGGTATGCACCAACGTGTCTGGCTAACCACCAGTATCTTGATAACAGGCATCACCAGGAGGTCTCAGTCCCCATCATTACCCAGCAGCCAAAGAGTCCAAGTTCCAGGCTGGAGAGATGGCATAGCGGTTAAGGCACTTGCCTGCAAAGCCAAAGGATCCTGGTTCCATTCCCTAGGACCCACATTAGCCAAATGCACAAGGGGGCACATGCATCTGGAGTTTGTTTGTAGTGGCTGGAGGCCCTGGCGTGCCCACTCTCTCTCTCTCTCTCTCTGCCTCTTTCCCTCTCAAGTAAATAAATAAAATATATTCTTAAAAAGACTTTAAATAGGGCTGGAGAGATGGCTTAGCGGTTAAGGTGTTTGTCTGCGAAGCCAAAGGATCCCGGTTCTATTCTCCAGGACCCACGTAAGCCAGATGTACGAGGGGCACATGCATCTGGAGTTCGTTTGCAGTGGCTGGAGGCCCTGGCGTGCCCATTCCCTCTCTGTCTGTCTCTTCTCTATCTCTCTGCTTGCAAATAAATAAATAAAATTTTAAAAAAAGACTTTAAATAAATAAATAATAATAATTTTAAAAAGAGTGAGTTCCCAGCAGACCGACATGACAAGCTGCAGCCCTCACTGACTTCTGCAGGTCAAGCTCCTATGGGACTCGCTTTTCCTGTCACTGGAAGCCGTTAACATCTGCAGAGGCCTGCCTAAGGGTCCAGGGTGCTCTCCCTGGAGGGAGGCAGTGTTTTTGCTCCAGGGACCCCAGGACTTGGGGAGACGAACAGCTCATTTGAAGGGGTAGAAGTGTGCTCATGGTGGGTGAAGGGTGGAACCGATTCAGGCCTGACCACCTGTGCTGTGCCCCTGAGGAGATTCAGAAGCTGCTTTGCTGACACACGTCTGTGCCTCTAGTGCTGGAAGACTACTTTGAGATGCTCTTTGGGTACCATAAACTGCCCGAGGGGTTGGGTAACTGTGAGCTCTTGCTTCGTGCTCTTCTCCTATACCTCTTACTTCCGCCTGCCTTCGTCTCTCCCTCCTCTCTCTCCATCCAGTGCTGGGCCTTACCTAGTAAATGCAACACCAGACATCCAAAGCACTGTGCTCTGTGGTGGAGGAAGAGGACTTACGACTCAGCAGGAGTGTGCCATTATCATGTCCCAAAGCCTCCCGCCTGATGACTTTGGTATGAATAGGACATGGCTCATGCTTGGTTGCCTTGCTATCAGGGGTGTCCCCAGTGAGGTGTGGAGTGGATCAGAGCCCCAGAGGAGCCAGAGTCTTCACCCGCAACTGCTAGAAAAGGATGGAGAGAAACCTGGCAAATGGTGCTGGAGAAGATGGCTTAGAGGTTAAGGCCTATTGCCTGCAAAGTCAAAGGATCCAGGTTCGATTCCCCAGGATCCATGTTAGCCAGATGCACAAGGGGGTGCATGCATCTGGAGTTTGTTTGCAGTGGCTGGAGGCCCTGGCATGCCCATACTCTCTCAAATAAATAAATAATTAAAAAAAAAAGCCGGGTGTGGTGGTGCATGCCTTTAATCCCAGCACTTGGGAGGCAGAGGTAGGAGGATTGCTGTGAGTTCGAGGCCACCCTGAGACTACATAGTGAATTCCAGGTCAGCCTGAGCTAGAGCAAGACCCTACCTTGAAAAAACAAAAAAAGAAGAAGAAGAGAAACCTGGCAAATGCATCAGGGCTGTCCTTGGTGAGAGTGGATTAGTGAAGTCTGTTTTTCTTCGCGGCTGTTTTCTCCACAGGCTGTGTGACCCAGAAGACGTGGGTCACCAAAGCTGCAGTGGCACCTCAGAGGCTGGAGTTTGACAGACAAGTGCTGGCAGGGACGGCTGGCTTGGGTTAGGCATTTTGTAAACAGGCCTGTTTGTGAGCGCGCTAGTGCTTGGCTTCCTGTGTACAGTGTGGGAACCTGGGTTTCGGAGCCCAGACCAATCCCAGGCACCATACGGTCCCCAAACTCAGCAGGTCTCTTTCACAGGATTCATCTGGGGCCTGTTGAGTTTTGTTCTGACTAAAGTGTCGCCAGGCACGATCTGAAAAGGGTAGGAAGATTCCTGGGAAGAAGTCAAGAGAAACTGGATTTGTTCCTGCTGGTGAGTTTTCAAACCCATCTCAAACTAAAGACATCACAGGCACAGGTTCTAGAAAGAACATACAAAGAGGAGGAATTAGAGAAGAAAATGGCACCACCAACCTGGATACAGAATTTCTCCTTGGAAACATGAAAGGTATAATTAGCCCACTATCGTTGTGTTGGCTGATTATGTAAACAGAACAGTGCATGCGCTGTACTGTCTCTAAAAGACCACCAGGACATATTAAGAAGGATCAAAAATTTTGTCTCATTTGATATTCATAGAAGAAGGCCTTCCTGATAAGAATAAAAGTCAGATTCGTGGGGTGGTCTCTCTGAGCGTGGGCTCCAAGAAACCTCACAGGTGGGCTGCAGTGTATAGACAGCACACCTGGCAGTGATAGTTAGGTCTGTGTAAAACAGCAGGGACCCAATGAGCATCTTCAAACGGGATGAGTGGGGCAGAGAGAGTAGAGCTTGGTGTTGGACTGTCCAGGGTAAACTTCACAGTGTGCTGAAGACCGACGGTTCCACAAGGGGTGTGGAAATGGCTCAGGGGATAAAGCAGTTGCTGCTCAAGCGAGAGTCCAGTGTTTGGATCACCAGCACCCGCATACATCTGGCACTGCAGCCCGTCTGTAATCTCAGTGCCTGGGAGACAGAGACGGGGGTCCTCAGGGGAAGCTGGATAGGTGCAATAGGTAAATCAGTGAGTCTTGGGTTCAAGTGAGAGACCCTGCCTCCGTAAGTAAGCGAAAGTGATCTAGGAAGACACTTGATGCCAACCACTGGCCTCTACATGCACATTCACATATGTGCACATATACCACACACATGTGCTCACACTGTGAACCCCCCATCCCACATGCACCAAAGGAAAAAGAAAAAAAAAACATTCCAAAGACTGCACAAGCATCACAGGAGCCATGTATGTTAATTTAAAGGAAAAACAAAGGTTGGGAAATTGTCCTAAATATTAAATAATTTAACCCATGAAGAAGGAAGTTAACAAAATGACCATACGTATGAATGAAATTTGGTATGCACTGATGGAATTGTCCTAACATCTGTATTCAAAATTCAAAACTATCGCATTGGAAAACTTCAGCCACAACAAAGAATGAGTAATTACACTAGCCAAGATTCCAAGATTTCCAAAATTAAGTGACTCAGATAATGAAATTCACCTTTTCATCCCTATTGTTAGACCAAAATAAACTTGAATTTGAGTTTGAAAGTGGGCACGTATTCAGATCCTCAATACTGTGATTCTATTCTGAACAATTGCCTATAATTTTCAATGCCTATTGTGTCTTTCCTGCACCTCATGTCACAATTTAATCCCTCTTTAAACTTAATTTAATGCCCAATTTAATCTCAATATGACAGCTAATAATTAAGAGAGCTCATGTTGTGTGGCTTAATGTTTGGTTGTGTTGATCGTGTGTACATGTCATGAGTGGGGCTGTTTCGTACCATGCAATTTAACGAGCAGCGTCCTTTGATATGTTTATTTCTGAAGAACAAAAAAACCCCCATCATCTTTTCGGAGTCAAAACATAGGTTTTCATGGTAATGTTGTGAACAGTTAGTGCTTTGGGAAGTGGCAGAGGCTCACTTTTAATATTTGTCATCCCATGTACGCATGCTCCAACCTACAGATTATGTGTCTCTTACATGTAAAAATCTGAAATAATCTCTGTATTCATAGCAATTACTCTGATAATTTGTTTCAGCAGTTTTTGGTCTTCTTACCCTTTTTATTGTCAGTGAAGTTCTGAGGAATTCTAACCTGTGAAATGGGCCAGGTGTTCTGATCAAAGGCTGCAGATGGGGTGCAGGCCCTGGAGGCCAACTTCCCAGGCCACTCTAAATAGTGCCCATGCCCTTACATGCACCTCCTGGAATTTCTGGAACCGGTTGGGAACTACTAGCATATAGAATGCCTAATATGTACAGAGAACTTCCACACATGTCATCGCATTTCATTCTCATGACATGGCTGGGTAGCATTCATTTTACGGGTGGGAAACGAGGACACAGGTGAATTAATTAATTAATTAATTAATTTTCCACTAACTGCGTGACTATTGGGTGATCAGGACTAGGATTTATATCCAGGTCTTCTCTAGTATTTTCCCCCATTATTTCATACTGATAATGTCAATAGAAAATATATTCTTAGAGTCTCCAAGTGAGTCCAAAAAGATGAGAAAGAGTTTAATAAAACCCGAGTGCTTCTTATTGCTTTTCTACTTTAGATAAGGGTCACATGATCCTATTCCTATGGCTGGCCAAGATCATCAATGGCAGAGAGCTGTGAAAGGCATGAACCTTCTGGACTGCTGACTGGGCACCTAGCCTTAAGAAAGCACACTGAGGTCCAGGTATTATTACCTGAATCGATTTTTATTTATGAGCAAGATGAATAACTTTCACATTTAGTTCTTTATTATTTGGTTATCATTGTCTTTTATCACCCTTGCGAGAATATTTTATACATGAGTATGATGGGTATAATTGGTGCTCAGCATCTTGAGAGAAAATATTAGAATTAAAAGCTACCTTCATGGAGGAACAAACTAGTAGGAGCCAATTGATAAAACAAAATCAGACCTGGGTGTCACAGGCCTGTATTCTCAGCTACTCAGGAGGCTAAGGCAGAAGGAACACAACTCCAAGCCCTGCCTGGGCTACAGAGTGAGTTCAAGACCAGCCTGGGCAACTTAGTGAGAATTTGTCTTGGAAAGTTAAAACACACACACACACACACACACACACACACACACACGCTGAGAATATAGCTCAGTGGCAAAGAGCATGCAGAACACACTGAGGCCTGGGCTTAATCCCCAGTACTGAAAGAGAATCAGCTGCCTTTGTCAGGGCCCCTGAAGGTACAAAGCAGGAGTGTCTTTGGGCTTTGCTAGAGATGAGAGAGGAAGCTGACTTCTCCTTATCTCTTGCCTAAAGGAGTTCCCTAGGTCTGTTTTTCCACAAATAACTTGAGCTCCTCCTGGTAGGGAGGTCCCCTTTTCTAGAATTCATATCTAATGCTGACATTGTGGTTGGCCAAGTTCAGCCCCCAGAGCTTGGTGTCATGGCCTCTGCCTGAGCCAACCCCTAGCCCAGACCAATCACCCCTCACTCTAGCTCTCCTGAGGAGGAAGGTGAAACCCACCATGATAAAGTTACAACTAGATGTGTGCCAGGGGACAAGCCTCTCTGGCTGCTGCTTGACCATCATTCCTGTACCCGGATGGGCTGAGACGAGGGAAAAACTCCCTGCCCTCTACTTCCACATGGGCTTTCTATCCCCTCCTGCCCTCCACATGGCGGGAGCTCTTTGTACTTTCTTTTCTTTCCTCTCTAACTCCCTTCCTACATTTCTTCCAGGCCCACCACAGGGGCCCTCAGATCACGTGGGTGTATTCATTTTTCTTCTCTTGCTTCTTCCCTCAATAAATGTGGTAATTTAACAATTATCCTTCTTCAGTTTGGTTTGCCCAATTCTTTGATTAAATACAAACACGAACTCAGGGTTTGGGGTTCAAAGACTTTCCTGGACTCCCCAAAGACACCCCCATATCAGTACCAAGAAAGAAAGAGAGAGAGAGAGGGAGGGAGGGAGGGAGGGAGGGAGGGAGGGAGGGAGGGAAGAAGGAAGGAGCCGTATGCAAGATGGGAAATGTTTAATGTAAATGAAATTGACTTAACAGTAGGAATCACAATGTTTAACATAATGTGTGATATAAGCACTTAATTTTGCACATGGCAAAGGTACTGGCCAAGCATTCTATAGCTGAGTTTTCCCGGTTCTGCCATTGACAAAGCGGAGTAAGAAGGAGCCACAACTTAGGATGATTGAGAAGGATACAAGGAGGAAGTGCTATGAGGTTGGGAATAAGCAGAGAATTCCACAGGACCATTGATGACTAAAGCCTTAAGAATGAGCACCGGCCATCCTGTCTCGTCTCTGAAAAGGTAGAACAAGACATTCATCTGAGAGGCACTGAGGGTGTGAGAGGACGAAGATGGAAAAGATGGAGACCACAGGGGATTCAGAAGATTCCTGCAGAGTGAGAAACCCTCATTCCCTGAAGAAGGGACACTTTTCCTTCAAGATGAGGCTGGGACCCATGATGTCCCCTAGACTTCTCATGGGTTTCATGACTCCCAGTGTCTACACAGGGCCAGGGGATTTTGAGCAGAGGAACTGTTGGCATGCATCAGCTGAACTGTTAATAAGTGCTACGGGACATTTTCTCTGTGTTCAAGTCATTTGGGGAAGGTGGCAGGTTTACATACGGTTTCCAGGTGTCAGCAGAGCACAGGGGGCATGCCTGTGATTCCCAGCCATTGAGAGGCAAGCAGGAGGATCAGGAGTTCAAGTCAGACTGGACTACATGAGACATTGTCTTACAAAAAAGAAAAAGGAAAAGGAAAAGCAGGGTGTGGTGGCCCACGCCTTTAATCCCAGCATGGGGGGGGCAGAGGTAGGAGGATTGCGGTGAGTTCGAGGCCACTCTGAGACTATATAGTGAATTCCAGGTCAGCCTGGAGCTAGAGTGAGACCCTACCTTGAGACCCTCCCCAAAAAAAAAAAAAAAAAAAAGAAAAGAAAGGAAGGGAGGGAGGGAGGGAGGAAGGGAGGAAGGGAGGGAGGGAGGGAGGGAGGAAGGGAGGAAGGGAGGGAGGGAGGCAGGAAAGCAGGCAAAGACAAGGCAAGACAGTAAGAAAACATACATAGATGTCTCCAAGGCAGGACTTCTCTGAGCCCTGGACACCCCACATTGCAAAGCTTTAGTATAAAGAACAGAAACATCCTACAAACCTATTTAAGAACTTTCCCTCCAGCTGAGTGTAATGCCACAAACTTGTAATCCTAACCTATGGGAAGCTGAGCCATGAGAATTGTGAGTTCAAGGCCACCCTGTGTTACATAGCAAGATCTTGGCTCAAAAACAAACCCCAAACAACCTGCCCCCAAAAGCCTCCCCCCCACTTCACTCCTGATAGTACACCAGAGTTACAAGGGACAAGAGTTTGGGAAGCGCTGAGAATGCGCAGTTAGAAAGCTGCAAGTGTCTCCTGGGTGATGAGAAAATTAACTATGTTTGGGGCGTGGCTTAGCGACTTCACTGCAGGCCTTCGCTGCCTACCACGGCGTCACGGAGGAACACATAGAACTGTCCCTGGGGACATGTCATGTGATTCTACAAACCCAGGTGGCCTGTCAGTCCTCACCTCCACTCCTTGGTTTACACACCTCCCCTTGAGTGCTCCACCCTGAACCGGCTAGACACACTCCACACGGAAGGGCTGGCATGGGAGGAAGAAGAGGAGGAAGGGCCCCGCCAGTCAGACCTTCCGGCTGACGTCTCTGCCAGCTCTGTAGCCCACCCCCTGTTTCCTCCTTGTTGACCCTCGAAATCTACAGGATCAAGGTTCATAGTTCTCTTACATTCTCTTACTGGATTGGCTTAGGAGGCAAAAGAAAAGATTCCCATTGGTTTAGCCACGCAGATGGACAGACACATCCTCCAATCCCAGCCTTTGTATATTGCACGTTTCCTAGCCTGCAATCCCACGCGGAAAATGAAAGGCTCTTTCCTGATTTGCTTCTACATTACACTCTTCCTTCCTCCTTCCTTCCTTCCTCCCTCCTCCCTCCCTCCCTCCCTCCCTCCCTCCCTCCCCTCCCTCCTCCCTCCCCTCCTCCTTTTATATATATATATATATATATATATATATATATATATATATATATATATATATATATTTATTAGCAACAGAGAGAAAGAGGCAGAGAGAGAGAGAATGGGTGTACCAGGGCCTCCAGCCACTGCAAACGAACTCCAGATGCATGCGCCCCCTTGTGCACCTGGCTTACGTGGGTCCTGGGGAATTGAGCCTCAAACCGGTGTCCTTAGGCTTCAGAGACAAGCACTTAACCACTAAGCCATCGCTTCAGCCCTACTTTACACAGCTTTCTACACGGACATGTGACCCTATCTAAAGGGCCCTGGACCCATTTTAAATTAAGTCGTTTGAAAGCAAGGTAAGAAATTTAATATCAGCGCTGTGCAGCCTTGTATAGACGTTTTTCTTTCTTCTGTAGTCTTTGGGGCTTGCCCGTCATTTTTGTTCCTTCAATGATTTTATTTACAGTTTTCAAACATGTACATATTGGATTGTGGTCTTAATCCTCTCCCGCTACTTTCTTCTGTTCCTCTGTCGTCAACGGTGACATGTTAATGGCCCACTGAGCACAGTTCCTGTGCGGGTAACAACATTCCAAAAGCGCTCCTCCCCATCCTCTGGCTCCCACGCTCTTTGCACTCCTCTTCTGCCGCGTTCCTTGACACTTGGAGGGTGAGATAGTTTAGTGTGCAGCACTGAACTGTCACTTCTCTCTGCTTGGGTGCGTTTTGAGGGTCCCCAGTGGTTACTGCCATCTGCAAAAAAAGAAACTTCTCTGACCAAAAATAAGAATAGCAGTAATCTATGAGCATAAACATACATACTTAGAGAGCAATGTGGTGGGCACAGCATGCCCATTTAGCCAAACAAAAGTAGTAGTTTCCCCACTAGAGTCAATGATCTTCTCCACCATAGGCTTTTGACTAGGTTTTCAGAAGCATGCAGGAATTCCCTCCTGGGGAGTGGGCCTGCCTCGCATACAATCAGAGAGCAATTGGTTGCCTCCGTGCCATTATTGCACCAGTGGGCATATCTTGCCTGGCTGGCCAGTTTTGTAGCTTAAAGGGTCCTCTGCTGGTTAAGACTGTTGATGACCATCTCTCCCCTCCCCTCCCCTGCCTGCAGCTTGCAGAGCTCTTTCCAGCCCTGTGACAGCCAGCCAGCCAGGAGATACCCTCATATCTTTTGTTTCTAAAAAAATATTTTATTTATTAATTTAAGAGAGAGAGGGAGAGGCAGATAAAGCAAGTAAGAGAATGGGCACTCTAGGGCCTCTAGCCACCTCAATGAACAAACTCCAGAGGCGTGCACCACCTTGTGCATCTGGCTGTATGTGGGTACTTGGGAATCGAACCAGAGTTCTTTGGCTTTGCAGACAAGTGTTTTAACCACTGAGCCATCTCTCCAGCCCCTACCCTCATTTCTTAATTGTTTTCTTCTTTCCTGTTTTCCCCCACTTACAGCCAAATAACACAAAATGAAATGAAAGCAGAAATATTAAAAAGAAAACAATTATTCAGTATTACCCCTTTAGAATTTGCTTTATGAAAATATCTTAAAAGCTATTACTCATGTTGAAGTTTTAGCATTCATTAAGATATGTATTTTGTGCAAGATCAGCACACTGCATCTTCCCAGGGTCTGGCTGTTATATACACAAATTAATGAATGTACTTAAATGAATTTGATTAATACGCAGCAGTTTAAGATCCACTTTGTAGTATTAGCAGAGAACTTTTCCTCATTGAATGCTGCTGAGTCAGAACACCGTGTTTGCTTGGGAAGGCTGTCGCACTCACGGTCTCAAGTAATGCAAAGCTAAGATTCTCATAATTATCATAATTCTCTCATTAAGATATTAGCAAACTGTCATATCCCTGAGATCCTCCATGCATGGAATTTTCCATTATCTCCCTGCATCGAAGGCATACATGCAATGCCCATGCCAGAGAGTGTGAAGTGGAAACCCCACTTCTGCATTTTATTAACAGATTTTGCAAACTCCAAACAGCTTGAGTGTTGTTCAGATTTATAGCTGTGCTTGCGCGTTTGTGATGGCAGTTTTCAGCATGCAACTTTTATCTAAGAGCTTTTACTTGGAACTGCATACAGCAATTCCAAACCCTCAAACTGAAGGAAAATAAAATTGAAGTGCCTTTACAATTGAGTGATTTATACATTAAAGTATTTATTTTAAAACAAGATTAAAAATATTGCGCTCCTAGAAACATTCTCTCTTGGTAGAAGCACTCAGGTGGAAAATTTCACCCATTTCAAACTGATTTTTTGCCTGAACGATTCTCACATATTTTCCTAAAACCTAGTCATGTCAAATGATTTATTCTACTTTAACAATACTGTGTGAATAGCCATGAAGTTTCACACGTGGAAGGGCTGGGAAGTAGTTAGCCAATTAGTTGCTTGTCTTTATTTTGATTCTTTTTTTTTTTTTTTTTTTACTTTTTAAAAAATTTTATTTGAGATAGAGAAAGAAAGAGGGAAGAAGAGAGAGAAAGAGAGAGAGACATATGGAGAATGGGTGCTCTCGGGCCTCCAGCCACTGCAGACTAACTACATACACATGTGCCACCTTGTGCGCATGTGTGACCTTGCATGCTTGTGTCACCTTGTGAGTCTGGCTTACATGGGACCTAGAGAGTCAAACATGGGTCCTTAAGCTTAACTGCTAAGCCATTTCTCCAGTCCCTATTTTGATTTTTTTATGCATACATTACTTCTTTCCTTACATATTGATCCTCTATCCAGTAGTACCTGATGTAGATGAAAATTTCTGCAGACTCCTGTCTTAGGAGTATTTAGCTTAATTTGAGATATAGACTGTGTTTTAGATCAAAATCCAAAGTAATGGGAATGTGGAAAGGGCCATTTCCCCATAGTGGAAATGGTAATAAAAGGTTTCTGAGTATAAAGGGAATATGTATATTTTTTAATATGTGAGGGCATGTTCAGGTGTGTGCATGTATGTATGTTCACACATGTGTAAAAGCCAGAGGGCAACCTTAAGTGTTGTTCCTCAGGAATACTTTCCACCTTTACAAATTATTTTATTTTATTGGGCTGGAGAGATGGCTTGGTGGTTAAGGCACCTGCCTGCCAAACCTAGAACGCCGGTTCCAATCTCCAGGTCCCACGTTTAGCCAGACACAAAAAGTGACACAAGGATGCAATGCTGTACTTGCCCACAAGGGGGAGCACGCATCTGGAGTTTGTTCACAGCAGCTGAGAGGCTGCTGGCATGCCCATTTCTCTCTCTCTCTCTCTCAAATAAATTATTTTATTTTATTGTTGTGTGTGTGTGTGCATGTTCATCTTCATGCATGTTGAAGTGCTCATGCCATAGCACATGTATGGAGGTCAGAGTACAATGTTCAGAATGGTCCTTCTTTTGTTCACCTCATTAGAGGCAAGGTTTCTCTTTCTGGATCTCACTCAGCTGGTTTTATTCTTTGCCAGAGTTTCCAGGATTCTGCTGTCTCTGCCTCCCATCTCACTATCAGTGTGCTGGGATTATTGAAGCTCACAACAGCTTTCAGCTTTTTACATGGAGTCTGAGGACCAAACTCGGGTCTTCAGGATTGAGCAGCGAGTGTTTTATCCACTGGTCCATCTCCCAAGCCACCGTCCACACTTTTCTTTTTGAGCCACCACACTGGCCTGGAGGAGCTCATTCAGCAGGCTGGACTGGCTGGTCAGGGAGCCTTAAGGATCCTACTACCGACCCGACCACCCTGACACTGGCATTGCCAGTGTTCTCCACCATACCCAGCATGTTCACATGGGTTGTGGGCTTCAAACTCAGGCCCTCATGCTTGTGAGACAAGTACTGTTACAGTCAGGCTCGCATTGCTGGCAGAAATCACCCAATCAAGAGCAGGTTGTGGGATAAAAAGGGTTTATTTTGGCTTACAGACTCCAGGGGAACCACCAAGATGGCAGGGAAAAACAATGGCATGAGCAGAGGGTAAACATCACCCCCTGGACAACAGAAGGTGGACAACAGGAACAGGAAAGTTTGCCAAACACTGGCATGGGGAAACTGGCTATAACACCCATAAGCCTGCCCCTGCTTCCAAGAGGTGTTAATTCCCAAATCGCCATCAGCTGGGAATCTAGCATTCAGAACACCTAAGTTTATGGGAGACACCTGAATCAAACCACCACATTCTGCCTCTGGCCCCCATAAACTGATACATGATAGAAAATACAATGCATTCATTCCAACTTTAAAAGCCCCCATAGTTTTTGTCAATCCTAATGATGTTCAGACATGCCTATAATCCAAGATCTTTTAACTGAGCCATAATGCCAAAAAAAAAAAAAAAACCCATATGGCGCAGAATAAACACTCATACTACAAAAGATGGCACTGGGCATAGCAAAGAAATATTCAACCAATACAAGATTTAAACAGGGCAAACATCAAACTCTGTAGCTTCAAGTCCAACAGCTCTAGTCAGTGAAAAGTCTCCAAGTTCAATAATTCTAACCAGCAACAAGTCTTTGGAGATCCAGTTCCTCCCCTCCAGCTACGCTACTCACAGTCCTGGAAAACTTCATCTGGGGTTGGCAGCTGTCCTCAGCAGCCATCTCATGGTCCTGGCATCCCCACTGGGTCTCCACTGCAACCCACGGTTCATCCTCATGGCTCCATTGGGTCTCCCTGGAGGCAATACTGCTTCACACTGCCCATGGCCATTTCCAAAACACAAGACCGTGCTGCAAACTCAATAACCCTCTCTTTCCTGCATTTCTTATACTCCACAATACCAGGTAGGGTGCCATTTTCTTTATCCAGGGGGTAATAAAGCTGATTTTGAAGAACAGGGCACTCCTTGAGCACTCAGTCCCCTTCAAAAGAGTCTATATTCTTCCTGTTGCTCCAGTGCAGGTCAGCTGGCCCAATCTCAAAGGTTGTAATCTCTCAATTGCAGCTGAACAGGAGAGTGTGCCAAACACTGGCAAGGGGACACCGACTATAACACCCATAATCCCGCCTCCATCAATACACTGCCTCCAGGATGCATTCAGAACACCTAAATTTATCCAACCACCACAAGTACTATATTGACTGATATAATCCTGGAGCCTGGGGCACATAGACATTTCAGTGTCCCTCTGAAGGCACACCATTGCCAGTGTCCCAGTGCAATGGCATCATTGTTATCCCCATGCTGGTTAGGGCTTGGGGTGGGGACGCTCTACATCTGAAGAACACTGGCTGACCTGCCCTGGAGCCACTGCTTCAATTCAGCAAGTCACATTTCAGCTAGATAACTCAACACTCTCCAGATTTTTGTTTTTTTAAAATATTTTTTCTACTTCAATTATTGCCATTGACTTGTCATCCTCTATGGCAACATATATTGCTCCTGAAAAACTGATATTAAAAGAAAGGAAAGCACCATACAATGTTCTTCAGCGAGAGTCACTAGACAGAAAAGTTGATGGGTGTCTTATGCTCTGTTACTCATCCACTCTCTGGATGGATTCACGTCATGAACTACACGGAAAAAAAAGATAAAGATTCTGTAGAGCTGACTCAGCCATTAAAGGGGCTTTCTTGCAAGCTTGGAGGCCTGAGTTTGACTTCCCAGCACCCACATAAAGCTGAACACAAACACCCAGGTGTCTGTGATCTTAATGCCGACAGCAATGGGAGGTGGAGCCAGGAGAGCCGGGAAGCTCGTGGGCCAGCTAGGCTTGTGCACCGGAAGTGAAGTAGAAAAAAAAAAGGTGTGGCCTCATAGCACAAAGGTCCCAAAATAACAAGGGTCAACCTGTCTCATGTAGAGTGATGACAAACACCCTGAAACTGTCCTCAGACCTCCTCATGTGTACCTTGGCGTGCATGTACCCCTACACATGCACCATACACATCCACACATGCATACAGATACACACACCATAAAAAAAGATGAAGACTTTATATAAATCTCAAATGATCTGAGGTGGTCTGTGACAAAAGATACAAAGCTAAGTCTACACTTTGGAATCTGGAGTTTCCATTGGCCGTAGGAAGAAGCTGGCAGGCGTGGCAGGGTGGTGAACTTGCAGAGGGCGGATCCTCAGCCTTGCTCATCCCGCTCAGGGCGTTAAAGGCGCCCTAACTGATCTCTGAATAGCAGGGCCAAAAGCCGATGAACACATGAACCTTCTGGGCAAGGTTTTTACCTTGATTCCCTACAATATTGAGGAGTATGAGTGGGGGAATATGGACTTTCTGTAACCACATTGGACAGTCTGCAGAGAAAAAGAATGCCAGCCAGTCATGGCCTGCCCCAGCCACCCATGTAACTCCAGAAAGAGGAAATAAGCCTCTTTCTCAAAGCCTTCCTTCTTTATAATATCCCAGTCTGTATAAAGCCGTTACCAAGAAAATAGCTTCTTTCTTGGAATACCTTGACAATGCTACCCAGGGGCTAGAAAGAGACAATGCCAAGACCATACATCAAATGCTACTGCGGCTTTTATAGTTCGATGAGTTAGCATGCAGCCTCACTGTGGGTAGGGTTCCCATTATCGCTGCACTTCCCTGCCCTGTCTATCTGTCTGTGGGTACTAGAAAGCTCCCTGGGACCACAGGTCTTCTTGTGGTCGCTTGGTGTCCCATTCCCACATGATGGTACCTTCCCAGGCTGGCCAATGGACTAGTGGGTGGCTTGGTCCAGGTATGGCTAGCACTGCTTCTCTGTCTACCATCCCCACAGCCAGGCCACAGCAACTAGACCATGCCTGCCTCCTCTCACATATCAGAAAGCTCAACCCAGCTCTCAGTTGTATATGGAGAGCGCGCCTTTGCTCCTTGGCTGCACAGAGGAGGCTCTTGTTCAGGGTACTCCTCAGAATCAGGTCCTCCCAGCCCTGCCTGCATCAGTACCTGGAGCCCTGAAACCCTGGCTGAGGACACACTTTCTGCTTTGTTTCTCTGTTTCTTGCCTCTAAGGATATTTCCCTCACTCATTTTTATTTTCATTTATTTAGTTGAGAGACAGAAAAGATAGATATATATATAGAGAGAGAGTGAATGGGCACACCAGGGCCTCTAGCCACTGCAAATGAACTCCGTATGGATGTGCCGCCTCATGTATCTGGCTTTATGTGGGTCCTGGGAAACTGAACCTGGGTCTTTTGGCTTTGTAGGTAAATGCCTTAACCACTAAGTCATCTCTCCAGCCCTCACTCATTTTTTAAACACAGTTCTATTTTAATGTAATTTGCAAGATTTTATATATATATATATATATATATATATATATATATATATATATATATAAAATCAGCAACATATTTTGTTGTGGTGATGTTTGGGGTAGTGGAGAAATCTCAAGTTCTACCTGGACCATAGAATGCCATGTGGAGAGGAGGGAGGATGCACGTTTGAGATGGAGAGTGTGCAGTGAACATTTCACACACAAGTGTCCCAGGTTGACACCACGGCAAGGCTGAAGGGACGATATAGTGCATGGTCAGACAGCCTCATCATGATCAGCTTCCCGTATCCCCAGGCATGTCACCATCTCTAACAAACACCACCCTCCTGGCAAAGGCTTGGCTGGTGGAAAATTCTAAGAGAAAGTTTCATTGTGTTGCACTCTGAGGTGGTTGTTCCAGAAATTCATCTTGAAACTTGCTGTTTCAGGAAGCTGGCTCAGCTCCCTGGCTCTTTCTGCAGTCCATCCATTCCATAAATTGGCTAGGCGTGACAGGACGATGATAGTTAGGGTCAGGAGCAGGGAGGAACAGAGCACCAGGTGTTACATTTTAAAAGGTGGCAAAAGTCCCTGGCTCAGTCGTGTACTTTAAGAGTGTGGAAAATAGCTGCTCACAGTTACACCAGAAATGCTCATTAAACTGATTTTCTGTGGGGAATGATTCCTCCAAAGTGTCTCAGGCTATCAAGAAGCTCACATTCTATCAGGATTATGATACCCACTGAGTTGCAAGTTATAAGAAATGATACTTGAAATAAAGGCTTTGCAGGCAAATTAAAATAGTAATAATTTCAGTTAATGTAATGATATCTTTTTTTTAAATCCCTTAATATCATTCAGCCAAAATTACATATTTGGAAAAAATGAGGCACTAAAGAAGACTTCCTAATTGTATGGCATGTGCCCGGAGGCACATTGCGGATGTAATTCAGAGCCCTGGACACAGAGGAAGCGGCTCTGCTGATGACATTGTGCACTGAAGAACATTTGAGTCACAAACAGTTATAACATACAATGACTACTCAAGAAGAGAAGTGGCAGAGCAAGGCAGCTTCCATGATAAGCTCTGTGTGATTCTGGCTGCACTCTGGAGATTGCTTTCCTTTTTATTTTCACACATGTACATAATGTATTTTGATCACAATTCACTTCAATTACCTTCCTCTGTCCTCCCTTCCCCCTCTTTATTGCACTGACAACATGGTTTTGCACAGGATCTCGTGAAGATGCACAGATAATCTTGACAAAAGTCACACTTCTGAGCTGACGTGTTCTGATGTGTGCTCCACTCGGGAGAGTAAAGGTGAACTTGAATTTCTGGTTAAATGCTCAAGCCATAGTCTCAGAGCTGGTTGGGGAAGGCTCACATAAAAGCGGGTTTGGGGCACATCTTGACCACTGAGGTGGGCAACACATGGAACCAGTACAGTGCCTAGGGGGGCTCAACACCGCAGTGCTGGCCAGCAGCCTCATCTGTTCTTCAAGTCTCGTGGTTTTCTTTCCTGCCTTTGCTGGCTCAGAGGTAGATAATATCCCCATTAGCAGGTTGCTTTTCCTGAAATAAAGGCTGAGGGCTGGAGAGATTGCTCAGCCGTTAAGGTGCTTGCCTGAGATAAAGGGTCCACCCAGCAGTGGGTGGTGTTTGCAGTAAGCTCTGTTGCTGCTTGCCTCTGGCCTCATGATCGAGTTTGACTTTTGTGATGGCTCATCTAGGTTGTCAACGTAATTGGATTCATAATCACCATGGATACAAATCATCTCTGAGATTATCTAATTGTGGGTGACATCCTTCCATGGGCTGGGTTCCCAAGACTGAATAAACAGGAGACAGAAGTGGAATGTTACTTCCTGACACAGAACACATGAGATCAGCTGCTTCGTGCCCCTGCCACCATGCTGTGATCGACCTAGAACTATTGGCTAAAATCTTTCCTCTCTCAAACTGATTTCTTTTTTTGGTCAGGTATTTTGTCCCAGCAACAAGAAAGGTAACTAATTCAACTTTCAACACAGCTGGCCTCCCTTCCCACCCTCCCACATCACCATGTGCTGGGCCAGCTAGGCAGTGGGTGGCCACATGTCAGACTCTTGCTGCTTGTGATTGCCTCCCAGGGTCATCTACTGACCTGGCTACTGAGTCCAGGCGTCCCATCCGGCCTTTTTACTCAGCTACAGTCTCTTTCCACCATTTCCCACAACTTTGGAGCCAGCTTCAATGTTGCTTTTCAGTTGTCTCTTAGCCCCACAGGACCATCGCTGTGGGCTCTCGCCTGCCCCTAGCCAGGATTGTCACTGGCTGAGGTTTAATACTAAGACAGAGCCTCAGAAGTGGGGCTTCTGTGGCTTGGATGGCAAGTCTCTTGACTGTTTCCAGACACTTGGAGAGAGTCCGTGTTCAGACAAGCTCCAAGTTTGTCTTTGCAGAATGCGGACACCCAGATCTGTTTGTAGCTTCAGAAAGCCTGTAAGAAGGCTACCTCCAGTATGGAGCTGGATACACACCTCAGGAACACAGGTGGACCTGCAATGGACCATTTCCAATAGGCATCTCCTGATGATGGCCGGCACTGGCTACCTGGAGGACACAGCTGAGGCCAGCAGACATGCTTAGAACAGAGTAGAGGTGAATGCCAGGCTGTGCTTTCTCAGAGACCATTGCAATACACAGACCAAGGCAAGGACTTTGGTGAAGTGGGGAATTGGGTACAAACCATCCGGTGGCACCTCTCACCATTTCATGACACCCCGCCTTCCTTCCAACCTGCCCAACTGTGGTCAGTTTGAAAGAGCAGTTCAGGATGTCACTCTTGCTCCCTTCAAAGGAGAAAAACAATCTAGGTAGATGGTCGTTTAATCAGCCGTGCTCTTTTGTTTAACAAGCAACTCATGTGCAACCTGCGATTGAATGGGAAAGCAGGACCCTCGTGATTTTTTTTTAGTATTTTATTTTTATTTATTTATTTGACAGAGAAATAGGGAGAGATAGAGAATGGGCGCACCAGGGCCTCCAGCCACTGCAAACGAACTCCAGATGTGTGTGCCCCCTTGTGCATCTGGCTAATGTGGGTCCTGGGGAATCGAACCTGGGACCCTGGAGATTTTGACTTGACATCACAAGCCAGGGCTCCTTGGTGATCCATGCTTGTCTCTGCAGAGACAGTTGGCAATGAGAATGCTGCGCTGATTTCCTGGTCTTGTTGGAAGGCAGCCGAGCGGGAAACAGTTGTACAAATGCTTAGAGAAGACATCCACAGCCATGTGTAGGAATATCTAGTGGCGGGAAATGATGCATCAAGACATTGTGCTGGGCCCGAGGGATTCAAAGTGAAGACATCAACCTTGTCCTCGGGGAGCAGCTGGTGGTGTGGCCAAGTGGGTGAAGTGCTTGCTGTGCAAGCATGAGGATCTGAGTTCAGATCCCTAGCACTCACGTAAAAGCAGGCTGTGGTGGTGTGGCCTGTAATCCCAGCACTGAAGAAGCAGGACAGGAGGATCTCTGGGGCTTGCTGGCAGCTAGTCTAGCTATCTCAAAAAGTAAAGAAGGGCTGGAGAGATGGCTTAGCATTTAAGGCACTTGCCTGCAAAGCCTAAGGAACCAGGTTTGATTCCCCAGTATCCACATAAGCCAGATGCACAAGGTGGCAGATGTGTCTGGAGCTCATTTGCAGTGGCTAGAGATTCTGAGGTATCCATTCTCTCTCTCTCTCTCTCTCTCTCTCTCTCTCTCTCTCTGTATCTTTTAAATAAATAAATCAAATATTTTTTAAAAGTAGGAAGAACAGTTGATAAAGTCACCCAGCCTTGGCTCTATACGCATGGACATACACATTAACACATATATACACACAAACGCACATACACATATGCACACTACACATATGCACACTCCAAAAATTTCCCAAATGGAATCGATGTGTTAAGAGTCTATGAGTCTTCCTGTGTTTAGAAAACACCAGCGTGGGTTGGACACCCTCTGGCTCCGTGCACATTATCAACAAGATAGTGATTTGATATCTTTGAGGAGCACTTCACTATAAATGAAAGGCAATTTTCAGGCTTTGGAATATACGTAGGGAAGTTCTCTAAGGCCTCTCTGCCTCTAATTCATTGTGTAATTCATTGTTATTTATTCAGATACCCTTCACTGAATGGTGAGTGAGGGAGGTAATTTTTAATTCTCTTTTTCAATAAGTCGATACTGGAAGGAAAAAGTTCCTATGCATTCTAACCTATGTGGTCTCCCACAGAGCCCTTTAATTTGAAAGAAGATGAAGAATTATTATAGAAATGCATCAAAAATTTTAATGCAAAATGAACAGAGCTGTTTTGTTTTCCTGCAAGTGGTACAATATTTTCTCACGGTATGTTCTCCAAACATGAATCTGTGATAGTTTAAGAGCTGAATACATAATTTAATACTGCCCAAGGCCAGCATTAGCTAAAGCAGATGTTTGTGAGAGATGCATGTCTTTATTGGAGGGCTTCACTGCCCTAATTCGGTCCATTTCACCAGGCTGCCCTCTCCATGCTCAACCTATCCCACACTTCTGCAATGATGGAGTCCAGAGCTGTCTTCCTTTAAGAAGTACCAGGAGCAGCAAGCTGTCCACTGTGCACGTGGCAATGAAGCGGCCAAGATGGACAGGGTTGTCTTCTTTGAGAACCATTTGACATGTCACTACTGTCGGAATGTCATTGAACCCCCAAGTCTCCCAACTGCAGACCCTCAGGAGATCACTGGTTCCTGTTGATGCCTGGACTCTCCACAGTGTCCTAGTTAAATGGTTAAAAAGTCACAGAGCCACTATGTATGCCCTGGGATATGATTCTCACAAAAAGGCCACTTGAGGTTGGGGCTATGAGCATGATCACTTTTTTAAATTTTAATTTTTATTTATTTGAGAGAGAGAGAGAGAATGGGTGTGCTGGGGCCTTCAGCTGCTGCAATTGAACTCCAGATACATGTGTCACTTTGTGCATCTGGCTTATGTGGGTCCTGAGGAATTGAACCTGGGCCCTTTAGCTGCACAAGCAAGTGCCTTAACTACAAAGCCATCTCTCTAGACCCCCGTGACCCCCATTTTAGTTGAGTCATGGGCTGTGGTGGTTTATATTGATGGTCAACTTGACAGGATCTAGAATCACCTGTGAGCAATTACTAGGTTAGCCTCTGGGCAGGCCCATGAGGAATTGTCTTGATTAGTTTAAGTTGGAAGACTCCCCTTGCCTGTGGGAGGCTTATGGGCCAGAGTCTCACACTTAATGAAAAGGAGAGAGGTGAGCCCCAGCTTTCCTTACTCTGCTTCCTCATGGTGTCCTGGATGTGACTAGCTGCCTCAAGCTCCCGCTGCCATGCCTTCCCTGCCATGATGAACTGTGACCTGAAATAAACCCTTTCTGTTTTAAACTGATTTTTGTCAGGTGTTTTGTCCCAGGAGTGAGAAGCTGACTAACTAACATGAGCTATGGAATCAGCCTCTGTCCTGCCCCATCCCTGCCCTGTCCGTGTGATCGTGTGCTATCTCCAGTAACTGGTCTACATCAGTTCTCTCAGAACATTTGCCTCACAAAGTTGTTCTGAAGATCCAATAAGGTACAGATATAAAACCCTGAAGACAGAACTTGACGTATCCTAAGGAATAAGTCACTTTGCCTCTGGTTCTGGCCCTGCTGAAACTAACCAGTTCACAAAGCAACCGGATCTCTCTTCCATGTGACTGTCTTGCTAATATTTGAAATATGCATTATCTTACCTCTTTTTCCCCTCCAAACTTCAGGCCCTTTGTTGCAATCACGCTGAAGTACTTTCCTTTCTCCAAATGTCCAGTGTTTTCTCTCATGCCTGTGTCTTGATTATTTTCTTTCAGCCCAGGCTTCTTCCTCATACTTTTCACCCTCCTTAAGTCTAGTCCATTCAGCTAATCCTTCAGGTGTTTTTAAATTCTTCTTTTATTTTCTAAAATATTTTTATTTATTTTAAAGGGGAGAGATAAAGAAAGAGAATGGATGCACCATTCTTGCCATTGCAGATGAATTCCAGGCGCATGTCCCACTTTGTGCAGCTGGGCTTATGTGGGTACTGAGGAATGGAACCCAGGCCATGAGGCTTTGCAAGAAAGCACTTTGATCACTGAACCATCTCTCCAGCTCCCCTTCATGTCTTAATTCAGATGTCCTTTCTGCCTGGAGGCCTTCCCCATACCCAAGGCTTATCTAGCTCACCCTGCCTGATGCTCTTGTGTTCTGTAGCTTACCTATCTCAGTATGTTATTGCTTGCTTCTTTCCACTGTGCTCTAAACTCCATGGAGGGGAGACTCTGGGTTGGTCATTGTTGATTGCTAAATACCCAATGCCCACCAGAGTGTCCACCCACACCAAATAGTCAATAAATATTTTACCAAATTAAAAAAACTGATCTGTGTTGTTTTCAGGGGGCTGGGGAGCTGACTCAGGGGATAAGAGCACTTTCTATGTAAACACGAGGTCCTGAGAGGATCTGCAAGCCTGAGTTCCATGTCCAGTACCTATGTAAAACACTGTGCATGGCTGCATGTGCCTCTAGCCACAGCCCTTTGGGTGTGGAGACAGGAGAATCGTTGGAGCTTGCAGGTTAGCCAGTCTGACCAAAAATGGCAGCTCTGGGTTCACTGAGAAATCTCAAGGAAATAACAGATAGGGAAGAGTGACAGAGGACGTCCGACATTCTCCTGTGACCTACACACATGTATGCATAGGACACATGCATCTGCACATATACATGCACACATTATACATAATTACATGTTGTACACACACACACACAAAGACACTGTACATACTATGTCACCACTCATATCTGCACTGACCATTGTGGAATTACCATATGAGGCCTTTGGCTTTATGACTTTCAGTGGCCAACAGTCAGAAAATAGTATTTGGAGCTCAACAAAAATGCATCTCTCTCCCAAATCTCAAGACAGCAACATGAAGAGCCCTTTTGTGAGAGCACAGGAGCCTGTTGGCTGATGGGGACCTTTTCCACAGGGCCCCGCTCAGGCACTTCTCAGAAGAGCAGGGCTTCCTCTCCTGAGCTTTGATGCTTTTCTTTCCGGACTCTTTCTTCTCCCTCCAAAATTGTGGAAAGGTCTCTCGCTTCTTATGGTGTTCAAAGTGCCGCATTCTGAGGGAAAGAACTCCTCTTTTACACATATGCTAACAGTCATACATAGGGCCTCCTCATCAAAAGCCACAGTAAGCTGAATTTTAAAAAATTATAATTGTTTCCCACTTAACTCTTTCCATAAATTCAGTTTTTTTAAAAGAAAATGGTGGTGTGGGGGGGAATTCAAGGTAGGGTTTTGCTCTAGCCCAGCTGGCCTGGAATTCACTATATAGTCTCAGGGTGGCCTCTATCTCTGCCTCCTGAGTGCCAGGATTAAAGGCATGCACCACCATGCCCAGCCATTCTTTTCATAAGTTTTAAAATAATTTTAGGAGTATTTCCTAAGAAAGAATGTTCCGAGCAACTTGAACATGTAGTTGCAGCAAATGGATGGCCGAGGTTCTGAAATCAACAATAGGTCTCAGCTGGAAAGGTCATGTCAGGTAGAGGGCAGGTCGAGCAGGATCTCTCCTAAGGAGAATTCACCTACCAACACCAGCCCTGGTCTGAAGAGGGAACAGGGGAGGGTGAAGCTAGGAGGATAGAGTTGTCTAGAGGTGCTGATAGCTACACAAGCTGAAAACCTTCTGCTCATCTCCCTGGTCTGAAATGCCCAGGAGAGGCATTGATCTCTGCCAACAGGCGAAACACATTCTGCAGGGGGAAGACCAATCAGATGCAGCAGAAGCTGGTGGGCACCCAAGGCTGTGGAGAAGCAGGGAGCATTCTGACATGGGTGCTGGGTGGCAGGTGGGACAGTGTCTGTGTTATAGGTAAGTGGAGACATTGTAGTTGTCTAGGAGACCAACTGGGGGGGTGCAATATGACCAGCCAGGCCACTGGACATGCTGGTGACCCTGTCCCAGCTCATGAGGGGCAAGAAGATGACACAGGTGGTCAGGTTCCCAGGTTGATGTGAGTCCGCCCTTCTGCATTCAGTCTTGATGAAGCCAATCTCACCGAACACACTCAGCTATCTGTGTCAGGCATTTTTTTTTTTGAGATCTGTAGTATGTTCTGTCAATATTTTCTTTCCCTTTTCCCCCAAAAGCCATTTTTCAGGTTGTGAATGTGTGTGTTAAATCCAAAAGAAATCTGTCAAAAAATTGTTTCATTTAAAAGAGTTTTTGTGTTTGTCTTTTCGGGGCTAGGGAAACGTTTTATTTTCCTCTACTGTTTGTCTTCCTTCATCTGGCACAGATGAAGCTGTCCCCTCGGTCCCCAGTGGCTTAGAACAGAGGAGGAATTCACATCGGGGCCTTTGTTTATCAGCAATGACTACAGCTGCCACTAAACAACTTTTACTTCCTCTCTGAGTAGCGGAGAGACTGTCTTTCCTCAACTGAAATGTCAAATGAACAGTGTCCTAACTAAGAACATGAACGTGACCTTTACCGGATGTCTTTATTCTTTAACATTCTTCAGAGATACACATTTGGAAAACCGAGTGCTTATGATAGCCAGCACGGATGCTTCTAGACTGTTCTTTCCAATCTGCCTGAGGCTTTCTTGTGTGGACAAAATGACTGTTTCTGTCATAAGGAAGCCCAATTATTTATTCACCTAGCAGAGCCGAGGAAATCGTTTTAAAGGAAAAACACACACACACACAAAATGGTTTGTTTCTACCACAAACTTCCCACAGAAACAGAAATCTTACTTCCTAAGTGGAACCAGACCCTCACGCCATTCTTTACCCAGCAGAAAAAAATTACATGGCTTTTAGCTTTAATGGCCTTTTAGGCTTGTCGCCAAATGAAGTTCCAAAAAAACTTTGCTGGTCCCAATTTGCCCTCAGCCCAGATCTTTACAAAAGAACTGAGAGGGGAAAAGGCTGGAGAGTCTCCAAGGCAAGGTTCTACGAAATGAAGCCTGGGGCCAAAGAACCACTCCACACAATTGAGAGGACAGAAAAGGGAGCCCACAGTCACAATACATCAGACTGCCACAGAACAGGCCTTTGACTGACGGAACAGCATGGGGAGTACACGTGTCATCAACATATATATAGTTCAGTACTTGGAGGCCTAAGTGCAGCTGCCTGCATGTGGTGCGGCCTCACAGGCCTCTCTGCTGCCCCTTGCTGTCTTTCCAACCAATTCTGGCCTTTATAAATAAACACAGTCTTTTTTTTTTCTCCATTAAAGATCTGGGGTTTGGGGCTGGAGAGATGGCTTAGCGGTTTAGGCACTTGCCTGCGACACCTAAGGACCCAGGTTTGATTCCCCAGAGCCCATGTAAGCCATCTGGAGTTAGTCTACAGTGGCTAGAGGCTTTTGTGTGCCCATTCTTTCTTTCTCTCTCTCAAATAAAATATTTTCAAAGAATTACCTGAGGTTTTATCTTAATGTTTCACAACTCTGCACCTGAGAAAATCTTGAAGCTGAGGAAACTACAAGCTACAGACATTTCAGGAAAATATCTGTACAGCAAACTACAGCTACTTCAGGAAAATCTGAGAAGACTTAAGCCTAGGACACAGCAACATTTGAGAGTAACGTCCACCCACCAACCCTGCCACCTCAGGCTGAAGATGCTGAAGGACACGCAGGCATCAGCTGACCCTGCCACAAGCACCTCACCCACAGGGTTTATTCTTCTTTACTCACCTGTTTATAAACTACTGAGATCGGACCAGTTCAGGACCAGCTTCAAGGAACTGGGAACCACGCAGAGAGACCCAGGGATGGCACACACATGTCCTGCTTCACCTGAAACTGTGAGGGGGGCGCTTGGAAAGTTCCAGAAAGCATCCTGTGAAGGAGGGAAGAGCAGCCTCCACTGTGGCTGGAGGAGGAGGCCGAGTCCAGGTGTGGAGAATGGTTTTCTCTCTGCTTTCCATGGTCAGGCAAGTCCCTGAGGGAACTGGGATATGCCTCGAGGATACTGGTGGCTGTGCCCCCACCCTGCTTTTCTGCAGCTATCCAGGTTACCGAACAGATAAAAACAAAAGCTTTATGGGATCTGCATTGGAGAGACTTTTTTTTAAGTCCTTAAGGGGGAGGATGCTCCCTATTATCTCTGCATATTTTGGCTGGAATCTAAATCGTGCCCAGGGGCCCTTGGGGCCCCATCTTGGAGTTGCTGGGATATTCTGGAGCCCTCACACGGGAAGAACAGGCTAGTAGTGTTCTGTTATCCTCCAGAGATGGAGCTGGTGCGAATGTTATCGAAACAAAAGATGATTCCAGAGAAACAGAAACCTGCGAACGTGCCGACAAGCTCACGCCTCAGCTTTCATGGGAACAAATCCAAGCCTGTGACCGGAATGCACTCACAGTCATTTAAGTGCCCAGTGAAAGAGAAACGGCATCCTTTTGAAGAAGTGTCACTGAGCCAAAATCGCAGTGGTCCAAGCACAAGCACTCCCAGGCCTTTCGAATACAAGACAACACATTAAATCATCTTTAGTATAAGCATAAAATAAAAATTAGTATAAAACAGTAAATGTTTATGAGCACAGATGATGCTTTTCACAATTTCCAATTTAAATGGGATGATTTAGCCATCAAAATTATCTCTTGATTACTCTCCCTGATACTCAGATCCACCTTCAGGCATTTCATGGTAGGAGACAATGGTGTCTTTATCTCATTGGAAATATTGGCTCTGCACTCAAGGGAATGCTCCCCTAGGGGCCGTCCCTTAGTGTCTCAGTGATGCGAAGACAATGGCCAGGCTCAAGTCCCTGGAGCCTGTGCCATGGGCACAGAACTGCATTCGGTCCCTTGCGGGAGCTACACCAAAAAATTCTGTTTGCAGTTAAATTTAAGAAGGTAGCTCAGCCAGGAGCAGGGGCAGGGGTGGCTGTGGAAGCACTGGGAGAGTGGCAGAGGCCCTCTGCTGGCCTTTAGTATGGGAGAGCAGCGGGAGCCTCACATTTATGGCAGAAGCAAGCAGGGTAGGCATCTATGTGGGGATGCAGTAAGTGGCACGACAGTGGCCCCCGAGAAGGTTGCTGGCATCTGACTGAAGGAGGGACCCTGCACAGGGTGATATAGCAGGGAAAGAAAGGCAAGTTGACCGTGAGTGGGTAAAGGTGAGTGGTGGTGGCTTGATGAGAAGGGTGTTCACATGGGGCTTGGACTAAATGGATACTTTGTGTTAGGAGCAATGGAAGCCAGAGGAGGGAGATGTGGAAAACAAAGGCTAAACCTTTGCACATGTTGGCATGAAGACATGGCCACATGTATGTGTACTATTAACATTAATTATTATATTATATATAATTATATAATATATTAATATATACAGTTATTTTCTCACTGCTGTGACAAAACACCTGACAAAAGCAGCTCGAGGAGGATGGCTTTAGTCTGTCTTATAGTTCGAGGTTACAATCCATCATGGCAGGAAATGTATGGCGGCAGGAGCTTGAAGCAGAGCCTTTCACGTTGCATCTGCAATCAGGAAGCAGAGAGCAACTATGGCCGCTGCTCAGCCAGTGCACGATGCAGTTCATGGAAGGGTGCTGCCCACATTTAAGGTGGGTCCTCCCATCTTGATTCACCTAATCAAAATAATCCCTCCAGACATGCCTAAAGGCTAGTTTCCTAGGTGATTCTGGGCTCTGTCAAGTGACAATCACTATAGACCATCACATCATCTACCTATCACTTGACATGTGTGTCAGTGTACTTGTAGTCCCCAGTTCCAGCAAGGGTGTGGAAGGAGAGGCACCTCATGAGCACCCAGTTGTTGGTTAATAAATAATGTTCTTTGGTGAAAGAAACCAAGTGAATAAAAATTGTTATAAGAGGGCTGGAGAGATGGCTTAGTGATTAAGACACTAATGGACATATTAAGTATGTGAACAACACATGTGGGTACCATCTTATCCTTCCTCCCTGCCCCTTTTCTGAAGAGGCCTTCCTTGTTGGAGATGCAGGTCAACCCCGTGAAGACTGTGGGTCATGCATGTCAGTTATGGGGGCTGAGGCAGTTATAGGGGAGAGGCCATATCTTTCCGGCCCCAGTTCCACAAAGTTCCCTGAGCCATGCTGGGAGCATTTTAAGCCTACTTCAGTGATGGGCTCTTAGGAGCCTCTGGATCTCTGGTTTGGTAGGTGTTGAGTGTCCTCAGTTTCCATCTCCTTCACCCTTGTGCTGATATCAGATTCACTAAGACAGCAGCACTCTTGCTCATTTCCCCAGTTCCTCTGTGGTTTCAGCTGGGGGCAGGGTGGAGTGTGCTGGGTCGTTTATATCCTCAGGTCCAGCTCCCATCCAAAAAAGAGAAGCAGATTCTCCAATGGAGAGTGAAGTCAACACTAGTTAAACTGGATAACCATTATTAATTTAGACACAATTTAAGGGATGACTTAGCTGTTAAGGCATTTGCCTGCAAAGCCAAAGGACCCAGGTTCAATTCCCCAGAACCCATGTTAGCCAGATGCACAAGGGGGCACATGTGTCTGGAATTCATTTGCAGTGGCCAGAGGCCCTGGCGCGCCCATTCTCTCACCCTCTTTCTGTGTTAAATAAATAAATAAATAAATAAATGTTAAATAAATAAATAAATGTGTTAAATAAATAAATAAATAAAATAATTTAGAGAGAATTTAAAGATTATAGACCCTCTTACAGCCCAAAATTAGTAGGAGCTTGACAATGGAAAGCAGAATTGTTATCTGGATATGATTCTGACTGGTTTCCTTTCCACTGAGTGGATCTGTTAGCCAATCCAAGAGCACCTAGTTACCCACCATGGCTGTGTGCCACTATTGCATTTGTGTGAGCATCACATCAGGGTGTTTGCTTCTGAGTTGCTTAGATTTTGAGTTAGTTGGGCAGATGTTGGCCACTTTCCCCCAGGAGCTCATGTAGCATCTTCCAGCACTAGATGGGCTAATTCTCTGGGGACTGGTTCTCTTCTGGACTCCAACCAGGTCTCTCCAAGGTCTGTGCTGACAGTGTATGGTGTCTTCAGCAGTAGGGTCTTACCACTAACCTCTGGTAGGGAATCAAGTGCTCTGACAGAAGTCTGTCTTGTTTGTTTTGGGAGATCTAGTGGGTTTCTTTGATCAACAGCTCATTGTGGATGTAAACCACATCCTGGTACAGGGAATTACAGGCCAGTGCCAAGGGAAAAGAAAAAAGAAAAAGACAGAGAAGAAAGAGAAACAGGAGAGATTTAAGGTTAGGCTTCATCTCACCCTCTCCAGGGCCCTTCGATTCAGGTGCTCCCCCTAAGGTCCTCTTGAGAGTTCCACATTTTAGTCTAACTTCCAGGATATAGGATTCTATGGTAACAATTCAATTTGGGTTCAGTTTTGTGTCCCCCCTCCCCCACACACACCCTTTCCCTTTCCCCAATCCCTACCCTTCCTATTGTCTAAGCCTCGAGATGCCATTCAGGTTTGTCAGCAACTCGGGCTGACCCAGGTTAGGAGCTGCAGATGAGTGAGACCATGGAACGATTGTCTCTCTGTGATTGTGTGAGTTCACTTAGCATGATCTGTTCCAAGTTCGACCATTTTTCTACAAATTTCATGTGTCATTTTTTTGTTACTGCTGAGTAGAATTCCATCGTGTAGATATATCACATATTGGTTATCCATTTGTCCAATGATGGGCACCTGGGTTCATTCCAGTTCTTAGCTATTATGAATTGAGCAGCTATAGACATGGTTGGGCAAATATCTCTGAACTAAGGTATGGAGCTTTTAGGGTAAATGCCCAGTAAGGGAATACAGGGTCTGCTGGTAACTCTATATTCATCCTTTTCAGGAATCTCCATATTGATTTCCATAGTGGTTGTACCAGCTCACATTCCCACCAACAGTGAATGAGGGTTCCTGTTTCTCCACATCCTCACCAGCATTTGTTTTCATTTGACTTTTTAATATTTGCTATCGTTACTGGGGTAAGGTGGGATCTCATAGTTGTTTTAATTTGCATTTCCTTAATGGTCAGGGATGTTGAACATTTTCTTAAGTGTGTGTTAGCCATTTGTAATTCTTCCTCTGAAAATCCCTATTCAGTTCTCTGCCCCACTTTTGGAGTGGGTTGTTTGGCTTTTTTATTGTTTAGATTGTTGAGTTCTTTGTAGACTCTAGATATTAGGCTTCTGTCAGTAGTATAGCTGGTGAAGATTTTCTCCCATTCAGTGGGTGATCTATTGGCTCTGCTTATGGACTGTTTGTCTGTGAAAAAGCTTTTTAGCTTCATGAGATCCCATTGGTTGAGTGCTTGTTTAATTTCCTGGGCTACTGGGGTTTTGTTTGGGAAGTCTTTAAGCTTGTCCTATATCATGAAGAGTGCCTCTTATTTTTTCTTCTAGTACTTGAAGAGTTTCGGGTCTTATATTGAGATCTTTAATCCATTTGGACTTGAGTTTTGTGCATGGTGAAATGAGAGGGTCTAATTTCATTTTTCTACATATGGTCATCCAGTTTGTCCAACACCATTTGCTGAAGAGGCTGTCTTTTTTCCAGTCTACATTATTGGCACCTTTGTCAACGATCAAGTAGCTGTAGTTACTTGACCTAAGGTCTGGGTCTTCAATTCTGTTCCATTGGTCTATGTTTCTGTTTCTATTCCAGTACCATGCTGTTTTTGTCACTATGGCTTTGAATATAGCTTTAGATTGGGCATGGTAATCCCGCCAGAGGTGTTTTTGTTTGTTTGTTTGTTTTTTTGTTTGTTTTGCTGAGGATGTGTTTGGATGTCTGAGGCCTTCTGCCATTCCATATGAATTTTGAGATCATTTTTTTCTATCTCTGTGAAGAATGATGCTGGTATTTTTATTGGTATTGTGTTAAATTTGTATATTGCTTTTGGTAGAATTGCCATTTTCACAATATTAATTCTACCTATCAGAAACGGGAGGTCTTTCTATCTTCTCAAGTCCTTCTCTATTTCTTTCTTGATTTTTTTTTTGCTTTTTGAGGTAGGGTCTCACTCTAGCCCAGGCTGACCTGGAACTCACTATGTAGTCTCAGGGTGGCCTTGAACTGGTGGTGATCCTACTACCTCTGCCTCCCAAGTGCTGGGATTAAAGGTGTGCACCACCACGCCTGGCTTTCTTGAATTTTTTTTTTATGTTTTCATTATACAGGTCTTTCACATCCTTGGTTATTGTTATTCCAAGATATTTAAATTTATGTTGCTATTGAAAATGGGACAGCCTCACTGATTTCTTTCTCTGTATATTTGTCCTTTGCATATAGAAAGGGTACTGATTTTTGTGCATTGACTTTGTATCCTGCCACTTTGCTGAAGGAATTTATCACCTTTAGAAGTGTTGAGATGGAGACTTTTAGGTCAATTATATATAGTATCATGTCCTCTGCAAATAGGGCTAACTTGACTTCTTACTTTCCAACTTGAATCCTTTTTATTTCTCTCCCCTGTCTTATTGTTTGGGCTAGTACTTCTAGTACTGTGTTGAAGAGCAGTGGTGAGAGTGGATACCCCTGTCTTGTTCCTGATCTCAGTGGGAACTCCTTGAGTCTTTCCCCATTAAATATTATTTGGGCTTTAGGAGCTTTATATATAGTCTTTAGTATGTTGAGATATAAGCACTCCATGCCTATTCTTTCCAGTGTTTTGATCATGAAGTATTGCATTTTGTCAAAGGCCTTCGATGCATCAATTGAGATGATCATGTGGTTCTTATGGATCAGTTTATTTATGTTTGCTGTATTGTGTTAACCCATTGCCATACGTTAAACCATCTCTGCATCCCTGGGAAAAAGCCTACTTGATCAAGATGGATAATGCTTTTGATGTGTTGTTGAATTTAGTTTGAAAGGATTTTGTTCAGGATCTTTGCATCTAAGTTCATTAGGGATATAAGCCTATAGTTTTCTTTTCTTCTTGCATCTCTGTCTGGTTTTGGTATTAGGGTGATGCTAGTTTCATAAAAGGAGTTGAGGAGGATTCCCTGGTCTCCAATTATGCAAAACAGTTTGAGAAAAATTGTTTTCAGTTCTTCAATGAAGGTTTGATAGAATTCAGCTGAGAAGCCATCTGGTCTTGGTCTTTTCTTTTGGGGGAGATTTTTGATTACCTTTTCAATCTCCATGGATGTGATAGGTTTGTTTAGGAGATTAACCTGTTCTGAGTTTAGTTTTGGTAGGTGGTATATATCTAGGAATTCATACATTTCTTCCAGATTATTCAATTTTGTGGAGTAGAGGTTTTGGAAGTATACCCTGATGATTTTCCAATTTCATTGATGTCTGTTGTGATCTCTCCTTTTTCATTTCTGATTTTGTTAATTTGAGACTTCTCTCTCTCTCTCTCCATCTCTCTTTTTGCTTGATCAAATTGGGGTTTGTCAATCTTGTTTATTTTTTCAAAGAACCAGCTCTTTGTTTCATCAATTTTTAAATTTACTTTCTTAGTTTCCAATTCATTAATTTCTGCTCTAATCTTGATTATTTCTTTTTTTTTTATCTGAGTGCTTTGGGTTGAATTTTTCTTATTTTTCCAGTGCCTTTAAGTGGACAGTCAGGTTATTAATTTGGGATCTCTGTGTCTTTGTAATGAAGGCATTTAGGGCTATGAATTTTCCCCTTAGGGTTACCTTCATTGTGTCCCATAAATTTTGGTAGGTTGTGTTTTCACTATCATTCAATTCTAGGAACTTTCCAATTTCTTTTTTGATTTCTTCTATGACCCATTCATTGTTTAAAAGTGTGTTGTTTAGTATCTAGGAGCTGGTGGGGTTCTTGATGTGTCTCTTGTCAATTTCTAGCTTTAAAGCATTGTTATCTGACATGATGCAGGAAGTTACTTCAACTTTCTTGACTTTATGGAAGCATGCTTTATGGCTTAATATATGGTCAATTTTGGAGAAGGTTCCTTGGGCTGCTGAGAAGAATGTGTATTCTGTAGAGTTTGGGGTGGAAAGTTCTGTAGATATCCATTAGGTCTTGTTGATCTATGGTGTTGTTGAGCTCTATTATTTCCCTGTTGATTTTCTGCTTGGATGATCTGTCTGTTGATGATAGTGGAGTATTGAAGTCTCTGACTATGATGGTATTGGTGCTTATTTCTGTTTTATTGATGAGTAGATTTTGTTTTAGAAACTGTGGTGCATATATATTTATGTTTGTGATGTGCTCATATTGGATCATTCCCTGATGAGTAAGAAGTGGCCTTCTTTGTCCTTTTTTATTACTTTGGTTTGAAGTCTATTTTATTAGATATTAATATAGCAACAGCTGCTTGTTTTTTATTTCCATTTGCTTGGAATATCATTTTCCAACCTTTCACCCTGAGGAGGTATCTATCTTTAGTGGTGAGGTGGGTTTCTTGAAGACAGGAGAAAGTAGGGTCCAGTTTCTTGATCCACCTTGCTACCCTGTGTCTTTTGATGAGTGACTTACGACCATTAATATTTAAGGTTATTATTATGAGGTTTGAATTAATTCCTGCCATGATGAAGTGTTTTATGGGGTTTGGTGTTTTCTTATGTTTTGTACTATTTTGAGCCTGGTCTATTTTGGTTATTATGATCTTCTTATTGGCTCTTGCAATTGGTTGTTTGACTGTTCTGTGTGGAGTATTCCCTCAAATGTTCTCTGCTGGTTTGGCTTTGAGTTCATATAATCATAGAATTGACTTTTTTCATGTAAAGGTTTTTTTTTCACCATCTACTATGAGGGATACTTTTGCTGGGTAGAGTAACTTGGGTTGGAAGCCATAGTATTTTGGACTTTGAAGTGTTCCATTCCAGGCCCTTCTGGCTTTCAGGGTTTCCATTGAGAAATCTGATGTAATTCTGACGGGATTGCCTTTGTATGTTGTGAGTTGTTTCTCTCTTGCTGCTTTTCACACTCTTGTTGTTAAGAGTTTTAACTATGATGTGTCTTGGAGAGTTTCTTCTTTGGTCATGTCTGTTTGGTGTTCTGTGGGCTTCTTGTATCTGGATGGGCCTCTCTTTTGAGAGATTCAGAAAATTTTGAATATGTTCTCTATGCCTCTGGCCTGAATTTCCTCTCCTTCTGGTACACCCATGATTTGGTTGTTTTAGGGTATCCCACAGTTCCTTTGTATTCTGTTCACTTGATTTTTTGAACTTAACAAAGTTTTTAGCTTCCTAATCAATTTCTTCTGTCTTGTCTTCCAGGTCAAAGGATCTGTCTTCCTCATGAGTAACTCTGTTGGTTAGGGGTTCTAGGGAGGTTTTTATAATTTCTATTTGATTTTTGTATTCTGTTGTGTTATTTTGCATAGTATCCATCTCTTTTTTGAGGTATGATTTCAATTTGAGTTCTGATTTTTCTTGATGCTTCCTGGAATTCATTCTTGCATGTCATCAAGACTTCATTAAGCTTAATCAACTGGTTCTTGAGATCTTCCATTTCTTGACTCACCTTCAATTTATTCATATCTCTTTGGAGGGTTCTAATATTTTCTTCAATCCTGTTAGACCTACTGTCAAAAGCTGAATGCTCTAGGAGGCAATTTGTTCAATTTCATTGTTTCAATTGTTGGTTCTTTGATGGTTTGCTTCCAGTACAGTGATTTTTTTTTTTATCATTGGTTGCTGTGTTTTCATTTTTGGAATGAGTTTCTGTTGATTTATCTGATTATCTGATTTCATTGGAGGCTTCCATTGTAGGACTAGGCATCCTTGGTGGAGATCTCTCAGTTTTCTGACTTTCATTGGCTTTTTTGCATGTTGTCCACCCATTTTAGGAAGACTCTTTATTTTATTGAGGAGGAAGTGAGTTTTTGTCCTTTGGCCCATGCACCCTCTGACTTGGTACCTGACTTGGTACCTCTGATATTGGTACCCAGCAGCCAGTCAGGATACCAGGGCAAAAGGCCTGATTCCACAGCTCACACAAGGACCAGGACTCCCCAAGCAAGGCACAATGGGACCTACTGGGACCAGGAAGAGCCAGGCAACAGGGATCTGGCCTATTCACTTCACACGGCTGAGTCTGCCTACACACTGCCTGCACAGGAACACCCAGACCAGGGAACTGGGCAGAGCTGGGAAACAGGGTTCTGACCTACTCGCTCCACACTGTCACACCCACCAGCACACAGACCGGCACAGGGAACCCAGCCTGACATGATTCTTAAGAAGAATCTTTGCATCATGTTTGCCATTGTCTGTAAATTTAAGGGTAGTTATACATGTGGAGGGGGGTGGGGAGGGGCTTACATAGTTGATCAATTACTTCTCTCTTCAGTGGATGTTGATTTTCATGATGAAGTCAGCTATGGTCAGTTCTGAACTATAAACACAGAAGAGGAGAGGGTGTCTGGAAACATTAACAATAGCTTACTGTTTCAATGACTCAATTTCTGTGTGTATTACTATGAGCAAACAATTTCTTTGTTAATCATACACCTCCTGCTTATCAGGGTTGCTACATGAAGAAGTTCTCGACTAGTTATTATGTCCAAATGAACACATCCTATCACGCCAAGTGTAATTTTTCAGTAGATGCAGCAGTGTGATTGTTTTGAAAAATGATATACTAATGATACAAATTATTTCATTGTAGTATTATGAATGAGCCCATCATGTTGATTTATTATAACTTCTGGGATAAATTCTCCTGAACCTTTGAGCCTGGTGTACTCAGTAAATAAAAACTTGGCAAGCAAATCAGCCATCCGTTTACTTTCTTCTGGATGAAAATCATCATTTCTGCTCCCCCCTCTCAGTCTGATCTATTATTATACAAGAATGTCTCTTGTGAAGAAGATAGGGGATGTATATAAATTCCATTTTGGTGTATGTGTGTAGTGTGTGTGGTGTGGTGCATTTGGGGTGTATGTATATGTGTGTGCAGAAGGGCATGTACATAAATTCTATTTTGTTGTTGCGTGTGTAGTGTGTGTGGTGTGGTGCATTTGTAGTGTGTGCATATGTGTGTGCAGATACACATGCCCATGCCGTGTCTGGGGAGACTATGGAGAACATCAGGTGCCCCCATTCCTCTTCCACTTGTTCCTTCAGGGCGGATTCTCTCACTGAACCTGGATATTCCCTTTTCAGTGACCAGCGTGCCCCATAAATTCTCTGATCTCCACTTCCCTCAGGACTGGGGATACAGACACGAGTAATCACACACAGCTGTTTATGCGGGTGCTGGGGAACCAAACTCAGGGTGAAAATCAGGTCCTCATTGCTTGTGTGGCAAGCATGCTAACCCACTGAGCTATCTTCCCAGCACCATCATTTCTCTTAAAGCCAGCAAGCCACTCATCTTAGGAAGGAAACCTCTGAGTCACCTTCCTCTTGGAACCTTCCCACATATTCGTCTGTTACTCCTGAAGAAAGTAAGCCGTGTTTTATGTGAATCATAGTAAGGTAATGTCTTGTGAAAGTGGAACTGGGACTCTTGTATGCTGGCATGACGTCTCAGGAGAGCATATGGCTCATTCTATATGGCCGGCAAACTTAATAGTCCTTAATACTAATCATTTCTGTTTTTGAACATTTTAGTACTTATACATGAAAGATCATATTACACACAGATTTCTGCATCTTGCTTTTAAGACTCAACAAAACCTCATGGAAATGCCTCCAAACAGCTGGTGTAGCTTTAATAGAGCTTTATGTGCTGCAAAGTATTTTCTAATCTGGATGCGCCCTCACTTTTTCAGTGCTTCCCCACTGGCAAGAGTCTTTATTTCATTTTCTTTGTTTATTTTTTTATTTTATATTTTTAAATATTTTTATAAAATTATTTTATTATTTTATTGTATATTTCTTTGTTTATTTTTAGTTAAACAATGCACAGAAAAATGTCCCTTGTTTATTCTCTCATACCCTTCTGCATTCATATCTGTAGGTGAGGTTCTTAAGAGTGGTGGCTATATTGTCATCTCTATACTTGTAGGACAGATATCCAGGGACTTAACCACTGAATAGCTCAACCAACCACGTTCTCTTCTCAGACTGGAACTATTTTAAAAACTATTATGTCTGTACTTGGCATGTGCACATGTGTGTTTTGTGTGTGTGTGTGTTTGTTTTTTGAGGTAGGGTCTCAGTGTAACCCAGGCTGACCTGGAGTTCACTCTGTATTCTCAGAGAGGCCTCAAACTCACAGCAATCCTCCTACCTCTGCCACCTGGGTGCTAGGATTAAAAGCATGTGCCACCACGCCTGGCATGTGCACTTCTTTCTTGCCATTATTCCCTAAACAATGAAGTGTAACAAATACTTGCACATCACTTATGCTGTATTAGGTACTATAAGTTCTAGAGATGATTTAAAGTGTGCAGAAGGATAAGTTATCCCCAAATACCATGGGTATTAGGTACTTTCTCATTGCTGGGATACAGTTTCCAGGGGAAGTTTCATGACAGGAAAGGCATGGTGGCCAGAGCATGAAGCAGCTGGTCACTTTGTACCCTTAGTCAGAAAGCAAAGAACGAACCAGAAATGGGCTATCAAACCTCAAGACTCAATTCTACAACTCTCCACCTCCTAAAAGTTCCACAACATCTTCTGAAACAGGGCCACTAGCTCAGGGCCAAGTGTTCAAACACATGAGCCTATGAGGAACATTTGACACTCAAACCACAGAGTTGTGCTGTTTTATATAAGGAACCAGAGTAGGTGGAAATTTTGGTATTTTACTGGAGCCGCTCCGTGCAGAAAACCAAGGAACCGCTGTGATATTTGACTTTGATAGATGTTTCCAGATAGCACAGTTATGGGAGGAAGGGATTTATTGATGCTTGCAGATCCACGGGAAGTTCCATAAAGGCGGAAGAAGCTGGCCCATTTTCATAGATCCAAGCAGAGAGAAAAAAGCAACCAGGAACCCAGGAACCCAGAGCATATCTTTGGCTGGACATTCCAGATCCACCCCCACACCTTGGATCCTAGGATCTGCCCCAGTGACATCTCCTCCTTCCAGGCGGCTGGAGAAGTACAGCTTGACTAAAACTGAACTAGTCGGGGACGACCATTCCAACTACCACAGCATCTAAGACAGGCTGCTGCAGTTTACTGTGGGCACACCCTGTATGCCCATCTCTAACAACACTCAGCACTAAGCATTGTGTGATTTCTGCTTTCTTCTACTCTGATGGCTGTAAAGCCACTCACTCACTCACTTGACACTTGTATAGACTGGGCCCTGGTGAGGCAAGGTATGAACAAGGAATTCCAGGCCCTTTCTCAAGGAGTTCTTTGCTAACAGAGAGGTGGGTAGATACTCAATACAGAACTACTTGGAGTGGCGAGTCAGAGGACACATGAAGAAAAGGCAGGAATAAATGGAGCTGGAAAAGCCATGCTGTTATAGATAGGGTATTCTGGAACGATGCCTCACAGGTGACGTTCTAACATAGACAATCAAGTGTGGAGCTGGGTTGGAGGGAAAAGGAGCAGTCAGTGAAGGCTCTGAGGCTGGATATATTTAATGTGGGGATGGGATGGTAAGGGCCGATGCCACTGCAGACAGATGCCACCACTCTGCACCACTACTCCCTAGAGAGCCAACTACAGGGAAATGGCCATCAGAACTCACTGGTACTGGACATTGCTGGGTTTCCAGCACATGGTCCATGTCTGTAGCATGGATATATCAGAACAGTCAGAAAGGCCATCTCTGCTCCCAGTTTCCCTCCAGTGTCTCTACTCATGGAACTGGCACCCCCAATCTTGTACTTTTTTCTGCATCAAAAAAATGGTTTTTGTTTCTCTCTTTAGTCTGTTGATGCCAAATTTGTCTTCTAACAGTTAAAAGAAAAGCCGACTTAATCCCATCTGTCTCTTATTATTATTTCTCCAGTCTATCATTTCTAGGTTCCTGGACATAGTACAGACAGCCTGCTCAAGCCCTGGATGTATGTATAGGCCTCCACAGGGTTTGCTAACATTTTTATTAGCTCTTTTTTTTTTAACGTCAAGCCATTAGTCCATCTAGGTTATGTTTTTCAATGTGATGTAAGACAGGATCCAGTTATATTTTCTTCCAGACAGCCTCTGTACAGGCACTATTTATTAAATAATTTATCCTTTTTTTCCAGAATGAAACTTTATCATGCATTATATTTCTGTATTTGCTAACTTTCATTTTTGGATTCTCTATTCAGCAACTCTGATCCACTTGTCTGGTCCCAACTGGTACACCAGGACTAGCTTGCTGGGATTTATGTCATGATCTGTTATTTTGTGAGGTGAGCACGATAGCCACACTACAGGACGGAAACCCACGTATGAGCTATTATTTTGTAAAGCAAGCAAGTGTACTTGCTGTTCTTTTCCGTAACTTTTTCAGCTGTTGTAGCAGTTGTCTTCTAGTTGCTGGGACAAAACACCCGACCAGAAGCAGCTTATGATAGAAAGGGGTTTATTTTGGCTTACGGTGAGGAAGTTTTGTCATGGTGGTGAAAGCACGGCAAGAGCAGACAGCCAGGGTGACATCTTGTCACATAGCTGGAAGGAAGTATAACGAGTGAACTACTTAACACTGGCAAGGAGGCTGGACTATAAAGTTCCAAGGCCCACCCCCAATGACACACCTCTACCAGCAAGACTCCACATCTCAAAGGCTCCACCATCTGGGGATTATATAAGAGGCTTAATCACAGACACATGAGGCTACTGGGGACAGTCGACAGACATTCCAACGCCTCGGCTCTTCTGGAGACAGTTGTTCTTCCACGGAGGCTTTGATAGCATTCTACTTAACTAAAAGAAATCACCGAAGTTTTGTAAAAACTTGATTTAGGGCCCGGGAGATGTTTTGTTAAGGATATCTTGATATCTCCTGAGATGTTACATGAAGTTATCTATTTTTTTATTATTTGAGAGAGACAGAGACAGAGAGAGGAAGAGGCAGAGAAAGAATGGGCACACCGGTGGTCTCTCAGCTGCTGTGAATGAACTCTAGACGCATGCGCCCCCTTGTGGGCAAGCATGGCATTGCGCCCTTGCATCACTTTTTGCATCTGGCTAAACATGGGACCTGGAGATTGAGCAGGCGTACTTAGGCTTGGCAGGCAGGCACCTTAACCACTAAGCTATCTCTCCAGTCCTGTTATCTTTCTTTATCTTTTAGTGTAATGAGGAATATTAACAAAATTCCTAAAGTTGATAATTTTCTCATTTTTATCCTATTTCACACCCTATTGATTTGCTAAAATGTTATTTCTGATTTTGCATTTTTTTCATGAGTGAGAATGATCGGAAGCTTTCTAACTTGGGCTGCAGTTGCCTGCGTTTTACATAAGGGATACGTTCATCATTACAAATGTGTATGAAGGACACTGTTTCTGTAAACCAAATATGAAATACATCTTAATTGCATTGAAAAGTGTTGACACACTAATAAATTCTCCTCAAAAAGAAAGGATGTCATGGTCCAGCAGGTCTGGAGATGCGTCTATTAGAGATTCACAATATCCCATATACAAAGGCTCTGAGACTCCTGCTGGGAGTAAGGCTGTTTCTTCAAACTCAGCTTTTTCCAAATAAGCTCAGGCACTGGATACGGTTTTGGAAGGGGGAAGAAAATTACCCATGAGAACAGCCTACAGGCTGTCTTTAAGGAACTATCAGGGCTGGGGGGATGGTCAGTGGTTAAAAGCACATGCTGCACAAACCTGATGATGACAACTCAGATCCCAGCATCCATGGGAAACTGGGCAGTGTAATCCCAACATGCCTATGGCAAGGGGAGGCAGAGTCGGGAGAATCTTGAAGTTTGTGAGCCAGCTAGTTTGGGGTTTACAGTGGCAAAATGTAAGAGACACCCTGTCTCAAACAACATGGAAGGGGAGGACCAACACCCCAATGTTGTTCTCTGACCTCCCCACACACACTGTGGTATGAGTGTGAGTGTGCGCGCACACACACACACACACACCCCAGGCAGGGGGAAAGAGATCAGCTTTGGAAATAATAATTCAAGCACAAAGATACTTCCTGCAAAGATTCATAATAGCAAAGATTAAGAAACAATCGAATTGGGCATGTTTAGATGAATTATAATAGAATGGCACATTATGCAGTTCACAAGCTGATGTGTGCAAAGATTTTATTAAAGGCATGAAATGCATTCATTTTCATACTAACTGAAAATTCGAGATAAAAATACACTGTATGATCATACTTACATTAAAACCAACCAAACAAAAGAAAACAGAGAACAATAATTGAGAATAAATTTACCAAAATATCAAATAGTTATCTTGGATAGAAGCTTTTAACTTTTTTTCCCTCTTTTTACATTTTTATAAGCATATACTGCTTTCATATTTTGAGGGAAATGGCAATATCAAAATAATAGCTCCATGCAAAGGTGGAGTGGGAGTTTGACAGGAGGAGGATGGTCAGGGGCCTGGCGCTGGCTGTGCCCCTGGTGTGTCCTCGGCTGTGAGCAGCGTCCACTACAGTCTTACAGCAGCCTGCTTATTTGTGTACCACACCCTCCTCCACACCATTCCTTTCCTATCCCGTCCTTGCACTCTCCCATTTGATCACAGACTTACCCAAGTATGGGGGAAATATCTGGTAGACCTCTGTGTCCCTCTGGCCATTATCCCAGGGCCTCATGCATGATGCATGCCAACAAATGTTGGCACGTGTTCTAAAAGACCATAAGTGGCGTCATTGTCTTTTGATGTCTCTCTAAGCCACCCTGCTCAGCACTGAGTTCAGAGGAGGTGGCAGGATCCCAGAGGAATACCAAGCCTTGGAAGGATAGCAAGGGGTCTGGCTAGTGACAGCTCCGGCTCTTCACATATTTATCCATGTAATGACATAAAAGTTTACAGAATTCTTGACCTCTTCTGACACAGGGACCTTTTGTGATCCAATTTGTAAAGACTGAAGGGATCAAATGTTACTCTGAGGCCTGAATCTTCACCAAAAAGGGTTGAGAGCCATCCTCTCCTGCTTGAGTTCACATCAAGCACTTACTTGACCCTCATCTCACTGGATTATTATTATTATTATTATTATTATTATTGAGAGAGACAGAGAGAAAGGGAGAGGAAGACAGGAAGATGAGATGAGATGGTGCACAAGCAGCATCTCAGCTGCTATAAATGAAATCCAGATGCGTGCGCCCCCTTGTGGTCAGTGCGGCATTGCGCCCTTGTGTCACTTTGCATCTGGGTAAACATGGGACCTGGAGATTGGAACCAGCGTTCTTAGGCTTAGGAGGCAGCGCCTTAACCGCTAAACCATCTCTCCAGCCCCACACTGGATTATTTTTATCTTCTCTGTCAGACAAGAGAAAGCCAGGTTGTCCTAAGATTGCAACGTCGCTTTGATAAGCAGCGAGTTAATATTAAGAACAATGTGAGCGCAACTGTTCCATGGCTTGAGCTTTTGCCGTGTGCCAGGCATCAGCTCTGACCAAGCTTTATCCTCGCAGCCCCTGGGCGGTGACTGCTGCTGACAGACAGGCACGTGAGCCCCAGGGAGGCGAAGTCACCTCACGGGAGATGTAGGCAGCGAGTCTGCGGCAGATCAGGAGCAGGACAGAGAGCTAACCTTCTCCAAAGACAAACCATTGATAATGGCACCATGAAAGAAAAAATAGCCTCTGGGATGAGCATATGAAATAGATGCTACTCATTCAGAATGACAATAGTAGAGGTACAACGGACATTGGCTAGCCCTTAAACAGAACTTGGTATGAGCTAGGCACTCCACTCTTCTCTCCTTTGTTGTTGTTGGATGTGAGCTTACTACATTTTCAGAGTGACCTCTGAGATGCCTGCACTGACCAGAGGCCACAGATACCAGGAGCAGGTGAGGGTTCAGAACCCAAGGCATCCAGCTCTCCCTGTGAGAAAGAAGGTACCAGGGCCTTCAGTCATGAGATCAGTGGAAGTCGGGGTCTTCTTTTGGTTATCTTCTTTGCTCCAGGCAAGCCACCGCAAGCTACCTGAACTCCTTTCAGCTGAATGCATCTTCAAGCATCTTTGGTGCCAGGGTGGTGGTGGTGGTGGTGGTCTAGGTGATGGGGAAACAGTGGGAAAACACTGGGCATGGATTTGTATTTGTTATGTCTGTACATCACTTTGGGCTTTGGACTGGCTCTTTGGCCTAATCATAACATCTCTGTCCTGGTCAGTGGATAGTGAGGATATTAGCTACTTGTTGTTGGGGCAAAAATACCTGACCAGAAGCAATTTAAGAAAAGAAAGGGTTTATTTGGGCTTATAGTTTTGAGAGGAAACATTCCATCATGCCAGGGAAAATGAGGCAGCAGTGGGAGGCAGCTGGATAGTCACATTTCATCCATAGTCAGGAAGCAGAGAAAGGAAGAGAGGGAAGGAGAGAAGGGGAGAAAAGAGAGAGATAGAGAAAACAAGGCAGTTGAGCCAGATTATAAACTTCATGTCCCCCCCCCAACCCTCCACCCCCTCCCCATAACCAACTTCCTCCAGCAAGGTTCTCCCTCCTAGAGGTTCCATTACCTTCCAAGCTGGGAACCAAGTGTTCAAACACAGGTGCTTATGTGGACATGTTACATTCAAACTCCAACAGTGGATACAGGGAATTTCCTCCATATCTTCCTGAATCCTGTTAATTTGTCCAGGAAACACCTGGTGATGATGAAAAGAAACAAAATGTGGTGGCTCATGCCCACATTCCAACTGCTTGAGAGGTGGCAGCAGAAGGATCTGGAGCCAAGGTCATCCTAGGCTGCATAGCTAGTTTGAGGTCACCCTGGGCTAAATAAGACTCTGTCTCAATGTATTTTTTTAATATTTCATTTTTATTTATTTATTTGACAGAGAAAGAGGGAGAGAGAGAGAGAGAGAGAGAGAGAGAGGGGGAGAGAATGGGTGCACCAGAGCCTCCAGCCACTGCAAACAAACTCCAGACGCATGTACTCCCTTGTGCATCTGGCTAACGTGGAGCCTGGGGAATTGAACCTGGGTCCTTTAGCTTTGCAGGCAGATGCCTTAACCGCTAAGCCATCCCTCCAGCCCCTGTCTCAACATATTTTTTAAAAGAAATGAAAAGAAAAACAAGTTCTACCCTACAGTGGGACAGGTGTCTAGTGCTTTTCCAAGAAGTTTCTAGAACCAGAAGGGAGAATTCACATTCTCCACCCACCCCCTTCATATTTATTATTTGCCTTCACATTACCTCAGTCAATAAAATTACCATTGTTGGTTCGCACCTTTCAGAAAATTTGTGTGCACGAAACACTTTGGCAATATTTATTTATCCTGCCATCTGTCTCACCATCTACACATTCTCAACAGCCTGGCCTAGAAAGCACCCAAAAATCACCTGAGCGTCGTAAAAATTCGTCCACGGCTGTCAGAGTATCGCATGGAGAACACAGCTGCTGTCCTGCTGCCGGATTTAATGAGGTTCCAAAAGCATGTGGACGGGGATGCTTTACCTTGGTTGCCGTGGAAACAGGCACACAGAGCAGGTGTCAGCAGCATGGAAATCAAGATGAATCAGCTGATGGTTCATCATTGGGGGAGGCGTTGACCACGCCCTGATGGCCACAGTGCTAGGTATAATTCACTGCTCCTCAAGACAGACACCCAACTCTTTCCACAATTTATCCTGCGCGTATGTGTTGCTATATAGACTTTGTCAGACTATTTGTGTTTATATTTGGGAACATTTTCAAAATTGGGAATTGGGGGCTGAAGAGGTGGTTTAGTGGTTAAGGCGCCTGCCTGCTAAGCTTAAGAACACCAGTCCCAATCTCCAGGTCCCACGTTTAGCCAGATGCAAAGTGACACAAGGGCGCAATGCCACACTTTCCCACCAGGGGGCGCACGCATCTGGATTTCGTTCACAGTGGCTAAGAGGCTGCTGACACACCCATTCTCTATCTGTCTCCCTCTCCCTCCATCTCTATCTCTCTCTCTCAAAAAAAATTGGGAATTGGGGGTAATTCTGTTCTTTCAGATCCTAATTAATTGGTGATCTGTTGTTTTGTTTAAGAAGAAACAATATACTGCCAACCTAATGTTCTCCCCCTCCCCCCGCCCCATCCCTGCTCCAATCTGGGCATAGTCATTGCTCTTCTTGAAACTGTGACAAAACCCTTGACAGAAGCAATCTGAAGGAAGAAGGACTGAGTTGGGCTTAGGGTTTTGGAGACATTTCGATCCATGGTGGCAGGGACAGGCAATGGAGGGAGCAGCTCTGCTCACGGTGACAGGAGCAAAAGGGCTGCTTGTTTACAGGGAGGCCAACTGGGAGAGGGGATAACTCACAAAGGCCTACCTCTTCCCACCTACGTGGCAACAGCAAGGCCCCACCTCCTAGAGGCTCTGAAAACAGTGCTTCCATCTCTAAGCATTCAAATACAGCAGCCCATTAGTGGCCATTTCACCTTCAAACATAAACGTGGGTGCATTTGATTTGATTCAAACATTCTTCAAACTTTTTTGTTTGGATGTACAGCGTAGTGTAACTACCACTTCTGGCTAGACACACCATTTCTTTTTAGGGTCAAAGGCTCTTTAAACAAAGCAGGCTCCTTTCTGAATTATCAGCAAGATTGATAGGGCGTGATCTATAAACTTGAGCGTTGGCTCTCTGAGTGACTTCTCAGGCTCCATCTCTTTTGGAAAGAGTAAGAAACGTTAGTACAAATGTGAAGCTCTCCTCAGTTCATTCTGTGTTCATGGAGTTAATGTCAGGTGAAAAATCAAGAGTGGAAGAGTGGGGTGAATAAACTGAAACTGTACCGGTTAAGGGAAGCGCGTACATCTTCTTTGAAAACTCCAGTTTGCCCCCAGAAACTTCCAGCAGGCTGACCTTTGGCAAGCACGCATCACTTCTCTGCAGGGAGAAAGGGCCTTTAACTGGGCTGCTTCCATTTAGCCTCCCGCCATGTTGGCACGGCCTTGGGTAGATTGCATTCTCCAATTAGCTCAGAGGAAAGAAGCGTCGTAGATGTTATTTCATGTAGAAAAAGAACAAACTGTTCAGTTTTTCTGCTTTTTGGCTGAACTGACAGATAGTCTTTGTTCCTTAGGAATATGATGATTTAGAACAAAATTCTGCTTCCTGGATAACTCGGATAATTGCCTCAACTCTGCACTTAGCTGGAGTAGAAGAGATTCACTTCAAAAGGCACGTGGGCCAACGAGAATTGTGTTCTGATGGCCTTTAAGCTCCTTTTGAAAGGGAAATATAGATAGTGCCTGCTTCATGAGACATTCGGAGTGTTTGGAAACATGAAAAAGTCACACAAACACCGCACATTGAGAATGACATTAAGTGGTGAACAGGAGAGAGCTCTTGCGAGAGTAAGCGGCCGACACATTTGATGCACCAGACTTTGTTTGGAGGGAGTCATCCAGTCAGGTGGGCCTGTCAAGCAGATGTTACAGTTTCCATGTTGGAGGAGACAAAGCTTTCATCCTGGCCCTTGGGACCATGTGCACAACATGATGCTTGTTACCCAGCTCTGTCGCTGTCAGTTTGTGTCATGTCACTCAGTGCCACTGCCCCGCACTGGAAATGGAGGACAACTAGCGGCTGGAGTTACATGAAGGCATTTCTTGGGACACTATTGACACAGGTACATGGGACAAGTACACAGGGAACCAGTTACTACAAAAAAAAAAAATTAAGCCAGGTGTGGTGGCGCACGCCTTTAATCCCAGCACTCGGGAGGCAGAGGTAGGAGGATCGCTATGAGTTCAAGGCCACCCTGAGACTACATAGTGAATTCCAGGTCAGCCTGAGCTAGAGTGAAACCCTACCTCGAAAAACCAATAAATAAATAAATAAATAAATAAATAAATAAATAAATAAATAAATAAGACACGGAGAAATAGTGCTGCTGTTAGACTTGCTTCCTGCCATGGAACACCAGCTTCGTTTCAATATCTCAGTGTGGTTGTGCGTGCGTGTGTGTGTGTGTGTGTGTGTGTGTGTGCACGTGCATGATGGGTGTGTATGGGCATGTGCGGAGGTCACACTACAACCTTGGGATGTTGGACTCCTTCCACCTTGTCTTTTAATTGTTTTTTTTGTTTTGTTTTGTTTTGTTTTTGAGGCAGGGTCTCACTCTAGCTCAGGCTGACCTGGAATTCACTCTGTAGTCTCAGGGTGGCCTCAAACTCACAGCAATCCTCCTACCTCTGCCTCCCAAGTGCTGGAATTAAAGGCGTGCACCACCATGCCTGACTAAAAATATTTTATTTATTTATTTGAGAGAGACAGAAGCAGATAGAGAATTGGACATGTGAGGGCCTCTAGCCACTGCAAACGAACTCCAGACACATGTGCCACCTTGTGCATCTGGTTTCCGTGGGTCCTGGGGAACTGAACCTGGGTCCTTAGGTTCTGCATGCCAGCGCATTAACTGCTGAGCCATCTCTCTAGCTCTCCACTGGCTAGCCTGGGGCCTTCGAGATTCTCCTGACTCCACCTCTTACTGCCATAGGTTCACTGGACTCTCAGACTCGCACACAGGTTTCTGTGCGGCTTTGTGTGGGTTCTGAGCATCAGAACTCCAGTCAGAGGGCTTGTGGAACAAGTGTCCTTAATCCGTGAGCCATGCTTTCTGCCCTGGTTGTTAATATATTTTGTGGATATTTTTTCAGGTTAGTGCTCCGAACATAGAGCAGCTTTTGATAACCAGATGGTTTGAGCACCCCAATTATCTGCCTGGTAGGGTCCATAATTTAATCTTGTCCTCAGGGAACACAGAGCCAGGCTTGCTGCCCGGGGTGGATGCCTGCACCCATACCTGCAGGACAGAAACTAGCCAGTGAGGTAAGAGTGCTTGTCAGAAAGGGCTCCTGCCTCAGTCCAGGAGATCATAAGCCTGAACCAAGGTACAACTGGTGGTGACTGGGTCTGGGTACAAGTGGGAGAGGGTGCATGCATGGCTAAGACATCTGGCCCCGGGTCCTGGAACTACACGTTCTTCCTTGAAGGAACCCCAGAGCCCAGCTGGCCTACAGATCTTGGCTCTCATGATGATTATTTATGACTCAAGATCACGGGAGAGAGGGGAGGTTCCTGGGTGGAAGCTGGGATGGATGTTTAAGTCTTGCCACCAGCCTCCTCCCTCCTGCTGGTGAGGATCACTGAGTGTCCCCAGGAAGCTACCTGCGGGGGTTTTGGCTGTGAGGCAGACAGCACAGGGAAGCAGAGAGGACAGAAAGTCAGCCACGCATGCAGGATGCTGGGCAAATGACTTGAACGCTACCAGGCTCTGTGGCCTCAGTTGTAAACTGGAGATAATGATGTCCTGCCTCCTGCGTGCTTGTAAACCTGACAGATGAGGCTGAAGATCTTGCTGAGTGGCAACATGGGGATGCTACTCACACGGTTGGGGAGCTACTCACACTGTTGGGGAGCTACTCCCACTGTTGGGGAGTGAGTCCCTTCTGCTCAGGGCACTGTCCTTCATTCAGAGACTGTGCTAGAAGCAGGAGGGCCTGTCCACTGTCCTGTTCCAACTCAGGGTTGGCAATTTTCTCTGCCACATGCATTGTGGAGGTACACTTTTATGACTTTGGGGCCACATGGTCTTTGTCCCATGCCCTCCACTTTGCCTTCTGGGGAGAGGAAGGTGCCACAGACAATATGCAAATAAGCAGGAGGGGCTGTGTGACAAGGATACTGCTTCTAGAAACTGCTGCAGTCCTCAATCATCATGGAATTGGAGGGTTTGTTTGAGGTTTTGGTGATTATTTTGGTTTGGGTCCCCCCACCCACCCACCCCAACGAGGTAAGGTCTCACTCTAGCCCAGCCCAGGCTGACCTGGAATTCACTCTCAGGGTGGTCTCAAACTCATGGTGATCCTCCTACCTCAGCCTCTGAGTGCTGGGATTAAAGGCGTGCACCACCACACCTGGCTGATTTGTGATTATTTTGTTTTGAGACAAGGTCTCACTCTGTAGGCAAGGCTAGCCTGAAACTCACTGTGTGGTCTACGTTGGCTTTGAACTCATGCCAACTCTCCTACCAGATGCTAGAACTACAAGCGTAAGTCATCACGCCCACATCTGGCATGTCCCATTATAAATTGGGGACTGAACCTGCCTCGTGCATACTGGGCAAGTACCCTACCCACATTCTCAGTCACTTGATGGTCCATGGTGGGGACTCGGTCAGCCACAACTGGGCCCTTGTCACCGTGAACACCTCGTGCTCATATGAAGACCTAGCCATCTCCTCTAGAATGTCCTGCTATCCAAGGTTCTCTCTCCCCACTCCTCTCTCTTCCTTTCTGTCTGCAGTGGAAGCTGCCTGGTCAGTTCAGGTTGTACAGCCCCCCTCACCCCAAGAAATGCCTCCTGGTTTGGGTTTCCGAAAGCCAAGTGTGAGATAGGGTTGGGGGGTCAGTGGCCAATGGGAGTGAAGCCGCCACATGACTGTGCCGGCTGTGATCAAGCGGAAATCACCTGGAGAAATGGATGTGGCCTTCATTCGCCTGTGCAGCCACTCTAAAGATTCTTCTGGGAGGGGCGTCCTTCCCATCCGAAGGCTGAGAAGCAGCCTTGGTCACCAGAGAAGGGGCTGCAGCGCACCTGAACAAACAGAGTCTCGGAAGTAACCCTTATCTTCCACAGCTGCCGCTCTCGGCCCCCATGCCCATCCAGCTCTGCATGACAGCCCGGGATTTACTGCCCCACTCCAGCCAGCCCTTCATCCTGCCATTCCTGGACAAACTTCCTGCTTGCCTTGAGTTGTCGTCCACTCTTCTCCTTTCTCTTCCTCTCCTCTCACTCTCTCTCTTTTCCCTCTCCTCTTTTTCTCTCTCACTCTCTCTCTGTCTGTCTGTTTTGTTGTTGTTGTTGTTGTTGTTTTTCTAGCAAGGTCTCACTCTAGCCCAGACTGACCTAAAATTCACTATGTACTCTCAGGATGGTGTCGAACTCTCGGTGATCCTCCTACCTCTGCCTCCCAAGTCGCAAGTGCAGGGATTAAGGGCGTGCGCCACCACGCCCAGCTTTATTTATTTATTTAATTTATGTGGTGTGTGTGAGTGTGTGTGCGTGCGTGTGTGTGTGTGTGTGTGTGTGTGTGTGTGCGCGCGCGCATGCACGCATGTGGAGGTCAGAGGACAACTTTCAGGTCGGCCCTCACCTTCCATCTCATCTGAGGTAGAGCCTCTTGTTCATGGCTCCTTTGGAGAGCTTCTGGGAGATTCTTCTGTCCCCACTTTTCTTCTTGCCATAGAAACCTACTGCTGCTTCTAGCTTATTCTAAATGGTGGTCTGGGGATTTGAATTTATATATCACTTAGGCTGCCTTTGAACTCAAGGTCCACATGCCTCACCCTCTCAAGGACTGGGATTACAATAAAATTACTTCTTTGTCTAAAAAGTATTAAAGTTTTTCCTTTCTCATATACACACCCTAGTCCCTAAATATCAAATACATGTCCTTAAGTGGGAGCAGAAGCCACAAAACTAGAAAGGGAGGTGGAGAAAAGACCTTTTGAGGAGAGGGGAAGTTATGGAGGTGGACGAGTATAGTGGGGAATGGGGGTGTTGCAGTCAGGTTCGCATTGCTGGCAGAAAACACCCGACCAAGAGCAGTTTATGGGGGGGGGGAAGGTTTATTTTGGCTTACAGACTCAATGGGAAGCTCCATGATGGCAGGGAAAACAATGGCATGAGCAGAGGGTGGACATCACCTCCTGGCCAACATCAGGTGGACAATAGCAATAGGAGAGTGTGCTAAACACTGGCAAGGGGAAACTGATTGTAACACCCATAAGCCCACCCCCAACAATACACTGCCCCCAAGAAACGTTATTTCCCAAATATCCATCAGCTGGGAATTTAGCATTCAGAACACCTAAGTTTATGGAGAACACCTGAATCAAACCACCACAGGGGGACAGGGAGATGGGAGAGAAGGGGGATTGCATGTAAACATGTACGTATTTCTTGTCATTTTCCCTCAATACTGTATTTTTATTTACATGGTCTTAAACTTTACATTGTATTAGATATGATGGACTTGAGAAAGTCTGAAAGCACCATGGGGTTATCATTTTTTTGGACTTCACTCTCATGTGGAGATCCCATGCGTATGTAAAGCTAATAGAACTCCCAGGAGATTGTTATTAATCATCTATTACCCGGATTCTCCATGCCGCTGAAAAGCCCATGTAAGAACTAAGGGAGACAAATGGAGTCTCTGTCTGTCTGTCTGTCTGTCTGTCTGTCTGTCTGTCTGTCTCTCCTACAGAAGGAACTAGAACAGGGAGGACAAAAAAGCAAAAGGAGGCTGAACCCTGCTGGGACCTCTAGGTATCTGAGTAGATCCTGGAACTGGCTGCCAGCACAGCACCCAGGGTGTAACCACCAATCCTCACCCCTCTTTGGCTGCCCATGTCGCTGGTATGTTGTGTTCCTGGCACTCCTGAGCTGCTCGCTGGTGAGGCAGAGACGCCATGAACAGAAGTAGAGACAAGATCCTCCAGGCGCACGTGATCCTCCCTCTATCAGAACTGGAGCCCACAGCTGTGGGTGACTTTGAGGCCATGAAGTGAGCATGGACGGCTTCTGCCCCAACATTCCTCCTTCTTGCTCTGCTGTTGAATGCTTGGTGGTGCACCTCGGTCCACCCTGGCCAGGAAGCAGTCACCAGCCTCTTGTGCCTCCTAGCCACTAAAGAATTTAGCATCTAACTTACATTTTCTACTCCCCCAAACCTGTCATTGTCCCCAGTGACTCCCAAGTCCACAAGGATAACTCTCCTGTCTCCCCATGGGTCCCTGACCTTCACATTCCTTTTTTTTTTTAGTTAATGGGCATACTGCAAATGAACTCCACACACATGTGCCACTTTGTGCATCTGGCTTTCTGTGGGTATTGGGGAACTGAACCTCGATCCTTTGGCTTTGCAGTTAAGTGCCTTAACCACTAAGCCATCTCTGGAGCCCTGACCTCCACACTCCTATATCATGTTCACCACTCACTGCCATGGGCAAACCTCAGGTTTGTTCTTGACTCCATGTGGTAAGTAGCCCTCCACTGACCACAGTCCCTTTGCCTCACTAACTGGACCATCTCATCAGGGAGGGAAGCGAATTCTGGAAAGATGCATGGAGCACCCCTGGAAAGATGCATGGAGCACTCCTGGAAAGATGCATGGAGCACTCCTGGAAAGACACCAGCACAGGTTCTGAGCAGGAGGGAAGGTCTACAGACTAGGACACAGTGCTCCCAAGAAGCCCTCTGCATGTCCTTCCCCCTGAGAGGCCCTACCACGGGCTCCTCCGTTAGCAGGACAATCCTCACTTTTCTGCTTGTTTGCTCTGCTCTCCAGCAGCAGAGAGCTGAAGGGCAGAGTGAGCTATGCCTTTGTTGCTATCCTAAACTACCTCGCTGCTCAGGTGTCCATGGTACCAAAGCAAAGCAGCCATCATTCTACGCTATCCCCTGCCCTTGAGACTATCACCCTTTGGGGTGAAAATCCTGTTGGCTGATTGTGCCATGGCCTTCTTTTAGGAGCCCCTTCTCTAGCTGTCAAGGTCTGTTTCTCGGTGACCTTGCCTCCCAACTTCAACCACAGAGAAAAAAGTTGTCAGGTAGGAAGGAACTTAGCCAACCTCACACACAGCCCGGAGACTTCACCCGTCCTTTTCCTCTCAGTGTCAGTGATATCTACAACAGAAATGCTCATGAAACACTCGGGATAAACAATCTCCACATCCCTTCCCTTATCCTATGGCCGTACTAGAAGGTAAGTGGAACCTCCGTGAGGCGGAGCCTTGCTATGGGAAGTCTGTCATAAGGGGCAGACCGTGAGGTGTTCTAACCCAGCCCTCTCCGCGTCTCTCTTCTTCCTCTCTGCTTATGTGAAAATGTGATGCCAGCCTCCCTATCACGATACACTTCTTCTTGAAACGGGAAGCCAAAGATAAACCCTTTCCTTCCTTAAGCTGCTTCTGGTTGGGCATTTTGTCCCAGCAACAAGGAAGTAACTCATGCTACCAGGATGGGACCCGCTAACCCACTACGCTAATAAAAATATCTGGTGTTCTCAGGCCCTCCCCTCCCCCGGGCTCTGGATCTTCTCCCCCTCTACCTTTCCATTTCCTGGGACTCACTTCAAGCGTTCTCTACTCTCGTTCTTGCACAGTTCAGCCTGGCCCTTCCCGTTCAGTAGCTAAGTCTACAGCCATCTTTAGAAAATCTTGAGGCCTTCTCCCATTTCTCTCTTTCCTCTCTCTGCTCCCTTCGACACAGTTTCATCTTCCACCTGAAGTCACTGGCTCTGGGACCCACATCCTCACCTTCCACTCACTCCTCAGACCATAGCAGCCTGCCTCCTGCCTCCTCACCCTGCAGGATGCCGGTGACCTTCAAGGGGATGTTTCAGTCTTTATTTGTGTATATCACTGGCTTTAAATAAATATTTGTACAAAATAAATGGATAAAGGGATAAACAGATATATAAAATCTTACAAGAAAAACTCCATTTAAGGGCTGAAGAGATGGCTTAACCGTTAAGGCATTTGCCTGCAAAGCCAAAGGATCCCAGTTCGACTCTCCAGGCCCCATGTAAGCCAGATGCACAAGGGGGGTGCATGCATCTGGAATTCATTTGCAGTGGCTGGAGGCCCTGGCATGCCCATTTCTCTCTCTCTCTCTCTCTCTCTCTCGCTCACTCGCTCGTTGTTTCTCTCTGCCTCTTTCTCTCTCTCAAATAAATAAATAAATTAAAAAAAATTTTAATTCCATTTAGGGGCTGGAGAGATGGCTTAGCGGCTAAGGCACCTGCCTGCTAAGCCTAAGAACGCTGGTTCCAATGTCCAGCGGTTCCAATCTCCAGGTCCCACATTTAGCCAGATGCAAAGTGAGGCAAGGGCACAATGCTGCACTTGCCCAAAAGGGGGAGCATGCATCTGGATTTCGTTCACAGCAGCTGAGAGACTGCTGGCGCACCCATCTCTATCTCCCTCTCCCTCTCTGTCTATCTCTCTCTGTCTCTCTCTCCAAAAATAAATAAAAAATAATTAAAAAAAATTTTTTTTTAATTCCATTTAGTGCTCAATACTCTGCCCCCTGCCTCCCATCCAACTTAGCCTGGAGTGCCTGTAAGCTGCATTTATGGACATCTTCCTTCTGTCTGAGGTTCTGGAACCTGCACTGGGGTTTCACTCTCCACCCCACCAGACCCACTCAGAGCAGCTGGGCTGAGGTCTGGTGAGGTCCTTGGGCACATGGTAGGTGGGGGACCACTGACCCATATCTTCTGGGTCAGTGACCTTCATGGAAGCAGTTGGACTAAAAATGATCCCTAGAGGTTGTGCTTTTGAAAAGTCCACAGACGCAAAGGTAAAATTAGCATGTCTTTGGCACGTGCTACTGCTCTGGACTTCCACTGTCCTCACTGGCCTTGTGGTCATCTCCTTTTCATCAAAGCTGCTGTTCAAGTCACCACACACACAGAGCCAGGGAAGCCACAGATGCGTGCTCTCATCAGCTTCTGCTGACATCTTGGCGACAAATGATCAGCTTCTTCCTCTCCTACTTTTTGGAACAAGGAAACTGTATTTAGCAGGCAGAAACACTTTTCAGAGAACTGCAGATGAGAGAATTCTTGCCCCCTTCTGTGAAAATGTTCAGTGTTTCTCATTCTCTGTAATTAATAACTGTGTACTTTCCGTTTGTATGCCAGCATGCCATCTACACAACACCGTGTGTTCTTTAGCTTATTTGACTCCAACAACATGACAAGTGGGCAGGGCACTCGGTGCGTCATTCCTTCCACTGACTCCTAGTGGGGGCCTGTTCCATGCTCGGTGCCAGCCTGGGTGCTATGGGAACACAGCAGAGAGGTTATGGGGCTGGGAGGATCAGTCAGCAGGTAGAAGCACTTGCCACACGAGTCTGAGGGCCTGAATTCCATCCCAGGCACCAACATAAAAAGCTGAGCATGGGGGCTGGGGAGATGGCTTAGCGGTTAAGCATTTGCCTGCAAAGTCAAAGGATCCCCGTTCGATTCTCCAGGACCCATGTAAGCCAGATGCACAAGGGGGTGCATGTGTCTGGAGTTCATTTGCAGTGGCTGGAGGCCTTGGTGTGCCCATTCTCTCTCTCTGCCTCTTCTTCTCTCTGTCTCTCAAATAAATAAATAAACAATATATATATATTTTAAAGCTGAGCATGGCTCTGTACATCCGTGACCCATTCCTGTGAGGCGAAGTGACAGGAGAATGGCTGGGTTTCACCAGCCAGCTAGTCTGACTGAAAATTGCAGCTCCAGATTCAGTGAGAGACTCGGTCTCAAGGCAATAGCATGGAAGAGTAACAGAGGAGGACACTCCATGTTTTCCCCTGGCCTGTGCATAGACAATGCATCTGAACACATACACGTGTACATACACATACCACACCACATACATGTGCCACACATATACATGCATGTGCACACATACATTTTAAAAAAAAAAGAGTGTTTGGTAAGGGCTCTGCCACCCTGGGGCCCACGTAGACTGCTGGACGAAATAAATTCAGTGCAGAAATAATCAGGCAAGCAACGAAGTACCTTGAAGCCAGGGACCAGAGCCATCATTCACACCCACTGTGCCATGCCTAAGGGCTGGCTGGAGTCCACGTTCACTAAACATGGTTAGAGAGTCGAGTCAGGCAAGTGTGCTGGAAATTGAGAGTTGGGTTAGGATGTGGGGGGGGGAGTCACTTTGGGGTTGGATTATGCCAGGGGATGGGGCGTTTGAAGGTGGATGCATTTGGGCCAGCAGCTCTCACGAGCCGGTATAACTTCACATGTAACCTTCTTTGTAACCTTGACAGAACAAGTGCAACTTCTTGGCATCTTGGAAAGTCAAGTTTCTTTATAAGAACGTCAACCTATTGGATACAGTTCATCTTTGAGCAAAAGACTTTCTCCACCTCAGGACTCACTTTCATTCAGCATTTTCTCACTTTTTTATTTTTTAAATTTATTTTTATTGACAACTTCCTTAATTGTAGACAATATCCCATGGTACTTCCCTCCCCCCACTTTCCCCTTTGAAACTCCACTCTGCATCATATCCCCTCCTACTTTCTCACTTCTGATAGTACAGGTACTTATCCTTTGTTCTCATTGGCTTGTTCCTCGTGTGTGTGTTCATGTGTGAGTGTAGGTGTGCACCTGCCCCAGCATGCGTGTGGAGGTCAGAGAACAGCCTTACATACTGTTCCTCATCTTCTGCCTTCTACCTTGTTTGAGGCAGGAACTTTCTTTGTTCGCCTCTGCACCTCTGGGGATCCTCCTGTCTCCACCTCCTTCCTATCTTACAGTAGGCATGCTGGTATTGCACACCCTTATGCTACCACATGCAGCTTTACATGGGGCCTGGGAATCCACACTCACACCGCATAGGCAGCAAGAGCTTCATCCCCTGAGCCATCCAGCTCTGCTTATTTGTGCTATAGTGTGGATGCTTAATGTCCTCATTCATCTGTCAAGGGCTTGGTCCCTAGGATGGCACTACTAGGATGTGGTGTTGGCACCTTTAGGAGGTGGCACATTGTTGAGGGTCCTTAGGTCACAGAGGGTGTACCCTTGAAGGTGCCTGCGGTACCTGGCCCATCTTCTTCCTCACTCCAGTTTCCTAATGCAAAAGGTCCAAAGCAATGGAGCAATTTGGTCTTGAATTGAACATCCAAAACCGTGAACAAAAATGCACCTTTTCTCTTTATCAAGTTAATTGTTAAAGGTATTTTGTTGTCTTTATCATCAAAAGCTAACACATTTTGACTAAAACAAAATATAGGGCTGGGTGTGGTTGCACATGCCTTTAATCCCAACACTTGGGAGGCAGAGGGAAGTGGATTGCTGTGAATTTGAGGCCACCCTGAGACTACATAGTGAATTCCAGGTCAACTTGAGCTACAGCGAGACTCTACCTCAGAAAAAAAAAATTATATATATATTCGGGGTTCTCTAGAGGAAAAGGACCAATAGAGTGAATACATCATATCAATGGGGTTATTAGACAATCTTATAAGATACAGGTTGGGCTGTCCACCATTGGCTGTCTAAAGACTAGAGAGTCCAGTAGCTGCTCGGTCCTTGAGGCTGGACGTCTCAGCAGTCCCAATCTGTCACTGAAGGTTAATGATTCCTGGAGAGCCGCTGGTCTTCAGTCCGCACCGGAAGACTGATGAAACTGGGTTTTGATTTCTACGAAGGATGGTGGCAGCAACTGGGTCGATGTGCTCACCAGCAAGTGCACGGGCAGCCAGGCAAAAGGCTCTGTGTTCTCCTGAGGTTTCTTTAGATAGCGTCCACCACCAGAAGGGCTTCCCGCTCTAGAGGAAGCACCAGCTCCCTCAGTTGGTCCTTCCTGGAAATGAGCTCAGACGGGCCCATGAGGCATGTCTCTCAGTCAATTCCTAATATGATCAAGTTGACAACAAAACTTAACCATCACACAAAGCAATACAGTCTCACGAATAACTTGGAAGTGAAGAAAAAAATGAAGAATTAGGGAAGAACTCCATTCCCTTTAGGTAACCATGCTTGTTATTTTTGGTGTTTTCCTTCAGAGTAGTCTCATATCTATGTATCTTTAATATTGATAAGCATATAGTAAATACATTTTGGGTTCTTTTCCATTGCCATGAGCATCTCTTTTAAATGGAGGAAAGGGACCAGGTAGGTAGCTCGGGTGGTCGAGTGCTAACATCAGGCACAAAGATCTGCATTTGACCCTTAGTGCTGCATAAGCTTGACATGCCTATGACCCTAGCACAAGGGAGGCATAGGCTGGAGGACATGGAGTTCAAAGTCAGCTTGGGATACATGAGAGCCTGCCTTAAAGAAAAGGGCTAAGCCAGGCATGGTGGCACATGACTTTAATCCCAGCACTCAGGAGGCTGAGGTCGGAGGATTGCTATGAGTTTGAGGCTAGCCTGAGACTACATAGTGAATTCTAGGTCAGCCTGGGCTAGAGTGAGACCCTACCTTGAACCCCCCCACCACCACCACCAAAAACAAGAAGGCTAAGAGTATGGTTCAATGACGGAACATGTAGTAGCTACCTTATTGTTGTTGGGACAGATTACCTTTAAAAAAAACAGTGTAGGGGCTGGAGAGATGGCTTAGTGGTTAAGGCATTTGCCTGCAAAGCCAAAGGATCCCAGTTCAACTCCCCAGGACCCATGAAAGCCAGATGCACAAGGGGGTGCAGGCATCTGGAGTTCATTTGCAGTGGCTGCAGGCCCTGGTGTGCCCATTCTCTCTCTCCCTTTCTTTCTCTCTCTCTCTCTTTCTCTCTCTCTCTCTCTCTTTCTCTCTCTCTCAAATAAATAAATAAATAAAATATATTTTTAAAAAATGGTATCTTAAAAAAATCAGTTTAAGGGAAGAAGAGTTGGTTTCAGCTTATAGTTCCCAGTTATAACCACTCTTGGCAGGGAAGGAATGGTGGCAGAAGCTGTAAGTAAGTTTACAGTAAGCAAACAGAATGATAATTGCCTATGTTTCTAGTCTTCTCTTTTTTATTCAGCCCAGGACCCCAGCCCATAATATGGTGCTGCCCACAGACCAGGCAGGTCTTCCCACTTCAATAAACATAATCAAGGCATGCCCAGAAGCTAACCTAATCTATGTAACTCCTCACAGGTCCTGTCACATTCATAAGGAATAGAAAACATCACAGGCACTTGCCTTGCATGGGAGATGCCCTGATTGGATCCCCAATACTGAGGGAAAAAAAATAAACAAAACAAATAAAAACTAAAATAAAGTTAAAACTCTTAAGAACATGACATTGTTTTATTGTGCTTAAGTTTCTATGATGCTTGACATTCAGATTATTTTAATCTTATGCTATTGTAAACAAAGTTGAACTGGTCAACATTATGTGCTTAGAATAGATTCCTCAGAAGGGAATCACACGACCACTAAAAATGGCACTTAGGATCTTAGATTCATATTAAAAATTGCTTTCTGGAGGGTGTGGTAGTTTGAATGGATGTCCCCCAATAGGTTCAGGTGTTTATTAAAGCTTGTAACTTGGATTTCCAGCCATGTAGCTGAAGGAGGTATCACTGTGGGCAGCCCTAGGGTGTACCTGGCAGTGGATCTTAATTCCAGCTGATGGAATGCAGAGTGTCTGAGTTCTGCCTGGGTTGTCTGCTATTTGGCTGCTGGTTTTTGCTCTTGTTTTCAGTGGTGGGTTTTCTCTTTTTGGCCATTATGGAACTTCCCCTGGATCTGTAAGCCTGAAATAAATTCTGTTCCCCCAATAAACCGTGTCTGGTTTGGAGGCTCATCCCAGTAATTGAAGCTGTCTACTACAGAAAATTGGTACCAAGAGTGGAGTGTTTGTGCATGAAAAATCTGACCATGTGGATTTGGGTCATTTGGAACTTTTTTTTTTTTTTTGGAGGAATGGGCACAGACTTGGAACTTGCAAATGAAGATGCCTTCCAGAGCAGTAAAACAAGTTTTATGGACTATTCTGGTGACAGTTTGAAAATGTTAAGTGAAGAGAGAATTGTATTTGAAGGCTTGGCTTATGAACTTTCTAAAGTGAAGGAAGGACTACAGAGAACTTTGTTGGAACTGGGCTACTGACACAAGGGCTGGCTGCATTCTGCTGTGCATGCCCAGAAAGTTTGATCAAGGTTACGTTTGTAATGGAAGTGCTTGGATAAAGATATTTGTTGTGGTCCCCCCTAAGGCCATCCCAGGAGGTAAGATAGGGTCTCTGCCGAGTTGGGGATGAGCAGCGCGGAATCACGACATAGACTCCGGGAGTTGGGTGAAAGTGGAAAGCGAGCTGCTGCAAACTCGTTTATTAAGGAAGCGCAGGGGGGTTTTAAGGGGCTTGGCTGGCCAATCATTGTATGGGGTGGTCCCCCTTTTTGTGACCAATGACAGCCTGTCTCTGGACAGGTCATCTCGTAGCAGGTTTCTTGCGAGCATGGGACTGTAGCTGTTGTCATGCCAGTCCTGCGCAGAATGTCATGTTCTCAGAAGCCACTTCCTGGTTTCTTCTGCCATGCGGTCTGGCTAGGGCCAGGCCTGTATTGTGCCATACATATCCTCCTTTTTGTTTTTATTATTGGCAACCCTGAGAGGCATGAGTTTTTGCCAAGCCATTGTTGAACCCAGGCCCCAAGGGATCATCATACATGATTGTGCCTGTCTTAGGTTGTCCCATCTCATGAAGTCTTACCCGTCATTGGCTACTCACCATCCTAGTGAGAAAACCCGAGGGGGATGGCCTGGTATGTTTTTTTGCAAGCCATTGTTGAACCCAGGCCCCAAGGGATCATCACATGTGACAATGCCTGTCTTAGGTTGCCCCATCTCATGGAATCTTACCTGTCAATGGCTATCTGCCATCCTGGTGAGAAAACCCGAGGGGTGTGGCCTGGTATGGCTTTTAGCATGAGGTCTGGTTAGGGCCAGACCTACATTGTGCCATACATATGTGGCTGTTGCCTAGGAGGCATGGGAGGGCCAAGTGGTGGTGGCTCTGTGACATGTGAACAGTCCCAGTGAGCGAGAATTAACTAGAGAACCTGAAAAGGACTGGGGTAGGACAGGTTGCTGGGTGACTGTCATGAGCTCACTGTAGCATCATAGTTAGTAGCATTGAGTGTCCTTAATGGTAGCAGCTCAATGTAATCAAAGGAGTTGCAAAGGAATTTATGGCTGGTTGGAGGATAGCATTACCACAAGAGGCATTAATAAACAAAAAAAGGCAAAGGTGTGGCTAAGGAGAAGTGCGTGCTTGAAGGGGGAGGAATACAGTGAAATAGAGTGGCTAAAATAAAGCCTAGGAAAAGCATGGGAATCTAGGCCCACCGCACCAAACAAGTATGGCCTAAGAAGAGTTGTCCAAAATGGTTTCTGGGAGGTGGTAGTAGGGAGAAAAGGAGACACCTCCAGGAGGTGTTAAAAAAAAAAAAGGGGGAATAAGTTTAACATCCCGTATCCAGCCTGAGGGGTTTGTCATCATCCTCTTCATCAAGGTCGATCCCTGAGTCAGTGGCTGGACGGATGTTTCTGGCAGGGATCCAGATCGGGATCTGTGAAGTTTCTGGAAAGACACAAGCATACCCTCAGCCCTGTGTTAAAAGAGAGTAGGGTCCTGTTGCAGTCAGGTTCACAATGCTGGCAGAAATCACCCAACTAAGAGCCGCTTGTGGGAAAAAAAAAAGGTTTATTTTGGCTTACAGGCTCGAGGGGGAAGCTCCATGATGGCAGGGAAAACGATGGCATGAGCAGAGGGTGGACATCACTCTCTGGTCAACATAAGGTGGACAACAGCAACAGGAGAGTGTGCCAAACACTGGCAAGGGGAAGCTGGCTATAATACCCATAAGCCCGCCCCCAACAATACTCTGCCTCCAGGAGGTGTTAATTCCCAAGTTGCCATCAGCTGGGAACCTAGCATTCAGAGCACTTGAAGTTTATGGGGGACACCTGAATCAAACCACCACAGGTCCCTTTCAAATATTAGTAAGAGGATCCTTCCAGCAGACTAAGGGTAAGGGTGTTGTGGTTGGTTGGGATCTCCAATGTTTGTAGGCTGGAGAGAGTCCTGCCTCACCAAAGATGAGAAAATTGAGGGTGAAGAGAGCTTCCACGAGGGCCAAGTGGGGGTCCTTGGGCGACATAGTGGACTTTTGTTTTATAATTAGTTCCTTTAGGGTCCGGTTAGTTCTCTCCACGATGGCTTGTCCTTATGGGTTGTAGGGGGTCCCAAGGGAGTGTTTTATTCCCCAAGATTCCATGAAGGATGTGAATTGGGCAGATGTGTATGCAGGGCCATTGTCAGATATGGAACTAAGAAATTTAAGATTAAAATTAGAGAAATCCAAACAAGTTTAAAATTTATAGGCACAGAGACTGGTTTTAGGTTACTGAAGCTGCTATTGTCAAAAACATTAGCATTTGAAAGGAATATGGCCCAACTATTTTACACTGAAACAATGGAAAGGATGCCTGAGGAAAGACTAAATGGTATGAATGCAAACTGGTTTTTCCAATAATTAATTTTATTAATTGAGAGAGAGAGAAAGAGGTACAGAGAGAGAGAGAAAGAGAGAGAATGGGCATGCCAGTGCCTTCAGCTACTGCAAATGCACTCCATATGCATGTGCCACCTTGTGCATCTGGTTTATGTGGGCCTGGGGAACTGAACTTGGATCCTTTAGCTTTGCAGGCAAGGGTCTTAACCACTAAGCCACTCCTCCAGCCCTGAAAACTGTTTTTGAAAGGAGTTGACTGAAAGGAAGGAATCTGCTTTTCAAGGTCATGATTTATTTCAATGATTTATTTGGTCCTTGAATTAACATGACTGCATCCTGCTCACCTGGTATTAGTTTAGGAAGCATGAAGAATGTATGAGGTGGGTCGTGACATGCACATGGTTCCAGGAGCTGCTGCTGAGATGTGACATGAGGCAGGGTGGGAAGACCCTGAAGCAAAAGCTGGTGAAGCCATTGGAAGATGAACTGGTTTGCATGTAGACCTGAAGATGTTTTGAATATACCAGGACTACGCAAGGGCTACCATGGAGTGCTGTCAGCTTGGGATGCCTATCTCTCCACGGGAAAAGTCTCAAGGACTTTGTGGTTACCTCTGACTTGCCATTCATATTGTTATTGAATATCATGATAAGAAATATTTCTTCAGGGCTGGAGAGATAGCTTAGTGGTTAAGTGCTTGCCTGTGAAGCCTAAGGACCCCAGTTCAAGGCTCGATTCCCCAGGACCTACATAAGCCAGATGCACAAGGGAGCACAGGCATATGGAGTTTGTTTGCAGTGGCTGGAGGCCCTGGTAAGCCCATTCTCTCTCTCCCTCTCTCTGTCACTCTCAAATAAATAAAAATAAACAATTAAAAATTTTTAAAAAAGAAATATTTCTTCACCAGCTAGTTCAAAGCTTAGATACAGTAAACGATTGTACTTGTTCCAATCTTCAATTTTCTCATAGACTTGTAGACCCCTGAGAGAGGCTGACAGGCTAGTTAACTCAGAGGCCCTCTTTCTCTGTGGAGTTGGTGACATGATCCACCATCAGGTCTTTTTTAAAAAATTATTTATTTATTTATGTATTTGAAAGAGAGAAAGAGGCAAAGAAAAATTGAGAATGGACATGCCAGGGCCTCCAGCCACTGCAAATGAACTCCAGTTGCATGCGCCCCCTTGTGCAGCTGGCTTACATGGGTCCTGGAGAGCTGAACCAGGCTCCTTTAGCTTTGCAGGCAAACGCTTTAACCGCTAAGCCATCTCTCCAGCCCGCACCTTCAGGTCTTTGAGGGCTGATGTGAAGATGCTCCAGTGAGAGGCAGAATCTAAAGTGGCTTTCAGCACAGGCCTTACCCACAACAAACACTTAGGACATGTGTTTGCTGGTGATATCTGTCCAAAGTTCTATAGTAAGACTGGGGAAGTATGCATCAAGGAGAAATAAGGCACTAACTGATAGGGCCACTAGGAGACTTCAACAAAGCAAAAAGCCAGGGACCCTCTGTGCTCTATTCAGTGTCACTTTCAAGCCACGAGTCCCTGGCACCTCTACAGGGCAGAGAGCTTCCACCTGTGAGCTGGCACTGTGCCATGCTGTGAGATGGGAATGAGAATGGCAGACTGGGGCTCATGTAGTATCTGTTAAACAAACTGTTCCCAACTGGAGAGGACACAGAAACAGCTGTCACTCCTGCTCAGGCACACCCATGGTAAGGGAGACCTGCAACCGTTTATGTGTCTCTGGGAAGCATTACCTTTCGGGCTTCCACTTTTTAAAAGACACAGTCGGGTTGGAGGGATGACTTAGTGGTTAAGGCATTTGCCTGCAAAGCCAAAGGATCCCCGTTCGACTCTCCAGGACCTATGTAAAGTCAGATGCACAAGGGGACACATGCATCTGGAGTTCATCTGCAATGGCTGGAGGTCCTGGTGCACCCATTCTCTCTCTCTCTCTTTCTCTTTCTCAAATAAAAAATAAATAAATAAAAATTAAAAGACACAATCTACCAGGCGTGGTGGCGCACGCCTTTAATCCCAGCACTCGGGAGGCAGAGGTAAGAGGATTGCCATGAGTTCGAGTCCACCCTGAGAATACAGAGTGAATTCCAGGTCAGCCTGGGCTCGAGTGAGACCCTACCTCAAAAACAAAAACAAAACAAAACAAAACAATAAAAGACACAGACTAGTACATACCCAAAACATGGAGAGGGGGACAATGACGTAGATTTATGTTTCATCCATCTCAGGAAAACACATGTTCTTCTTTGGAAATGGGACCTGTGCTTATAGACTGGTGGGGGACCTGGAGACTCTCAGGAGTAAGTTCACATGCTGAGTGCTAACTTCCTCTGCTTGTCTGAAGGTGACACAGTGCCCTGTCACCATCAACACAAGTGCTTCTAGCGGCTCTTCCTCACCCACTGTTAGTGAAAATGGGGGTGTCTATTCCTGATTTGAGCCCCAGAAAGATTAGACATGCTTTGAGTGGCACTTTGGACCACAAGAAGGTGAAGCCATGACCTTGGCAGCCCTCAGCAGGTCTCTCAGCATGTTCTGCATGGGTGATGGGCCTGGACAGATGACAGACAGGTAGGTATCAGATGAGACAGGGAGAGAGAGGCAGGTTACAGAGATACATGAGGCCAGGGCTCCTTCGTCACCTCAAAACCACACAATTTGGGCTCTGTCAGCCACGGTTTCTAAATCTGCCACTGGAGTTACAAATGGCCGCCTGCTTATCTCATAGGAATGTGAGACCACACACAGAAAGACCTTAAGGCGGGGCACAGATATGGTAGTTCTCTAGTGTGGTTCGTGTAAAATGGCAGCAAAGTAGGTAGATAGACAGCATCGGGGAGGCCCTTGGTACTGGACAGACAAATCTAAATAGTTTAAACCCTTTTCTTTTGCATAGAAGTTCTAGGAAATTTTAAGAGGATCTGGGCAACCAGAAATCAATTCCGGTTTATACTGGGTTTGTGCCATAACCAGACATTTTGTGTGTCTCCTTGCATGGAATAAAGTTGAATGATGGCTTATCACATTCCAGGCTGGGAAGCCTTCCATGTCCTGGGTGACCTACAGGTGCCCCTGGTTCAGGGCCAGGTGCTGGATGACATCACTGCTGCCTTTGGATGGGCTCTGTGGTCGGCTTCGTTGCATTTTGTGTCACTGGGCTTCGTAACATGGGCATGGGCCCATGAAGCCCCTTGTTCTTTCATTCCACTTGATGGTTGATGAGCCTGGCATGAGAAGTTTCTTCTGACGGCAGTAGGGTTCTGGGTACAAATCTGGAAGTATCATATCACTTACGTGCCTCAAGACAGACTGGGCCTTCTTGTTACAAGCCTTGGGCATGCTGTTCCCAGGGTAGAGAATGCCATCCCCACACTCACTGCAACTCAGCTAGCATTGGCTCCTCCATGAAGTGGTCTTCACCATCCTCTCCCTCTCCAGCCCCACACCCTGTGTTTAGCCAATAGCTGTTAGCTGTCTCCGGGGTGCTGGACCCCAGGGAGGCAGAGATCAACAAACTGTGCTCTGTGGCTGCAAGGAGCTGGCATCTCCAGGTCCCTGGTGTGTTAGTTACTTTTCTTTGTGCTGTGACAAAATACCTGATGTAACTTCAGGGAAGGGGGATACTGCTGTTCATCATGGTGGGGAAGGCAAGGCAGCAGCAGAGGAGGGCAGCCAGCTACATTACATCCATCGTAAGGAAGCAGAGAGAACCCAACGCTGGTGCTCAGCTCACTCTCTCCTTTCTCCTTTGCATTCAGCCTGGGCCCCAGCCTGTAGAATGGAGCCACGTACAAATACAGTGGGCCTTCCCTGGGCAGTTAACATAATCCAGAAATTCTCTCACAGACATACTCAGAGGTTTGTCTCTTTGGTCAAGTTGATGATCAGAATTAACCATCATGGGGCTGGAGAGATGGCTTGGTGGTTAAGAACTTGTCTATGAAGCCTAAGGACCCCAGTTTGAGACTTGATTCCCCAGGACCCACGTAAGCCAGATGCACAAGGTGGCACATGCATCTGCAGTTCGTTTGCAGTGGCTGGAAGCCCTGGTGCACTCCCTCTCTCTCTCTTTCTCTCTCTCTCTCTCTCTCTCTCTCTCCCTCTGCCTCTTTTCTCTCTGTCTGTTGCTCATTAATAAATAAAAATAAACAAAAAATAAAGAAATAAAGAAAAGAATTAACCATCACAGTGGGGGGACAAATTCGGCAGGGCAGTGCTTCCTGCAGAGCTTCTTGTACCTGCACGGTCATCCGTGGTGGCTGTCTCTCTCTCTCCTGGGGTTCTGGACCTCATTGAGCTTGGATTCCAATATACACATTCCCAGGCCCTCACTGGTTGCACCATTACACTTCTCCCATGTGCCAAAGGCTGAAATTCTGTAATTGTTGATTCCAAAACAAGGGAAGAAATAGAAGGCATCTCTCTCCCAAATACATTCCTGTTGAAATCCTTGCTTCTTGGGAATGTGTGTTTGTCTTACAATCTAGAGTCATAAATTTATCCCCCTGCCAAGACATCCTTCCTGGGCAGGTGACTTATGAAGGAGGTGCTCCTGGGGACCCAGGTGGGAGTAGGGAGCCTATGGGGGCAGAAGACAGAGAGCCCTGAGGCACAGGCTTAGCTTGTATAATTCCTTCAGAGTCTCCTCTCTTTTTCCTTTCCCCTTCCTTTTATTTACTATTTCCTTTCCTTTCTCCTTTCTTCCCCTCCTCTTTTTCCTCTTCTTTCCCTCTCTCTCCCTCTCTCCTCCCTCCTCCCCTCTATCCCTCTTTTTCCCCTTCTTTCTAGAGGGATGTACTATGTAGCCTAGGCTAGCCTGTCAATCCTTCCTCAGGCTCCGGAATGTCAGGATCACAGTTGTGTGTTACCATAGCATGCTGGCTGATGTGTTCAGCAGGAGCCCAGCCCCCATTGTCTTGGACAGTACACGTTAATATTATCTGTGTGACCCCCTGAAATGTAGGGTTCCATTGTTCAGTGCTAGTCCCCCACCCCCAGTCCTTATTGAGGTGAATATCATCACACTGTGCCGAGCAGGGATGTTTGGTCAACCTTGTGCCACCTCAGGTGGATGGACTGAGATCTTCCTGAGGGACAAGCAAGTTCCTCAGACCGCTGGAAAATCAGTGGAGAAAACAGTGAGGAGACAGTCAGAGATGATGCCTCTCCAGCCAGCCGAGAGTAGAACACACATTCTCCCTTGGCAATGAGTATATTTCTAGCAGAGGTGGCTTTTTAGAAAATCCTTACGTGCTAAGCTCACAGACACTGTGATCAAAATATCTTGGTAGGATATGCACTTACCACCTCACTCCCCACTGTCTCCAAGGTGTAGAAATGAAAGCACTTTTTTCTCCAGAAATAAACGAAAGCTAGTATTAGAAGAAGCACTTGAGGAACTGTACCGCTAATTTCATAACTATTTACAGCAAATATGGCCTCGGTGGAAACTTTGGAGGGCAGAGGGAGCCTTCAAAGCCTTTATGAAAGGTAACAGCACCCCTCTGACGTGGAGCACGGGTTAGGGGGCAAACATAAAGGGTGTCTTAAAACCCAAAAGGATGAAAGGATAGCCGGGGAGGGGGAGGGGAAGCAGGGCACACATAAAAAGATATTATTCCCACCACTGCTGATTGCAGAACTCAGTCCAGTCCTCCCACGCTGGAAAGAACAAAGCAGTCGTTTTTAGCAACCAAAGAACATAAGAAGGGGATGTTGGCGGAACCTCTTCGTATTAAGGAGCAATTAAGTTATTAGGAGATTTCAGGGAAGTTTCCACAGCACAGTGCCTTTCTCACATTAGCGTTAGTGTGCCTCTGAGCCCTTTATGGACTCACACAAGAGGATGCTGCTGTGTGACTCAGAATTTCTTTGTTCCAGTCAATCGTTCATTCATCAGGTATGAATCAAGTGACCCTCATGTGCAGGTCAGAGAAAATGAGCTAATGGTTCTTGTAGGAGAAAGAACATGTGTTGGCTTGGTTTTCATTGGGTGACAAAATTTCTGAGGTTTCAAAAAGAAAGGAGGAAACACTGTTTTGGCTCATGGGTTCAGCCCATAGTTAGCTAGATCCATTGCTTTTAGTTCCATGATAAAGGAGAAGTATCGTGGTAGAAGGGTGCGCTGGAGGAAAGCTAAATGGTCAGGGAGGAGAAAGAGAGAAGGAAAAAGAGAGGGGAGGGGAAAGAGAGAGGATAGGAGGACAGAAGGGGGACCTGGAGCAAGACATACCTTCCAAAGGTACTCTCTGACCCAGTGACCCAGTGACCTACTTCCTCCAAGCAGGTCCCACTTCCTATTTTCCACCATCTCTTCCTAAAGGCACCATATTATGAATCTATCAATGAATTAATGCATTGATTAGGTCAGAATCCTCATGATCCAACCACTTCCCCAAAAGCCTCATCCCCTGGCGTCCAAGCCTTTAACACATGACATAAGGACACATGTCACATGCACACCACAACAGGCTCTAAGACCCAAAGTTTGCATTCTTGTACTGGAGTCTCCCCTTTGACAAGCACATTCTTTTTATAAACACCAACTCTTAAGCCTCCACTTTCTCCTCTTCTAAATGATCTGCTTGGCAGGGCACGTGAAAGGGCTCTGTAAATGCTAAAGTCCTTTAAAAGGTTAGCTGCCATTGTCTCTGTCGCATTCCCTCACAGGATGGCATGGGCACACATCCTGGTTTGCCCAGTGTAGTACCAGGTGCACACATTCTCCCAGCCCCACCTCATCCCTACAGGTGCCCCAGTTGGTGAGTACGTTGTACACAGGGTCATCCATGTAAGAGAAAGGCGTGGGAGGGGTCATCAGGGTTCGACTTCACTTAAACTCCTACATCTTCCTTCTATTTTACCAGCTGTTCATGGAAGTTCCTCTGCTTTGCAATGTCGGTTCCTTTGAAGTTGCAGCCAAGCTCAGATGTAGAAATTAAACATGTGCACACGGTGCATGTTCTGTGGCCCGTTCCCACAGACATTTCTCGAAGAAGACAGAAGCTGTTTGTATAGTTATGAATGCAGAACTGGGCAGGTGAGCAGTTGTTATCTGGCACAGAGATGTCCTCTGACTCAGCACGGCTGGCTTCAAGGCTACAGTGCAGCCAGCATGGGGACAGCCCCATGCTAAGAGCTGAAATCGTGCAGTTGTGGGGCGGGGGACACTGACTGAGCATCGGGTCTTGCGTTTGGACTCGAACTCCATCTCCTCGGCTGTGTCTGGCTCTTGTTTTGAGACTCTGGTAACTGTTTACGTGCTGCAGTGAAGGGGGGGGTGCTGAGACCGTGTTTCACACATAGCCTGGCACACATGGGTTGCCTGTAGTCGTAGGAAAGTGTGTCGTTCTAGATTCTACTTCTCCCACAGGCTTTGAAGAAGTAACAAGTAACAAACCAGGGCCTGGCCCTGGGCGCCCTTCTCCCCTCGGGCCTTTCAACTGTGGTCTGTGAGTGGGACTCCTACCTGTATGGGTCAGTAACAAACTGCCCTGAAACCACGTGGCTTAAAATAGCAGCAATGGGGCTGGCGAAATGGCTTAGAGGTTAAGGCACTTGCCTGCAAAGCATAAGGACCCCAGTTCAATTCCCCAGGACCCACGTAAGCCAGATGCACAAGGGGGAGAATGCATCTGGAGTTTGTTTGCAGTGGCTATAGGTCCTGGCGTGCCCATTTTCACTTTCTCTCTATCTGCCTCTTCCTCTCTCTCTCTCTCAAATAAATAAATAAAATATTTTTTAAAAATAGCACCAATGTTTTCTCATCATCCGGAGGGTCAGCCGGTGTCTCAGCGTCTACACAAAGTTCTACTTGGAAGTGCTCTGGTGCAGGGTTGGAGGACAGCTCCATGGAGGCACGTCCTCACCCTGCTCCTGCACACAATGACCAGGCTGCAGCAGGTATATCTGATGATAACAGCAGGGGCCCCGGAGACCCCGTGGAAACCCTCTAAGGCTCTCTTTTTTAAAAGAAAATGTTGACCATTTTCATGCACATATGGATTGTATTTTGATCATAATTCCCTCCTGTTGCCTTCTCTTGTCCCTCTCCTGCCCACCTTCTGCTGAACCTTTTCTTCTCAGTTCAACTCTCCATCGTCCATGTTGATGTGTTGATGGACCAATGTTGAGCAGGTCTTAGGCGGGGAAGGAAAGTTGCTGCAAGGTCATGACTACAATGGTCACTTCCTGCCCAGAAGACAGTGTTCCACAGCTCTCCTCCTCATCCTCTGGCTCTTACGTTCTTTCTTCCATCTCTTCCACAATGTTTCCTGAACCTTCTGTCTGGTGCTTTTATAGCCTAGTCCCCCACCCCAGCCACTGCCATTTCTGCCCATCCACAATTGGCCAGAGCAAGTCACGTGGCCTAGCCAAAAAGGAACTCCTAACAGTACATTCCATGCATTTGCATGAAGAGGGTGACTCAAACATTGCCACCCACTGTGAGCAGGACTCTTGAGGAACCCTGTGACGTGAGCAACTTCTCTTCACCTCCCAGGTAGACAGGAACTTCTCTTCACCTCCCAGGTAGACAGGCCGAGTCTTGAATTGACAGCTTTTGCTTCATAACAAAGCATTCCCAAACTCAGTGTCCTTATGCTGCCCTCTCCTGAGCTCAGTGTTGCAGGTCAGCGATTGGCCTGGACTCACATGCACTCTGTCCTGCTGGTTTCTGTTAGGGCACTCTGTTCCAGCAGGTTGGCTAGAGGCTGGCTGGTCTGTCTTGATCTTATTTTGTACCTGGCTGGGAGTTGGTGGCCACGGACCAGGTGGATGAGGTTGGTTGGCCAAGTGTCTTTCATCTCCTACCACACTAGCCTGATTCCGTTTACATGTGGGTGGCCTCGTTACAAGCTACAAGACAGGCGGTCACAATGTGCAAGTACTTTTCAAGCCTTCACTGCTATGTCTGCTAACATCCCGGATTCAAAGCAAGACCTGAGGTCAGTGCAGAGCCAATGTGGGAGGGAGCTATCTGAAGGGGACATAGAGGAAGTCAAATAAATTACAACCATGTTTGTAATCTGTCACAAGCACCTTGCTTAAGGCACAGGATTAATGCATGGCAGACCCTCCATGGTCCTTGGGGCTGACAGGCCCGTGGCAAGCACAGCCTTACGTGTCCCTAATGTGTTCCAGACAAACAGATCACTTCCCAGATGGCCTTGTAAACTGTCTGGTCCTCATCAGACCCTCTGGTCCTGCTGATCCCAAGAGACTCGTGGCTCAGCAGCTAGATGGAAACTAACAAATAAATGTATTTACACAGCCTTTGGGAAAACAATATGAATGTCTTAGGAGCAAAATTTACTTTCAGCAAAAGAAACCTTGCACATGTGATCCATGATGACTTCTCTGCAAGCATGTCTGTGCACTGAAGTCACGCTCCGGGGATCTCTTCTGTACACCGAAGTCACACTCTGTGGATCTCTTCTGTACACTGAAGTCACACTCTGTGGATCTCTTCTGTACACTGAAGTCACGCTCCGGGGATCTCTTCTGTACACCGAAGTCACACTCCAGGGATCTCTTCTGTACACCGAAGTCACGCTCCAGGGATCTCTTCTGTACACCGAAGTCACACTCTGTGGATCTCTTCTGTACACCGAAGTCACGCTCCAGGGATCTCTTCTGTACACCGAAGTCACACTCCGTGGATCTCTTCTGTACACCGAAGTCACACTCCAGGGATCTCTTCTGTACACCGAAGTCACACTCCAGGGATCTCTTCTGTACACCGAAGTCATGCTCCGTGGATCTCTTCTGTACACCGAAGTCACGCTCCATGGATCTCTTCTGTACACTGAAGTCACGCTCCATGGATCTCTTCTGTACACTGAAGTCACGTTCCGGGGATCTCTTCTGTACACCGAAGTCACGCTCCATGGATCTCTTCTGTACACCGAAGTCACACTCCAGGGATCTCTTCTGTACACTGAAGTCACGTTCCGGGGATCTCTTCTGTACACCGAAGTCATGCTCCAGGGATCTCTTTTGTACACTGAAGTCACGTTCCGGGGATCTCTTCTGTACACTGAAGTCATGCTCCGGGGATCTCTTCTGTACACTGAAGTCATGCTCCGGGGATCTCTTCTGTACACTGAAATCAAGCTCCGGGGATCTCTTCTGTACACTGAAGTCAAGCTCCGGGGATCTCTTCTGTACACTGAAGTCAAGCTCCGGGGATCTCTTCTGTGCACTGAAATCAAGCTCCGGGGATCTCTTCTGTACACTGAAGTCACGTTCCGGGGATCTCTTCTGTACACTGAAGTCACGTTCCGGGGATCTCTTCTGTACACTGAAGTCAAGCTCCGGGGATCTCTTCTGTACACTGAAGTCACGTTCCGGGGATCTCTTCTGTACACTGAAGTCATGCTCCGGGGATCTCTTCTGTACACTGAAGTCATGCTCCGGGGATCTCTTCTGTACACTGAAATCAAGCTCCGGGGATCTCTTCTGTACACTGAAGTCAAGCTCCGGGGATCTCTTCTGTGCACTGAAGTCAAGCTCCGGGGATCTCTTCTGTACACTGAAGTCACGCTCCGGGGATCTCTTCTGTACACTGAAGTCACGCTCTGGGGATATCTTCTGTACACTGAAGTCACACTCCGGGGATCTCTTCTGTACACTGAAGTCACACTCCATGGATCTCTTCTGTACATGGAAGTCACGCTCCATGGATCTCTTCTGTTCACTAAAGTCACGCTCCATGGATCTCTTCTGTTCACTAAAGTCACGCTCCGGGGATCTCTTCTGTTCACTGAAGTCAAGCTCCGGGGATCTCTTCTGTACACTGAAGTCAAGCTCCATGGATCTCTTCTGTACACTGAAGTCACGCTCCAGGGATCTCTTCTGTTCACTGAAGTCACACTCCATGGATCTCTTCTGTTCACTAAAGTCACGCTCCATGGATCTCTTCTGTTCACTAAAGTCACGCTCCGGGGATCTCTTCTGTACACTGAAGTCAAGCTCCAGGGATCTCTTCTGTTCACTGAAGTCACGCTCTGGGGATCTCTTCTGCACACTGAAGTCACACTCCACGGATCTCTTCTGTACACGGAAGTCACACTCCATGGATCTCTTCCCTCCTAGCAGCACATCAGTTTGCAGAGTGTCTCTGGCTTGGCTTCTAAAGATGTCCCAAGGAGTCTTTCAGGGTGCCCAGGTCGTACTTAGCAAGCAAGCTGTTATGCTGTTGATGTGTTAGGACCAATTCAGATATTTTTTTGCATCCTATATCTGCAAAAGGGCAAAACGCATTTTCCAAATCAGAGAGGTCAGAGAGTGGGGGGAAATACGCTTGTTGTTATCACAATTAGTCATGCTTTGGAATATCCTGGGGAAAGTCTGCTTTCCAGTTCTTATTGACATAGTAAAGTGGAGGAGGTTAAAAAAGAAGTCTGCAGGCTCCACTAATTAACCTCTTCATTATTTTATATTTCCCTGTGCATTCTTCTGACAGGGAGAAGAGCAGAAGGTCAAGCCCGGTTAGGGCTGGAGGCATCGCAATGCCTATGGAGCCTGAGCCTCCTGCTTTCCAGACATGGGGGAGGGACTTCAGGTGCTCACCTCTCATGGCTTATTAGTGGAGTCACTCCTGGTCCTACTGGCCTGCAAAGCAGCTTACACTGCTAGTCCTCCAGGAAGCCTCGTGGGCTGGATTTCTCCCTCTTTGTTAACCCTCAGGCTTTCCAGACACCCCTCCTTGTAAGATATCCTGGGTATTCATCCTAGCTAGATCTTTTCCTTAGAACCAGAGCATTCAGCACTCATCCCAGCTGTTTGCAGTGTGGCTCTCACTGGTGATTTGAGTCGGCCACGGGCAATAGCTTCTCCCAAGGTTATGCGTCTCCCAGGGCAGCTGGTGGCCAGTGACTGGCTCATTTCTCTCAATTTTGAGACAGTGCTGAGGAGTTGCCCTGGCTTTGGAGCTCCCTGAGGCTCTCTGAGGAGGAGGCTCTGCTGAGTCTGAGAGGTGGGGCAGTTCTTACTTCTCATTTGTGCTCCCCAAATGCTTCTTCCTCATCTACTCTGTCCCCTGGTGACTCCAGTCTTCCAAGGGAATTGGTCCTGGGACAGCCCTTCACATCGTCCTGTGCCTTACTTCACTACCTGGGGTTGAACTTCCCTGGGTGCTATGTTTTACATCACTGAGGGCTAAAACTAAGGAGTTGCTCATGGTTTCCAGTTTCATATGATTTGTGTCCCCTAGAATGGACTGCATATGTGTTTGAGTGTGGGAAAGACCTCTCGAGGTCCTGGTGGTCATGAAAGCAGAGCCTCAATCCAGCCTGGGATGGAGAGCGTGAGGCCACGTGTGACCAAGCACCATGTGCTGATGCTCAAGGTCATCTTTACCAAGCAAGGAATTCTAGCTCAGTGAAACTGAGGCTGCTTCCAGGAACTCACCTGGGGGAATAGATTTCCTTTCTCCTGTGAGGGAACTCCACTTGGGGATAGCAGAATATGGTCAAAGATGTTCCCTCACTCTTGTGATGAGCTGGCTGGCTCTGCCAAGAATGATGGTTCCAATAAAAACAAAGAAAAGAAAAGAAAAGAAAAGAAAAGAAAAGAAAAGAAAAGAAAAGAAAGGAAAAGAAAAGAAATGAAGGGACTGCAGAGATGACTTAGTGGTTAAGGCACTTGCCTGCAAAGCCAAAGGACCCAGGTTTAATTCCCCAGAACCCATGTGAGCCAGATGCACAAGAAGGTGCATGCATCTGGAGTTTGTTTGTGGCAGCTGGAAGCCCTGGTGTGCCCATTCTCTCTCTCTCTCTCTCTCTCTCTCTCTCTTAAATAAATTTAAAACAATTTAAATGGTTTTAAAAAATGAAGATTCCCAGTGGACACCTGTGGGTAGAGTGAGACGTATGACTGGTCAACTCCGCTTGGAAGTTTCAGAAGTGATTTGTGTGTGTAGGCATGTGGGGCGGGGGAGGCACACTCTGTGTGCATGCATGTGCAGGCCCAAGGAAACCTTGGATATGTTGTTTGAGACAGGGTTTCTTCCTGGCCTGGAACTCACCCAGTAGGCTAGGCTGAGTGGCAGGTGGTCTGCCTGTCTCTGTTTCCCCTGTGCGGGACTGTAGCATGCACCACCACGTCTGCCTTCTCTTCCAGACTTGGGTTCTGGGGCTCTAACTCTGATGCTCATGCTTTGTAGGCAAGCACTTGACCAACTGAGCTATCTCCCAGCCCCAGAAGTGATTTAAACAGTTTCCTTGTCTACACTATGGCCTTGCTGTCACCTCTATACATCATGACTATTGCTATGGCCTAACCTTGTCTGCTCTTTGTAGGAATAAGGAGGATTCTAGATCTACAGTTAGAATATACAAGGAGAGGTCCTGTGGCCCAGATTGATATAGAGCATTCTTTAAAAAAAAAAAAAAGATTGTATCTTTATTTATTTATTAGAGACAGAAAGAGGGAAACAGAGAGAAGGAGAGTGAGAATGGGCATGCCAGGGCCTCTAGCCACTGCAAACGAACTCCAGATGCATGCGTCCCCTTGTGCATCTGGCTTATGTGGGACCTGGAGGATCAAACCAGGGTCCTTAGGCTTCGCAGGCCTGAGCCTTAACAGCTAAGCCATCTCTCCAGCCCCTGATATAGAGCATTCTTGACCACAGGGTGACCTTGGACTCTAGAGCTGGCATTAAAAGGAAGGTGCTCTTAGAGAATTCGAGTCTGCTGACTCTGCTAGTGGTCAGCTTTGCTAGGGTATCCGTAAGCTCCTTGACACCATGCTACATTTCTTGCCTGGCACCCACAGTGTCGGGGCAGTGGCTAGATACCATGACACCCTACTGATATTCACTTGTAAACTCCAAGCACCCTTCACAGAGGGCACCGTGATGCCTCAGAGAGAAGGTGTTCTGCCAGAGTCCTGAGAACGTAAGTAGCAGAATGGAGAGGGAAGGTCAGCTCCACCCTCCTGGGAGGAAGATGGAGTGGGTTTCCCTTAGGTCAAGAGTACATTGCTGAGTCCCCATGGCCAGCAATCCCCAGCCCATGGGCTGTGTGTCGGGCCGAATTCCCAGAGGCCCCTTTCTCTAGTGTAATTCCTCCTGTGTGGGCATGAAATATCACTCCAGCGACCATGATTTGGTAAATGGAATCTGCAGCCGTCATTACAGTTACTAACCAGGTGCCCTGGTAACAGGATGTTATCGATCTAAGGGTAACAATCAGAGCATCTTCTTTGTATGGTGGGAGAAAGAGAAAGGAGATTACAAAAAGGATTCGACATGCTGTCGTTGAACTGGAAGATGGTGAGCCACATGAGAGGTGTGGAGAGGGTCCTGCAGGGCTCTGAGCGACCCCCATGTAGCAATTGGCAAGGGCTGAAGACTACAGTGGTATACCTGCAGGGGCTAGGCTAGGTCAATAGTCTCAATGAGCTTGCAAGTGGATTCTTCCTCGGGATCTGCAGACAAAGCTCAGCCAACCCCCACCTTGATTTCAGACCCATTCTCCCAGATGGACCTACAGTATTTGTGGAGGGTGTTTTAGAACCACAGTGTTGCAAGAGAGCGATTGCCCAGCAGCAGGAGGTGGATCCTGTCTTCTCGGGAAGTTCTTTGCAGCGTGGTGCACCCTCGGCTTGACTCCCGTTACACATCCTTGGAACTGTGCACCTGCTCGGGTACAGTATTATAATGCCTCACTTTCAGGGCAGCTTCAGCTACTGGTGTCTGGGGACTTGGAGTCGAAGGACTCCATTCCTCACCAGGGGCTGCTCTCGTGAGAGCCTCTCAACCCATCTACATCTCAGTTATCCCCTCTGTGAAGTAGGTCACGCTTACACCCATCTCATTGCTGACTTTGTTTCTTTGTCTGTCTGTTTTGAGACCGGGACTCTTGCAAGCTGGCATCCACTCTCTATGTAGCCAAGGCTGACCTTGACCTCCTGATCCTCCTCAAGTGCTGGGGTTACAACCTCGTACCACGGCCTCCAGGTTATCACTGTTCTAAAGATCACATCAAATAAGATGATGAACATTGGGTGCAACCCCATTGTCATTTACAGCAGCACCAGCTTTGCATAAGCCACAGGTGCCATGCACCCAGAAACAGATCAACCATCAAGGGCTGTTTCCTAAAAGCATGTCATTAAGAGCCACTCGTGTGTGGCTTCGGGGCCTTTCCTTGAGAAATTTATTAAACTTTCAAGGAAAATTGCGTACATGTCACACTACCCTGAGTACCCAAGCGTCTTGACACACTACTTTCTTTGCTCAAATAGTAAGGCCCTGAGGAAGCTTGTTGGAAGTCCTAGGCTCTGAGCATCTATCAGGACTAAATAAGATGGGCTTCATTATTTTTCAGGAAGGCGCCTTCTCCAGAGAACCCTTACCACCCAAAGAGCTTTTTCCATAAAGAGGCTGTCAAATCGGAAACTGCGCTGTCATTCATCTCTGTGCCCGGCTCCCCCCACTCGTTGTCACAAGGAAAGGCTCCTAATTAGCACCAAAGTGGGCTGTAAATTAATAGCCCAGGCAGCAACATTCTACAGGAGGAAGCCACATGCAGGACCTTGCTCTTGATGTAATTGTCTCCCATTCCTGGTGCCGTATCTGGGCGCCAGCATTCCGTACTGTGATTCGTGGGGGCCCCCGCGATCACAGGCCTCATGTTATCTAATAGATTGCTGAAGTTTTCCACCGAGTGTTTTATTTTAAATGACAGTTATTTCTATTAATGGGTGGGCCCTGTCAGTTTCCTGACCCCGGGCGGGAAGGATGTCTCTCTGTTCAAATGGCAGTCATCATTTCTGTGAAGTGATGCATAGAAAGGAAGCGACCAGCGCAGACACCTCGCGCAGGGCTGTCACTCAAGCTGACATCTCCATGTCGGGGCATTTTCTCAAAGTTTTCTCCATGTGACCTGCAAGTGAAAGATCAAGGAGCTCCCTTCATCCAAGCCATCCATGTGTCAATCATCCTTACCTAAAAATGAATGTTACAAATAAGCCAGAGCTACTATTTATACCTCCTGCCTGGCCCATCTTTTCCCTGTCAATCTCTCTCTCTCTTTTTAGGGATCCAGGAAGCGTCCAGCGCAGTTGGATCAGGGGTTAGCCACGCCCACTTCGCATCTGTGTGTTTCCTCTTTGACTGATGCTGCATAAAACAATCATGGGCCCCTTTCTTTCTTCCCCAGTAATGAGAAAGGAATTCTTTTTCTTTTCCTCGATCTTCCTCCGTTCCTTCTTCCTTCCTTCTTGCCTTCTTGCTTTCTTTCTACCCATCCATCTTTCCCTGCCTTCTTTCTTTCCTCACTCTCATATTCCTTCTTTCATCATATTCCTCTTTCATCTTTCTGATCCCTTTTTTTCTGGCATCCTTTTCCTCTTTCCTTTCTCCATCTTCTCATTCCTCCTCTCCCTTTGTCCTTCCTTCTTTATTCCCTCCTTTTCCTCAGATGTCTTCTCTTGAGGATTTAGGGGGTGCTCAGCCCTGTCTAGCTCCTTCCGCTAGCTTGCCTGCTCCTTGGCAACACAGCCCTCCCTCTCTCCCCTGCCCAGCTTCCAGTCTGAACTCCAGGCCTAGTTGGAGTTCAACTTCTGCCCTGACTGAGCTGCCCACTTCTGACAGACTCCCCTTCCTGGGAAGGCCTTTTCTCTCCCTCACATCAATATTTCCTTTCTTCCTGGGGCCTTCCCTTCTCTGTTTCTGTCCCTGAACATCCTTCCTAGCTCACCTTGATAAAAGTGCCATTCTGAGTAAATTCTGAGTAAATTCACTCAACAGACATTCACGGAGCGTCTGTGTGGAGAAACCCTGGGAGTCCGTGGTTAACGAGACACTCACAGACCTGCTCGCAAGAGCCATGAAGTCCACTAGGAAAAAGAGACACAACAAATGTCTGCCGACACTTATTTACTGCCAGTGGTAATGCGTGTCACAGTGGAAGTGCCTGTCATCAATCAACACACCCTTGTGTGCCCCACTTCCCAAGAGGTTCCCTGGGGCACTGGTGATCATTAAAGCCACTCCTTGAGATACACGCTTTTATTTTCAGACCCTCCCGCCTTGAGGACAGTCCTGCTGCCTGGGGCTCTACAGACCTCTTCAGAATGCTGTGCTGGCCACAAGGAAACAGACCGGAAGACCCGCTGTGTTTTGTGGTCCTCCCAGGCACGGGGAGCCCAGGCCTGTTTGCAGCCATGGCTGAAGTGTTTTGTTCAGTCTCAAGTGTGTTTTCAAGTGTTTGGCTGTTAAGTGAGGTGTGAGCATTTTTTTTCCAGCCTCCCTTCCAGGCAAGCACTGCTGCTGACCAGCACTCGCTCATGGCCATTGTCCTACATTTTAAAACACAATATGAGCAGCTGGCACGCCTGCTCAACACCGGGAAGGAGAAAGAAAGCAAAAGTCACAGCCACCAAGTCGTGAAGTTTATCAACTTCATCAGCTTCAGTTTACCCACTTCATCAGCCCCGGTGTTGTGGTTTGAATGTAAAATGTTCCCCAGGGGCTTGTGTGTTTGAATATTTAACTCCAGGCTGCTGGCAGTGTTAGGGAAGGGCATGGAACTTTAGCAGGTGCAGCCTTGCTGAAGGAAGCGTGTCACTGGGGGCAAAGCTTTGAGATTTTATAGCCCAGCCCCACTTGTAGGCCTCTCTACTTCCTCCCTGCTGTGATGATCCATGCCAGTTTCCTGTCCCTGCCATCCTTCCCAGCCATGGTAGACTCTACCCACCCCCTGGAGCTGTGAGCTGAACATAAACTCTTTGCATCACTAAGCTGTTTCTGGTGGAGACTTTTTTTTTTTATTGTTTTTTATTGACTTTTATACTTACATACAAAAAAAACCCCACCTGATATTTCCCTTCCCTCCCCCCATTCCACTTTAGAACTCAAGTCTCCATCGTATCCCCTCCCTCTCTCCATTAGTCTCTCTTTTAATTTGATGTCATCATCTTTTTCTTCTATTTTGAGGGTTTTGCGAGGGGCACTGCGAGGTCATGGATATCGAGGTCAGTTTCTGTCTGGGCAGTTGCATTGTAAGAGGTCATACCCTTCCTTTGGCTCTTCCATTCTATCCGCCCCCTCTTCCGCAATGGTCCCTGAGCCATTGGAGGGTGTGACAGAGGTGTTTCAGTGCTGGGCACTCCTCTAACCCTTCTTCTCAGGACTATGTTGCCTTTTGGGTGATCCCGGTGGTCATCACCATCTGAAAAGAGAAGCTTCTCTAAACTGGTGGAGACTTTTGTCCCAGCAATGAGAAAGTAATTGATGCACCTAATGATTACTAACTTCATCTGCCTCAGTTTACCAATGGTATTAGCCTCCATTTCTCAAGGGCAAAAAGGGGGAGGGGATGACAGCACTTACATGTCAGCCATTTCTCACTGATATCAATGGCCTGAAAGTCCTTAGTGTGAATGTGAGTGCCACTCACATGTGGGAAAGTGTACCAGGAGTCCCAGCATTCATGGGACTGGGCTCTGGGAGGAAACCTGAAAAGATTCAAAGCACTAGATAGGTTGGGGTGGGAGGGAGGAAGCGTGCATTCGTTCTTTTCACTCCTTCTTCTACCAATAGGTGAGAGGAAGTGCTGAGGGTAAACTGAGGACGTCCGGCTCAACTGGAGCGAACGCTGTGCGTCAGTGAGTTGTGCTCTGCAATGTGGCCCTGGTGTCAACTTGATCATCTTCTCTAGTAGGCATCAATCCTGGTCATTTCAGAAAGTTAATATACTGCAAAAGTCACCCGAGGCTGACGTGGCGAATCTAATTGACTCGGTGTTATGGGGAACTTACTTACTTATCTGGAGGACTGGATTGAAGATAATAGGAGCTTTTATTTATTATTTTTTTTAAAAGCAAAACTGCTGTTAAGTTTCAAACTAAAACAGCAATGAAAAGTCAGGCAATTAGCTAGGGAAGCCATGCACAAATGCCATACACAGGGGAAGAGATCAAAGAAAACTTCGATCTTGATAAAGATCAAGAGGGACAGCCCAGATTTTCACAGCACTTGCTGACAAATGGCTGAGTGGGAGGGGGGACCTTCAGTAATTTGATTTCTCAATATGCCTGCAGACTGGCCCAAGAAGCTGCAGAGATCAAAGGCTAGCCTTGGTAACAAAATGCCACCAGAAATGGTATCTTCTTTGCTTTTATTATTGTTCCAGGGCAGCAATTTGTACTTCAGACCTGTGTTTCAACTTTAGAAATTTATGAGCCGGTGTCAAGGGAAGTGGGTCAGCTGGCTGCCCAGTAAAGACTATCACACTTGGAAATTCCTTTCCTTGCCTCTCACCCTGCGCCTTGGAAGAGAGACTGGATGATTGTGCAGCGTCTCGGCCTAGGCCCTCCCGTGTCAGAGGCAACTCTGCACTCTCTGAGTGTGACTCTCTAACAGTGTGCTCCAGTGCTGTCCCCAAGACATTTCTCCAACTTTCCCTTTAGATTCTGGGTGTCTTGAATTGTCCATCATGATACACACATCTGCAATCTATCTGCATACATGCATATATAAACTAGATACATACAAATGCTATTCTGAAATCTAGACCCATCTTCTGCTCTGTCCAAATGTGAGGACATTCGGTGACAGCAGGGAAACAAAATACCCAGATTTGAACTTCTTCAGTTTTTATCTGGAATTTGGTAAAATGTAGTGATATTCTGGGTAAAAAAAAAAAAAAGGCAGTTCTGTTCCACATTTGGTTATTATTACATTATTTTTTCTTTTTCTTTTTCTTTTTCTTTTTCTTCTTTCTTTTTTTTTTCAAGGTAGGGTTTCACTCTGGCCCAGGCTGACCTGAAATTAACTATGTAGTTTCAGGGTAGTCTTGAACTCACAGCAATCCTCTTACCTCTGCCTCCCAAGTGCTGAGATTAAAGGCGTAGGCCACCACACCCAGCTTATTTTTATTTTTCTATAATTTACCAACTCGTCTAGGCTAGCTAATCACCAAGAGGCATAACAATAGAGTTAATATTTTATACAATTATCCTTCAAATGAAAGTTAGTAAATGGACTACAAATCAATTCAAGAATGTTTTGGCAGATATCCATGGGAAGCGATGTTTCTTCTCTTTTTTAAAAAATATTTTATTTTTATTTATTTATTTGAGAGAAAGAATGAGGCAGAGGAATTGAGAGAGAGAGAGAAAGAGAGAGAATGGGCACACCAGGGCCTCCAGCCACTGCCAATGAACACCATATGCATGAGCCCCCTTATGCATCTGGCTTATGTGGGTCCTTGGGAATCGAGCCTGGGTCCTTAGGCTTCACAGGCAAGTGCCTTAACCACTAAGCCATCTCTCCAGCCCCATGAGCATAAATTTTATGTCATATTTTAAGTATAGTCAAAAAAAAGAAGAGGGCTGGAGAGATGGCTTAGTGGTTAAGCGCTTGCCTGAGAAGCCTAAGGACCCCGGTTCGAGGCTCAATTGCCCAGTACCCATGTAAGCCAGATGCACAAGGTGGTGCATGCATCTGGAGTTCACTTGCAGTGGCTGGAGGCCCTGGTGCGCCCATTCGCTCTCTCTCTGCCTCTTTCTCTCTCTCTCTGTCTGTCACTCTCAAATAAATAAATAATAAAAAAAACTTTAAAAAAATTTATGCTCATAACTGTTTTTTTCTTTTTTTATGAGAGAAAGAGAGAATTGGCACACTAGGGCCTCCAGCCACTGCAGTCTAAATCCAGATGCATGCGCCATCTTGTGAGCACGTGCAACCTTGCACACTTGTCACCTTGTGTTTACGTGGGATCTGGGGAGCTGAACATGGGTGTTGCAGTCAGGTTCACATTGCTGGCAGAAAACATCCAACCAAGGGCTTATTTTGGCTTACAGACTTGAGGGGAAGTTCCATGATGGCAGGTGAAAACTTCAGCATGAGTAGAGGGTGGACATCACCTCCTGGCCAACATCAGGTGGACAACGGGAACTGGAGAGTGTTCCAAACACTGGCAAAAGGAAGCTGCCTATAACGCCCTTAAGCCCGCCCCCAACAATACACTGCCTCCAGGAGGCGTTAATTCCCAAAATGCCATCAGCTGGGGACATGGCATTCAGAATACCTAAGTTTATGGGGGACACTTAAATCAAACCACCACAGTGGGTCCTTAGGCTTCACAGGCAAGTGCCTTAACCACTGAGCCATCTCAGTCTCCATCTTACTTTTTTTTTTTTTTTTTTTTGGTTTTTCAAGATAGGGTCTCACTAATCCAGGCTGACCTGCAACTCACTATTACCTTCAGCACTGGACCAGAGTGCCATCACTCATTTCCTACCTGTAAGCAGATTTTTTTTTTTCATTTTTTTGAAGTAGGGCCTTGCTCTAGCCCAGGCTGATCTGGAATTCACTCTGTAGTCTCAGGTGGCCTCGAACTCACAGTGACACTCCTACCTCAGCCTCCTGAGTGCTGGGATTAACGGTGTGCACCACACCCGGCCATCTTAACCATTTTTATGTGAACACACACTTCGGTAGTGTTAAGTTCATCCACACTGCTGTGAAACGGATGTGCAGAACTCTTCACCTTGCAAGTCTGGAGCTCTACCCATTGAACCTTCCTTCCCCTCTTCCCCTAACACCTGGCCACCGCCACTGTCCTTTCTGTTACTGTGAATTTGATGACGTTAGAGACCTCACGTCGATGGAAGCAGCAGACTTTGTCTTTTTCATGACTGGCTTACTTCACGTAGCATAATGTCCTCAAGGTTCATCCAGGTTGTAGCACAAGATACGATTTCCTCCCTTCTCAAGGCTGAAAAATATCCCATTGTATTGATGCAAGATTTGGGGGCTAATGAGGGGTCCCCAGAATTTATGAATCCCAAGTTTTGGATTCTGTCCTACCTTTAATAAAGAATTAATAAAGATAGACTTAAGAAGGATAAATTAAGAATTAGTAACGTTATTTAAGGGGAAATCACAAATTGTGGGGATTATTTAAGAAATATTGAGATTTAAGAGACATTGAGGCTTTTAAAGAGGGATTAGAGTAAAGCTGCTGGCATGTGGAAAGCTCACTAAGAGAAACTGAGGCTTTCAAAGAAAGACTGGAGTCGAGCCACAAACACATGGAGGACAGGATTTAGGTGCTTGTGTAGGGAGATTTAGAAGGAACACCTATGATATCTGCCATGTGCTTTCCCCATGGAAGAAAGAAAAGAGCAAGTGGTGGTTACTTAAGGAAGAATAGTGGAGAGAAAATATCAAAGCAGAGACCATGAAATTCAGAGGAGAAATGAGTAATGAAGAGTTATACTCATGGTTACCCCAAATTTGAAGAAATTACACAGGTAGCAGTCCTGGAGTTAGTGAGAGCCCCCATGTGCATAAGGGAAATATGCAGGTGGTAGTAGATTCAGAGACCAGAGGAGCAGCATGCATGTCATCAATGCATGAGAAGTTACCCCAAACTGTAAAGCAGAGGCAAGCAGAAGTGTTCCCCCAGACCAAGAACCAGTGTTATGCTCTCCCCGTCTCGCCCAGCCAGGCTGGGTGAGGGGGAAGCCAGACTCACGTGTACCTGAGCAGAGATGAGAGGGGATCTAGAGAGAGCGTCACCAAGAGGAAAAAGACCCAGACAGGAAGAAGATAAGAGCCATATACTCAAGGAAAAGAGCCAATTGGTTTCTAGATTTGTAGGGCGGACCCCATCTAGATAGCATGCTAGACTGGGCAGCAGGGGGCGCTGTAGATCAATCTCAATTACACATGAGTTCCATTTCTGCCAAGAGTTCCATTTTTTTATTTTTGTTTTTTCGAGGTAGGGTCTCACTCTACCTCAGGCTGACCTGTAATTCACCCTGTAGTCTCAGGGTGGCCTCGAACTCACGGCGATCTTTCTCCCGAGTGCTGGGATTAAAGGCGTGCGCCACCATGCCCGGAAGAGTTCCATGTTTGTGTTAGGGTGAGCTGGCATCTCCTGGTTTTCTCTGGGCCTCAATCTCTAACTGAAACTGCCTTTAAAAGCTAGCTTTGGGCCGGAGAGATGGCTTAGCATTTAAGGTGTTTGCCTGCAAAGCCAAAGGATTCTGGTTCGATCCTCCAGGACCCAAGTAAGCCAGATGCACAAGGGGGTGCATGCATCTGGAGTTCGTTTGCAGTGGCTGGAGGCCCTGGCGTGCACATTCTCTCTATCTCTCTCTCTCCCCTTTCTTGCTTTCAAATAAATAAATAAAATATATTTAAAAAAATAAAAATGAATAAAATAAAAAGCTAGCTTTGTCCTACCCCCCCCGTATGATAGTCCACATGTTGTGTATCTGTTCATCCCTGGGCTGATAGTTTCTGCCACTCTTGTCGGTTGTGAACAGTTATGCTAACACATAGGTGTACTAGACCTCCTTGATCCTCCTGTGACCATTAATCTCAGTTGTCAACTTGAAAGGGCTTTAGTCACCATGGAAACAAATCCGTGGGCATTCTCTGTGAGGCATTTTCTAAATTAGGTTAATTAAGGTGGGAAGTCACATCTTCAATGCGGCTGGTGCCATTCCATGAGCAGGGGTCCTGGACTGAATACAAAGGGAAAAAGGGAGGCGAGCACCTGCCTTCATCTCTCTCTCTGCTTCCTGACCTTGTTGGACTGATGTGACTAGCTTCCTCCGGCTCCTGATGCTATGACTTCCTGTCCATCATGGAGTGTACCCTCAGACCACAAGCCAAAATAAACCTTCTTTCCTGTGATGGTTAAGTTTGTGTCAACTTGATTTGTTTAGGAATCCACAGACATTCCTCATAAGTGTGTCTCTGAGGCTGCCTCTAGGAAGGATTAACTAAAGGAAGAATCCTTCCCCCAGGGGTGAGCCCTCCCCCAGAGTGGGCGGCCCCTCTTGGAGGAGGGGGCTGGTTGATAAAAAGAAGCTCTGGGAAGAAAGGCTCTCTCTCTCCCACCTGGCTGCCGGTGCTGCTCGCTGCTTGCCACTGGGTGCTTGCTGCTTGGTGCTTGCCGCTTGGTACTTGCTGCTTTCCAGTGTGGACTGAAGACCAGGGTGGACTGAAGAGCAGCGTCTTTCCAGGAAGCCTCCAGGCCTTCAGTGCTGGATTGAAATTGCTGAGGCCTCCAGCCTTGTGGACTTAGCAGCTACCAGGTTCCTTGACTCTCAGACCTGCAACCTGCTATTGCTGGACTGTTGTAAGCTAATCCAATAAATTCCCTTTTAATACAATTCATTCCATCCATTCTGTTCCTCTAGAGAACCCTGACTAATACACTTCCTTAGGTTGCTTTTGTCAGGTGTTTTGTTGCAGTGATGAGAACAGTAATTGATACACCTGCTTTTAAGTGTTTGGGAAGGATCAACCCCAAAAGGGGGTCGTTGGATCCTGCAGTAGTTGTAGGTATAGAACAACTACCCCAAGGAATTTGCTACTGGATCCCAGTGCAGCTGCACTGATTTCTTCATGCACTTGCCACCATTCACTTTTTTTCTGGGGTCTGTGTGTACAAGGCTTGCACTCACAGTTTTCTGATAATTAGCAATGGGACATCTTTGCATGTGCTGTTGGCCATTTCTAGTTCATTCTTTTTATCTATCTGTCTATCTATCTATCTATCTATCTATCTATCTATCTATCTATCTATCTATCTATCTGAGACAGAGAGAGGGAGAGTGAGAATGCACGTCAGGGCATCCAGCCACTGCAAATGAACTCCAGACGCGTGCGCCCTCTTGAGCATCTGGCTTACGTGGGACCCGGAGAATTGAACCGGGGTCCTTAGGCTTCACAAGTAAATGCCTTAACAGCTAAGCCATCTCTCCAGCCCTACATCATTCTTTTTTTTTTTTTTTTTTTTTTTTTGGTTTTCAAGGTAGGGTTTCACTCTAGTCCAGGCTGACCTGGAATTTACTATGTAGTCTCAGGGTGGCCTCGAACTCACAGTGATCCTCCTACCTCTGCCTCCCCCCAGTGCTGAGATTAAAGGCATGCACCACCATGCCCGGCTCCCTAGATCATTCTTTAAAGGAATATCTAATCAAGGTTCTCTGAATTGCACGATTTGATTTGTTGTTAAATTGTGATTTCTTCCTCAGTGGAGGTGACAGGAAGGGTTCTGCCTTGGGTTTATTTCTACCCACAATGATTGAAAAGGAAAGGAAATTACTCACTTGCTGAGTTGGAAATCCAGACTTTCTCACGTGGGTGGCTTCTCAGGTAAGCCAGACAGAGTAGGTGAATTCAGACTGTCCCTGTGAATAAAGGGCACCATCATTCAGTCAACAAACTAAAACGCAGACACCCTTCTCAGACAGTCCTTGCAAGGCACTGGGCTCTGAGTAGGTTAAAAGCAAGGCCTCTGTGGTGGTTTGCCTATCAGACATCCCCTAAAAGACTCCTTGAAGCTTACTTGAAGGAAGTAGTTCACTGAAAGTGTTCATTTGGACAGTATACTTTCTCTCTCTCTCTTCCCTCCCCTTCCTGGCTGCCTTGAGGTAGAACATTTTTGGTCTGTGATGACATTGTGTCCCTGTGATGCTCTGTTCTTCCTTACCACAGGCCTATCTTGATAGAACCAGCTGGCCATGGGCTACACCTCAGAAACTATGTGCCAGAATAAATCTTCCCTCCTTTTAACTCATATCTCCAGATTTTGTTGCAGCAGCAAAAAGTCAATACAGGTTCCACTTACTTAGAGCTTCCAGTATTTTAGGAGAAAGGAAAGGTTTGGGGAACTGATTTAAAAAAAAATGGGCTGGACGTGGTGATGCATGCCTTTAATCCCAGCTCTCGGGAGGCAGAGATAGGAGGATCACCATGAGTTTGAGGCCACCCTGAGAATACATAGTGAATTCCAGGTCAGCCTGGGCCAGAGTGAGAACCTACCTCAAAAAAAAAAAAAAAAAAAAAAAAAAAAAACAGTTTTGTTAAAGTAGACTTATAGACTTAAGGGCTGAGGCGATAGCTCAGTTGCCTCGTAAGCAGGAGGACCTGAGTTTGATCTTCAGAACCCATGTGAATGTGGGGTGTGCTGTCACATTCCCGTAATCCCAGCCTTGGGAGGCAGAGACAGGTGGATTCCTGGGGCTCATTAGACAGCCAGTCTACCCTAATCAGTGAACTCCAGGAAAACAAGAGACCATGTCTCAAAGGAATCGGACAGCATTCCTAAGGATGACACCCAAGATTGCCCACTGACCCCCACATGCATGTGCATGCACACACATACCAACAAGCATGGCCGACCCCAGATACACATGTGAAAAAATAGGAAAGACAAGTAGATTTCCTATGCCACACAATTCGTCCATATAGGTGGGTCTGGCAGACTGTGCTATTTTTTAAAGCATGGTGGAACGTAAATGGTATTAGAATTGCTTAACTGTGTCAGGGCTTGTGTCTGTCCTCCAGCAGTGGAGTTATCCAAGGGGGGCTTGGGAGCGTCCTTTGCTGATGGAATGACAAACACAGTCTAATGGTTGCACTCTGGACTCCACCTTGCCCTGCTGGCTTGGCATCAAAGGTAGGGGAGTGGCCAAGCCTCTCATGGTCTTCACAGAAGCCTTCCTGGTGATTGGGGTCCTCTCCCACCCCAGGGGGTAGTCAGGTGAACCCCTCGAGTTGCTTGCTAGAGATGGTAAATGCATTGGCCCTTATACCTGCCTTCATCATGCTTTCGAGCCAAAACACAGATTGACAGGGGCCGGGCGTGGTGGCGCATGCCTTTAATCCCAGCACTCAAGAGGCCTGGGCCAGAGCAAGACCCAACCTCAAAAAAACAAAAAAAAAAAAGAAAGAAAGAAAGAAAGAAACTGGTAGGGTCTCCAAATATGCCTCCCTCATGAAAAGCTAATCACTAGTTGTCATTACAGACAAGTGTACATGTGTATATGCATGTTTATATTGTGTGGGCACACATGTGGGGTATATATTCACATGTATACCTGCGAAGACCAGATGGACTCCACCTATTTTTTTGAGACAAAGTCTCTCAGTGAACCTGGATCTCTCCAATTTAGTTAGACTGGTGAGCCAGCAAGCCCCAGGGACACTCCTCTCCCTGCCTTCCCAGCACTGAGACTGTAAGTACACACCACTACGCCCAGCTGGTTACATGTGTGGTAGGGTTCCGAACACAGGACCTCGTGCTTGCGTGACGAGTGCTTTATTCACTGAGCCATCTTCTCGTGCCAGCATTACAGATTTCTTTTTTTTAAAAAAAACCCTTTATTTGGGGCTGGAGAGATGGCTTAGTGGTTAAACGCTTGCCTATGAAGCCTAAGGACCCTGGTTCAGGGCTTGATTCTCCAGGACCCACGTAAGCCAGATGCACAAGGGGGTGCATGCATCTGGAGTTCGTTTGCAGTGGCTGGAGGCCCTGGCACACCCATTCTCTCTCTCTCCCTGCCTATTTCTGTATCTCTCTCTCTCTCAAATAAATAAATAATAAAATATTTTTTTAAAAAAAACCCTTTATTTATGTATCTCAGAGAGAGAAAGAGAGAGACAGAATGGGTGCCTCAGGGTCTTTAGCCATTGCAAATGAACTCCAGACAATATGCCACCTTATGCATCTGGCTTGTGTGGGTCCTGGGGAATCGAACCTGGGTCCTTTGGCTTTTCAGACAAATGCCTTAACTGCGAAACCATCTCTTCAGCCACCAGCATTATAGATTTCTATTTACATAATGATCTGCTAATATTCCTTCACATAGTTCCAACATCAAAGGCACCAAGTGGAAAACTTTCTACCTCTCCCTACTCCATCTGCCAACTCCTGATCCTTCCCAACAGGAAACCAAGATTAGCAACTTCATCTTCTGTTGTGATTTCCTTTTCCTTAAAGACATCATGAAACATTTATAAGCCGGTACGGATGTATATTCTTCCCTTCGTTATGTTTCCCACAAATGAGAGACGGTATTATGCATTGTTCTGCGGCGTGCATCTTTCACTTAACAATATATTGGAAAGGCTTTTGTGATGAGGTTTTGATCATCAGAAATAGTAAGAAATCAAGGTTCCTGATGGGAGTGATTTTGGCAGAGTGTTTAGTTACTACTTGATGACTAGTGTGTGAGTCATTTCCAATCAGAGTCTATGGAGTGCACCACAGTTCACAGCTAAATTACCTGGATCATTTAGGTGGAAAGAGAGCCCGATTCTACATGAATTATCCAGGCAATTGTAGTTGATTAGAGTGGTTCTAAAAATACCTGGCCCTTTCCCGTTTCCTATCAGGAACACTCTTTGAATCTTGATCCTAACTTATTTTCAAAATTGACATAGCTGGGTTATGGCTTAAATTGATTCGCCCACGTTTCCATGTAAAGCAACAGTTCGGAAAGATGAGAAATGGCTCAATGGGAGCCATGCTGGGTTCGAGAACGTAACAGACTACCCAGAGGAGTAAATGAAGAGCACCTGAGCCTGTTAGCCAATGGGAGGTTGAGGCAATCTGAGGGAGATCAGCCATCCCAGGGAAAGGGGCAACATTAAACAAGAGGGAAAGAGACATTGTGAAACACAACGCAGGAACCTTGACTGAACTTGAAAATCACCTACACCATAGATGGACTGCTCCTTGTGTACATTTGGTGGTGCACCCATGTGTGTACCATGGCTTGCACGTGGAGGTCAGATAACCACCTCAGGATGTCAGTACAGTCTGTCCACATTTTTTTCTTTCAGACAGGGTCTCTTTCTTTTTTTCTTTTTCATTTTTCTTTTTCTTTCTTTCTTTCTATTTTTTTTTTTTAAATAACTGGGAAGGCAAGTCTATCTGCCACCCTATGCGCTTCCAGACTCCCCTGGCTCTACCTCCCATTGCTTTAGGTGGTTTGGGGATTACTGACATGTATTTGTGCCACTTTGTATCCGACCATATGTGGGTGCTAGGGATTTGAACTCTAGTCAGCAGGCAGGCTTGTGGAGTAAGTACCTTTAACTGCTCAGCCATCTTTCCAGCCCTAGATGGGCTGTTCCTTTTTAAGTTTATTTTTTAAATTTTTAATATTTGTATTTATTTATTTTAGAGAGAGTCTGAGCATGCCAGGGCCTCTTGCCGCTGCAAATGAATTCCAGATGCATGATGTACCACTTTGTGTATCTGGCTTGACATGGGTCCTGGGAAATCAAACCCAGGCTTCAGGTTTTGCAAGCAAGTGCCTTTAATGGCTGAGTCATCTCCACAGTCCAAGATCCTTAAGCAAAGCATATGCTTTTCACCCAGGCAGAGCTTAGGACACGTATAAAGATGGGTGTTTGGTTGTCCAGTGTTTTTTGAGACAGGGCCTTGCTATGTAGCCCTGCAATCCTGCCTCCTATCACGTGCTGGGATTACAGGCATGTGCCACCATACCAACCTGTTGGGTTGATGAAATTAATTGCACCAAAGAAAATATAGGGTATAGAGATGAGTTATTTGGGATCCAAAGGAATTCAGTACATCACAACTGATGTAACTTCCCTCTTGACCTGAACTGGGAAACAACACAAGTGTAAAAAATGTTGGAAAAAAAAAATTGGGGGCAGGAGAGATGGCTGAATGGTTAAGGCGCTCGCCTGTGAAGCCTAAGGACTCATGTTCTGCTCTCCAGGTCCCACCTAAGCCAGATGCACAGTGATGCAAGTATGCGAGGTCGCACACGCACACAAGGGGGTACATGTGTCTGGCGTCCGACTGCAGTATCTGGAGACCCTGGCATGCCAATTTCTCCCTTTCTCCCTTTCTCCCTCTCTCTCTCTCTCTCACACGTGTGCGCACGCATTAAAATAAAGTTCAAATTAGCTATGGCACTGGCCAGAATGTTGGAGAGGCCGCTACAGGTGAACTGGCACAGGTATTTTTTTGGACAGATCCGCTAGACCTGGGTCCAGGGAGCCCCAATGATGGGCTGAGCCTGGCCACATCCAGCTGGGGGGATCCCTGAGGAACCGCGAATCGAGATGCTTCATGACACCACCCTGGCCTTCAAGTTTCACTATGGAGTCGTTGTTGCAGCTGATTTCCGGGCCACAGCTGGGGCTTACATTGCTTCCCAGATAGTGAAAAAAGTCATCGAAGCCGGGCGTGGTGGCGCACGCCTTTAATCCCAGCGCTCGGGAGGCAGAGGTAGGAGGATTGCCGTGAGTTCAAGGCCACCCTGAGACCACATAGTGAATTCCAGGTCAGCCTGGGCCAGAGTGAGACCCTACCTCGAAAAACCAAAAAAAAAAAAAAAAAGTCATCGAGATCAATCCTTACCTTCTGGGCATCATAGATCGGATGCAGCAGACTTCTGGGAGCGACTGTTGGCCTGGCAGTATCAAATCTAAGAGCTTCAAAATAAGGAACGTATCTCTGTAGCGGCTGTCTCCAAGCTGCTTACAGACATAGTGTATCAATACAAAGGCACGGGGCTATCCATGGCACCATGATCTGTGGCTGGGATAAGGGAGTCCCTGGCCTCTCCTAAGTGGACAGTGAAGGGAACCAGATCTCTACACGCACCTTCTCTATAGGTTCTGGCTCTGTTTATTGCTTACGGGGTTATGGAACAAAGCTACTCCTATGACCTATGATCTGCCCCGTCGAGCCTTCTACCAAGCCACCTACAGATCTCTGATCTACTCAGGAGACTCAGTGAACCTGGACCATGTACAAGAGGCTGGCTGGATCCCTGTCTCCAGTGACAGTGTAGCCGATGTATATGACAAGTATACTGGATCTAACCCCCTGATGGGGGGTGGACGTGGCTACTTGCGTTTCTTGGGGTGACTGTCACTGGTGATAATACAACACCCCATCCCAGCTGGTGGAGAAGTCCACAGTTGTACCTGAAACAGTGCCAGCTTTGAAAACTATCAACACCTGTGTTAGCAGCTGAGGAGCGGCTGGTGAAATGACTGTGTGTCTTGCTTTTTTTTTTTTTTTTTTTTTTTCACATTATGCTACTCATCGCTCAAAAAAAGAAAATAGGGCTGGAAAAATGGCTTAGCGGTTGAGGAGTTTGCCTGTGAAGCCAGAGGATCCTGGTTCAATTTTCCATGACCCATGTAAGCCAGATGCACAAGGGGCGCATGCATCTGGAGTTCGTTTGCAGTGGCTGGAGGCCCTGGTGTGCCCATTCTCTCCACCCCCCCGCCCCCAGTGCCTCTTTCTCTCTCTCAAATAAATAAAAAATAAATAAAATTTAAAAAGGAAAGAAAGAAAAGGCTTGCCAGGCGTGGTGGCACATGCCTTTAATAAAAGAAAAGAAAATGTTTATTGGAGGAAATATTTTATGTGAAAGCCAGACCTCATGGTCACATTCATTATCACCTCTCTACAAAACTCTTCTCTCGGGCTGGAGAGATGGCTTAGCGGCTAAGGCGCCTGCCTGCTAAGCCTAAGAATGCTGGTTCCAATGTCCAGCGGTTCCAATCTCCAGGTCCCACGTTTAGCCAGATGCAAAGTGAGGCAAGGGCGCAATGCCGCACTGCTGGCACGCCCATTTCTGTCTCCCTCTCCCTCTCTGTCTATCTCGCTCTGTCTCTCTCTCCAAAAAATAAATAAAAATAATAATAAAAATTTTAAAAAAATAAAATAAAACTCTTCTCTCTGTAAAGGGTCCATCCAAGTTAGACCACCAGCTAGCTCAGCCCACCTGCCAGCCTCCTGGACCCGAGCTCTCAATCTGTGTGAAATAGGTACTCCCAAATTGACTTGTCTTCCCTGCAGCTGTAATGCAGCAGGCTTCGTACAGGCGTGTACATTTTTTGTTTTTGAGTGTGTACATCATGGCCAGTGTAGACTCCAGGCCTAGGCTCTGTTTCCATGTGTGATGGACAGAACCTCCCCCCGCCCCCCAGCTTTTTCCTTCCTTTCTCCTCCCATTCTTCCCCTGGCATGCTCAAGAATTTGCAGAATTTTAATATCTTCCCCAGATGTCCCACAGTTGTGCCAACTCAATGTTTTTAAAACACTATTTTATTTCCTTAATCCCATTAAACAGATTTATGACTTAACATTTCCTCAATAGCAAAACTTGTGGGGTTTTAACCAGAGAAAGTGAGTTAAATCACCGGAAACTGTCTGTTGCAACATGATCCTGAAATGCCAAGAAGGGTTGGTGGAGTTTCTGTGTGTCTGGGGACAACTTCATTTATGCCACCTGCCCCAAAGTGGTGACACGGCTGGGGAGGGAAGAACACTGGGGCTTTGGCATGCATTGTTTGAAGAAGGACAGCTTAGCGGGAGGTTGTTATTTAATAAGCAGTTGCCTTCTGAGCTGGAGAGTTAATCACTACCATTAAGCAGTGATCGCTCCAGGTGAGACGAGAGCATTCACGGAAGTTTAGAAGTCACAAGGCTGGCAGGCTGATACCGGCAGCTTCACAAGCATGTTGTTTTCGGTTCCAACTGCATTCTGGCCCCGTTGCCTTACGTATGGGTTGAGGTTTTTTTTTTTTTTTTTTCTAAAGGAAATTAAAACAAAACAACTAGATACTAGGGGACTGGCCCTTTCTGGGTTTTATCTGTCCATCATATTTGAAGGGTTTTTTTTTGTTGTGGTTATTGTTGTTTGTTTTTGCTTTTCTTTTTATGATAAGCCTGTGTGATTTTTGTAATTGGGAAAAGCAACTGACATTGTCTTTTGAAAACAGTTTGTATTTTCATTCTTGCCTTGTGTGGAGCGCTGTCCTCTCTGGCTAGCAGTAGGAGCTTCGGGGGGTTCAAGGATGTTTACCCAATTGTGGTAAACAACACCAGATTCTTGCTGGTGTTTTCTGACTCTGTGAAAGCTGAGACCAGCCAAGACTGTTTCCAAGTAAGACAGAAAAATTAAAAACAACAAAGAAGATGGAGATGAAAGGATCACCGCTTGTCTTTCTCAGCGTTTGGCTTCCTCAAAGCGAGGGGCAAATTCTTGCTGGGAATCAGCTGTGGCTTTAAGAGCCAGAAACTCAAGGTTCACAATGGGAGAGGAGTGGATCCTGGAAGGGTAACCGCTAAGACCCCAGCTCTCAGACCCTGTCACTCCACCTTGCAGGCGGTGTTAATCACCTGGGGAGCTTTACAACAAAAAAACACTGAGGTCTGGCTCCACCCCAGAGATTCTGATGCAATTGCTCTGGAAGCCAGCCAGGTCTACTATTGTACAGCAAAGTCTAGAACCTTCACTGGGCTCCTCCCCATTTCCACCCCCTGCCATGGCCCAAGCCTTGCTTAAGCAGAAGGAACACTCAACTAGCCTCAAAGCCTCCTGCCCCCGACTCAGCCACAGTTTCTTAAGAGTCACCTCGTCTCCACTCTCAACCAGGTCAAGATAATCTTCATGCTGAAGGGTCCAGAACAAGATGATGGAGCACGAGAATTACTGCAGACAAAGGCACCTGAGTTTCTGAAATCCCTTACCTGCCTTGGAAGTAAAACTCCCCAGAGTAATTCAGTTATAAAATTCTCTCTCCCGAAGGAACTAGAATATTCTCCTCTCTGCAATATCAAATCAGCACTACACCTAAGCAGACATTGTCCCAAAACGTCAGACTTCCCATTCATTCTCCCAAAGACATATTTATTTTTCAAAGGAAAAAAAAAATCATGTTTTTCCTGAAGTGCCCTATCCTCCTTTCTCTAAGAAGTTGTCATTTCTCCCCATCCCAAGCCCCCATCTAAACCTTCCCTTTATAAAGGTTGAGGAGGGAGCTCAAGAAGTACTTCCTCACAGACATGAAGACCTTCGAGCCCCATGTAACATGTAACATGTCTGGCTTGGCGGCACACACCTGTAATCCCAATGCTGGGGAGACTCACTGGCCTCCTGGGGCTCCCTGGCCAGCCATTCTAGTCTGATTGGTGAGCTTCTGGCCAATGAGAAACTCTCTCTGAAAGAAGGTGGAAGGCTCACTTTAGGGTGACAGTGCGGGTTGTCTTCTGGCCTCCACATACACCCCCCACACACACACACACTAAGCCCCAAATTCTAACCTACCTCTTTAAGAACTCTGTGCATCCAAATCTTCCCTTCTTTGGTAAGTCCTCGTTCCTGAGTTCAATTTGCAAGCCTCAAATACTAAACGTGAAAGCAATGGAAAAGTATTCCTTCCCTGACTCCGTGCACATAACCACAGACCTCTGGGGGCTGCAGGAGAAGGTTGGAGCTTTTCAACCTGCCACCGAGCCACATAGATCAGAGTACCCCTGTGACCTTGAGGCCCTGTCCTGCGGCCACCCTCGAAGCCTTTCCCTTTCGTGTGTCTCTCCCCTGATGAGCTCGTATTTTTCAAGGCCAGCTCCAGTATTATCCTATCCGTGTTGCCATCCCTCTTTTCTCCTGGAAATGTGTCCTCAGTGTGCCTGGTCTGTTGTCCCAGCATGCTGCGTAGTGAGTGGCTTGCGCACTGCAGGCGCCATTTCTGAATAAATGGATGGATGAGTGGATTAAAAACCTCGTTTCCCAACTCTCCTCAACAATATTTAAGAGATGTTCAGGCTGATGAACTGATGCAAGTACTGATGCAAGATTTTAGGGTTCAGGAAGGGGCCCCCAGGCCTGTGAATCCCAACTTTTGGGTCCTTATCCTATTTTAACAAAGAATTGATAAGAACAGAGACCAGGAAATTCAGATGCCAGAAAAAAAAAATGAGTAACAAGGAAAGTCAAGAGAGGAATTACACACGTGGCAGACCCAGAGTTTAGAGGAAATACGTGATCAACCCGAGTTTAGAGGAAAACCAAAGTGAAACGGTATCTGGAAACAGAATACATGTGTGGAACAAACAGTAGAGTCACCAAGACAGGTGACAGGGGTCCTCCCCTGGCGGGTGGAGAGGGGAGAGCATCTCACACACTACTTAGATGAAAGAAACACAAGTTAGTCAGGTCACCCCAGGGGAAGGGAGGGAAGAGAGACCATGATTTCCCTCCTCCCCCTGAAATAAAAGACCAGTGAGGATTAGGAAATAGGGAAGGAGGGGCTGGAGAGATGGCTTAGTGGTTAAGGCGTTTGCCTGCAAAGCCAAAGGATCCCAGTTCGATTCTCCAGGACCCACGGGAGCCAGATGCACAAGGGAGTGCATGCATCTGGAGTTTGTTTGCAGTGGCTGGAGGCCCTGGCATGCCCATTCTCCCCTTCTCTCTTCCTCTCTCTCTGTGAAATGAATAAATAAATAAAATATATTTAAAAAAAGAAATAGGGCAAGACTCAGAGATCAAAGAAAAACTATACATGTAATCAACGTGAGAAGATACCCCCAAAGAGAGACACGGGTAGAAGGCAGGCAGGAAAGTACCCAAGCCGAGAAAGGTGCTCTGCCCTTCCCAGCACGGCTGAGAAGGGGAGAGACACTTGCGTGTGTGCGCAGGTGGGCCAGGTCACAGGAGAAGAGAGGAAGAAGTGAGCCTGGACAAGCTTTGAGTGTGGGTTAGGATGGTGTTTTAGTCTGTTCCACGCTGCTGGGATGAACCTGCAAACCACACACAGTTGATGTGAGGAAGGGATTGATTGACACTTACAGATCCAATGGAAGTTCCATAATGGCAAAGGAGGCTGGCCCCCTTTCACAGGTCCAAGCAGAGAGAAAAGAAACCACTGCCAGCACCACCGAAACCAAGCACCAGATCCACAGCAGGGAAGCCCAGGCAGAGCTCAAGCTCTCTGCACACCTTTAGTTCAGAGACAGACCTGCCGCCAGTAACGCCGTAGGGCTGGACCCTAGGATTCACCCACTGTGACACCTCTTCCAGCCAGGTGGCTGGAAATCCAAGCGACAAGCTTTAGTAAAACATCATTTGAGTCTATTGGGGGATACAAATTCAAAACTACCACAGATGGATTTCTGTTATCAGAGTCAGGTGTGCAGGGAGACACCTGGTTGAGGGGTGGATTCAGGGGGGCTGACCCAAAGACTAGCCCACCTAGGTAGTGTGCTAGACTGGGCAAGCAGCAGGGGGCGCTGCAGCCATTGGGGTGAGATTGGATCAGACACTGTATCCCAGCTCTGTAGAAGCCAGCCCAGCAACATCTCTGGTTCTCTCTTTGAGCTCCTGCCCCTGCTCACTGCCTGAAAGAAAGCTAGTTTTCTCCTCTTCCCCTCAGTACATTCCAGAGTTCCAGGCAAGCGGGGCTGCCCCTGTCCTGGGTTCTGGATTTCCAAGAGCTCTGCACTGCAACAAACACTCCGTAACTAGTGTACAGATCACACGGTGTCTCTTGTTACTGGGGACCTTCGAGACACTGGGCCCCCTTGGGGCCCAGAGAAACGCTTCTCAACATGTCTTGTCCTCCAAACATAAAGCAACTGAGCCAGACCCCGAGGAAGGCCCACAGGCCGTGCCTGCACATGCTAGATCCACACTGCTGGCGGGACGGCAAGGATTTGCAGAGAAGTGCTTAGGTAATGTAAACTACTGATTAATTACCATGCAAAATCATCCTCCTGGAGGGGACTGTGGCGCAGAACGTTCTTGTCTCTTCATTTTCTGAATTGTGACTCAGAGGTGGGAAAGAACCACTTCATTATTTCCAACAGGTGCACCTGATATCGGAGCATTGTGCAACAGTTCAATAATTCATATCACTCTTTAATCTGTGTGCCCATGGATTTATATAGAACGTGAATGAAAGCCTACTGCCAAATCCTGTGCTTGCAATTGTTTGGTTATTAATCACTGGAAGTGAAAGTTATCCTAGTTTTACAAACTGTTTGGTAATATTTAGTTAAATTTTGAGCTGTGAGATGGCTCAGTAGATAAAGCATTTGTCCCACAGGCAGAATGACCTGAGTTTGGATCTCCAGGACCTATGTAAAAGCTGGAAACAGTGGCACATGTATTTAACCCTAGTGCTCCTACAAGATGGGAGGCAAAGACAGGAGATTCACTGGAAACTCACAGGCCAGCTAGCCTGGGATACACCACAGTAAACAAGAGACCCTACCTCAAGCAAGGTACAAGGTGGACCTCAGCATAGGAGGTTGTCCACTGGCTTCTGTACATGCTGTGGCATATGTATGCCCACACTCATACATGTGAACACAAAGACATGATTTAGTTAAATTTTATATTTCTTTATTTTTATTTTTGGAGACAGAAAGACAGAGAGAGAGGGAGAGAGAGACAGATAGAGAATGGGCGCGCCAGCAGTCTCTCAGCTGCTGTGAACAAAATCCAGATGTGTGCGCTCCTTGTGGGCAAGTGCGGCACTGCGCCCTTGAGTCACTTTGCATCTGGCTAAACGTGGGACCTGGAGATTGGAACCAGCATTCTTAGGTTTAGGAGGCAGGCGCCTTAACCACTAAGCTATCTCTCCAGCCCATGATTTAGTTAAATTTTAAAAATAAAATACAAATATAATTTAAGGTTTTAAAATTTGATTTACTTGCACATGTGTGTGTGTGTGTGTGTGTGTGTGTGTGTGTGGTGGGAGGTACACACCAGGGTCTCTTTCTGCTGCAAATGAATGCCTGCCTGGTTTATATGGGTGCTGGGGAGTTGAACCAGAGCCAGCAGTCTTTGCAAACAAGTGCCTTTACCTGAAAACCATCTTCTCAGCCCCTAAATGGTATCTTTTAAAATTGTTTTATGGGGGATGGAGAGATGGCTTAGTCATTAAGGTACTTGTCTATGAAGCCTAAGGCCCCAGGTTCAATTCCCCAATACCCATATAAAGCCATATGCATAAGGTAGCACATAATTTTGGAGTTTGTTTGCAGTGGCTAGAGGGCCTGGTATGCCCATTCAGCCTCTCTTTCTCTATCTACCTCTTTCTCATCTCTCTCTCTCAAATAAATAAATAAAATTAAAAATATATATTAAAAAATGTGCTGGGAAGCTGGGTGTGGTGGCGCACACCTTTAATCCCAGCACTTGGGAGGCAGAGGTAGGAGGATCGCCATGAGTTCGAGGCCACCCTGAGACTACATAGTTAATTCCAGGTCAGCCTGGGCCAGAGTGAGACCCTACCTTGAAAAATCCAAAAAAACAATGTGCCGGGCATGGTGGCACATGCCTTTAATCCCAGCACTCGGGAGGCAGAGGTAGGAGGATCGCCATGAGTTCAAGCCCACCCTGAGACTACATAGTTAATTCCAGGTCAGCCTGAACCAGAGTGAGACCCTACCTCGAAAAACCAAAAAAACAAAAAAAAAAAAAAAAAAAAAAGTTTTATGGGTCTGGGGAGATGGCTTACTGTTTAAAGGCACTCATTGGGGGCTGGAGAGATGGCTTAATGGTTAAGGCAAGCCTAAGGACCTATGTTTGACTCTCCAGATCCCACACAAGCCAGATGCACAAAGGTGAGGCAAGCATAAGGTTGCACATGTCCACTAGGTGGCACAAGCATCTGGAGTTCGATTTTAGTGGCTGCTAATTCTCTCTCCCTCTCTCTTGCTCTAAAAAATATTTTAGTGGGGTATGGTGGCGCATGCCTTTAATCCCAGCACTCAGGAGGCAGAGGTAGGAGGACTGCCGAGAGTTCAAGGCCACCCTGAGACTACATAGGGAATTCCAGGTCAGCCTGGGCTAGAGCAAGACCCTATCTTGAAAAACCAAAAATATACATATATATTTTAAATTTTTTAAAGGCACTTATTTGTAAAGCCTCTGTGCCCAGGTTCAATTCCCTAATTACCCACATAAAGTCAGTGGACATTTGTTTGAACAGCAAGAGACCCTGGTGTGCTCATATGTGTGAGTGTGTGTATGTGTGTGTATCTACACATATAGAAATAAATAGTTTTTTAAGTGTTTTGTTTTTCAATATTTCTGTCTTCTCTTTTTTAAATTTTAGTATTCACTTTATTAGTTTTAAAGAAATTTTGGGGATCTGGAAATATAGCTCAGTGCAGTGCACTTGCCTAGCATGTGTAAGATCCTGGGTTTCATACTCACCACACCAAAAAAAAAAAAAAAAGAATAAAAAGATTTAAAAACATAAAGAAGGACTGGAGTGATGACTTAGTGATTAAGGTGCTTGCCTGTGAAGACTAAGGACCCAGGTTTGACTCTCCAGTACCCATGTAAGCTGGATGCACAAGGTGGCATATGTGTCGGGAGTTTATTTGCAGTGGCTAGAAGCCCTGGTGTATCCATTCTCTACCTCTCACTCTCTCTTTTTCAAATAAATAAATAAAATATTAAATTTTTTTAAGTATAAAGAAATCTTGGTTTTTGGTCAATGTTTAAGTTGTCTCATTTGCTTTTTGATTTACTTTAATTATAATTACAGTCTATTTTTAATCATTAAATCACTCCGAATAAATATAAGGCAACAAAACAGGAAATTTTTAAGCAGAGTTCAGAATCAAAACAGCAAAGAGGGCGAGAGAGATGGCTTAACTGTTAAGGTGCTTGCCTACAAACTAAACAACTATGTTTGATTCCTCGAGACCCACATAAACCAGATGCTCTAGGTGGCGCATGTATCTCAGGTTTGTTTGCAGCAGCTGGAGGAGATGGTGCACCCATTCTCTCCTCCTTCCCTCCCTCCCTCCCTCCCTCCTTTTTTCTCTCTCTAATAAATAAATAAATAGAAATAAAATATTTTTAAAAAAGAAAAGAGGGCTGAAGAGATGTCTTAGTGGTTAAGGTGCTTGCCTGCAAAGCCTAAGGACCCAGGTTCAATTCCCCAGTAGCCACATAAGCCAGATGCACAAGATTGTGCATACATCTGGAGTTTGTTTGCAGTGGCTAGAGGCCCTGGTGCACCTGTTCTCTCTCTCTCTCTCTCTCTCCCTCTCCCTCAGCCTCTCTCTCTCAAATAACTAAATAAATAAATATTTCTTTTAAAAAAGCAAAGAAAAGAGAAACAGAATGTCTTCAAGTAAGTGGTTTCTACAAGATTTTTAAAGTTAGAAATAAAAGTGGGAAGTCTTCTATAAGGCATGACCACATAAAATTTGCTATTAAGATGGTACAAATGCCGAGTGTGGTGGTGCACACCTTTAATCCCAGCACTCAGAAAGCAGAGGTAGGAGGATCGCCATGAGTTCAAGGCCACCCTGAGACTACATAGTGAATACCAGGTCAGTCTGGGCTACAACAAAACCCTACCTTGAAAAAAAATGATAGTACAAAGTAATTTTTAAAAGGTTGTAATTACTGGTCAATGCAGAATGAGCAAGACAATTATTCAGTTTCAAGAGGTCACTTGAAGTCCCTGGAATGATCAGTCTGTGAGGACGCAGTGAGCAAGGCAAACTGGAAGAGGACAAATGTCCCAACAACCCCACCGTCCAGGTGCGGCAAGTACAGTTCTGGGCCTGCCCTTGAACAGATGGACGCCCCTTCCCGAAATCAGCGCATCAGATGGGACAGATGACATCACAAGGGCTCTGTTCACCTCTGAAATCTGAAACTAGTGCTGGTCACCTCCCCTGATGACAGGCATCTTTTGTAGAGATACACAGCCTGATTCAAGTCAGCAAGACCCAAGTTTTCAGTGGCTGCTGGCAGAAAACTCGCTACTTCTTTAGCCTGCAGAGTGCAAAAAGGACCTTGAGAGCAGGTCTTCACACTCAAGGCAAACGAGAAAGCATGTTGTCACCAGTACGTGCAGGTATAGCTCACAGTCTGAATTTGCTATTAGAACATATGGTCTCAATTTGACCTGCGGATCAATTAAAGCAAGTGTGAAGGACATTTCCGGTACCTACGTAAGGAGGAAACATCTTAAGGAAATGGGTGGTAAGTCTGACCACAGAGCGTTTCTGAGCGCACCGAGGGAATGGCAGCTCAGGTCTGTGCAGGCAATTAGATGGAACTTTAGATACAAGAAGAGTTAAAACAACAGAATAACTCCACCCAAAGATGAATGGATGGGAAATGAAATTAACTGTTGATTTGAGCTATCCATAGTTCTTTGATATGTGATATTATCCACTTACAAATACTATCAGAAGCTTCCAAAGGAAAAATGACATATGTGTAGGTACTTTTTTTTTTAATGATTCAAAAGTATGCCTTGAATTTTAATGAAGGCAAGTTTTCTGTTCAAAGAGAAACACATATAGATACATGACATTCTGATGACAGTAAAAAAATGTAGACGAGGAAACAAGAGTAATTAAGTAGCTATGAAGAAGATCTAGATAAAAAACGATTTCCAAATTTGTTTCTGTAGAGGATATTTTTTTGGCCAATGGATCAAAGAAAAGTCGTGGTTGAGTAAAGATGGCTGGTATCTTCAGCTTCCCTTATAATAGCTCAGGCTTGAAACAGTTGAAAAAAATTAAGGAAGAAATATTACACCAATCTAGATACTGTTAAAGATGGCTAAAATTGCCAGATAAGTGCTAGTTATTTATATATACAATTATAATGTTTTCTGTTGTAAGTGCTCCCCTTGCTGTGTGAATGGGGATGCATAAGATTCATAGACAACTATGGAGCTTAAGCAGTACTTGAAGACGTTTTATTGATGACTCTAGTAGCTACCGCTTCACAGAGCAAAATTTCTTCAATTTGAAGGTAATAAAAAATTAAGTACTATCATAATTCAAGAAATGTTGTCTAATTTGCCATTATTCGATGACATGTAAATTATATGGAAATCTTTATTACAATAGTATAATCAGTTATTTTACTGAAATAAAAAACAAGAAATACAAATTTTATGGAATAAGTACATCATCTATGAATTATGTATGTCTATTTTATTACTCACCAATCCATCATGGAGCCATCAGCAAAATGCTCAGACATACACAGTAATAATTGAATTTGGACAGATTTGATAGTTCGCCGACTTTCTGTCATGCAAAAACTACAGTCAAATGAGTTTTAACATATTCATTTTAATATTAATATTTAACATATGTTGGCTTTTTAAAAAATTGAGAAAGGATTTCATGTAGCCCAGGCTGGTTTTAACCTCACTGGTGGAGTTTAAGATAACCTTAAGCTTCCTGATGCTCCTGCCTCCACCTCCCAAGTGCTAGGATTACAGGAATGTGCCATTCTGCTTCCCTTATTTGTCTGATATTCTAGCATTCAATTTAAACATTTTACAATTATTCTTATGACCATACAGCTCTTGAGTTAGGAGATGGGCCATATTTTATTTACTGAGTTCTCAGTTTGGTGATATTTTAAAGAGTTGAGTATGGTACAAAGGCCTCCATGAGTATCTTGTCCTATGTTCCTACAAACATTAAACATAAGCCTTCCAGGGCCCAGGGGCAGATATTGAACCCCAGGCTCATCTAATGCCATTCCTGGGTTTCCAAGTACCCTTCTTTTCAGCTCACATTGGCTCAGCTTTCAGGGGGTGGTGATGGGAATGCAGAGGGAGCACGTAGTGTTGGCCTTCCTGGCAGACCCAAAGACCAGGTGCTACAGCTGCTGTGTGCAGGCATTCAGTCCAGCAAGGGACATGGCATGGAGAAATGCTAGGTTGAACTGGGCCTCCTCAGTAGGAAGGATTCCCTGCCCACAGAATTAGATAGGGGCGAGGGCTGTGGTGGGCAGGAGAGTGGAAGGAGGCAAGGGCCCGCTGTCTCTTGCGGTCTCACCTCTTCCATTCTATGACATACATCACAACCAGAATTGTTCTTAAATCCAGACCTAATCATGCCTTATGTGCTAGGACACTGGCCCCACAGATCCAGGATAAAGACCACGCTATTGTCTGGTTTGCAGGCTCTTGGATTTGGGGCCCCAACTCCTCTCTTCCCCATCTTCTCATGACTTCTCTTGCAGCTCATTCCTCAGCCACCTGGAAGCTTCCCTGTGTCCATCCTGCATCATTTCCTCAACCAGAAATGTCTTTTCTGCAGCCCCCCATATTCACCACCTCCCTTGCCCTCCCTAATGTCATTCTTTCTTCAAGTCCCAGATCAGACCCTGTTCTTTGCTCAGTGGGCTCTTAACCTGTCACAGGCTCCCTGCCCCTGCTTGTCTTTGTCCCTGACTCGTGGAAGTTCCTAGAAGTGGGACAGCATTGTCATATGTCTGGCACAGTACCTGGATTGCATCAAATGCTCAGAATGGGTTCATAGGATGGCTGTGTGGACATGTGGATGAATGCATGGGTGGATGTGTGGATGCATAGATGGGTGCATCAATGAATGTGCAGATACATGGATTGACAGACTGGTGCCTTAATCAATACCCCTGCTGGGTCAGAGCCTACCCTGCATCCAGCCTGTGCTCATCCCTCAGAGTCAAAAGCCAAAAGATAGTCTCTGTGTCTCACTAAGTCAGTACTTCTGTCATCCCCTAGCACACCCATCAGTCATGGGACCTGGACCTGTCTCTGGCCCAATGTTCCCTGTTCACAAGTCCCTTGGGGTCCTTCCAGCCTTCGTCAACCCCTGAACGATTCGGGATGACACAAAGTTAGGACAGGCTCTAGCTCAAGGGATGAGGAAACGCACATGCAAGGATCCTATTTTCCTTGGTGGAAGATTCTGGTGTCTCCCCACGGTCCTTTCTTCCTGCTTCTTGCTGAGCCAGCTTCCTGTCCACTGTCTATCAGGTACCGTTATCCTCTGGGACTCCTGACCAAACTGAACCCGTCCAGATGTTCTCAAACACAGGAGGATGATGCTTCAGCAGGGTGCAATGGTCCCACCCAACCAGCCTCTAGGATTTATGTATTTACTCAGAATGAAACTCATCTTACTGCCTTGAGAAGCAAACATGAAGAACAGGTCCCCAGAGAGACCCATCTTATGCCCAAGATGGATCTGTAACACCTGTTCTGACACAGGCAGTCAGAAGAAAGGCAGTTCTTTCTCCAGTCACTGGGGACAGGTCCTGGAGTCCAGCCCCAGCGTGTGTTTGGGGATGGATCCTAAGTGCAGCCAAATGTGTGTGGAAAGCAGTTGTGAGCTCTGGAGGTCCTTGCTTGCTGCTGTTGGTGTTTGTTTGCTGTAGTTGTGTTGAGGTCCCTCCTAGGGCCAGCCCAGGAGGGGATGCAGGGACTCCGGCCGGTAGGGGGTGAGAGGCATGGAGTCGCCACACAGACTCTGGGAATTGAGTGGAAACTGGCAGTGGGTGAGCTGCTGCAAACCTGCTTATTACGGGAAGTGCAGGGGTTTTTAAGGGTTTGGCTGGCTAATCGTTGTATGGGGTGGTTCCCTTCTTGTGACCAATGACAGCTTGCAGGGGTTTTTGACCAATGACAGGTTTGGCTGACCAATGACAGCCTGTCTCTGGGCAGGGTGGTTCACTTCTTGTGACCAATGACAGCCTGCCTCTGGGCAGGGTGGTTCCCTTCTTGTGACCAATGACAGCTTGTCTCTGGGCCCGGCGGGGTAGTTCCCTTGTGACCAATGACAGCTTGTCTCTGGGCAGGATGGTTCCCTTCTTGTGACCAATGACAGCTTGTCTCTGGGCAGGGTGGTTCCCTTCTTGTGACCAATGACAGCCTGTCTCTGGGCAGGGTGGTTCCCTTCTTATGACCAATGACAGCCTTCTCTGGGCAGGGTGTTTCTCTCTCTTGTGACCAATGACAGCCTGTCTCTGCCCAGTTTCTTGTTGTGACCAGTTGATGATGTCCCTGGAGTTTCTGTTGATGATGTCCCCTGGATTCTGTAAGCCTGAAATAAACCCTTTCCTCCCATGAGGTGTGCCTGGTTGGTTGTATTTTGTCACAGCAGTGAGAAAAGTGACTTGTATAGATTTCATATGATCCACAGTTTCAGGTACCCCGTGGGATGCCCTCGTGGATAATCGGGGACTCCAACTGGGGAGTGCTAGCCAGTCAGGCCAACACTCATTGCCAAGGACTCCCCCTAATTAAAGAGGTGGCCTGTTGGTTAGAATTCTGAAGGCCGTGACAGAAGCCTGCCTCCAAAGAGCTCAAGCTCCAGGAAGAAGATGTCAGTGCTCTGGCCTGAGAGGTACCAAGGGGGCACTCGGCCTCCAGGACCTCCCACATCTCAGGTGTGCTCCTTTCGAGGAAGCAGGAGACACCACGCACAACCTCACGTTCAAATCCTTATAGATCAAAATCAGGGAGGCCTGATTAAACTGAAACCTACACTCCAGAGGAAGTCTTGAGTATGACTGTCCTGGGCGCTGTGCCCATCTTTGAACTGGGGTTAAAGACTGAGGAGGCATTATTGACTCTTCTACATGACACTGTCCATTTCTTTCACTAGAATGGTGGGGACAGTAACAGGCAGCCAGCAGCAGAAGCCCCGGTAAAGTGTTAAGGGAAACTGAGTTACACAGAGCCAGGACCAGAGATAAGAGTACAGAATCAAAAGATGTATTCATGTCAACACGGATGTAGGGGAGTAAGTTTCAAAGCCTCTGTATCTAGTTTTCATATCCCAGGAGTTTATAGGCAGTATGGCAGGCAGAGTTTGACATCACCTTCAATTCTTTACACTATTGGTGGGTTAAACTTCTGGGCTATGTAGCTGGGAGCCAAGACAGGAAACAAGAAATGGCCTACAGATGCAAGACAGTAAGCTGTTAGCTCAGAGGGAGGTTTACCCATGGTCTGGTCTTACAAGGTATTTGACTGACGAGGTCAGGATGTAGCTGGCTGGGTCATGATAAGAATAGGATGAAGTTGTTTATTCTTTTCAGCTTAGAATCTGAGGTGTTTGAAAAACACTGCTCAACATAGGAAGGGGAGAGGGCCTCAGCTTTGATGAAAATCCCCACCACAGAAGCAGAGCAGGAAGGCTCTTACAGTTTGAATCTAGAATGTCTTCCAAAGGCCCAAGAGTTGGAGGCCTGGTCCCCAGGTGCAGCGGTGCTGAGGTGGGGCCTGGCTGAGGCCTTGGGGAGGTCATCATGAGGGGCTGAATTAACCCCTCGATGGCTTTCACAGTTTCATGGGCTGTTGAGAGGTGATGGGAGCTTGGAAGGGGAACCTAGTTAAAAGGAGTGGATCTCAGGGGGTGTGCCTTTGAAGGGTACATTTTGTCCTTGAACTCTCTCGCTTTGGCTTCCTGGCTGCAGTTACATCACCATGGCGCTCTGGACTGATACTTCTGAAACCACGAGCCAAAATAAACTTTTCTTCCTGTTCAGGTATTTTGTCACAGTCATGGAAGACTGACTCACAGAGCTTCTCGCAATTCTCTGATGCTTTTCTGGAGGGACATAGCAATAAATACCTACTATAAATATTTGTATTCTACATCATGCAGAACTAGTTCAAATGTGGAATAAAAAGTTGCACCAGGCTGGAGAGATGGTTTAGCAGTTAAGGTGCCTGCTTCCTAAACCTTCAAACGCTGGTTCCAATCTCCAGCAGTTCCAATCTCCAGGTCCCACGTTTAGCCAGATGCAAAGTGATGCAAGGGCACAATGCTGCACTTGACCACAAGGGGGCGCATGCATCTGGATTTCATTCACAGCAGCTGAGAGACTGCTGCCGCACCCATTCTCTATCTCCCTCTCCCTCTCCCTCTCCCTCTCCCTCTCTCTCTCTCTCTCTCTCTCTCTCTCTGTGTGTGTGTGTGTGTGTCTCTCTCCAAAAATAAATAAAATAAAAAAAATTTTTAAGTTGCACCTACACCTCTTTCATGGCCAAGCAATATAGTTGACACTAAGTATTTCCACCCAGTCTTTCTCCTTAGGCACAAGTGTGTGTGTGATGTTTAGAGCAGTTCTGTTGTGCTATGTGGACAATTTGCACTCTGCTCTCTTTACTCAAAATTATAACAGAAGGATTCTCTCATGCTATTTCCCTGGACTCTGTTCCCAGCACAAACCACTTCCCTCCCCACTCAGCAGCTTGGCAGAAAGGGTTATCACTGGAAGAAGTACCTGTTTTTTGGGCTTGGAAGAACTTGAGGAGAGAAAAGGATTAGAGGCAGGTTTCTGTGACCCTCACAGGGCTGCCGAGATGAAGTAATCTAGTCTGAGAAATGGCTATATTCACCAGAAATGTGACCACTATCACTATTTGCACTTTCCTCAATTTTTTGGTTTTGAGTGTGTATGTGTATGTAGTGATGCATGCACATATATATATATACATTTATATGCATGTTTGTATGCATGTAGGCACATGTATATGTGTAGGTACATGTTCTCATGTGTGTATAGTTTGTTTGTCAATGTTGGGAGACTTTACTTGTTTTCCACCTTATTTTTAAAAATATTTAAGCCACGTGTGGTGGTGTACACCTTTAATCCCAGCACTTGGGAGGCAGAGGTAGGAGAATCGCTATGAGTTCAAGGCCATCCTGAGACTACAGAGTGAATTCCAGGTCAGCCTGGGCTAGAGTGAGACCCTACCTCAAAAAACAACAAAAAAAATTATTTATTTGTGTATTTCTTTCTTTAATTATTTGAGAAAGAAAGAGAGAGAAAGAGCATATATTATGGGTACTCCGGAGCCTCTTGCACTGCAAATGAACTCCAGACACATGGGTCACTTTATGCATCTGACTACTGGGGAATTGAACCTGGACCATCAGGCTTTACAAACAAATGCCCACCGAGCCATCTCTCTATCTCCACCTTATTTTTTGAGACAGGGTCTTCCAGTGAACCTGAATTCTCAGGAATCCTCCTGCCTCTGCTTCCCAGAGCTGGGATTACAGATGTATTCTACCTTGCCCAGCTTTTTTGTGTGTGCTGTGGCTTTGAACTCAGGTCCTTGTGTTTGCATGGCAAGCACTTTACCAACTGAGCCATTTACCCAGCATCTGCTTTTGATCATTTTTTTTTTTGAGGCAGGGTGTTGCTTTGTAGCCTAGAGTGGCCTCAAACTCATGATGCTCCTGTCTCAGTGTTATGGTTTGTATGTAAAATGTCCATCCCCAGGCTCATGTGTTTGGACACTCAGTTCTCAGTTGAGAGGTTATGAAAACTTTTGAGCGTACAACCTAACTGATGGGCATCGGCTACTAAAGGTGGGCCTTGAAGGTGATTATCTACTTCTGGTTCCCAGCTGTGACCCTCTTTTTCTGGCCAGCTGAGATGTGAACAAGTGGCAAGCCACAAGCTCCTGCCACCCCAGCTGCCATACCTCCCCTCCAAAATGCACTGACCACTCTCCAACCATGAACCAAAATAATGCTCTTTTGTCTTGCATTAATTCTGCTAGATATTTTGTCACAGTGATGAGAGAAGTAACCAATACACTCAGCTTTCTGAGTGCTGGGACTCCAGGTGTGGGCCTGGTTCTGGTTCTCACTGGTTTGGCAATTTCATTATTTATTTATTTATTAGAGACAGAAAGGAGGAGGGAGGGAGGGAGAGAGAGAGAGTGTGTGGATGAGAATGGGTGCGCCAGGGCCTTTAGCCACTGCAAAGGAACTCCAGATGCATGCGCCACCATGTGGGACCTGGAGAATCAAACTGGGGTCCTTAGGCTTCGCAGGCATGCGCCTTAACCACCAAGCCATCTCTCCAGCCCTGTTTGACAATTTCATATATGTCTACAATGTGTTTTGATCATATTCACCCTCAGTGCCTTCTCTGTAGCCCGTCCCACTCCTTCTTATCCCATCTAGAGTCCTCCTTCTTTCATGCTGTGTGTGTGTGTGTGTGTGTGTGTGTGTGTGTGTGTGTGTGTGTGTGTGTGTGTGTCACAGAGAGAAAGACCCACTGAGTTTAATTAGGGCTGCCTGCGTGAGTACAGACACTGTGGGCAATTTACCAGTGAATACATCACTGAAGAAAATGTGTGTCCCTCCCTCAGCAATCATTTGTTGCCAATAACTCCTATGTTAAGAGTGGTGTCTTATGAGGCCCTCCCCAGTCCACGATTGAGCTAACAGGCTCAGTCCTGTGCAGGTAACCACAGCTGCTGTGAGGTCATGAGGGCAATGGCTATGTCACGTCAGAAGATTCCACAGCGCTCCTCCCCATCTTCCGCCTTGTACATTCTTTTCTGTCCCCTCTTCTATGGTGTTCCTTGATGGCTGCATTTTTTTAACAACTCAGTTCACTGGATGCTTTTTTTGTTGTTGTTGTTTTGCCAGTGGAGGGCTGTGGTCTCCTGCCATGGGGCACTGCAGGGAAAGGAGCCATTTACAGTGAATCCACAGATTTATTTTGAGTTGAGACAAAACCAGCAGTTTCCAAAAGCGCTTCCAGCTTCAGCTATGGAGAGGACGCTACGCTGAGAGCGTGGGTGGTAAGCCATGGAGCCAAACACATAGGCTCTGAAGCCGCTTAATTGAAATTCACATCCAGATCCAATTCTGATTTAACTCAATGTGACTACTACGACCGATGAAAATAAATCCCCAGTCACACCCGGGAGTGATTGAGGAGAGCTTGTTTACGGACATAGAAATGACATTTCAACTGCAATTAAGTTGTCTCTGGCTAACAGAGGAAAAAATCTCTGTCATTCTTAGACTTGGATTTAGACTTTGGCCCAAAACAGCACAAACAGGACCCAGGTGGCCCCCGTAGCCCAGAAAGTAGCTTCCACTGCCGCCAAGTTGTGACCCGGGCTTCCTCAGCCTCCAGTAGGCCTGCTTTCCCTCAGAATGGAGCCAAAGGAAGGCAGGCATCAGTCCTTCGTCCTCCTCTCACTCCTCATCCTATCCTATCAGTCCATAGGCATCCTCGCTCTTCCCTCTAGAACACCCTTGGCCACCACCTACTACAGACAAGGCCCATCTCTCACCTGGACCACTGTGTCCCAGTCATTACCCCAGCAGAATAACTCGGGGCAACCTTTCCAAAATCAGAATGCTATGTCTCATGCCCCCTTGCAGACCTCCCATGAATCCCCCTGTACTGAGACCAGCACCCCCATTCTCTCCCATGGCCATTCCATCTCACCCTGTGCTGCTATCGCCCTCAGCCTCTCTTTTCTTTTCTTCCTTCCTTCCCTTTTCTCTCTTTCTTTTTTATTTCTTTCCTTCTTTCCATCTCTCTTAATTTTTCTGGAGGCAGAGTCTCATTCTGAAGTCTAGACTCTCCTAAAACTCACTGGTTAGCCCAGGCTATCCTCAAGGTCAGAGCATGCCTCCTGCCTCAGCCTCCCCGATGCTGGGATCACATAACTGGCTGGAATACCTTTCTGGATCCCCCCACACCTCTGTTTCCCTACACACTGTGCCCCAGTTACTCATGCTTCCTTTAGTTCATAAACAACCCATACTGGCTCTTGCCTTGGGGCCTTGGCACCGGCTCATGCCTCTGTCTGACCATCTTCCCACTCACGTCAGTGGGGGGACTCAGAAGTGCCTTCTTCTCTGAAGCTCCTGGATGTCCCCCAGCTGCACCTCATGCCCACCACACTGACTCTTGCACGGAATGCTGGCTTTGGCCCGCACTCAAAGTGCCTCACAAGCATGGATGTCGTGGATCTGTCGACAGGGTTTATTAGGCACAGTTCCACAATGCTGAGATGAACATCCAAACCAGAAACAGTGTTAGGGAAGAACAGGGTTTATCTCAAGATTACAGATCCAGGGGAAGTTCCATCCATGGCAGAAGAAGCTGGCCCCCTTTCACAGATCCAAGCAGAGAGAGAAACCACCAGCAGCCAGCAAACACCCAAAAGCAGCAAGCACCGAAATCCACCAGAGCTCACACAGCTCTGCGTGTCCTTGGGCTGGAATCCAGACTCATCCTCAAACACACCTTTTGGTTGGATCCCAGGATCTGTCCCCTAGTGACACCTCCTCCAGCCAGACAGCTGGAGACCCAAGTAACAAGCTTTACTAAAACACCTGAGTTTGTGGGGGACACACATTCAAACTACCACAGCCAGTGACAGGGTGACAGGCAAAGACGACCAGTCAGTCAATTGTGAGACGTCTTCTGCATTACTGACATGGAGGGCTGTTTTCTGGAAGCTCGGCTTCACTTATGTCATGGCCCTACTGCTATCACCACTGGCTTCCTGAATGCGGGATTCACCTTGGAGATGCAAAAGGAGACCTCTAGCATGCATTAGGGTCAGGAAGTGGACATGTGTTTGCAGCAAGGGGAAGGAAAAAGCATGACTCTTAACTAAAATGGCCATTACTTTGAGATGTGAAACCTACCTCCATGCTCTGTGTGCTCTTTGCTGGGAGTAGCTCTCAGCAAACTCTTGTCTCATGTTTGATAAACAGAAGGTCAGAGTTTTCCCAGAATGCCCAGAGAGCTACCCGGCCAGATGAGGGTGGTGGGTTCCAAGTACCTTCCTGCGGGTCCCGGTGCCTGGTGGCGGGAAGGTGAGCTGGGAAGCCATGGATGTGTAGCACTTAAGATTTTCTCTGAAGAAAAACTCAGAGCCTAGAGGTTAGAGGTTTCTGAGAGGGATGAGACCAGAACCCCATGTCGTCAGCAAGAGTCAGCATTACTGAAGCCTGCCAGGTCAGTGGCTGTGTTCTGGCCAGTCTGATGGCCACAAGGGACCTCAGTTGTCCTAGACTCACTCTGTGCTTCTGGCAGCAAACCCTTCAACCTCCTTGTTCTCTGCCACCCAGGTCTTCTCAGCCTCCTTCTGACTTTGCCACCAAGCTAGGCACAACCTGGGGGCATGCCTACAGCGTCAGACCATATTTCTCCATTTGTCGGAGTGAACGTGACCGCATCACAAACCTCTCAAAGGTCGTTCAATAAGCAAGTGGTGGCGGCTCACACCGATAGGGACAAGTCCATTTGTTCCCTTCCTTCCGCAGTCAACAAGCAAACCTCAAGAATGACTGGGATTAGGAATCTGAAGGCTTCTTGAAGTGTCATTCTTCAGTGCTTATTTCACTTTGGGTTGCTAGGAGATAAATGGTTTCTTTAAGGCAATTTGCATAAAGATTAGGAAAGCATTTTAATAATGTCAATATATAGCCAAATGGACTAATGCGCTAACGTGACGATTTCTCAATGGATAATTAAGCTTCCAAATTTAAATGTTATGAGAGATATACTTACATCCCATGAAGGTCTAGTCCACTTCAGGAGCTAATTATTTTCCAAGAACAACACTGCGTCATGTTAGACATCTTCTTGCTAATCTAATAATATTAAGCTCCTGGGAGATGGTTCCTAGCCTGCCACGTAATCAGGAATGAAAAACTGGTAGGGTTTTAATTGCAGAGTCCTGGGAAATTCATTCTTATCGTTGTACAAATCCAATGATCGGTCCAGCAGCCAGGAACTAAATTGAAGCTTAGAGGCTTAAAGCCCGGGCCTATGTGGACATTTTCTTTCCTTGGTGCACGTGCAGTAAGCTGTTCTGACTCATACTGATAGAAAGAAGAGCATCTTCATTGGCTCAGGCTGCTATAGTAAAATTCCCGAGACCAGAAACATACAAACACCAAGCCCGTGCTGTGGGAGGCTGACAGTCTACGATCAAGGTGGCAACAGGATTGGTGTCTGTGCTGGGCCTGATCTCCAGCATGGTGCCTCATGGCTGCACCATGCAGAGGGGCTATTGCTGTGTGTCCTCATGAGGGACAGAGGGCAAAAGGGCTAAATATTATAGGAAGCCCCTTTTATAAAAAGCCTTACTCCCAGTGATGTGGGCAGGCTCTCATGACTTGATCTGCTGAGAGAGGCCTGGTCACTTTTTCATTCCTTTTTCTTTGCATATGTGTGTGTGTGGTATGTATGCACATGTACACCCGTGTTCGTGTGTGAGTAGCTGCATGTTTTAGAGGGTGCACATGTAGGCCAGAGGTGGCCATCAAGTGTCTTCTTTAGTCTCTCTCCACCTTCTTCTTATTATTATTATTTGAGAGACAGAGATAGAAGCAGAGAGGAAGAGGCAGATAGAGAGTGGGTGTGCCAGTGGCCTCTCAGTCACTGTGAATGAACTCCAGATGTGTGCGCCCCCTTGTGGGCAAGTGTGGCATTGCACCCTTGCATCACTTTTGTGTCTAGCTAAATGTGGGACCTGGAGAACTGAACAGCTTCTTAGGCTTGGCAGGCGGGCGCCTTAACTGCTAAGCCATCTCTCCAGCCCTCCACCTTCTTTTTTGAGACAGGGTCTCTCAGTGAACCTAGAGCTCACCAATTCAGCTAGACAAGCTAGCCAGAAGGCCTGCATTGGGTGACAAGTACATGACACCACCCCTGGCATTTTATGTGGGTGTTGGGGATCCAAACTCAGACCCTCAAGTTCCCATGACAAACACTACCCACTGAGCAATCTCGCCAGCCCCACCTCGTTTTCTTTGTGTGTGTGTGTGTTCATGTGTTTGTGTGTGTGTGTTCATGTGTTTGTGTGTGTGTTCATGTGTTTGTGTTTGTGTGTGTGTGTTCATGTGTTTGTGTGTGTGTGTTCATGTGTTTGTGTATGTGTGTGTTCATGTGTTCGTGTGTGTGTGTTCATGTGTTTGTGTGTGTTCATGTGTTTGTGTGTGTGTTCATGTGTGTGTGTTCATGTGTTTGTGTGTGTTCATGTGTTTGTGTGTGTGTTCATGTGTTTGTGTGTGTGTGTTCATGTGTTTGTGTGTGTGTTCATGTGTTTGTGTATGTGTGTGTTCATGTGTTTGTGTATGTGTGTGTTCATGTGTTTGTGTGTGTGTGTTCATGTGTTTGTGTGTGTGTTCATGTGTTTGTGTATGTGTGTGTTCATGTGTTTGTGTGTGTGTGTGTGTGTTCATGTGTTTATGTGTTTGTGTGTGTTCATGTGTTTGTGTATGTGTGTGTGTGTTCATGTGTTTGTGTGTGTGTTCATGTGTTTGTGTGCATGTGATGGTGCAGGTATACATGTGCCCTAGCACAAATGTGGAGGCAGAGGACAGCTTTTGGGTCAGTCCTTGCCTTGGACCTTATTTGAGGCGGGGTTTCTTTCTCTCAGGATATAGTTCTGCTTTTGAGATCTCATTCTGCTGTTCTTTGCTGCACTCACCAGGAACCTCCAGAAAATTCTCCTGTCTCCACTCCCCATATGGCTGTCCATGAACTGGGATAACAGAAGCCCCTATCCCCACTCCCACCCCCACCCCTCAGCTTCTGGATTTTTACATAGGGTCTGAAGAGGGTCAGACTCGAGTACTCAGGCTTGGAGGCAAGTGCTTTACTCACTGAGCAATTTCCCCAGTCCTGCCCTCATCTCTTAATACTGCCCCGTCGACCTTAATTTCAACATAGGAATGTGTGTGCAAAGAGTTGCATTCAGACTCGACTAAAGAGCTAGTTTATTTTGGTTAAAAAAAAAATCAGTTGCAGGGGGCTGGAGAGATGGCTTAGCGGTTAAGGCGTTTGCATGCAAAAAGCCAAAGGATCCTATTTAGATTCTCCAGGACCCACGTAAGCCAGATGCACAAGGGGGGGCATGCATCTGGAGTTTATTTGCAGTGGCTGGAGGCCCTGGCACACCCATCCTCTCTCTCTCTCTCTCTCTTTCTCTCTCATGCACATGCACTCTCTTCCTCTTCCTCTCTCTCTCAAATAAATTAATAAATTTTAAAAATCAGTTGTAGGGTGTATTTAGTACTTTACTTTTATTTAATGTCTAATTAAAATAGAATCTGGTATCTGGCACAAAATAACCAACACAAAAGTGTGAGTCTTTTCCACTGGTTCAGTAAGCACAGCCTCCAGGAAGAGATGGCTCAGACAACGGCATGCAGGGCCCATGATTCTCCCAAGCCCTGTGTGGTGGCCTCTTCTCCTGAGACTTTCTTAGATCTCCCACTCAGACATCCACAGGAGCATCTATAACCCGTGCACGCCTATGACTAGTGCACAGAGACTGAGGAGGAAGTGACAGCATGGGATTTGTGAGCTCAAGCCTTTAGAAGCCTTTCAGCTTCTCCTCCAGTCCTCTCAGAACCTTCCTACACCATGTAAGGAATCCTTAGCTGGCACGTGGACACAAAAAAAACCATGAGAGAAGAGTCAGCTGCAGCTCAGCATAAAACGCCAATCCTGGTAGAGCATCCCTCTTGGACCAGACAGGCCCAGTGAAGCTACCATCAGGGAGGCTCCGTACACCACTGTAGATGAGACCAGCAGAAGGACTTCCCAGCTCAGCCAGCCCAGGTTGTTAACAAATAAAACCACAGAGGGATTGCCAACAAATAAAAGGGGCATTTCTGAACCCACTGCTTTGGGGATGTTTTCTATGGTAGCATTAGATAACTGGAACAAATGGGTTTTGCATACATGGAGACAATACATCCATAAATGGACAGATAGTAAAACCATCACCAATAATCACACAGCCAAAGTTACCTAACACTAATATGCTGTTTTTATTTATTTATTTATTTATTTTTTGGAGAGAGACACAGAGAGAAACAGAGAGAGGGAGAGGAAGACAGAGATGGGCGTGCCAGCAGCCTCTCAGCTGCTGTGAACGAAATCCAGATGCGTGCGCCCCCTTGTGGTCAAGTGTGGCATTGTGCCCTTGCTTCACTTTGCATCTGGCTAAATGTAGGACCTGGAGATTGGAACCAGCATTCTTAGGCTTAGCAGGCAGGCGCCTTAACTGCTAAGCCATCTTTCCAGCCCTATGCTGGGGTTTTTTATCCCCAAAGTTTTTCTTTGTGTTTGTCACAGGAATAGAAGTATTTTGTGGTAAAGTAAGCAACACCCCCACCTCACAATTCCTATGTGGATGTGTTTAGATACAGGACATTTGGATGGTCAAATGAGGTCCTAAGTGCGGCTGGTCTTCTTGTAAGCCTCTTCCTCCTCCCCCTCCTCCTCCTCTTCCTCCTCCACCTCTTCTTCCTCCTTGCTCCTTGCCTCTTGTAGCTTACTGTTTGGCTATGGCAACGTGAGCACACTGACACACAGGTGGATATTGTTTTGAACAATTACAGTTTCCTGCATCCAATGGCAACAGATTCTTAGTGTTCTAACAGTTCATTACCGCCTTACGTCATAGCTTAGGATAGCATCTGAACCTGAGTCCTCTGGAAAATACAGCCTTGGCCAGGGTTCAGGTGCTGACACATAATTGAGGAGGTGCAAGCCCTGCAGAGACCTTGAGAAGAAAAGGAAAGGAAATCCATGGAAAAACTCAGAGGAATACTGCACCATGTGTTCCTGCTGGTCGGCCGGGAGCTCTAGGCACAGACGGGCAGCTACCAGGCTTACTCCTCCCTCCATTAGCAGCTTCCCCAGAAGGGATGCAAGAAGGAATCCAACCGCAGAGGGTGGAAATATACTATAGACATGTGTAAAAATTGTTAATTAAAAAAGAGAAAAGGTTTGTGTCCAGTATACTGTATTACAGCATAATTTACTTCATTACTCATTTTATTCCTATCCTTATGCATTTAGTTGACTTCCAATTGATTATCTTTATGAACACAATTGTAATAAACACCCTTACAGGTTAACCCTTACTCTCACCTATGAGTCAGCATAAATATCTACAAGGGAAATTGATGGGTGAAAAGTTGGAACATAATTGTGAGGCTTTTGATAAATACCACTGCCTAAATAGACAGTGTTATATATAATGTAGTTTTCAGCTTCTCTACATTACCTGTTAAACCTATGCCCTGCTCTATATTTGTGACCATTATGAATAGGGTCTTGTTCCCATGTGTTCTCTCAAGGGTAAGTAGGCATGCTGCTTTATCCAAAAGGCTTCTGTTTTGGCACCATCCTGTTTTAATTTAATTTTGAAATGTTATTATATGTTCTTGCTGAGATTTTATAAAGTTATGGAGTGAGAAGTCTCCTATCAATATTCCCACCCCTGGAGACTTGAATACTACCAGTTTCTTTTCTAGACACTGCATACGAACGAGGCAGGCGAGCCAGCACACTTGTTCATGCATGGCTCTTTGTACCTTACTTTTATGCATTGCACAGTGTTTCTTGAGGTCATCCCATATTAATATCCAAGGCCTTGTTCCCTCTTTTATTTTTTTTTTTTTCTTGTTTTTTTTTTTTTTTTTTTTTTTTTGAGGTAGGGTATCACTCTGGTCCAGGCTGACCTGGAATTCACTATGTAGTCTCAGGGTGGCCTCGAACTCTCGGCGATCCTCCTACCTCTGCCTCCCGAGTGCTGGGATTAAAGGTGTGCGCCACCACGCCCGGCTCCCTCTTTACTTTTATGAAAACAGGTTCTCTGTCAGTGTGAGTATCCTTCCACTGTTGAGGAACACTTAGAATGTTTCTAATATTATTATTATTAATTATTATTATTATTATTATTATTATTATTGGTTTTTCAAGGTAGAGTCTCACTCTATCTCAGATTGACCTGGAATTCACTATGTAGTCTCAGGGTGGCCTCAAACTCATGGCGATCCTTCTACCTCTGCCTCCCAAGTGTTGGAATTAAAGGCATGCACCACCATGGTGGCTTAAACATATTTTTATTATTTTTTAATTTTTTTATGAGAGAGAGCATTGGCAAGTCAGGGCCTCCAGCTACTGCAACTGAACTCCAGATGCACAAAGTGGTACGTGTGTCTGGAGTTTGCATGCAGCGGCTAGAGGCCCTTGTGCACTCATCCTCTCAATCTCTCTCTAGCTTTCTCATAAACAAATAAATAAATAAATAACAAAATTTTTTATTAGGGTTGGAGGGATGGCTTAGTGGTTAAGGCACTTGCCTGCAAAGCCAAAAGACCCAGGTTCAATTCCTCCAGGACCCACATATGCCAGATGCACAGGTAGTACATGCATCTGGAGTTTGTTTACAGTGGCTGGAGGCCCCGGCATGCCATTCTCTCTCTCTCTCAAGTAAATAAATAAAAGTTTTAAATATTTTAAAAAATATTTTTATTAAAAAAACTTGTAGACATAAAAAGAGGAATATAACTACAGCAGCAATTAAGGTTTTATTTGTTTGTTTTTGAGAGAGACAGACAGAGAAAGGGGAGCTAGTGGCCTCTCAGCCACTGTGAATGAACTCCAGACACATGCGCCCCCCTGTGTGCATATGTGATATTGCGCACTTGCGTCGCTTTTGCATCTGGCTAAACATGGGACCTGGAGATTCCAACAGGCATTCTTAGGTTTCACAGCCAGGTGCCTTAACCACTAAGTCATCTCTCCAGCCCTTGTTTGTTTTTTTTTTAAATTAAGCTTTTAAAAATCAAAAGGACGCTTTGCTGTAAAGACTATTGTTCACAGCCCAATGCTTGAAACAAGCTGATGCATAATTGTGTGGACCTGTCCAGTAGTAGTAGTGCGTTAGGAGATCAGAATGGACCTGTTATATAAAATGAACTCGCAGTCAAAGATGCTCTTTCACAAAAGCGCCTGGCCCCGCCACCTTGACAGGTGAGCTTTGCCAGAACTTTGAATTATAAATAGATTGTCCCTCTTGTATAAACTACCTGCCTTCCAAAATAAATAAATAGAAGGAAAGTTTCATAGCTCATTTTATGAAGCTGTAGCTATCAAAACCAAACAGGAAAATTCAGAAAAATGAAAATAGCTGGCCCATCTTCTGCGGTCATCTTCAGCCTCCTGCCGCTCTTCCTGGGCTTCCGGTGTTCACCTTCAGTGCATCCTGGCAAGATCTACTTAAAGGACTAGTCCCATCATGTCACAGCCATGCTTAGAGGTCCCTGTCGGGTGAGCAAGCCCTGCCTCCCTTTGTGCTCTGGCCTCCAGCCACGTCTCTGTTCTGTCCTCTGCTTCTGATTGCCATCCACTTGCTGTTCTCGGTGGTGGGCGCGCGGAGGAGTCCTGCCTCGGGCCTTTGTGCTAGCCACGTCCCTGACTTTCACATGCCCCCTTCCTCCAGTCTGTCCTGCAATGCCCCTGGCCACAGGGGCTTGCTCTAGCCACCTTAAGATGCCAATCACTTGCCACTGCCTTCCCCTAATGACTTCTCTGCAGAGTGAATAAAATCGCCTCATACACTAAATAGTTATTGTGTGTTTAATATTGTTTCCCCTTCCAGAATTGAAATAATCTATCTTGTCTCCTGATGAACCTGAAGGTCCTGGAACATGCCTGACACATTATTGCTGCTTCAAAATATTTGTTAAACAAAGAAAGAGATCTCATTAATAAGATAAGATGGCAAGATTTTGATTACAAGATTAGGGATCTGAGTCAAACACTTATTTTTTTTTATTTTTGGAGAGAGACAGACAGGGAGAGGGAGAGGGAGATAGAGAATGGGCGTGCCAGCAGTCTCTCAGATGCTATGAACGAAATCCAGATGCGTGCGCTCCTTGTGGGCAAGTGCGGCATTGCGCCCTTGCCTCACTTTGCATCTGGCTAAACGTGGGACCTGGAGATTGGAACCGGGTTCTTAGGCTTAGCAGGCAGGCGCCTTAACCGCTAAGCCATCTCTCCAGCCCTCAAACACTTATTTAAAAACATTAATGGAAACAGTATAAGTAGACAATGTTTGTCTCAGAAATGCAGGGACGCTCAACACAGAATTGTTGCAGCGTGAATAGCTGTCCCCCCAACCACAACCATGTCCTAATCTCTGGAATCTATGAATGTTTCCATATGTGACAAGGAGTGTGACAAACCTGGTTAAAGATGCAAAGCCTGCTGGCCCAGGTCCAATTCCCAGCCACCCACATAAAGCCAGACCCCAAAAGTGGCGCAAGTGTCTTGCATTCTGTTTGCAGTGACAAGAGGCCCTGGTATGTGCTCCCATACAAATAAATAAAAATGATAAAAATGAAAAGATGTGATCCTGGATGACTCAGGTGGGCCCAAGGTCATCGCAGAGATCCTTGTAACCGAAGGAAGAGTGTCAGTGTAGGAGATGGAGATGCAGGACCAGAAGTAGAGGTGAGATGAGAGGCCAAAGAAAAGGGGGGAGAAGACGAGAGACTGAGATTTGATTGGCTTTGAAGACTGGGAATGTGACCATGAGCCAAGAAACAAATATTGATGGCCGTAGGCACTGGAAAGGGAGACAGATCTCCTCCACCCTCCGGCGGGAGTGCAGCCTGGCTGATCCTTGGAGAGTTCTGACCTTCGGATCTGTGAGGCAATAAAGGTGAGCTGTGCTACAACAGCGGTGATTAGTTACAGGAAACGGACCATGACAATAATTATGTACGTGTGTTGAGGTCTCAGCCTAGGGTGGGACCTGCCCATCTGTTATTTGCAGGCTCACAACAACCCTGCAGGGTAGCAACAGCAGAGGAACCTTGGTGACAGGGGCTGAACCGGCTACTCAGCAAGTGACATCAGTCCCATCTGGGTGACACAAGTCCAGGGCCCTTCTGCCTTCACCCCTGCCTGCTCAGCAGCCAGTTCACATTCCTCTCGAGAAGTAGGCCTTTAGGAAAGTCTGTTCTTTGGGACAGTGACAAGCCCCCTCGCCCCTCCCCTCAACCCACCCCCCCAATAAACCAACAGGCGCAGGTACTGAGTATCCATTGCTGAATTGGCCTAATTTTTCTGCTGAGAAAATAAATCCAAAAAGTGCACTTCTCCCCTCCTCAACATCTCTTTTAACTCACTGTTTTGCTAATCAGTAGATGTTACTGATTTCTGCTTGTAGGCTTTTAGAGACCCTGCAGGTTCATTATAGGAAATCAAATCCACTCAGAAAAAGTAGCAGAGCCTTGTTTAATCACTGGGCAGGCTCAGAATTGTGCCAACAATAACTCACTTTGCCTGGATTAAATTGCACCTTTGTTAGAAAAGAAACGCCCAGTGCTACATTGTAAGGAAAGTTCCATACCGTTGTGTGATCCCTCTGTTCCAAAATTATATCATTGTCCCTATTAAACTAAACTAATAAACCACTTAAATGTGGGGTTGACCCTGTTAAACACAGTCTTCCCAGAATGAGAACGCATTCTTATGGGTCTTTTGGGTTTTTTTTTTCTGGTTTTTCGAGGTAGGGTCTCACTCTAGCCCAGGCTAACCTGGAATTCACTATGTAGTTTCAGGCTGGCCTATGAACTCACAGTGATCCTCCTACCTCTGCCTGCCAAGTGCTGGGATTAAAGGCATGTGCCACCTGGCTCTTGTGGAGCTTTCTTAATCATAGCCTCCCCCCATCATGCCTTTCTCTCTTTCCTGCCCAAAGAATCATTCACTATAAGGTTAAAAAGGGGGGAAGTTGAGGAGATAGCATGGTGGGTAAAGAGCTTGCCATGCAAGAGGACTAAAGTTTGAATTCCCAGCACCCATGTAAAATGCTGGGTGTAGTGGTGCATTGTCTGCAGTCCCAGCACTGGGAAGGCAGTGGCAGAAGGATGCTCAGGGCTTGCTGGCTATCAAATAAGATACATGACCCTGACATCTGCCCTCTACCCACATGATCACACGCATGCATGCATATCTGCACACAAACTTATAGAGACCTACCTACAGGCATGCACACACTCACACACCACACAATGAAACCAAAAGGGTTAAGTGGCTCCTCACCTTGAATTTCCCTGTGAAAATACCAGGGTAAAATATTCTTGCATTATAAAATATAACTACATAAAAGACTTGGTGACTTTAAGAATAAAAGTGCCACCCCTGTTCCCAGCAAACTAAAACGGCAAGGAGCAGATGTTCATATTGCGGCCCTTAAGATGGCAAAACCAAATTCCATCTCTTGTGAAACTGAGTGGGGAGACGCGTGTCCCTATCCTTTGGCTAGGCTGAGGAACACCTGCTAGGAGTGGCAGCCACCATCCTTGTTTGTGGAGGGGCAGTGTCCTGTTTGTGGAGGGGCAGCGTCCTGTTTGTGGAGGGGCAGCGTCCCGTTTGTGGAGGGGCAGTGTCCCGTTTGTGGAGGGGCAGCGTCCTGTTGGGCGTAAGCACGTGGGTCTGAGCTCCTCCTCTTCGTTCTTCTGGTCTTCATTCCGCTTTGCTTTGCTTTTGTTTTCCTACAGCCCCTTCCAAATCCTTCAAGAGCTGGACCTTTCATTAGTTTCTCCCCGTCTCCACGTGGGCAGGAGGACATGGAAATCGAGAATGAAAATTACCACCTGTTTGGGCAGGATGGCCGCTGGAGATCAAGGCTCACCATCTCCCAGAGCCACATATCTTGTAGCAATTAGAAACATTCGCAGTTTCCAAGTACTTGAGGGGAGAAAAAAAAATCGTGTTCACCCCCCAAGCACAACAGCATTCTATCCCACATTTGTGCAAAGACAGTTTTGTAGCTCACTCTTCTGGCATGGGCATTGGTTGGAGGCCTCACAAGTGTGAGTCTCTCTCTCTGAGCTTTGCCTTCCTATAAATGCTAGCAGCCTCTAATGAGCCCGCAGATGGTCCCTCCGTGGACCTCAGGCCACCCTGACTCTCTTCAATGAAAGATAGACTATGAGAGTCCCTTCTTCCACTAGCCCTATCCTGGACTATAGAACCCATGGGGGACCCAGGTGGGTGGGACTTAGGACATTATGGTCCCTCATTGCAGGATTCTCCTTTTGACCCAATCCTATTGTCCATAGCCCAGCTCAGGAATCTGGGCTAAGGTCGAGTTTCTTTGGGAAGAAAATACAAATGAGCCCTGGATCAGAGTTGGGCACTTCGCCTGGGCATGTAGAAGATGGTTTTAGTTCTGTCCCCAGTGAGCTGAGGGGCAGGGACAGACGGGACAAGCCTTGGAACTTTCCTAATGCCAAAACCTCATCTTATCCCCAGCCTGTCCCGCTGACCTGACTGGTTTACTGTGCCTGAACCTGCACTTGCGACCCTCGAGCAGCAAGCCCACACACCTTCTCTCGTCTTCCTTGGGGGCTTAGAGTCCAGCCCTGAGCTAAAGGCAGAACTGAAAGATAGGCCTGTTCAGAAGAGCCTCATATCTGCCAGGCTCAGCAGAGAGGAGGCAACGTGGCTGGCCAACATGTCAAGCCCCTGCCCATGGACATGGGAAACGTGGCCAGGAGCGGTGTCAAAGCATAACTGATCGTCGAGTATTTTCCAGATGGGTCTCCCACTGCCTGCCCTCAAAGGATGTATCCCAGTCCCAGCTTGCTGAGGGGTGGGGTCGGGTGGATGCTATGGCTGCCTGTCATCCACACAAGAGGCAGACACAGGGGAGCTCCAGAGCATGCTGGCCAGCTAGACTGGACCATCAGTGAGGCCTGGATGCAAGTGAGAGATGCTGACTCAGTAAAATAAGGTGGAGAGTGATTGAGAAAGACCTCGAATGTCAATCTCTGGCCTCTGCATGTGCACACACACACACACACACAGGTACCTGCACTCACATGTGCCACCACACATGCCAACATGCATTCACAACACACATACATCACACATACACATAAAAAAAAAAAAAGTTAAAAATAAAAATACAAGAAAGTCAAGCAGGTTGCTATAGGTCTGTAGTCCTAGCCCTTGGAAGGACAATCAACAGTTTAGGTCATTGTTGGCTACATAGCAAGTTCTAGGCCATCTGGGCTACAAAAGACCCTGTCTCAATAATAATCATAAAGAAAAGGGAAGGAGGCCAGGTGTGGCAGTGCACACCTTTAATCCCAGCACTCGGGAGGCAGAGGTAGGAGGATCATCGTGAGTTCAAGGCCATCCTGAGACTACATAGTGAATTCCAGGTCAGCCTGAGCTAGAGTGAGACCCTACCTCAAAAAACCAAAAAGAAAGAAAGAAAGAAAGAAAGAAAGAAAGAAAGAAAGAAAGAAAGAAAAGAAAGAAAAAGAAACAGGAAGGGTGAAGGTTGGAGCCCACATTCCATGTTTGTTCAAGGATGGCAGCAGTTGAGTACCTTCCTGGGGCCAACTGATGCCCTGGGGTCCCCAGTCCCAGTCCTCCTCATCATGACCCTTGGGTCACAGAACTCAGCAGGCAACCCTCCCATTCTGCTTCTGAACAAAACTCCCTAAGATGACCTGAAAATGAAAAGCTCTCCGCATCTCATGATTCGGGGGACATGAACCCCATCCATGAGAGAGTACCTACCATACCTGACAGCATCACAAGGCTGGGGCAAACATCCCACCAAGCACACCTTCATGGGAGGAAGGGATTGACTCAAGCCTACAGAATCCAGGGGAAGTTTCTTCGATAGTGGAAGAAGCTGGCTTCCTTTCACAGATACAAGCAGAGAGAGAAACTACCACTGGCCAGCAACACCAAAAAGCAGGACCCCGGCAGAACTCAGACCTGTCTTCATACCTTTGGGCTGGGATCAGAGCCACCCCCAAACACAGGATTTGGGCTGGACCCCAGGATCCACCCCCCAGTGACACCTCGAGCTGAAGGCCCAAGTTACAAGCTCAGTCTATGAGGGACTGGTGGTTTGATTCAGGTGTCTCCCGTGAACTGAGGTGTTCTGAATGCTAGATTCCCAGCTGATGGAGATTTGGGAATTAAAGCCTTCTAGAGGCAGTGTATTGTTGGGGGCGGGCTTATGGGTGTTATAGCCAGTTTCCCCATGCCAGTGTTTGGTACACTCTTCTGTTGCTGTTGTCCACCCGATGTTGGCCATGAGGTGATGTCCACCCTCTGCTCATGCCATCATTTTCCCCTGCCATCACGGAGCTTCCCCTCGAGTCTGTAAACCAAAATAAACCCTTTTTTCCCACAAGCTGCTCTTAGTTAGGTGATTTCTGTCAGCAATGCAAACCTGACTGCAACAGGGACATACTTTGAAACTACCACACCTGCCAAGATTTGATTTTACAGCTGTGAGCTGCTGAATGCCACAGCCATTTCTCGTTGGGTCTTCCCTACAACTGCACGGAGAGCGGGAGCCTAGCTGATGGCATCCAGCAAGAGCAGCTGCTGAGGAACGCCACGTATCCATCTCATCCAGGAGCAGCAAGGTCTGAGCTTACTTGTTTGGCCAGGTGAGGTGGCAGAGGTATTTCTTACAGGTTGTACATGAGTCCTCCCAAAAGGCTCGTGTGTGAACAGCTTGGACCTCAGCTTTGGGGAGGTGTTGCCAAATTGGCACCAGCTGGGGACCCAGCACCCAGAACACATGAGTTCATGGGGCACTCTTAATTCAAACTACTACATACTTCCACCACCAAGCAGCTTGTGGGAAGAAAGGGTTTGTTTTGGCTTACAGACTCAAGAAGAAACCAAGTGTTGGATCATGATGGTTCTGACCTAATCAGTGAATTCGTCCAGGAATGGATTTATAATTTGATGACGTTATCCAGAGGCAGTGGAAGGAAGGCAACAGAACCTCATTAGAGGAAGGATCATATCTTTGAAGAATCTATTTCTCTTTCTCCCCCTCTCTTCCTATCTGAACCTTTATCTCTTCATCTCATCTTCCCAGCCACCATGAGAGAAGTTCTTCCACATGCTCCAGCCCTGATGCTCTGCTTGCCACAGCCCAGAAACAACAGTCAAGGGATCATGAACCAAAAGGTCTGAAACCGCAAGCCAAAACAAGTTCTTTCTTCCTTAAATGATTTTCCTTGGGGAATTTTGTCACAGCAGCAACAGGCTGACTAACACAATGTTGACTCAACTTGGCTCTGGCTGACAGGCAAAAGTGGGAGAAATTAAACATCTAAGTATACATATATCACTTAATGCTTACATTCTAATAGTTTGGATTTAATTTTTGGCTAATGACAACAGCTAATACTTACTGCTTTTGCACTATGTGTGAGGAACTTATATTTTTATTTTTCAGTTTTTGTGTGCATGTGTGGGTTTGCATTTATCACAGTGTGCATGTGGAAGTCGGTGGTGGTTTGAATTAGGTATCCCCCATGAACTCATGTGTTCTGGGTGCTGGGTCTCCAATTGGAGGCAATTTGGGAATTGAAGCCTCCTGAGGGGGCGTGTTATTGGGGTTGGGCTTATGGGTATTACAGCCAGCTTCCCCTTGCCAGTGTTTGGCACACTCACTTTGGCTATTGTCCACCTGATGTTGGCCAGGAGGTGATGTCCACCCTCTGTTCATGCTGTCATTTTCCTGCCATCATGGAGCTTCCCCTCAAGACTGTAAGACAAAATAAACCCTTTCCTCACACAAGCTGCTCTTGGGCCAATGCTTTGTGCCAGCAAAGCAAAGCTGACGACAACAATGTCCAAGGACAGCCTTGGCATGCCGGTCTTCTCCTTCAACCTTGTCTGAGATAGTACCACCCTTGTTTTTGCTGTTGTGAATGTCAGGCTCACTGGTCCTGGGCTTCAGGATTGTCCTGATTCCACCTCCCATTGCTGTAGGTGTGTTGGGATAACAGACGCTTGTGCCACCACATCAGGCTCTATGTGGGTTCCAAGCATCCAAACTCTGATCATCAGATGGAAAGCACTTTTGTTTTGTTTTGTTTTGTTTTTTGAGGTAGGGTCTCACTCTAGCCCAGGCTGACCTGGAATTCACTATGTAGTCTCAGGCTGGCCTTGAACTCATGGCAATCCTCCTACCTCTGCCTCCCAAGTGCTGGGATTAAAGGCATGAACCACTGTAGCAGACAGCTTCAGGTTCGCTGAGATGAACTTCCAGACCAGTCACAGTTATGGAGGAAGGGATATTATTTATTGAAGCTTACAGATCCAGGGGAAGTTCTATAATGGCAGGAGAAGCAGCCTGCTCTCACCAGGCCAGGCAAGAGAGCAAAACCAACCAGGCGCACAGCACACACAGCAAAACTACAGCCAAGCCACAGCACACTTCAGGAACTCCTATTAGGCACACTTTGCATATCTTTACAATGGAATCTCAAACCCACCACCACATCTTAAGACTGGCCCCCAGTGACATTGCCTCTAGCAAGGTGATTGCAGATGAAAACTATAACTAATAAAACACTGAATATATTGGGGGACATATATTCAAACTACCATAGCCACCATGCCCAGCTAGATGGAAAGCACTTTTACCCACTGAGCCATCTCCCCAGCCCAGGCATTTTTAATTAATATTCATATTTAATCTTTACAGTAACTCTTTTTTTTAGAGAGAGAGAAATAATGGCCATACCAGGGCCTCTAGCCATTCAAACGAACTCAAGACCCATGTGCCACCTTGAGCATCCAGCTTTTATGTGGGTCCTGGGTAATCGAACCTGGGTCCTTTGGCTTTGCAGGCAAGTGTCTTAACTGCTAAGCCAGCTCTCTAGGCCATATAGGAGCTCTTTAGATAAGTATGTGATCATCGGAACTATGTGGTGATCACATGAAGAACTTTCTGTAAAAATGCATGGTCAGGAAGTGGCCAGAACAGATGCCTACCTCAGAGGCCCACTCTCTCCCACCATTTAAACCACATGGCCCCAAGGAAGGCTGGCTAAGGGAACAGATGATTCTTTGCTTGTTTGAGGTGCAGACACAGATGATAATTCAGGAATTTGTAATTGCTCATCCCTGCTGGGTGATATTAGCTAGACATTAGCTGTAATGTGAATCACAACTCTTGTTTCCAGCTGAATTATTACCTGTGTGCAGCCGTGTTCACTAGCTTGCCAGCTTGGCTTAGAAAATGCCGGGAGAAGATGGGGCTCACTGCTTCCAGTTGCTCCCTGCTGCTGATGGCTCAGCCAGGACTCAGGCTCCCACCTATGCTGTCAACTGATGGCCTGTAGCCTCAGTCTTGCATCTGGAAGGTGAGTTGTGGCCTTGGGACAATGGGGGTCTGTTGATGTCTCACAGTCTTTTAGACACCCTTGGAGAACTCTGAACTCTGAGCTCAGTGCACATAAGGCTGAACAACTCTGGAGGGAATGTTTCCTTAGGGTCCTGCTCTGGCTTCAGTCCAGGTCTGTCCCAGAATCTGCCAGCAGCCCTTGGAAAGTCCAAGCATAGGAGCAATGTCCATGCAGGAGAACTGGTAAGTGGGGAAGGAGGCCAGGTGTGCTAGGAGCTGCATTCTACAAAACTTGGCAAGGTGTGAGAGGGGACGGGGCAGGCTAGTGGGGCTGACAGTGGTGCCCACTCCCTCTCTTTCCTTCCCCTCTTATATGCTAGGCTCACTTATGTTTCTTCCAAGGCAGACCGAAAGGCCAGTACCAGGCCTTCCCAATTAATCTTAATGTCCAGCACAGTGTGAATTTTTACTGAATGAAATAATGCATTAAGAACAAATGAAGGGAGCTCTCTGGGTCTGATTTGTCTATGTAGATTCTAGTGGCAGAGCATATGCCTAACTTTCTCTTCATTTATCAAGAACACCTTTAATATTAATTATTTATTTTTATTAATTAATTTATTAATTTTTTGAGAGATGGGCATGCCATGACCTCTAGACACTGCAAATGAACTCCAGATGGATATGCCATCTTGTGTATCTGGCTTGCATAGGTACAAGGGAATTGAACTTGGATCCTTAGGCTTTGCAGGCAAGCACCTTAACTGCTGAGCCATCTCTCTAGCCCCTCAAAAATAACTTTATGACTTTAAAAAGTATGTTCCAGGATGATCATGGTGGTGGACGCCTTTAATCCCAGCACTTGGGAGGCAGAGGTAGGAGGATAGCCATGAGTTAAGGCCAGCCTGAGACTACATAGTATTCTTGGTCAGCCTGGGCCAGAGTGAGACCCTACCTTGAAAAACAAAAAAAACAAAACAAAACAAAAAAGTATTCCAGGCTGGAGGGATGGCTTAGTAGTTAAGATGTTTGCCTGCAAAGCCAAAGGACCCAGGTTCAATTCCCCAAGACCCACGTTAGCCAGATGCACAAGGGGCACATGCATCTGAAGTTTGTTTGCAATGGCTGGAGGCCCTGGTGCGCCCATTCTCTCTCCCTCTCTATCTGTCAAATAAATAAATAAAAATAAAAGGTGAGCCTGGTGTGGTGGTGTATGCTTTTAATCCCAGCACTCGGGAGGCAGAGGTAGAAGAATCACTATGAGTTCAAGGCCACCCTGAGACTACAGAGTGAATTCCAGGTCAGCCTGGGTTAGAGTGAGACTCTACCTTGAAAAAGCGAAAAAACAACAACAAAAAAACCCCACAAAACAAAAAGTGCGTTCACTCTCTTCATTATAAAGCCTTCATTTAGCACCTACTATGTACTTTTTGTACTAGGGCATTTAGAACCCCGTAGGACCTTATTGTCTGGGAATAGTCTTAGACTATGTCAGTGTTTTCAGAGTCAACCCCTAGACTCATGGAGGTAGGCAAAGGCAGACACAGGATGTCTAACTGAACATTGGTAAGGTGGGTTTTTTCCCCTCCATAATGAAATATTTTCAAAAGTGACAAGATGCCAGTACATTCCTAAGTTTTCAGTAATCTCTACAAAAACCCAACCCTTGACCACTTCTTCTTGTCTGTCCAAACAGGTGATTACACTTTGTGTATGAAAGTCTTGTACCTTTGACCTATCCAGTGCACGTCGCGCGCGCACACACACACACACACACACACATAATTTAACCTTTAAACCAAGTCATGTATACCATTTTACTCCTAGAAGGATGAATTTATGTGTTTCTGTCAAACCAATACCAACCTGACCTTTAAACATATCAGTGTTTCTTGGAAAAAAATATCATGGCTGGGATGCCTACCACAGTAAACAATATGAGCTGTTCCTACCCAGTGCTGAGCCATGCTGTGCTGAGGCTTATCAAAAGAAGGGGCTGGAAGTCAGTAGGGACCAAGTGCTTCTGACACACTCTGCAGGATATGAAGCACAACGTAAATGCAGTGGAGTTGGCAAATGTATTCATCCCTATAGCACTGCTCCAGAGATAACAGCGAAGGTGAATTTCCCACCCCCTCCCCTTCCAAATTATTTCAAATTCTGAGGGGACCCTATTTATTTCATTGGTAGCTAGCAATTTACTTAGCTGAAGATCATTACGTTTATGTGGCTGTGAGAACCTCACAATAATTACACATTTGAGCAGTCTCAGATGTGCTGTGTATATTCTCATCACTCATATACTTGCAAGGATATTATCACATTTTTTTGTAGCAACCTTCACAACATACATATAAAGCGCCCAACTGGATATGAACTTTGATTCTCATGGTTTTCATACATAGAAGATTTATCAAACAGCAGGATGGCCCGCATTCACATGCAAATGCTTTTAGAATGCTGGGAAATTGTCTTAATTTCTCCTTTCTCTCCATCACTTTAGTGCCTCAGCCCTGGAAGATATTGTATTGGGCAGCAGGGAGAATAAACCTAGCTGAGATCTGAAATTACTTTAAGACTTACCAAAAAGTTCCATTATGGGAAAAATTTATAAGGCAGTGTGCTTCCTTCCAAGCTATAAAGTCACGGAGGAAAGTGGGAGGCACATTTTGTTATTTCCCATGTCCTCATGCAAGTGTTCCCTGGTTGAATTCTGGACAATATTCCGAGGCTGATTGGTTTATCTGAAAGGTCTGCTTTGTCGATTTAAAGTCAGAGATTATGAAAAGGAACAGCCTGGTGGCTTGGCTCATTTCTGCCTTCTCGTGTTTACTGCAGAAAACATGGTAGTTCTCCGAGCGTCTCTACCCTTGATACAAATAATAACAATTTTCCTTCCTGAGCAAAGATTCCAAGAGAACATGGCACATTCATGTGCCAAATAACATGGCAGAGCATTTGAGCTCAGCACCTGCGGGTTTATATTGTCCTTTCTGTGATTTCAGACTTCGTGAGCCTGTGCACTGCGTGTGGGAGCCTTCGTCTCCCAGCATCTCACACAGTGACTGACACATAGTAGGTGCTCTGCAAGTATTTGTTGGATAAATAAATGACTGAGAAAGTGAACTGAACCAGCTCTATGTCATTTACCCATAATCTCATTCATATTGGATCTGTCTAAGGCTAAGATCCGTGACTTTCCCCTTATAAGACTGAAGCCATTTCCATTTGGGTCCCTATTTGTGTGCCCCTCCACCCTTACCCTCCCTCCAATCCTTTCACTCTCTCCCACCCTTACCCTCCTCCCCATCCCACTCTCCCTATTGTCTGGTCCTCAGGGTACTTATTAGGTATGACAGCATCTCAGGCGGATTCAGGTGAGGAGCCACAGATGAATAGGACAAATAGGGACCAAAATGGAAATGGTACCATAAAATCCTATACTCTGAACAACAGGCTAAAACAATGATCATTCAGCAGGCCCACAGAGGGAACACCTGAACCACAGGGACCTTGAGAGAACATCCTGAAAACCAATCTTAATCTTTCCCTGTTTCTCCCCTCTCTCTCTCTCCCTCTCCTCTCTATACTCTCTTTCTCTTTTATATCACCTATCTTTTTCTTTCTTCACCTTCCTTGGCACAGACTTGTAACTCCCAGCACCAGCATGGGGCTAACTTTCACAATGAGCTGTTGATCAGACAGACCTACAAGTTTTCCCAAAAAAAAAAAAGACAGATTTCTGTCAGAGTTCTTAATGACCCACCAAAGGTTAATGGTAAGACCCTACTGCTGAAGACATCATACGCGGTTGAGACAAAACATGGAGTGACCTGGTTGGAATCTGGAAGAGGGTCAGTCCCCAGACAGTTAGCTAGTCTAGTGCCAGAGGGTGCTACACGAGTGACTGGGGGAAAATGACATCTGCCCAAACAACTCGCAGTCTAAGCTACCCAGCAGGAAACAACTTGATGTGATGCTCAAACAAGTGCAATAGTGGCACACAGCCATGGTGGGTAACCAACTGCTCTTGATTTGGCTAATAGATCCACTCAGTGGAATGGAACTCATTGCTGGAACTGGGAAATAAGTCAAAACCATGTACAAAAAATGAGCCCATTCTCCAATATCAAACTTCCACCAAATGCAGGCTAGAAAAGGTCTAACACACATAAAATTCTCTCTAAAATAACTGGCCATCCCATCTATCTAGCACTAACTTCTCTCTCCATTGGAGAATTTGCTTCTCTTTTTCAGATGGACGATGAACCTGAAGGGAGGATCAGCCTATCACACCTCACCAGGGCCCCAGTTGAAACCATAGAGTAATGCAGGGAAAAGGCAAGAGTTCAGCTTTCTTGGTGATCACGACACCAGAAAAAGGCTGAAGGAGACAAACACAGAGAACATCCAACGCCTACTAAGCCAGATATCCATTGACACAGAAGCTCCCAAGACCTCATCACTGAAGTAGAACTAAAATAAACCCAACATGGTTCAGGGAAATTCACGGAAGAGGGGGTAGAAAGAGTGTTATAGCTTCAATTTGGGTCATTACGCACAGAGATTTTTGCCTATCCCCCATAAATGTTGACTACCCCCATAATGCATGACCCACATTCCCCAGTGAGGAGGGGCCCTTTGGAGGGGGGAAGGACAAAGAGGAGGCTACCAGAGTCACCAATGTGAATGTAAAATTAGAATAAAATAAAGTAAAATAAAGATTGAAGCCAGAGGGAGAAATCAAACCTTCAGACCTATCAGATGTCATCACATTCCTCCATTCATGAGATAATGATTTCACAAACACCTCCTAGACAAAAGGAACTGTGCCCTCAGAGAACTTGTGATCCTCTTGCCCATTTGACAAGAAGAGCCCACTATTTCAAGGCCCCCAGGAGCTCACAAGACAACAGATTGGAAAGCAGGAAAAGCAGGCCAGAAACAAGTTCACAGTGAAGGAGAAAAATGGCTCCTGTCAGGATTGCTGTGATCAATACTCAAAGCTTCTCTGGGGTCCAGATGGTCTCTGTGTGATCGTACGTTATAGCTTGTATAGGAAGTGTCCCCCAAAAGGCCTGGTTGTCAGCTGATGCACTTTGGGAAGTGATCGGTCCGTGAGGGCTCTGACTAATCCATGAATGGACTTATAATTGGACAACACTTTTGGGAGGTGATAAAATCTGAGTGGTAGGGCCTGGTTGGAAGAAGTAGGCCACTGGGGCTTTGACTTGAAGGGTATATCTTATCCATGGTCAGTCTCTCTCTCTCTCTCTTTTCCTCCCTCCCTTTCTGTCTCCCTCTCTCACTCCCTTCCTCTGTCTGCCACAAGATGAGTGACTTTGCTCTACCATGTACTGACCTCTGCGATGTGCTGCCTCCCCACACAAGAAGCCTAGAAGCAGTGGAGACAGGTGTCCATGGACTGATACCTCTGAATCTGTGAGCCAATATAATTCCTTCCTCCTTTCTAGTTGTTTATATAGGGTATTTTGCCACAGAAATACAAAGCGACTAGCATATGGTATTTTTATCAGGACTATGAATTTATCAAAACTTAAGACTATATGCCTTTCAATTTTTTTTTTTTTTGAGGTAGGGTCTCACTGTGGCCCAAACTGTCCTGGAACTCACTCTGTGGTTCCAGGCTGGCCTTGAACTCACAGCAATCCTACCACCTCTGTCTCCCAAGTGCAGGGATTAAAGGCATGTGTTACCCCACCATGCTCTAAAAAATAATCAAACCTTAAATATCAATCGTCAGACACAGAACATATATCTACCTTTCTTCTCATTTATCACAAACAACTTTGTGGCTTTTAAAAAAACTTCATTCTCTCTCTGTGTCTGCCTCTGTTCTATCTCTCTCTCTGCTTGCAAATAAATAAATAATTTTTTTTTTTTTAAAAAGGCGGGGGCTGGAGAAATGGCTTAGCGGTTAAGGTGTTTGCCTATGAAACCTAAGGATCCTAGTTTGATTCTCCAGGACCCATGTAAGCCAGATGCACAAAGGGCACATGCATCTGGAGTTCGTTTGCAATGGCTAGAGACCCTGGTGTGCCCATTCTCTCTCTGCCTGCCTCTCTTCTATCTCTCTTTCTGCTTGCAAGTAAATAAATAAAAATTTTTTTAAAAAACTGCATTCTAGGCCTGGAGAAATGGCTTAGTGGTTAAGGCACATGCCTGTGAAGCCTGAGGATTCAGAATCAATTCCTCAGATCCTGTGTAAGCCAGATGCACATGGTGATGCATGTATCTGGTTTGTTTGCAGTGGCTAGAGGTCCTGGCCCCTCTCTCCCTCTCTTTCTTTCTCTCCATCTCTCTTTCTCTCTAATAAATAAGTTGTTAAAAATTGCATGCTATGTATTCATCCAAAAAGCCATCATTTAGCACCTACCATGTACTTTTTTAAAAAACTTTTTATTTTTTATTATTTTTTTGGTGAGAGACACAGAGAGAGACAGAGAGAGAGACAGAGAGAGAGAGAGGAAGACAGAGATGGGCACGCCAGCAGTGTCTCAGCTGCTGTGAGCGAAATCCAGATGTGTGCGCCCCCTTGTGGTCAAGTGCAGCATTGCGCCCTTGTGTCACTTTGCATCTGGCTAAACGTGGGACCTGGAGATTGGAACCGCTGGAGATTGGAACCAGCATTCTTAGGCTTAGGAAGCAGGCACCTTAACCCCTAAGACATCTCTCCAGCCCACCGTGTACTTTTTGTTTTGGGTCATGTTTAAGCCCTGTGAGACTAGTGCCTGCACCATGGTGGAAGCTGGGGACACACTAAGATAATTGACACATGTCCTAAGCTGTTAGCTTTGCAAAGAGAGAGGCGGACAGTGAACAGTGTATATCACTAACGAGTAAATGAGTGGCGCGTTCGAGACAGCACCCGCACGGGATAGAAATTTGAAGCAGGGTAAGATGGACAGGGAGCTGATGGCGGGGAGATGCTCTGTGGATGTCACTTGCAAGAATGGAGCTACAGGTGGTCTTACTGTTTTGCTTGTCAACCTGATGATGCAAACAATTGAAATCACAATTTTCCTGATCACTGGTGAGCTGAGTGTCTCTTCAGGTATGTGGCCAAGGTTGTTAGCTGGTACCCCCCCACACACACTTTCCTTTCTCTAAGTCACAGTTTGATGACATTGCCCAGCTTCCCTTTAGCTGTATCTAAGTGTTCCAACCAATAATGTGCATGGTGGTTCTACACCATTTCCTGGACGAGTCCACAAAAACTCCCCAACAGGATCCTTCTCTCTTCCAGCTGTCTGGTTCCTATGGAAGCTTAAGAAATGCCATATTGGGCTGGAGAGATGGCTTAGCAGTTAAGGCGTTTGCCTGCAAAGCCAGAGGACCCAGGTTCGATTCCCCAGGACCCACATAATCCAGCTGCACAAGGTGGAGCATGCATCTGGAGTTCGTTTGCAGTGGCTGGAGGCCCTGGCATGCCCATTCTCTCTCTCTCTCTCTCTCTCTCTCTCTCTCTCTCTCTCTCCTTCTTTCTCACAAATAAATAAATAAAATATATTTTAAAAAAAAAAAGAAAAATAAATGCCATATTGATGGCAGAGCCTCAAGAAGCCAGGGACTCCATAGGCTGTGAGGAGCAGAATCTTGCCCGTCCCCTCACCAGACTAGACTATCTGCCCTGTTTATATAAGAAATAAACTTCTTCTGTGAAGTCTGTAAGTTGCATTGACAACCCCATATGTATTAGTGTAATTGCCTGCTCATTGCCAGGACAAAGTAGACGACCGAAAGCAGTTGATGGGAGAGAGGTTTTTATTTTGGCTTACTGTCTTGAGAAGGTTCACGATGGCAGGGGAAGCGTGGCATGAACAAAGGCCGGACCTCACCTCTGCCACAGCAGGTGGACAACAGCAATAGGAGAGTGAGCTGAACTCTAGCAAAGAGGAACTGGCTATATCTCCCCTAAGCCCATCCAACAACACACCTCCTCCATAAGGTTCTACATGCCAAATCGCCACTAGCTGAAGACCAAGCATGCAAAACAAACCACCACATTCTGCTCCTGACCTCTATACACGATGTAAAATGTAACGCATTCAGTCCAAATTTAAAGGTCTCCATAGCTTTTATCAATCCGAACACTAGTCAAACACCCCCATAGTCCAAGTTCTCTTTAACTGTGAGCCTGTAAAACCAAAAATACGTAATGGCAGAGTAAACATTCACACTGCACAAGGTGACCTTGCAAGGAAAGATCGAACCACTGCAAGATCTAAAACAAACAGTGCCATGACAGTGAGCCAAACTCTAGCAAGAGGAAGCTGGCTAGAACACCCATAAGCCTGTCCCAGCAACGTACCTCCTCTAACAAGTCTCCCCTCCCAAGTCGCCATGAGCTGGGGGCCAAACATTCAAAACTAACACTTAAGTTTGGGGGTGGAGGCTGGGCATCTGTTTCAAACCACCACATGCATCAGTGGTCTCTGTTCCAGTTCCTGGTAGAATCCTTGTTCCCCTCTGATGCATTATGAACCTGGCCTTCACTGCCTACCTTTCTACTTGCATTCTGGTCTTCCAGACTCCCCCCAGACAGACTCAGTCAGCTCTGCTGAAACACTCCAGGACTTCTCTTGCACGCATGTGGCTTCACACTTTTCCAAGTACCTCCCATAACCAGTCACAAAGGCTCATGGACCATGTGGTCAGGGTTGTCACAGCAGCACTATCATTCCCAATATTTATTAGGGTTAGTTATTTATCTTGTCTCTGGGACAAAAGTCCCTGACCAGAACAGTCCAGAGGACTGAAGTCTATCACGGTGGGGAAGGCATGGTGGCAGAAGTGGTTTGGTCCATGGCACCTGACCAGGAAGCAGAGAAAGAGGAAGCTAGCCTTCTGCTTACCATTTTGGTATTCAGGCGCCAGCCTATGGGGTGCTGCCTCACCTGTCAGGGTAGCCTTCTCACTTCAGCTAAACCTCTCTGAAAATGCCTCAGGATACTCCCGGAGATGTATCCAGTCTGCTCGGCAATGAAAATTATTCACCCATCCTAACAAATACAGTGTGGCTATTGGGCATTTGGTTTCTGTTCTCTGAGGCCTGCCTGCTCAGACCCTCTGCCACACTTAGTCTGAGGTTTGGGGTCTTTGTCTGGGGGAATCCTCCAGGTCATTGTCATTCAGAATGATCTTGTGGGCCAGCAACTGCACCAAGACAGTGATGAACATGCAGTATCCACCTGGATAGATGGCTTAGTGGTTAAGGCATTTGCCTGCAAAGCCAAAGAACCCACGTTCAGTTCCCCAGGACCCACATAAGTCAGATGCACAAGGGGGTGCCCCCAACTGGAGTTAATTTGCTGTGGTTGGAGGCCCTGGCATGCCTCTCTCTCTCTCTCTCTCTCTCTCAAATAAATACATAAAAATAAAATACTTTTAAAAAAATGCAACATCTTGGGCCACACTCAGGCCAGCAGAATCAGAACCATTACTTCCCTTGTGGGCCTGGTTCCAGTGCACACTGACTGGATCAGACACGGGTTCTAGTTCTGTCAGGGCAGGCAAGGTGGCATCTCCTTGGACCTTTGCCCTGACTTACCGCCTATAAAAAATTATCCTGCTCCTGTTCCTCCTTCACTGACCCGGTGCTCCTTCCTCATCTGTGTGCTGGATTCGTTTCCTGCCTGCGTGGACTAATTTTAACATGCTGGGCTGTTTCTTTTTCTTCCTTCCTTCCTTCCTTCCTTCCTTCCTTCCATACTTCCTTTTTTCTTTCCTTCCTTCCCTCTATCCCCCTCTTCCTTTATTCTTTTAAATTTTTTTCATAAGAGAGAGCACACAAGAGAGAGAATTGGAGCACCAGGGCCTCCAGCCACTGCAATGAAACTCCAGATGCATGCGCAATCTAGTGCATGTGTGCGACCTTGCACTTGGGTCACCTTGTGCATCTGGTTTATGTGGGATCTGGAGAGTTGAACATGGCTCCTTGGGCTTCTCAGGCAAGCACCTTAACCACTGAGCCATCTCTCCAGCCTTCTTTCTTTCTTGAGGTAGACTCACTGTAGTCCAAGGTGTCCTGGAACTCACTTTGTAAACCAGGCTGCTTTTTTTTTTTTTTTTTTTTCAAGGTACAAACATCCTTTATTTGTTGCGATGGTAATTGGAGAAAGGAAGGAACATGGCAGCAATTGTTCTGCCACAGCTGCGCTCCCAACCAGGCTGTTCTGGAATTCACAACATTCCTCCTACTGCCTCAAACCTCCTGAGTGCTGGGATTAAAGGTGTACAGCACCATGCCCGGCTTTGTTTCCTCCTCTTCCTCCTCCTCCTTTTTCTTCTTCTCCTGCTCCTCCTCATTATTATTAATTATTATTATTGTATCATTTTTGTCCCTTCTCCCACTCCTTCCATCCCCTCAGGACTCTCCTCTTTCAAGGTCATCCTTCCTCTATTTTGTTGTCTTGCCTTGCTTGTCCTCCTGTATCCTCCATATCAAAATGTTGATGAACCTGAACCACGCTGGTTTCCTGGGGTATCAGTCACCACTGTGGGGTCATGAATTCAGCAGTCAGTTCATGTCCAGAGGCCAGTGTGGGGTTCTATTTTCTAATAATCAGACTTTTTAAAATTGATGACATTGTAGTATTTATCAGCATTTTACTCTTTACTTGTTACATCTGCTTTGCCATTAAAGAAGTTCTTCTGGGGCTGGAGAGATGGCTTAGCGGTTAAGGCGCCTGCCTCCTAAGCCTAAGAACACTGGTTCCAATCTCCAGCGGTTCCAATCTCCAGGTCCCACGTTTAGCCAGATGCAAAGTGATGCAAGGGCACAATGCCGCACTTGACCACAAGGGGGCGCACACATCCCGATTTCAGTTCACAGCAGCTGAGAGGCTGCTGGCGCACCCATCTCTATCTGTCCTCCTCCCTCTCTCTGTGTGTGTCTCTCTCAAAAAAAAAAAAAAAAAGAAGAAGAAGAAGTTCTTCTGGGGGCTGGGAGACAGCTCAGCAGGTCAGAGTGCTTGCCATGGTAAGAGCACAAGGGCCTGAGTGGCCTGGTTCACTCTGAATCCAATTGCCCAGCACCCACATACACAGCTGAGTGTGGCCATGCATGCCTGTAACCCCAGTCCCATGGAAAATGGAGAATCTCTGGGGCCTGCTGGTCAGCCAGTCTGACTGAATGAAAACAGCAGCTCTGAGTTCGGTGAGAGACTCCTTCTCAAGGAAATACATGGGTAATAGAGGAAGGCACCCAACATTCTCCTCTGGCCTCCACAAATGTGTACATGGGGCATGCACCTCCTCTCTCTTTCTCTTTATCTCTCTCTCTCTCTCTCTCTCACACACACACACACACACACAGAGTACCTGCTACACACAGAAAAGCAATTCTGTCTGGGGGTCACATGGACACTGTGCTATTGTCTTGGGAGAGCTACAGTTTTCCCTTCATCGATTGCGCTTCCATCTGGAATTTGTCTGTGGTAAAGGCTAGTGCTCTGATTTTAATTTTTGCATATGGATAATCAATGGCCCTCGTGTATCAAGTTTCCACACAGGTGTGGATCATGTCTCTGGTCTGTGTATTTGAATTTTTGAGTTGTGTAAACTGCTCCCTGCACCCATTTACCCATCTCTCGCAACCATCCTCCCGGATCATTAGGTGCTCCTCAGTGATGTAAATTTTAAGGACTGTCTCGTACTCTGTCACGTTTTATTTTGTTGGACAGTTGTATGTTGTTTTCTGTTTCCGTCTGTTATAAGTAGCGCTGAGGTTAATGTCCTTCACTCAACCTCTGCACACATGCACATTCACAGAGTGTTTGAGGGAAATTACCAAGTAGGCATATTTTTAAAGCATTTGATGGATACTGCCAAATTGCTTTCCAGAAAAATTGTACCAATTTAGATTCCCACCTGTTTCCTGCCACTTTCCCCAACATTTTAATGCCTCAGCACTTAAATCCCCGCCAATTTCATCAGCAAAAATAAATAAGTAAAGGCATAAGATTGTTGTAATTCATGTGTCTTTGATTACCACTAACGGCCAATGTTGTTCTGCTTGTTGGCCTTCTGTATTGACTTACTGTAACGTAAGTGTGAGCTTTTCCTGTCCTAAATCCTTTCTTGGGGGCGGGGTGAGAGCACATATATGTGTGTCCTTTTATTGATAGGTAAAACTTTTTCAATATGAAAATCATGACTCCTGCTTATGTTTATTGCAACTATTTTAATTTTTAATTCAACTATTTTGCATTTTGCTTTCTGCCTTTCACTCTTGATGACAGTGTTTTCATAGTGCAAAAGCTTTAAATGTGGACGGAGTCCAATGCAGTAGGGCTTGTCTTCAGCATTGTGCTAAAAGCGAAATAAGTAAGTCCTAACTCTTCCATCCATTTATGTTTTTGATTCTTTAGATGTTTGTTTTTCATAGTTTAGTTAACCCACCTTTTACTTTCCTCAGGTACTGGATGGTGACATGGGTCTTTCTCAACTTCTCTGGCGGGTAAAATCGCCCTGTGATATGGAGACATGGAGCTCCCTTCCCATCTAGCACTTTGTACAATGGCAAGATTTTCTGGTATGCAATTCTTTTTTTTTAATTAATTTATTTATTTTGTTTTTTCCAGGTAGGGTCTCCCTCTAGCTCAGGCTGACCTGGAATTCACTATGTAGTCTCAGGGTGGCCTTGAACTCAGGGCAATCCTCCTACCTCTGCCTCCTGAGTGCTGGGATTAAAGGCGTGCACCACCACGTCTGGCTGGTATGCAATTCTCTGATTGAGGTCTGAGACCGACTGCAGCTGTGAGCCCTGCGGAGGTCAATCCATGCTCTTTTTCTTTTCCACCACTGTACCCCAGCATGCATCAAGGTGAGGGCACCTGCCTGTACTCGTGTGCCCACTCAGGGCACCCAAGGATTCCCATTTCTACCTACTTCTATTTAGCTTGGCTGGTGTGCATGGAGACATATGCACATATATTCATATACTCACCCAGACATCTGAGTAAACATATACTATGCATATGGACATAAACATATGTGTGTGTATATATATTCACATGTATGAGAGCAAGCATATTTTATGCATATACACATGTATGTGCATAGACTTTTATAGTTGTACAGTGACAGTCTCTCTCTACACCTTTCTGAGTTTGCAGCCAGGCAGGGTTCTGTGTGGCTTGTTGGCCATGTTGTCCTCCTACCGATAGTGGCTTTCTCAGCAATCCTCCTGGGCTTGTCAGCAGACAAGAAGAACATTTAAGTCATTCAATCTCTTTTCTTCTACTTACGACTTGCATGCATTTTTCAATTTATTTGTGGCATTGGTTAAAACTCCTAGAACAGGGCTAGAGAGATTGCTCAGTGGTTAAGGCACTTACCTGTCAAGCCTACTGACATGAGTTCAATTCCCCAGTATCCATGTGAAGCCAGATGCACAAAGTGGCACATGCATCTGGAGTTTGTTTGCAACAGCTACAGGCTGTTGCATTTTCTCCCTCGCTCTCTTTTTCTCTCTCTCTCCTTGCCTAATTAATAATAATAATAAATACAAATAAAAATAAAGACTTCCAGAACATTCCATTTAGGTTGTAATTCTTTTCAATTATAGAATTCAAAAGCTATCTGGAAGGTAATATGGTGATTTTCCTCGGGGAGGGGAGCTCATGTCAGTGCTATTAGACACTCTCTACCCTCTTCCAGAAGCCAGCTCTGCTCTCTTTGTGCACTGGGGCAGTGAATCTAGTATTCCAGTTGAAAGTAAGAGTCATGTTCCTTCCAGCGAGAGTGTGAGTGATTTTGGTGGCAGCTGCTGTGCAGAAGTGAGCCCCCTGGCTACCAAGAAAGCAATGATCAGTCCCGGATCTACCCTTCAGCTCCAGCTGCCTTGGACAAGTCACCATCCCGTTAGAGGTTCATTTTCAGATATGCAGTGCCTGCCTCACTCCCCAGGCTAGGATTCCAAGCTTCTGCTGAAAGAGCCCTTCAGGCTCTATGGGTCATGCCTGCCTTCCAACCCCAGTTCTCGAAGCTGAAGTCCATGTAGCCAAGAGCCAACTTCAGTGACCTCTTACTTGTCTCCTGCTGCCTTGAGAGTGTGACGAGGATAAGTTTGGAGGATGTCCTACATTGGCTAAGCTGAGCCTGCACAGACCATGAAAAGAATAAACCTAAAGCACTCTAAGGCCATCATGGAGCAGAGAACATGCCATGCCAGGGAAGATCAAAAGCTGGGATGTGATCCAGCATTCAGGAGGCTGAGGCGGGGTCACCATGAGACTGAGGCTGGTCTGGACTACCTAGTGAGTTCCTGCCAGCCTAGGTCCACAATGTAAGTAAGATCTTGGCTCAAAAAGAAAGTTCCACCACCCACCATGGATGCCCAGGAGAGGGATTATGCCCTCCTCAGCAGTGCAAGCACAACCTCTCCAAGGATCCACTCCCTCATCCCCATCATGCCAGCACCTCACACCAGCACTGACATTCCCTAGCACCACAGTGATGAATCCCCTAGCACCAGGATGACGTCGCCACCAGGATGCTGCATCCCAGAGGATGGGATGTTTTTTTGAGAGAGAGAGAAAGAGAAAGAGAGAGAATGGGCCAGCAGCCTCTCAGCCACTGTGAACAAATTCCAGATGCATGCACCCTCTTGTGGGCAAGTGTGGCATTGAACCCTTGTGTCACTTTGCATCTGGCTAAATGTAGGACCTGGAGAATCGAACAGGCATTCCTAGGCTTTGCAGGCATGCACCTTAACTTCTAAGCCATCTCTCCAGCCCAGGATGGGACTTTTCACTCTGATGGTGACATCATCATGTCATCATGTTCTTTTTTTTATCATAGGACCACTGCAACAGAGTACATCAACCATGGGCTGAAATTTCTGTACTGTGAGCCAAAAGAAATTCTTCCTTAAGTATATATTTTTTTTTTTTTTTTTTTTTTTCCGAGGTAGGGTCTCACTCTAGCTCATGCTGACCTGGAATTCACTCGGTAGTCTCAGGGTGGCCTCAAACTCACTGCAATCCTCCTACTATGTTCTACTTATTTAAAAACATACGTCTTCCAATTACAAAAATAGTAAATCCTCATTTCAGAATATTTAGAAGCTGCTGAAAAGTATACGAAGAACCATAACTGCCATCTTGAAGTTATAGGTCACATGCTAACATCTTCTATCTCCCTCTTTTTTTTTTTTTTTTTTTTTTGAGGTAGGCTCAGGCTGACCTGGTGGCCTCAAACTCACAGCGATCCTCCCACCTCTGCCTCCTGAGTGCTGGGACTAAAGGCGTGCATCACCACGCCCAGCTTCCTCTCTGTTTTCCATGTGATTTCTGCAATACTGATTTCACAGTGTGCACTTACCTGCATATGTTGTTTAATAGCCTTTTAAACAATGACTTTTAGTTACTAAAAAATTTTTAATCTTGTACCTAAGTACTCTTGGTTTTACAGGATACATGCCTCTGGACTTTGGATACAACTGTTATGAATGACTAAAGCTACATTTTTGTCCTTTGGTATTTCTTTGTAAGTTTTTAAAAATGTGTGTTTGGGCCTGGCGTAGTGGCGCACGCCTTTAATCCCAGCACTCGGAAGGCAGAGGTGGGAGGATCGCCGAGAGTTCGAGGCCACCCTGAGACTACATAGTTAATTCCAGGTCAGCCTGGACCAGAGTGAGACCCTATTTTGCAAAACCAAAAAAAAAAATAAGTGTGTGTGTGTGTGTGTGTGTGTGTGTGTGTGTTTTGTGTGTGTGTGTGTTTGGGCACAACAGAGTCTCACGCCACTTCAAATGAATACCAGATGCATGTACCACTTTGTGTGTCTGGCTTTACATTGGTGCTGGGGCCATCAGCTTTGCAAGCAAGTGCCTTTAACTGCTGAGCCATCTCCCCAGCCCCTGTGATTGGTTCAGAATATATGAACTTTTAGAGGGCTGTTGATATGGACCTCACATTCCTTTATAGAAATGTAGTGATTCTGTCTGAAGTTATCCAACTTCAAAAAGCTCTCGCCAGCACTGGGTACATAAATTATGATAATAAAATCTTTACTCATTTCCTGGTGAGGAATGGAAGCTCGTTGTTGCTTTAATGGGCTTTTCTTTGATTACTACTGAAGCTGAACGTTTTCTCATTTGATAGCCATCCATTTGTAATTTATCTCTTGTGGACTTTCTATTCATTCTTCTGCCCTTTCTCCCTTGATCTCTCCCTCTTCACAGCTGATGTTCCGTGGAAGTGTACTGAGCATTTATTTGGCTGACCTTGACCCAGACGGTGGGAGACATGGGTCAGAAAGAGTTAATGGAGGACTCGGGACACACCAGGAACCCATCACTTACTTGGCAGCCAATGACAATTGCTACAATGAGGCAAATGTGCATAATTTGTGTGGTGGTGCAAGGGATGGAAACCAGAGCCTTGCGCGTGCTAGGCAAGTGCTCTAGCTTTGAGCTCCAGTCCCAGCATCCTTCCTCCTCATCGTTAAGTGGGCACTCCAGTAGCATATTCAGATCACTGAGCAACAAGTCTCCAGAACTGTTTCATCTTGCAAAACTGTCTGCATATTTCCCCACCCCCAATCCAGGTGACTACAATTCCACTTCCTGTCGATAAATTCAGACATTCTAAAATGGAACTTATACAAGTACAATCATATAGAACTTGCCTCAGCAACCATTTATTTCATATAACAATGTCATCAAAGTCCATGTTGTAGCAGGCGTCAATTTTTTTTCTTCCTTTTCACAGCAGCTGGCTTCCTTCTACCTTTGGGCTATTGTTACAGCTGTTGTGAGAATGGTTGTACAGGTGTCTTCTGGGTATATATCCATAAGAGTATGTTTGAATCAGTGGGATTGGTCAGTCATGTGTGATGTGCATGTGTCTATGTGAGTGTGGGTACAGGTAGGCACGTGTGATGATCAAGACAACTGGGGGCGGGCCTCACCTTCTACCATGTTTGAGCCGAGGCCTTTCATTGTTCACTGCCACGTCACCATGCCAGCTGGCTGGCAAGCTTCTAGAATTCCCCCTGTCTCTGCTTCTCATCTCACTGTAGGAAGGTTAAGATTACAGGGGTTCACTACTGCATCCAACTTTATGTGGGTTTGGGGACACAAACTCGGGTCCTCACGCTGTTGAGGCAAGTGCTTTATCCTCTAGGCCATCTCTCCAGACCCTGTCTACAATGTTTGCAGGAGTCATACTGTTTTCCACAGCAGTGCACCATTTTGTATTCCCACCAACAGGGCACAGGCTTTGATTTCTTGGTGTCTGCACCAACCCTGGGCCTTTTTTTTTTTTTTTTTTTTTTTTTTTTTTTTTGAGGTAGGGTTTCACTCTGGTCCAGGCTGACCTGGAATTAACCATGTAGTCTCAGGGTGGCCTCAAACTCTTAGCGATCCTCCTACCTCTGCCTCCAGAGTGCTGGGATTAAAGGTGTTCACCACCACGCCCGGCTTCTGGGCCTTTTTTCAAAACTTAAAAAAAAATTTATTACAGAGAGAAAGAGAGAGAAAGGCAGAAAGAGAGAGAGAGAGAATTGGCGCACCAGGGCCTCAGCCACTGCAATCAAACTCCAGATGATTGCACCACCGAGCGGGCATGTGTGACCTTGCACTTGCCTCACCTTTGTGCATCTGGCTTACATGGCATCTGGAGAGTTGAACATGGGTCCCTAGGCTTCACAGGCAAGAGCTTTAACTGCTAAGCCATCTTTCCAGCCCTCAAAACTTTTTAAAAACCATAATGGCCATCTTGGAGGATGCAAGGTGATACCTCATTGTGGTTTGAGCATCTTGTCATGGAATGGATGGTCCTCTGCACATACATTTTGACATTGCCTTCATCAGCACTATGTGGACCCTAGCAACACAGGGGGGTGGGTGGACTTTCTGTATTAGCACATGATTATTTAGACATATCTGAACTATGACACTATCCCTTGACTCGGCCAACTTCAAAATGGAAGAGAAGTCTCACATGTTTCCCTGACCCACCAACTCCCTCGAGACACTGAGGCGTGAGGCAGGAATCTGAAGAGACCCTGGAAAAAAGGCACCAAGGCTCCTTCCAGCTCTCCGAGAGCTCACTGTGAGTGTTGTATCAGCAAATATGTACCCAGGGATTTGACAGCGCATTAAAGAAAGGGTTAGGTGTCAATTGTCTATACAGCGTGAATCTACAAATAATCAGCCACCTCTGTGCTTTGGCTCTGGAGGCCTGGGGAGCATGTTAATGGGACCATGGTGTCCTCATCCCAGAGCAGACACATGGGCTGGAGGGATGGCTTAGCAGTTAAGGCGTTTGCCTGCAAAGCCAAAGGACCCAGGTTCGATTCCCCAGGATCCACATTAGCCAGATGCACAAAGGGGTGCACACGTCTGGAGTTCATTTGCAGTGGCTGGAGGCCCTGGGGTGCCCATTCTCTCTTTCTCTCTCTCCCTCTTTCTCTGTCAAATTAATTAATTACTTAATTAAAACAGAGCAGACACATAAGCAAAAGTCTGCAAGATTCACATGTATGAACAACTGAGAACTTCTCTTCTTTCCTTTTTTTTTCCTTCCTTCCTTTCTTTTGTCTTTCTTTTTTAAATTTTTCATTTATTTATTTACTTACTTATTTATTGGGGAGAGAAAGAGAGGGAGAAAGAGCAAGAAGAGGTGCACCCCCAGGGACCCCTGCAACTGCAAACAAACTCCCGATGCATGCACCACTTTGTGATTCTAGCTTGATGTGGGTACTAGGGACTCGAACTCAGGCTGTCAGGCTTTGCAAGCAAGTGATGCACCCTCTTCCCAGCCCCAACCCTGTCTTTCTTTGGGTTTCTTCCTTTCAGAGGCAGGGTTTCATATAGCCCTACTGGCTCAAACCTGTGATGTCACTGAGGCTGGCCTTGAACTCCTGCTCCTTTCGCCTCTGCCTCCTGTGTGCTAAGATTTCAGGTGTGCACCCTTACATCTGGCTCTAAGGGAGGTTTTCTAAGGATTAATACTCCCCTCTTTGGTGTCATCAGTTCTCACATCTCAGGTTTCACAATTAGCTGCAGTACATTTTTACTCTTAGCCGGGCAAACTGTACAGGCCTGGATCCCTGCTCCCAGCTGTGAATTGTTACAGGCTCAGACAGACAAGTTAATCTCAGTGTTCATGGAAGCAAAACACATCCGGCTGCTGATCTCTTGATCTCCTCCCAAGACCTCCCTGCAGTTCACCAGCAAACGGACCAACGTTAACCAAGGACGCTAATGCTCCTGAGCTGGGGCAGGTGTGACTCAGCACTGGGTAACTGAGTTGATAAGCTATTTGGTACCTAAACCAACCCAAAGGATTTGTTTGTCAACACTGTCCTGCAAGAGATCAGTGAGGCCAGAGGAGATGGGGTAGGCCTTATGAATCAGTCTGGGTCATAGCCAATCAGAGAAGGCCATCTGGACTCCAAGGTCTCCCATGCTTCCTGTGTAGCTTGTTCTTGTGGGTTCATCTTAACCAGCCTTGAGAAATTACCCTGCCCCAGATAGTCATGGGACATCTTGAAGATTATACAAATGTACCAGCTGAAGCCATGTGGATTTTACAACAGCATCGCCCAGCAACTTGGCGAACGCAATGGCTGGGGAGAAGAGACTTAGAGGCAGAGGATTCCCTCCAACAAGCAAACTCAGGATCTAAGCCCGCTGGCCTTGGTGCAGAGAGATAAGGAAGGGGTACAAAGGCAGGAGGAGGGAAATTAGAAGCCACAACTGCCAAGGAGGCCAGAGTGACCTTGGTGTTTGGAGGAGAACAAACAGGCAATAGCAGTCTCCAGGAGACATGCCAGACTGTTCAGATAGCGATCAGGCAAAGGGGACGCCTCTCCCATAAAAGCCAGAGTGACCCCCTGGCCTCACGTGTACACTGGGGGCTCCGCCACTTCTTAGCTCTTCTGATGTGAGCCATCGGTGGACATCTGAATCTCCCAGCAGACAGCAATCCCTTGTGAGCCAGGGCTGTGTCTTGCTGAGGGCTGTTTCTAAGTTCAGAGCCAGCTGTTATAGCCAACACTAAGGAGACACTCAATTAAACCTCAAGAGAAAGTGGGGGAAAAAACCTGAAAATAGTTTAGATCCTCCCCAAATGTTTACTCTTTTTGTTGAGGAAGATGGGAGGCTTGAGTGGAGAATAGAGTTGTCCGAATTTAAAGTAATATTCAGGTTCTCTCCAGATTATGTTGATGTCCCGGCTAAATGGTTAAGTTCTAAAAAACTTTCCACGTGAGAGGGCTGGGAGAACTGGGCAGTTAAACTGTGCTATTTTTTCTCTTTTAAAAGGAGAAATAGGAGGCCAACTGGAAGGTTAAATACAACACAGTTCTTACAAAGTGTTAACTAAGTTTAATAGCTTTATTCGGATAGAATTTTCTTGATGTATACAAAGGGAACATGTCATAACATACAACTCAATATAACCCCACGCTAAGAGCAAGACATGAAACATTACCAGCACCTCAGAGGCCCAGCCCTGAACTTCTGGGGGGGAGGGGAGGAGAATCCCAGCATGTGACCCCAGTTCAGAAGCATTTTGGTCACAGACCCTCTATGTACATGCCAGACAAGGTCTTCCCGGCTGACTCCATCTTTGGTGTGCGCGAGGGGTGTGTGGAGCTCAGAACCCTCAGCTCTCCACACCCATGGGTGCTCTAAGGCTCGCTGCTGCAGACACTGTAGTGTGGTCAGGAGAGAGGCACGAGCCGGCAAGAGTTTAGACACGCCTTCAAGGACCACAGCTTCAGAACCACCACCTCCAAGGTCACCTTCCCTTCCAAGGATGGTCAGTGACAGGGAGAAAGGTTAGGCATCTTGGCCCAAGTCAGGGAAGCCCTGAAAGACTATTGGAGTTCAGAGCTGCCATGACTGTTGCCAGGCTGCCAGCACAACACTTCAGTTTCTACCTCTGCCCTGTCGCCCTCTTCCCACCCTTCCCCAAGGTAGCGCCTACTGACTCCCTGATAAACATTCTGTACCCTCAATCACTGGTCCTGGAGAAGTGTCTTCAGCTGGCACACAGCCCCTTCCAGCCTTCACGTTCCCTAAGTGACTCTGAGCACCATCTTAGGTCCCAGTGAGGCGTCAAGCCCTCTCAGATGTCATTGCTGTCTTCTCTGCACAGGTGTGTGTCTGCCTGACAAAACTCCTCTGGAAGCACCTCGTGCTTTCAGGATGTTACAAAGCACCTCGTGCATCCATGCAAAAGACACGGGAATTCCAACTCCATGCAGCAGTGAAGGGAAGGAAGGAAAAGACCTCCTCCTTCATCCGAGAGCTCACAGCCCAGGGCAGTGGGCCCAGTGCCTGGCCACTGAATGCTCCAGGTGCAAAAGACCACCAGGTAGAAGGCACAGAAGCCATGAAGTGGGGACAAGGCTGGGACTAAGGGAAGGCTTCTAGGAAGGGAGGCAGCTGAGCAGAACTTGGAACCAACAGGTGGGATCAACACAGCAACAAACGCTATCCACACCTTCCCACCCAGGCCCAACAACACTCCAACCTGCATGTAGACCAAGGCCCAGAAGGCTCCTGTTCTGACCCAGTGTGGCAGCCGTGGGTTCTGGTACTTTCCAATGTGGACTCCCAGGGACTGCTGATTGGGGTCTGGCTAAGTGAGTTGGAAAGAAAGGAGGGAGGGTTTGGGTAGTGGGATTCCAAACAAAAGAAAGACTTGATTTTGGCAAGTTGCCCAGGTCCTACTTCAAGCCCTAGATTAACTTAAATCCTTCTTCACTACTTTCCAACATCAACAGGATTTTCTGAGTTTTGTATCTCCAGGAGGGGAATAACCATGAGAGAACCAGATGGGGGAAAAAAAAGTACCTGCAAGGGAGATGTTTTCACTCATGTATATTGACACTTGAAACAAAATTTAAAGGCTTCATTGTGGGGTCAGATACATTTCTTTAGAACATGTCTGGGCAGAGGGAGCAATGAGCATCAGATATGTTTCAGGATGTTACAAAGATGAAAATATATCTTGGCTATCTATCAAATTAATCACCCTATAATCTAAAGACAAATGAGGTTCCTAGAGCAATATTCAGCTAGTAATTTAATATCCAAGTTTTTCTGATCAATAAACCATTGGCCTGCTAGAATATTTAAGTCATGCTTAAAGTCATTCAGGGGGGAAAAAACCTATTAACTTGAATCCTTTGAAAGCATGTCTTTAATTTAAATGTCATTTTCTATTTAAGCATTGCATTTTGCATTACTCTAAAACAACCCTGATCTTAATTTTATTAAGAAAGATTAAAAAGAATATTTTGTGTCAGAAATGTATAATAATTTGTCATTTTATTCAACAAATATTTGAGTGTTTATGTTACGTGCCATCACACTGCACAGGAGACTCCATTCATGCTGTGTTCCCAGGAAATGATCCAGGTGTATATGAGGCTTTGAGATAGCAAGAGATTAAAAACATGGTCCTTGGGGCTGGAGAGATGGCTCAGTCATCAAATTGCTGGTCAGATACGTATGAAGACTTGAGTATGGGTCCCTGATATACATGTAAAATTCAGGCATGTGCCGATAACCCCAGTGCTAGAGAGACAGGGGCAAGAGGCTCCCCAGGTTTGCTGGCTAGCTAGTCTAGTTGAACTGGTGGACTCCGGGATCAATGGGAGACCCTGTCTCAAAAAACAAGGCAGAGGCCGGGCGTGGTGGCACATGCCTTTAATCCCAGCACTCGGGAGGCAGAGGTAGGAGGATCGCTGAGAGTTCGAGGCCACCCTGAGACTACATAGTTAATTCCAGGTCAGCCTGAGCCAGAGGGAGACCCTACCTTGCAAAACCAAAAAAAAAAAAAGGCAGGAAACAATACAGGAAATTGCTCATTGTTGACCTCTGGCCTTCACAAGCATACACATACATACATGCTCATATACAAACAAACACACAGACATACATGCACATACACCTCACACCTGTTCACATGCACAAAAAAATCAAATAAAAGATGTAGACTTTGAGAGCTGTGGACATTAGCTGTGAGAGGCCAGAAAAGATCAACCTCCGTGTGGGATTTGAGAACAGGTCAGGTATCAACTAGAATGTTAAAGCCACAGGCAACTCTTTAAAGATTGTCCAAATGAAACATTCAGAGACTTGTCCAAGCTAACTCAAGTGATTTTCAGGCTAGAGTTACTGTTTATTGCCCAGACAAATTTAGAGTGCTTACACTCATGAGATAAATGTTATGCAGGTCATTGGTGCCTTAAAAAAAGCTAATAATAAATGTATTTGAGGTCATGTAATGATCAGAAACATTTGGCATGATTAAGGGGAACAAACAAGTGAGCGATTTTATAGAAGAATTGTAGAAGTGTCCCCTATAAAAATTGCTGGTCCCCGGAGAGAGCAAAGCTTTCAAGAGTTGCACTTGGAGTCGCTTGGAAACCAGGCCTACTCCATGCAAACAGTCTGCAGAAAGTGCCTGCTCACCGGGAATGACTGCCAACCTGGCACCTGGGACATGGAAGCACGGTTAATGGCCCACTACGTCTAATTTGTTATTGTGGCCCTAAAGTGAGCTCATGGCGCTTGTGAAAACCTCCAGAGCACAGAAACGGAGCGCTTGGGAAGTTGCCTCCCGTTGGAATCTTTCCGCACGTGGACCTCACTGACCCTGTCCTGGAAGTTGAATGGGAAGGCTTCATTCACCTCAGTGATGTTTTTTTCTAGTGAAATCATACTTGGGCAAATCTACTAGATACAGTAAAGGAAATGTGAACGGAGCATCCACTTCAAGGAATCTTTCAGAAGATGCTAGAGGGCTAGAGAGATGGCTTAGTGGTTAAGGCACGTGCCTGTGAAGCCTAAGGACCCAGGTCCAATTCTCCAGGTTCCACATAAGCCAGATGCACAAGGGGGCCCACGAGTCTGGAGTTCATTTACAATGGCTGGAGGCCCTGGCGTGCCCATTCTCACTCTCCTCTCTCTCTCTCTCTTTCCCCCCTCTCTGTCTCTGTAGCAGACAGCTTCAGGTTCGCTGAGATGAACTTCCAGACCAGGCACAGTTATGGAGGAAGGGATATTATTTATTGAAACTTACAGATTCAGGGAAGTTCCATAAAGGCAGGAGAAGCGACTTGCTCTTCACAGGGCCAAACAGAGAGAGAGAAAGCCAACCTGCCACCACAGCACACAGAGCAAAACTACAGCCAAAAGGTCACACAGCACACTTCAGGAACTCCTGCTAGGCACATTTGCATATCTTTACAATGGAATCTCAAACCCATACCATTACCACCTTAAGACTGGCCCCCAGTGACATTGCCTCTAGCAAGGTGATTGCAGATGCAAACTATAACTAGTAAAACACTGAATATATTGGGGGACATATATTCAAACTACCACAGTCTCTAATAAATAAAATAAAATATTTTAAAGAAGATGCTAGAGATATGTCTGTATGCAGTCACCAAAGGAGACAGCATTGATCTAATGTCATTGTCTTCAGAGTCATCTCTTAGGCGTGTGTATATGTATGTGTTTATATTTGTATTGTGCACATGTGTGTGTGCATGTAGAGGCCAGAGACTGATGTCGACTTGATCATTATCCTTAATCATTATCCACCTATCACTTATTTATTATGACAGAGTCTCTCGCTCAAACCAAGAGCTCGCTGATTTGGCTAGTCCAGCTAGCTGGCATGCCTTGGCATCCCCTGTCTCGACCTTCAAGCACTAGGGTTTACAGGAGGGCCTCCATGCCACCTGGCATTTATATGGGTGTTGTAGAGCCGAACTCAGGTCCTCATGCTTGCACAGTCAGTACTTTGCTCACTGAGCCATCTCTTCAGCCCTTCAAATATATATATATGTATGTATATGTATATATATGTATATGTATATATATATATATTCATTTTACGAGGAGCTGGAGAGATGGCTTCATGGACAAAGCACTCGAGGCACATGTGTGAACATTTGAGCTCAGATCCCCAGAAACGTCAGATGTTGTAGTGGGTATCTGTGATCCCAGAACACTTGCAATGAGAAGGGAGGCAGAGATGGGAGAATCTGCCAGAAGCTCACAGGACTAGCCTGGCAAATACAGCAGGGCCTCAAACAAGGTGGATGGTGAAGACCAACACCAGAAAGTTGTCCTCCAACCTCGACACTAAGCGCTGTAGTAAGTGCACCTACATTCACACACACAAATATATTTATATATAAAGATTCAATACAACACAGTAGGGAAGTAACCAGTAATAACAGTTAACTGCCTAGCAAGCCTCTGCCGTGTCCCAAGCCCATTCTGCAGGTGACATGTGACCTGCGGGAGGGTAGAAGCTGTGGGAGGGCTGGCACAGTTACTGAGTGCATGTTTCATGTTTCATGCCAGGCACTGGGATTGATGCTTCGTCAGAAGTGTGACCTCCATTCACAGATAGGGACGCTGAGGTTAAGAGACAACATTAAGGTCCCCCAAGTCACATGATCTATACCCAAAGTCTCAGCTACTGAGCCCTGGGATCTGGGCTCTGCTGCTCTGGACTAGTACAGAGAGAATGGGAAGAGCTGTCCATCAGACGTGCACTCCCTACATCACAGCTGTGTTGCCACCAGTCGTCCATGCCAGGGCCAAGCGCAAGCACGTGGTCTATGGAAACCAACCCTGAACCAGGCTATCTGAGGTCCCTTAGGTTGCATTCTGAGAAAACAATTTGTAATTTAAAAAAAAACAAAAACACCTCAAGTTCTGAGAAACCTGTTCCCTCAGCTCAGAGAACTGGAAGCGACAACTTTAAATTCCCCAACAAATTAGTTCATTTTAATGTCAGAATGCATGGGGGAGGGGGTCTGAGGTGTGAGAGAGAAATGAACGTAATTGCTTCTTTTTCAAAATCGCATATTACTTTGTTCATTATGAAATAATGAAGCATTATTTGATCCCATTATGAAGCAAATGAGACGGAGTTAGCAGTACATCTGCATTCAGGCAGTAACACGACACGGGAATGCTTATCCCAATGACATTTAAACAGAGCAGCTCCGTTTCTCTCGGCAGTGAACTTGTAGGTGTTTTCATTGTGAAAATATATCTTATAACACATACAAATATGGCACTATTGAACTCACTGCTGGGGAGCACTCTCACTAGACTCCTCCTGGATGCTTGGTATTTGAATGTGGTTTTGTTCTTTGAAACAATTGGCTAACTATGGGCAGTGATCAATTTAACACAAAACCATTGCAAATGTTTTTTTAAGTCCGTATTAGATTAGGGTTAAGTTCACAGGGGTTAAGTTCTAGCATGTACATCTGCCCCTCTGTGGCACGCATCTATAAGAACTAAGAAATAGGGAATCTCAGATTCTATCTCTCTCTCTCTCTCTCTCTCTATATATATATATTTTTTTTTTTTTTCAAGGTAGGGTCTCACTAGTTTCAGTTCAGATCCTCCTACCTCTGCCTCCCGAGTGCTGGGATCATAGGTGTGCACCACCACGCCCAGTTCCAGATACTATTTGAAGTGGTTGGCCATGCATGTAACCACGGAGCCTTGTCCCAGATCTTCAGTATCATTTCCTTGATACCTCCTCTACTGGGTATGAAAGCCTTCGGGGTGCTTATGTTTGCAGAATTGTTCTTTTTTTTTTTTTTTTTTTTTTTTTTTTTTTTTACTATTTGAAGGGTTTGGTTGGTCCAGGCTGACCTGGAATTAACTATGTAGTCTCAGATCTTCAGTCTCATTTCCTCATACCTCTGCCTCCCGAGGGCTGGGATTAAAGGTGTGCGCCACCACGCCCGGCTTGCAGAATTCTTTTACTGGCATATTATTATCTATTTTCCTCCAGGTACCAAGACCTCATAATGTGACCCCAAAACTTAATGGTGCCAAACAACCATTAACAGAGTCAGGAATTGTGACAAGAGATCGTTAATCAGGGACCTCAGGGAAAAGACCCAGAGCCTGGGGGCTATTCACTCCGGCCACAGTTGAAGCCAGGGCCTCTGTTTCTCTCAGTATCTGTGGGCTTTTCCCGTGGGTTGGTTTGGGCTGAGTGTCCTGAGAGAGAGAAGGACAGAAATGCCAGACAGAAGCTGGATCCACGCTCTGAGCTTGTCACACATTGTACACACTGATATATGTATTGAACTGTCACACTATTCTCTACAGATATGTACCATAATTTGAGCTGGAGAGACAGCTTAGCAGTTAAGGCATTTGCCTACAAAGCCAAAGGATTCTGGTTAGATTCTCCAGGACCCATGTAAGCCAGATGCACAAAGGGGCACATGCATCTGGAGTTCATTTGCAGTGGCTGGAGGCCCTGGTGCACCCATTCTCTTCCTCTCCCTCTCTCTCTCTGTCCTTCTGCCTCTTTCTTTCTCACTCTCAAAAATAAAAATAAGATATTGCCAGGCGTGGTGGTACACGCCTTTAATCCCAGCACTCAGGAGGCCAAGGTAAGAGGATTGCCGTGAGTTCAAGGCCAGCCTGAGACTACATAGTGAATTCCATGTCAGCCTGAGCTAGAGTGAGACCCTACCTGGAAAAACCAAAAAAAATAATAATAATAATAATAAGATACATACCATAATTTAATGTGTTAATTAAAAGGAGACAATGAATTAAAAAGGTGAACAGGAGAAGGTGCCCGGGTTCTAGGCAAATATTACACCGTTTCATTTAAGGGACGTGAGCAACACTGCACCTTGGTATTCTGTTTGGGGGAGGGTCCTATGAACTAATGCTCTGTGGTACTAAGGGAGGACTAGACTTGCTTTGTGTGTAATTTTATTTCTTTATTGCAAAGACCAAAAGTCACATAAATTACCTCAAGAAATGGTGGGGGTGTTGTAGGAAGACAGGAAGGCAAACCGCTCAGCCTCATTAGAAGAATCCATGGGTCTCTCTTCTACCACTCCGCCTTCAACACCTCTCCACCCAGCTCTGGGCCTACACTTTTCTTGATGGCTCTTGTTACTTCATCACTAATTGGTTGGTTCATCCCACATTTTACCATTTCATTTCCAAATTTAAAAAAAAACTACTCGCCAGTTGTATCAGTTGCTTTTACATCACTGTGACCAAAACACCTGACAAAAACAACGTAAACAAGGGAAGCTTTGTCGTTTAGGCTCACAGTTTCAGAGACATTTCAGTCCGTCGTGGCTGGGAAGGCACGGTGGTGAGAGCAGCTCGGTGTACGACAGAGGGTGAGGTTATTCACATGGCCACAGACCAGGAAACAGTGAGCACTGGACTGGAACCACCTGTAAGCTTGAAAGACCCATCCCTTGTGTTCTACTCCAACAGTCAGACCCCATCTCCTGAGGACACATAACCTTCAAAATGAGGCTGCAAAGTAAGGGGCAGGGCTCTCAAAATACGAACCTGTAGAAGATAGTCTAGACTCAAAACATAACATCCACTTAGCACCCCCACACACACACAGAAGAGATAGGTGTGATCATTTCTACGAGATTCTGCTGGTCATGAAAGGCCAATACTCAATGAATACAAGAGCAGACTGCCCAAGGGCATGGACATAGGGGGCATGGTCACTAGGGCCACACTGCTGAGTAACTGGCACACATTGCAATAATAAGCGGGTATCTTCTTGTGGGGCATGGCACCCAGACCTAAGACACTCTGTCCGACTATGGGCCAGTGTGTAGGCCTGAAGGCCCCTTCCCTCCTGCAGGAAAATAAACAAGGGAGAAGTTGTCCTAGGAAGCAAGCTAGATCTTCTAGGAAGTGGCTATAGAAGAAAATAGGGAGGGAGGGAGGAGTCTATAGAAGGTAGGAGGGAGTGACCCAGCTCTAGGGAAGGGTGAGAATGGGGGCTTCTCTTCACTCTTCTCTTTCAAGACAACGCCTTTCCAGACCCCTCTTGCCTAGCCCACCTCCTCCTGCATTTTGAGAGAAGTCCATTAAGGAGTTAAGGAAGAAATCAAGAGGACGAGCAGTTTTTAAACCTCCAGTGTCAGCAGTGACTCTGAACACGTCACTGAAGCAACAATCAGACCCCTGGGAGGGAATTTTTAGGCAGGGTCAGAACATCTACTACATGGAGACAATTGCACTACCGTCTCTAATTACCTCTGGTCTTTAGCCACATTTTTTTAATTTTTAAATGTGTATTTTGGGCTGTGGAGATGGCTCAGTTCATAAAAGCCTTGTTTTGCAAGTGTGGGCACCAAGCTGAAGTCCCCAGAAGCCACATAAAATCTGGGCGCTAGAGGGCTAGTATCTGTAATCCCAGCTTGCCTGGGGTGAGAAGGGAGGTGCAGAAAGGAGAGTCCTGGAAACATGCCAGGGTTCACGTCAGTGAACAAGAAAGAGATCCTGCCTCAAACAGGGTGGAAGATGAAGCCTGACTCTTAAAGTTTCCCTCTGACCTCCACACGTATGCATGCCCGCACTCAAACAGTATACATACATCATGCATGGATATACACCTCCAAACATGATTCTTAGAACGGTAGCCTGGCATCCAGGGGAACCAGTGACATCGTGGTCACTGCTCAAGAGAAGCCTGTGAAGCCAGGAAGCCTCGGGCTGCGGCTGAGCCTATGACATGGAGGAAATGTCTCTGGCTGATCTTGACATCTTGCTATCCTTGGAATGTGAGATAAGTGTATTTTCCAGAGGAGTTCCAAGAAGGACGACGTATGGCACAATGCAGGTCAGGCCCTAGCCAGACCGCATGCCAGAAGAAACCAGGAAGTGGCTTCTGTGGACGTGACATCCTGCACAGGCCTGGTGTGACAACAGCTACAGTCCCATGCTCTTGAGAAACCTGCTGCGAAATGATCTGTCCGGAGACAGGCTGTCATTGTTCACAAGAAGGGGACCACCCCGTACAATGATTGCCCAGCCAACCCCTTTAAACCCCCTACACTTCCTTGAACAAACGAGTTTGCAGCAGCTCGCCCTCTGCCTGCTTCCACCCAACTCCCAGAGTCTGTGTCGTGACTCTGCATCTCTCACCCCCTACTCGGCAGAGACCTCGCTGTCCCTCCTGGGCTGGCCCTGGGAGGGACCCCAATAGTATGGGCTTTATCCTACTTGGGTTTGGGAATAGAAAAAGGGGGTGTGTGAAGAGACAGAGAAGATGAATTGTCCTTGTATCTCGAGTGACAAATAGCATTTTTGCACCCTCTTTTGGCAAGCTATAGGAAAAAGCACTGTAGGTCATGAGAATAGCACATGCCAACATCCTATTGTGTCTCTGAGGGCCATATGCTTGGGTATTGCTTGACTGATGACTCAAGAAGTGGGTTGAGGGAAGCAAGGGTGGTTACCTGTAGAGGTTTGTAAGGACCACTTACTTGGGTCTAATCCAGTGAAGGGAGCCTTTGATAATCTAAGCAAGTGGTGTGTATTCTAGGATACTCACTCTGAGCTGGTGGGTCATGATGAGGGAAGAAGCTATGCCAGCAGGGGCCAAAAGGAAGCTGGAAGTGGATGACTGAGGCAGTGGGTGTGGGTGAAAAGAAGGAAGTGATTAGAGACATTTCTCAGGCAGGGGAGTAGGAAGGGGAACACGCAGGAAGACCCCCAGGGTTTTGGCTTTTGTGAGTGCAGAGGTGGTTGGTGTCTAGTTACAGCACGAGGTTGGAAGAGAAAAGGCCAGTCTAGGAAAGAAGTTGATTCCAGGTCAGCCTGGGCTAGAGCGAAACCCTACCTCAAAAAAAAGGGCGGGGGGCTGGAGAGATGGATTGTCGCTTAAACGCTTGTCTGGGAAGCCTAAGGACCTCGGTTCAAGGCTTGATTCCCCAGGACCCACGTAAGCCAGATGCACAAAGTGACGCATGCATCTGGAGTTCATTTGCAGTGGCTGGAGGCCCTGGTGCACCTATTCTCTGTCTCTGTCTCTCTCTCTCTCTCTCTCTGCTTCTTTCTCTCTCTATCTGTTGCTCTCAAATAAATAAATAAATGAATAAATAAACAAAATTTTTAAAAAAGAAGAAGTTGATGAGCCGGGCATAGTGGCGCATACCTTTAATACCAGCACTCGGGAGGCAGAGGCAGGAGGATCGCCCAGAGTTCAAGGCCACCCTGAGAATACATAGTTAATTCCAGGTCAGTCTGGACCAGAGTGAGACCCTACCTCGAAAAACCAAAAAAGAAGAAGAAGAAGAAGAAGGAGAAGGAGAAGGAGAAGGAGAAGGAGAAGGAGGAGAAGGAGAAGGAGAAGGAGAAGAAGGAGAAGGAGAAGGAGAAGGAGAGGAAGAAGAAGAAGTTGAGCACATTTGGACTATCTGAGTTCACATGCTTAAGATGTCCAAGGGGCAGGTTGGCCCTATGTCAGCACATCATCACATGAGCCACTGGCTCCCCTATGTTTCTCCTCCACCAAATGTAAGATCTTAGAGGGCCGAGACTCCTTGTTCAACCTGGCTTCTTGCAAGAGTTTGCTAAATGGCTATCTAGAAGAGTGACTGACCCATAAACTTTTGGAAGAGACAGGAGATGTGAAATGAAGTTCCTTACAAAATATACCACCTATGATGAAGATTCTACAGATTGACTGATGAGGACTCCCCTGATTGTGCAAAGTTGTGATGCTGCAGATCGACAGCCAAAATTACCTTGGGCTACCTTTAGCTCTTTACGAACCAGTCCTTACCCGCCTCTGTATCTGACCTAACACCCTTTCACATACCCATTAGAGCCTTTGGAATGAATTAACTCTACAGGACATTACCTTCCACCTACCCAAAGCTAAGGATGGTGCCAGATAGCATCTGAGACCTAGAGGAGAGATTTCCCCACGGTGCTGTAATCTACCTGACAGCTCCACCAGTGAACCTGGTAAATGCATTGATTCCTAACTCTTGTTTTCTGTGACTATAAAAAAGCACATATGGGGCTAGAGAGATGGCATACCAGTTAAGGCGCCTGCCTGCTAAGCCTAAGAACACCCATTTGATTCTCCTGGTCCCACGTTTAGCTAAATGCAAAAAGTGATGCAAGGGTGCAATGCCACACTTGCCCACAAGGGGGCACACCTGTCTGTAGTTTGTTCACAGTGGCTGAGAGGCTGCTGGCATGCCCATTCTCTATCTCAATCTCTCTCTCTCTCTCTCTCTCTCTCTCTCTCTCTCACACACACACACACACACACACACACACACACAAATTTTTTTTAAAAAGCTCATGTGCTACTTTCATTGTGGAGTTTGTCACTTAGGCTATCTGGGTTCATGTTTCTGGGCCATTACTCACTCACATTTGGCCCAAAATAAACTAGCCTTTTTGAGCAAGAGCTGCATTTTGCATTCACAAGAGGAAGAAAATGGGGGCTGGTTCAGTGAGTAAAGCTCTTGCAGTGTATATGTGAGAATCTGAGTTTGGATTCCTAGAACTTGCATAAAATGCTGAGCAATGCAGCACTTGTATATAGTCTCAGTTCTGGGGAGGTAGAAGCAGGTGGACCCCTAGGACTTACTGGCTAGCTAATCTAGAGGAATCAGTGAGTTCTAGATTCATTGAGAGACACTGTCCCAAAAAATAAAATTGGGATCAGGTATGGTGGCACAAGCCTTTAGTCCCAGCACTCGGGAGGCAGAGGTAGGAGAATTGCCATGAGTTCGAGGCCACCCTGAGAATACATAGTGAATTCCAGATCAGCCTGGACTAGAGTGAGACCCTGCCTCGAAAAGCAAAACAAAACAAAACAAAACAAAAAAAAAAACAACTAAATAAATAAAGTTTGGGCTTGAGAGATGGTTTAGAAGTTCAGGCACTTGCCAGCAAAGCCAAGTGACCCAAAGCTGATTCCTCACTACTCATGTAAAGGCAGATGCGCAAGGTGGCGCATGCATGTGGAGTTTGCGATGGCTAGAGGCCCTGGTGTGCCCATTCTCCTCTCTCTCTCTTTCTCTCTGTCCTTCTCTCAAATAAATAATGAAGTATTTATTTTTATTTATTTATTTATTTTATTTTTTTGATTTTATGAAGAAGGATCTCACTCTAGCTCAGGCTGACCTGGAATTCACTGTGTAGCCTCAGGGTGGCCTCGAACTCATGGAGATCCTCCTACCTCTGCCTCCTGAGTGCCGGGATTAAAGGTGTGCACCACCACACCCAGATAAAATATTTTTTAAAAATATAAATAAAGGGGAGAGCAATTGAGGAAAACACCCAATGTCAGCCTCTGGCCTCCACATGCACACTCAGATGCATGCATGAGCACTGACACACACAATGCACCCACACGCAAAAATATATACACACAAGTGCATCACACAGACACACAGGCCAAAAAAATTCGAAAAAGTGAGGGGAAGGGATCAGATGAAGACTAGAAATCTGAGGACCACTGATGAGGAAATGCTTATAAACAGACAAAGGAATACATGCCTGGTACTGAAAAACCTAATCAAAACTCTATGGCAGGGAGGTCATGAACCTTAGGGGTATAAAGCCTGCTCTGGTCTAGCTAAATGTATATATTATTCCCACGAAGCTGCCCTGAAAGCACTACACTTAATGTTCATATTCACATATTAATGCTACTCTCACTTCTGGTTAGAAAAGCTTCTCTTTTCAGATGGCGATGACCACTGGGATGACCCAAAAGGCAACATAGTGTTGAGAAGAAGGGATAGAGGAGTGTCCAGCACTGAAACACCTCTGTCACACCCTCCAAGGCTCAGGGCCCATTGCGGAAGAGGGGGCGGAAAGAATGTAAGAGCCAAAGGAAGGGTACGACTCCTTACAATGCAACTGTCCAGACAGAAATTGGGCTCAATATTCATGACCTTGCAGTGCCTAGCAATACCTTAACAAGGCCCTCATAATAGGAGAAAAAGATGATGACATCAAAATAAAAGAGAGACTAATGGAGAGAGGGAGGGGATATGATGGAGAATGGAGTTCTGAAGGGGAAAGGGGGGAGGGGAGGGAAATATCATGGTTTATTGTCTGTAAGTATACAAGTTGTCAGTAAAAAAATAAATAAAATAAATAAAATTTAAAAAAACAGATAAGCCAACTAGGTAAGGGATAGAACAGAAGGAGGGAGAAAGGAAAGCCACACAGCAGACACATTTGTCCCTTAGATACTGTTTCTCTCCGACCTGACAGTGTGGGCTGGGCTGGGCTGGCTGGGTCACAATGCCTTCTAGCCACTTCCTCACAGGATGGGTGGCCATGTGACCACTGAGCCCGCGTCTCCCTGGCCACGTTCTTACTAGAGAGAAGTATCCGCATAGCCGTCTGCCTTTCTCTTCACTTCGTCTCTACAGAGAGAAATTTTCTTAAACATTGTTAATTATCTGAAAGAATCCAATAGTGCAAAGACCTAGTGAGGGACTCGTTTTTATTCATGGTAGCACCTTTGGACATCTGGAGGTGTCAGTCATTGTGTAAATGAAAGCTGAGGAATCCCTCCTGATCCCACATTGAACGTCTCACGTCTTAGCTGATTTGCTTAACGTTGGGAGCCTGGAATGATGCCTTTGTTCTGAGTAATAGCGAGTGTTCAGTCATTAACTAATTGCTTCACTTATTGATTTTTAAAAACGTTTTGCTGTAAAACCAATATAACCGCAGAAAATATAAAAGACAAAACCTGCCTGGCTCATGGATCTGAGAGCCGTACACTGGCTGCCCTTCCCATACACAGGTAACCTTTTAGTTGTAGACACGTTGTAACGGGTATCCTGCTTCTTTTCACTTAACATTATCTGATGCTTTTTTTATGAGCAATGAAATTTGATCCAAGGTGCTGCTTTCACGATGTTTTGAAAGACCATTGTTGGAGGGTTTGGTGAGTCCTTCTAAGCCCCATCGACTGCAGGGAATCCGGAAATTAAACTTTTTATTTATTGGTCTTTGACTTTGTCTTAAGTGGACACAGTTCTGCCTTGTTCAACGGCAGCTATAAAAGCAGATACAGGCGGGGGTGGTGGGGGGACGACAAAGGTATGCCAAGGAGTCATCAGGCACTTCTGGGGGCAGGGCAGCATTTATTGAGCCCTTAGTGTCCCCTTCCCCATTTCAGATTCAAGTCGGCTACCCTGTGTTATTTTGTTTTGTTTGTTACAAATGTTTAAAAGACAATGAACTGGTCTTTACATAGTCATTTAAGGGAAAGGCCAAAATAAGGTTGCTACATGTGTGATTCAACAGCAAGGGCGCTCCCTCTGAGTATGATTAACTTTGCATAGCACTTGTGCTCTTGGGGACTTCAGATGGAGACAGTGTGTTTTATTCTGGGAGCCAGGGGAAGCCACGCTGGTGGCGTCTGTCTTTGGTGAGGAACTGAGGCGGTGTGTTGACCTTGCTTGTTTCTGTAGCATCCTTGACAGAGCACGCTGGGGTTGTTGGTCTCCGCAGTGTTTCTGGGGAAGCAGTGTGGGCATTTTTCCTTGTGAACCACATCTCTTTGTGTGCTTAGTCCAGGGCAAAAGTGTGATCTTCTCTACCTGTGATCACAGCTATTAAGGGAACAACTGATGGGAATCTATCTCCAGGGAAACATGGGAGCGTCCCTTCCCACAAATACAGCCTGGGTGAAAAGCTGTCATCTTGCAGACACATCTTTACTTACCTCTGCAGCTTCAGCGAGCCAGTCATGATTGCTGCTTGCTGGACCACATAACGTCCATTTTGTTAAACACTTGAAGATTAAAAATGCACAGGCCAGACGTGGTGGTGCACGCCTTTAATCCCAGCACTCGGGAGGCAGAGGTAGGAGGATCGCCATGAGTTTGAGGCCACCCTGAGAATACAGAGTGAATTCTAGGTCAGTCTGGGCTGGAGTGAGACCTTACCTTGAAACCCCCCCCAAAAAAAAATAATAATAATTTTAAAAATGCACAGCCCTGCAGACTCTGGTTTAGGGTTGGCTATTCTGAAAACACTTGCTTATTCATTGGTGCAGTGAGTTGGTACTGAGGGCTGAGAATTGCTTCGCCCCATGACAAGTTAACGGTGAAGCCTCATCTTTATCCTCCATGTACCTGTAGCCCGGGAGGAAAATGGCAGCTGGCGTACCAGTGCCATGCTCGGGGCTGTGAGAGGTACAGGGGTAGAAGTCGCCACTCTGGGTAGAATGACCAAGCCTTCCCTTAGCAAGGTGGGAAGAAGGGTCAAGGTCACACCAGACCACAGCCTACCTAATATGTCTTGATTCTCCAACAAGCTAGCAAAAATCTACTGTTGGTGGATACAAACTTCAGGACCTGACTTCAGGAAAACTTAACAGAAGCGTCTTGACAAGAAGTGTGCCATCCCATTTGACCCATCCATCTGGGAAAAGGGTCCCAGAGGGCCCACCCTGAAGTCCCACCGGTTGGCCACTAGAACCTTCCTGATAACTAAAAGCCTGCAGGTAGAGCTCTTTGGATTGTTGTCAGCCTTGATTTTGTGGTGGTAGAGAGTAAGCCCAGGGCTTCATGCACGCAAGGCAAGTGCTCTGCCGCTGAGCTGTCTCCAGTCTGTTCATACATGATGTGAAACTTATACCCTGCATGCAGTACTGTGAAAAATACTTCAAATGGGGCTGGAGAGATGGCTTAGTGGTTAAGGCGTTTGCATGAAAAGCCTAGGACCCTGGTTCGCTTCTCCAGGTCCCACGTAAGCCAGACGCACATGGTAGCGCACGCGTCTGGAGTTTGTTTGCAGTGGTTAGAGGTTCTGACGCACCCATTCTCACTTTCTCTCTGTGTCTCTCTCTCTCCCTCTCTCTCTCTCTCTGTCTCTAGTAAATAATAAAATAAATAAATCTTTTTTAAAGAATATTTCAGATGCATTTCTCATGTAATCTTTAATTCTAACAGGTAGGTTCATCACACACACACACACACACACACACACACACATTTGGAAGGACTTGGAAGTTGGAAATGGCATAGTCAAGGTCACAAAGACAGTAGGCATAGGCAGTGGCTGGATACCAATGATTAACTCTCTACAGGTAAGCTAAAACCAGCTTTTATCACATTTCCTTGAACAAACATTCTGGAATGCTCTTTTGGCTGTTCCCGTGGTATAATATACCCTAGTACACTGGATAGGTGCTGCATGGTGACCATGGTGCCAGTTGTGTCTCATACTCCCCACCTCCCACTCAGGTTGGTTCTAGCCTTCTTCAGGCATAACCCTCTCACCCCCAGTCCCATTCCAATAGCCACAAAACCCTAATATATTTTCTTGTGTGATAAGAACACTTAACATAGGATCTCTCCTCCTAAATTTTAGGTGTGAGGTACATCGTCCTCGGCAATAGGGTCAGCACTGTAGGATGCATCTCTAGAGCTTACATACGGGCAGCACAGCAGTATTCATCTTACTTAAGTAACACTTTTAGGGCTGGAGAGATGGCTTAGCGGTTAAGGTGTTTGCCTGCAAAGCCAAAGGATCCCGGTTCTATTCTCCAGGACCCATGTAAGCCAGATGCACAAGAGGGTGCATTCATCTGGAGTCCGTTTGCAGTGGCTGGAAGCCCTGGCATGCTCATTCTCTCTCTCTCTCTCTCTCTCTCTCTTCTTCTTCCTCTTCTACTTCTTCTCCTTCTCCTTCTTCTTCTTCTTCTTTTTCTTCTTCTTCTCTGCCTCTTTCTCTCTCTCAAATAAATAAATGAAATTAAAAAAAAAAAAAACTTCTAGCCTATTGATTAATAACTCCTGTTTCTACCTTTCCATGGTCTGGTCTTTGGTTTTATAAGTTGGACTAAATACCTCATCTAAGTGGCAGCATTTCCATCTATGTCTAGCTTATTTCACTTAGCATATGTCCTCAAAGTCTACCCCTGTTGGTGCATATTACACAAGTTTCTTCTGTTTTGTCTGAATAGTGTCTCACTGTGCATTGCCACCTTTTCATTTGTTCATCTATTTGATACTCAGGTGGACTCTACACTTGACCATTGTAAATAATGCTGCAGTGAACATGGGGTGCAGATGACTCTATGCTGGCCCACGTGATGGTGCAGTGAACATGGGGTGCAGATGGCTCTATGCTGACCCTCGTGATGCTGAGATGAACATGGGGTGCAGAGGGTTCTATGCTGACCCGCGTGATGCTGAGGTGAACATGGGGTGAAGGTGGCTCTATGCTGACCCGCGTGATGCTGCAGTGAACATGGGGTGCAGATGGCTCTATGCTGGCCCACGTGATGCTGAAGTGAATGTGGGGTGCAAGTGGCTCTATGCTGACCTTTGTGATGCTGAGATGAATGTGGGGTGCAGAGGGTTCTATGCTGACCTTTGTGATGATGAGGTGAACGTGGGGTGTGGATGGCTCTGTGCTGACCTTTGTGATGCTGAGGTGAACATGGGGTGTGGATGGCTCTGTGCTGACCTTTGTGATGCTGAGGTGAACATGGGGTGCAGAGGGTTCTATGCTGACCTTTGTGATGATGAGGTGAACGTGGGGTGTGGATGGCTCTATGCTAACCTTTGTGATGCTGAGGTGAACGTGGGGTACAGATGGCTCTATGCTGACCCTTGTGATGCTGAGGTGAAAATGGGGTGCTGATGGATCTGGAAGATCGCCTGAGTTTGATCTCAAATACTCATGCACAAAGCCAGGTGTGGTGGTCAAACGCCTATAATCTCCGGGCTGAGGGAGTGGAGACAAGCAGATCCTTTGGTCTCTCTGCACATCCAGTCTAGTCTGCTTGGCCAGTTCTAGACCAATGAGAGATCCCGTCTCAGAAAAGGTGTACAGTGCCTGAGCAACAACACCCGAAGTCCTCTAGTCTCCACACATGTGCACACACATGCACTTGCACACACATGAACACATATACACAAAGGCAGAGGAGAAGAGAGAGAGGGAGAGAGAGAGGAAGGAACTCTGGAGATAGAACCAGAGAGATGCAGTGTGAGTAGACTCCGTGGGCCATTACTGGCCAGAGAAAGAAATCGCATGGCCAGCAAAGCCTCCAGAAAGGAAAGCAACTCTGCTCACACCTCGGCTTTGTCCAGCCAGAATCACCGTGGACTTCTGACCTCTCCCCAGAGCTGTAATAAATTGGTATTGTAAGCAGACACTCTTCACGTGCTGTTCCTGTTGAAGCAGTCTGTCCTCCCTCCTTCTCATCTGAACTGAGCCACTGTGTTTGTCACTTTTCTCACTGCTGAGACCAAGAGCCTGGCAAAAGCAGCTGAAGAGAAGAAGGCTTTATTTTTGTCTCACGGCTTAAGAAGGGATCCAGTGCTCGTGACTGGGAGGGCATGGTGGCAGGAGCGTGAGGCTCCTGGTCACGTGGCATCCATAGTCAGGAGTCAGAGAGATGGGAATGCCAGCGCTCCACCCCTTTTCTCCTTTCTCTGCAGTCTGGGACTTCAGCCCATGGCCTGGTGCTATCACATCCAGGGCATTCAGTTAAATCTTTCTGGAAAGACCCTCATAGACACACCCAGAGATGTGTTTTCATGGTGCTTCTAAATCCAGTGACGTTGACAATGATGATTAATCACCACAGCCATTGTGTCTTGCTGTGTGCTAAAGAGACTACTGTCCCCTGCATCCTGCAGCACCTTGAACTGTACCCATCAGAACCCTCCTCACCCACTGCCCCACTGCCTAGGCCCCCTGCATTGTCCCTGAAACTTGATCCATAAAAGACACAAGGGCCCCCTGATGCCTAGTGTCACCCAAGAGCAAACACTGTGATTTTGTGTTTCTAGCTGAAAAGTGGGAAGACCTCATTTTATCTGCTGAGTAAATCCATGATCCCTCTCTGCCACACTATTAATTCTTCATTTTACCTACCATTAGGCGTTCAGTAAATAAATAAATGAAGCCAAAGTAACTGCTCATATCCATAAGTAATCAAAATGTATTTAGTGCTTTAGTAAGTAGCTTGTTTTTCTAATTTTCCTTTAATTAGCAAGGGAAGAATTAAAATCAATCCCTTATCCAACAGATTAAAAATTAAACTCAGCTTCTCCTTTACACAGATCCAGATTTGAACATACACAGAAACCCAAGTTTATCATCACCCTGTAATGTCATATGTGTCCATATTAAACTCATTGCTATGGCATTTATCTTCTCTCCCTGATCACAGCTTAATAAAATTATAATTATGACCTTTCAAAGCATCGTGGCCTGATGCATGTGGATTTAACATCTTTGGCTTCAAATTGTGGCTCTTGCAAAGGCGGCTACAGCTCGCTGACAGGGCATCCTGTCTGCATGCAAGAAAGGCTTGTTGCTCAGCTTTGTGCCTCAGAGGCCAATGCGGGGCTAACCTCAGAGCAAGAGCTCAAAAAGCAGTCACTGAATGATAAAATATGCTTAGCGCATGGTAATTGTGTGGGTAAGCCTGAGCTTATCTGAGCTGGCTACAGAGCCCATCCTGAAAGGAATAGGGCAGGTAGGAGGGGGAGTGTAGAGTGGTTAGGAGAGGGAGAGTTGGGGGTTGGGAGGGAGAGTGTATGAGAGTTAGAAGGGGGGCAGTCAGCTCACATTCAGCTGGCAAACAGTATCACTTTCACCCAAACTATCCTAATTTCTCGAAGATACACTCAGATTGCTATTTGCCAGAAAATCCAGAGCCTTCCTTGAAAGGTTGAGAAGGTTCCAGATATTGGGTGCTGCAAAATATTCTCCCTATTTGTCTATGTGTGGTATGTGTGCATATATATATGTGTGTGTTTGTATGTGGGTATACACATGTGAGTGGGTTTGTGGTACATGCAGGTAGAAGCCAGAAGTTGATATCAGGTATCTTTCTCAATTGCTTTCCACCTTTATTTTTGGAGATAGAGTCTCTTGCTCGTGCTTGTATATCAAGCACTTCACCCACTGAGCCATCTCTCCAGACCAGGCTTGTTTGTTTTGAGACAAGGCTTTACATAACCCACGCTGGCCTGGAACTTGCTATGCATCCAAGGATGACCTTGACTGCCTGATTCTCCTGCCTTTGCCTCTCAAATGCTGGGATTACAAGTCTATACACCAGCCCCAGCTATTATTTTGAAGAACAAGATGATTTCTCCCATGGGGATCTGTGGGGATCCCTTGATGCTTCTCCCATGCATGGGGTTCTGTGGGGACTCTTGATGTTTCTCTGAAGCTATGATGGTAGTGGTTGAGGAGGACTGGTCATGAAATCTCAAAGGTTCTAGCCAACAGAATAGTGTACATAAAACCATCCAGGATGTTTCTTTTTCCCTGCTAAGGTACACCTGTTCTCCAGCCCAGGAAGCTGCTTCCACCATGGTCAGCACTTATGGACAGAAATGGGCGCACACATCGCGGATAATGAACAGAGTTAACCTCTCCTTTGCAAACTAGGATTCTACCATGTAGCAATTCCAGGAGAGTGAGGCCTGTAGGATCCAGAAGCCCTCCTCCTGGGGCTGAATCTGTCACTGCAGGCTCCTAGGTAGGCAGAGGGTGAGGAGAAGGAAAGAACACACGATTTGCACCTTGATGCCAGAATCATCTGATGTGTGAATTTGTAGCTATTTCATTTGGATTAGGAGACAGATTAAAGCATTTGAGGTTATTTTGGTTGCTGGGTAGAAATCACACGCTCCACCTAACAACTTCAACAAGTTCATACGGCTGTAAGTCAAGCACATGGGTTACCATTGTATTCATTTCATTCATTCTGTGTGTCAGGCTCTGCCAGGGGTGATTTGTTGTTTAATATTTGTGGGTGGGGGGATTATTTTGGCATATTGGGACTGCTTGCTTAAATACTGTGTGTTTACAAAATGTTTTCCTTTGTTTTGATGGATGCTTATAAAAGCAGCAATCAGCACTTCACGCGAATAGCCAGCACCAGGAGAGCGCAGGAACTGCCCTGCACTTTGGGTCCGTGTCACCCTGGGGAGAAAGGCAAACTAGGAGGGACCACCAAGTGTTGAAACTCACTGCACTGCTGAGCTTGGAGTGGTCTTCCCAAAACCCTGGTTCCCGTCACCAAGCTCCAACCAAAGACGGCAGGCAGTCGCCAAGAGCCCAGAAGAAGAAATTGATTGTTTGTGCTTTTGTTCTGGTTCTTCGAGTGTTACCATAACAGCGCAGAGTCTTCCTTGATCCCAGCAGAACATATGGGAAGTCTATTCTTAGCTCACCACCTCCACCCCCACCCCCCGCCAATCTCTCCTACCCCCAGTAATTCTCAAATGGGCAAATTCCATTTCCTGCCGAGCCTTAGGCCAACAGTGACATGTCCTGCACTCTGGAATTGCATCTGGGGAGCGTTTCCAAGATGCCATCACATCGGCCTCAGAGCAAGGCCACCAGAGCAGAATAGAATTAGCCAAAGGTAGCCCCGAGGTACTCTAAATGAGAAGAGGTCAACCAACAAATGTTTACATCAGAGTTATGCATGTCCAAACGGATCACACAGGTCTGTGCTTCTCTGCCCTAAAATAAGCAGCCTTAAGAGTCTATTCCAAGGCTGGGCATGGTGGCCTTTAATCCCACTACTCAGGAGGCAGAGGTAGGAGGATCACCACTGTAAGTTCAAGGCCACCCTGAGACTACATAGTGAATTCTAGCTGGGTCAGAGCAAGACCCTTCCTCAAAAAACAAAAACAAACAAAAAACAGAGTCTATTCCAGGGGCTGGAGAGATTAAAGCACTTTCTTGCAAAGCCTGATGACCCAGCTTCGATTTCCCCAGAACCCACGTAAAGCCTGGAGTTCATTTGCAGTGGCAAAAGGCCCTGTTATATTCTCTCTCTTTCTCAAATAAATAAAAATATTTAAAAATTCTCTTAAAAAAAAGTCTATTCCAAAGATGGGGAGACACCTCAGTCAGGAAAATGCTTCCTTGCAAGCACAAGGACCTGAGTTTGATCCCCAAAAACCACATAAAAAATACTGAACAATGGGCTGGAGGGATGGCTTAGCAGTTAAGGCATTTGCCTGCAAAACCAAAGGACCCAGGTTCAGTTCCCCAGGAGCCACGTTAGCCAGATGCACAAGGGGGCACATGCATCTGGAGTTCTTTTGCAGTGGCTGAAGGCCCTGACACACCCATTCCCTCTTTCTCTCTCTCTCTCTCTCTCTCTCTCTCTTTCCCTCCCTCCCTCCCTCCCTCTTTCTCTGTCAAATAAATAAATAAATAAATAAATAAATAAATAAATAAATAAATAAATTAAAATATTTAAAAACAAATGCTGAACAATCAGCATTCCTGGACCAAACTATTGCCACTAGCTTTAGTGCAGTTAAGGAGCACTCCAGGGCAACTGGGATTAACTCCCTTTGAGGCATTTGATGGCAGGCCCTTCCTTTCTAGAGACCTGCTACATGACCCTGAGACTACCCAGCTATTGTCTCATATCACAGACTTGGCTAAAATCCCAGCAAATTCTCTCAGAACTAAGACAGACTGACCCTGAACACAATGATACCAGGGCAACTCCATTTTGCCCAGGGGACTTTGTTCTAATAAAAACATTTAAGGAGGGCTCCTCCTCAGAACCTATGTGGGAGGGCCCTTACCCCGTTACTCTGTCTACACCCACACTGTCAAGGTGACAGGCGTGGACTCTTGGATTCACCACCCTGGGGTCAAAAGGTGGCACACCTCCCAGCGGACTCCACAGGAACCCGAGACAGAGACTAGCCTCTATACCTGTGACCCGTTCGAAGCCCTCAAGCTGCTTTCAGACATCAACTGGCTCAAACATGAGATAAGTTCCTACCCCCGTCACTGGTGTAACTTCTTTTTCTAAGTGTTTTAATAACCTATGTAGAAGCCAAAGCCAATTGGATTCACCAGAGCAGAAAAGGCCAATAATTTGGTGCTAGTCCCCAGGTCACAAGACCACTGGAGATGGTGGGACACTTCTAACGTGTCTTTCACTGGCCCTCTGGAAAGTCACCTATCTTCCAGACCAAGGAGGAAATGGAGACCCAGAAATCTGTGCGTGGTCTGAAATAGGAGAGTCACACGTGAAGAAAACTCAGTCCTCCTGGCTTCCAGAAGGAGTGAAAAGCCACTTGGCCAGCATGGCCCTAACTCACCCTAACAGACACCGTCAGTGTTCGAGAAGCTAGGGCGCTATGCCCAGGTCCCTAAAATCTCCTTTAGAGAGCCATTAGTAAGACCCACCCCCACCCTGCCAAACAAACAAATATATATACATCTTGAATTAAATTTTGGCTACCTGCTTGGTCTTTGGCACTTAGAGAGGGAAGTGTAATCAAACACAAGGGGTACCTCGGAACATAAAACACAACACCAGTAGGTAAGTCTGCTCTTCCTCTCACCCCAAAGCATGCCTCGCTTTCTATCCTTGCTATTTTTTTCAGCCTTGTCATTCTACCTGCCTACACTGGGGTTGAAGATTCATTCTTTGTATGGGCTCAGGAGTATGCACAGGATAGTAATCAGGCTGATGGCTGGGTCTATGGGCTCGTACCTACTTCCAGCACCTCTGGACTTCCCTGGTGGATATCTCCTCTCCAGGGGGAGGATTGGGATCAGTTACAAATATATATTAACCAGGAAAGAGCTAGCTTTCCTACCCTAACCCAGGTTACTAGATGGGATATTTCTCAATTTGTCAGTGGCCTATCAACTCTACTAGGAATGAACTGAGACACAGAAAGAACTTCTCGAAAGAGGAAGCTGACAAGGTCCTGAGAAGGTAGGTTGGCCCCCTCTCTGACAGCTCGAACTTCATGATAAGGGAAAACAATCATAGAAATCAGGATGGTTATTTTCAAATATAGGACACGTATATGTGGATGACTCTGACTAAAGGTTATTTAAGTTAAAAGGCTCCCTTATGCTGGGAACAAAAAATCCCATGCTGGGCTGGAGAGATGGCATAGCGGTTAAAGTGCTTGCCTGTGAAGCCTAAGGACCCAGGTTTGATTCTCCAGGTCCCACGTAAGCCAGATGCACAAGGTGGCACATGCGTCTGGAGTTCATTTTCAGTGGCTAGAGGCCCTTGTGTGCCCATTCTCTCTCTCTCTCTTTCTCTCTCTCTGTCTCAAATAAATAAAAATAAATATATTTTTTAATCCCATGCTTTCTCAAAATATCCCAGTAATGTTCGTGTTCTAGGAAGGGTTCCTTCAGACTGTGCCAGAACATTATTGCCCTCCATCCATCAGAATGGTTTGCTACTGCATGAGCCCTGGGGCAAAATGTATGCTGGACAGCCCCTAATGACATGCAGTGGCTCTGTGGTACCAACCTTTGGCCCTGGCTACCTCCTGGATGGATGAGAAGATGCACCCTGGGGCTTCCCTAGATGGAAAGGCAACAAATAAAAACCTTACAATGTCCAGCCAACTTACAGCTTTAAAACACCGATGGACTAGGAGTGTTTTTCTTTTTTTTTTTTTTTTTTTTTTTTTTTTTTTTTTTTTTTTGGTTTTTGAAGTAGGGTCTCACTCTGGTCCAGGCTGACCTGGAATTCACTATGTAGTCTCAGGGTGGCCTTGAACTCTCGGCGATCCTCCTACCTCTGCCTCCTGAGTGCTGGGATTAAAGGCGCACGCCACCACGCCCAGCTTTAGGAGTGTTTTTCAGTGGTATGATCACTTAGTCTCAATCTTTCTTCCATCTGTTGGATTGGAAGACGTCATCTGGCACATAGAAATGCTCATGAAATATACCCATAAGGCTTCGAATGACATGGCTGAGGGAATCTCCCTTCTTAATTCTGAACCGCAAGGTTCTAGACACACTCACTGCAGCCCAAGGTGGCACGTGTGCATTATCAAGTTGAATGCTGTGTGTACGTTCCTGATAACTCTGCTAATGTCTCATCGGCCTTACAAGACCTACGTAAACAGATCCAGACCATGTCGGATGCTACGGTGCCATTCGCTGGACAGCTCTGGGAGTGGATCTTGAGTTTTTCATGGTGGAGGAAGATCATACCCATTATAATCTTCCTAGTCATTTTGTTCATCTTTGGCCCTTGTATATTCAACTGCTGTTGTGACTTTATCTCTGCTCACTTACAGGCAGCTCACATCCAGATAGTTATCCAGCAATAGAACTCCATCTATACGGGCCCACCTGGACACCCTCTGAGAGTGGAACACCCGCCACTTCTGAAGGGGCAATCTATTCCTCCTACTTCACAATGCTAAGATGCCTCTGTCACTGAGGTAGGCCCCAATACTTATATTGTTAATGTTTATCATTTTTGCACCAGGCCAAAAAGATCTAAGCAATGAGGCATGTGACTGACAGGTTGCTCCCTTGGGCCTTTAGAATGGTTCTCCTCTCTGGGAAACACTCTGACGGCGATATCTCAGTGCCCCCTCAGCAGGAAGTAGTTCAAGATCTGACATCACCATCCCTTTTCCTCTAACTGTGTTAGAGTGTCTTATGAGGGTGTGATGTGGGGACTCCATAGCAGACAGTTTAACTAGGCAAGATCAGGACAGCCCCTAAAGGGAGGGATCTTAGGATGTCACACCCAGACCACGCCAGTCGTGGTATTTAATGCTTGCCCATCTCACCCAGATAGATCTCTCTTGAGCATGCACCCTGCCCAGGTGTGGGTGGATTTCTCCTCTAAGCCCAGGCCAATTGACTGGGACACCTGGTGTAGGTATGTCCAGGTATAGTGCTGCAAATTCTAAAGAGAATCATCTCCTGGACCCACAGAAAGAGACAGGCATTTTTCTCTCTCCAGATCTGGCAGTAACATTTTTGGGGTTTTCAGATGGGTAAGAGCTCCCCACCCCAGCAGCTATGAGAGGGTGAGAAGAGACACTTTTTAATCTCTTTTTTTTTCACTTTTTATCTTTTATTACTGTCTTCACTTTTAATCTTTTGGAAGCACATTTTTTTTAGAGAGAGAGAATGAGAGAGAGAGAGAAAGAAAGAGAGAGAATTGGTGCACCAGGGCCTCAGTCACTCAATATAACTCCAGACGCTTGTGCCACCTAGTGGGCATATACAATCTTGCTCTTGCCTCACCTTTGTGCATCTGGCTTATGTGGGATCTGGAAAGTTGAACATGTGTCCTTAGACTTCGCAGACAAGTGCCTTACCTGCTTAAGCCATCTCTCCAGCCTGTTTGTATTTTTTCTAAGATCCATGTTCATTTACATGGGCTTTTGGGCTCCACGTGGTATATCTTTCTTCTCCCCACTTTATTTTCCTTACCTCCCCTCCCCAAGTTTCTTCCCTTCCCCACTCCTTTGTAAGATCTGAATAAAATGCAGTATTTTAAAAATCAAAATTTAAAAAGTACCAGGCATGGAAATGTACACTTGTGGTCCCAGCGCTGAAGTAGCAGAGACAGAAGTTCTGCTTCCTGGTTCTCTCTGTCCAGCCAGTCTGCTTCCTTGGTGCTCACCTGGGAGAGACCGTCCCAAAAAGAGGTGAACAGCAAGCACTCCTGGGGGTAATAGCTGGGGCCCTGTGATCTTCATGAAGCATGCACACGCATACACATGCCCACCTGAGCACACACTTGTACATACACACACACATACATACATAAAAATATTTTTGAGAGCCAGGCATGGTGGCACATGCCTTTAATCTCAGCACTTAGGAGGCAGAGGGAGGAGGATCGCTTGAGTTCAAGGCCACCTGGAGACTACATAGTGAATTCCAGGTCAGCCTGGGCTAGAGCGAGACCCTACCTCAAAAAACCATATATATTTAAGACTTTATTGTAATGGGTGAGAAAGAGAGAGGGAAGAGAGAATGGGAGAGAAAGAAGGAGAGAGGAAGTGGAATGAGAGAAGGGAAAGAGAAAGAGATAAACAGGGAAAGGGGAGAGGGAGAAGGGAGATGTACAAAGTAGGGAGAGAGCAAGAGGGCCCAAGACAGTGAAAGAGGGAGAAAGAGAAAGAAACAGAAAAAAGGCATACAAGTCAAAATGAGGAAAAGGTTTTTTAAAAACTTAAGAGTCCAATCTCTCCTTTATCTGTGGTGCCTGAGAATTTCTGGTGTGAGGTTTGCAGACATAGAAACCAGATAGTCTGGTGTATGCCTACCACACACAGGAGGTAACTGGAGCTTCCTGATGTTCTAGAAGTGGGACCAGACCCCGTCTCTCCAGAACCTGACTGCTGAGCCATCAGATGCTCATTTAGTGTCTACGTGATTTCTAACATGGCACAAGTCCAAGGCTGATTCATGAAGACAGAAGAAGTCCATCAACACCTGCCTGTAATTGATTAGTAAGTTGGGGGTTCATTAACTGAATGCTTGTTTATTCCTCTATGCAAAACAACGCACTAAAACAAAAATCCAATTACAGCAAGTCACTGCCCTCATGCCAAGATATTAAAGACTATTTTTCTTTATTTCATTTTATTTTTATTAAGAACATGCTTTTGTATTGATACATTATGTGTTGGTACCATCTTTTCCCTCCTCCCTGCGCCCACTCCTCTGGGGACCCCCCTCAGTGGGGTTGCTACTATTCCCCATGGGATTATGGGTTATGTGTTGTGGGAACAGCAGTCAGCTGTTAGGGGGAGGCAATGTCTCTAGGTATGACATCCCAATCTGGGGCTTTTACAAACTTTCTGCCCTTTTCTGCAAAATTCCCTGAGCCTTGGTGGGTGTGTTTTAAGTCTACTTCAGCGATGAGCTCTTAGGAGCCTCTGGATTTCTGCTTTGGTAGGTGTTGAGTATCCTCAGCATCTGTCTCGTTATTTGCACAAAGTGGATTATTGTGTTTGGGGGTCACCAGACCCACCTCCATTAAATCTCAGTATTGTTTTGTTCTTGGTTCACTGCATGGAGAATTGTGCGGTAATTGGATGGTGGTTTTTGTTTTTTGGTTTTGTTTTTCTTTTACATAGGAAACAATTAACTGAAGAAAGACTGGCTTTCAGGGGAAGTTATCTAATTTGTGCTTCCATAGATGGTAAATGTAACCTCCATTCATTAGTCTCCACATCCTTCCTTCACATAATTGTAGATTTGGTTCTCAATGCTTTTTTGAGTAATTTTGTGACTTCACTTCTAGGAAATTGAATTGTCAGTTCTTGATGGAGATGTTGGTGTTGGGCGGAGAGAGAAGGAGAACGTGTAGCAGGCTGTGCGGGGAGGGTGGCGCTTCTGGCTCCCTGCGAGGACAGGAGAAGGCACGAGAAGGAACTCCTGCTGGAGAAGGACACTCCTGCAGTGGAGCAACAAGGGTGAAGCTGAGGCTCTGGTTCTGCGTTGCACTTGAACTTGAGAGTTAAGTACAATGCAATCCCAAGATGGTGTTCCAGCACTCGTGACTGGATTTGCATTAAATGTGGTGTGGCCCGAGAAGCAAGGCTACATATCAAAGGAAAGCTCTGGTGCCACCAAAGTGCCTATTAGGAGGCACTCTGAAAATGAGCGAGAAAAACCAGACATGGCTCTGAAACTAGGAACAGGAGGGAGCACCTACAGGGATCCCTCGAAGAAGGACCAAAAAATGGAAACTACCACATTTCTCAGTTAGGATGCATACGATGTGATCTGATAGCCTCTAATTTCCATATGATAGTTTTTATCATTTTGTTTTGCTGAGCATAAAAGCCCTTGACCTGTATTTCCTACGGTGTGGGAGGCAGTTTCTAGGTGGCTTCCCAGTGCAACATTCAGTTATATTGACTTACACGTTAAGAGTTACTCTTTGCCTTCCGTTTGCAGCCTGTTGACGTGCAGAGGAAAGCCTTGCATTTGGTGACTGTCCATCTAACACCGCTCTCATACATACTGATCTTCTGTTTCAACAAACTAGGGCCAGGCCTCACACAGGAAGCCCTTAGGAGGCACACACAGCTGGGATTTAATCACATCGGTTTGCTTGTTTCCCACTGTGTTTGCTTTTAGATTACTTCTGTCTCTGACAAGTACTCCTGATTGCCTAAGGGATGGAAGACAGACAGGACCAAACTGTGTGCAGGTCAAGTCCACTGTAAATGCATGAACTTTTGATCCAGGAATGCTGGCACGGGGGCAGTGAATTAGGGGTGCTGTGGGGCTCAGAGAATTGGATGGGTATTTATAGGGTCCTCTGCCAGGGTGGATCGCCCCATATTCTCTACCAAGCACTGAACCAGACCCAGGTCAGCTCCACGGTGAATGAATTGAGGGTAGGTGTTAGGGTTAAGGGGTTTGAGGGCAGTGCCCTGGAAAGTATCAGTAGACAAAGTTGGAATGCCTCCCCCTAAAAGAAACTAGTGGGCACACCCAGGCCATCTGTCCTGCCTCTCACCTACCCTCACACAGACAGTGTATGAGCATGCCCTGGTCACAGAGAAGCTATTCAGGATTCTTCTAAACCCACATGAGAATGAAACAAGAATCAGAATGTGTGCACCATGCAAGACGGGTGCCTAGTGATGCTGAGGAAGAAAAGGAAGGGCAGGGAGATAAGATACTGGAGTCAGTAAAATTAATGTCAGACAGTATTAAACATTTCATCCACAATAAACAAAAGCCCTAGAGACCCTGAAAATGAAAATACTTTTTGGTTATAGGAAAACCTCGGGAGACTGGCTAAATAGCAAAATAGATCCTTAAAGAGCCTCTTATTAAAATGGAAGATGGGACTTCGGGGATGCACCCTGTGGACCTATAATTATTTCAAAAAAAAGTAATTTAAAAGGGGATTGTACATCCATTAAATATGTGCAGCACAGTCACAGAAGTTGTTCTCAGCTATAAGAACACTTGAAATTTTTCACAGCACTTGGGAGGGAGAGGTAGAAGAATCACCATGAGCCGGAGGCCAGCCCAAGACTAGATAGTGAATTCCAGGTAAATCTGGGCTAGAGTGAGACCGTACCTCAAAAAAAATTTTTTTCAGTAAACAGAAATCGTACATATTTTAGTTCCTAATCATAATGGAGAAATTAGTCCACAAAATATTAAAATCAAAAATAAAATAATTATAAAATAATATTTAAAGAATTCTTGGATTTTAAAAAAGCAATAAAAGAAATGAAATTGAAGGGCTAGATAGAAAGAAGAAGGGATTCAGTGGAAGGAGGCGAAGGGCTGAAAGTGGATTGTGATCAAAATACATGATGTATGTGTAAAAAAAGTCAGTGAAAAGTTTAAAAACTTAACAGACATCAACTATTGACATCTAGCAAAAGGAAAGCAATTATAAGCTTTTTTTTTCTTGCTGGGCATGGGAGCACACACATTTATGAGAGACAGAGGGGAGAGAGAGAGAGAGGGAGGGAGAAAACTGGCACACCAGGGCCTCCAGCCACTGCAGTGGAACTCCAAATCTGTGCTCCACCTTGTGTGCATGTGTGACTTTGTGCTCTTGGGTCCCCTTGTGGACCTGGCTTATGTGGGATCTAGAGAGTTTAACATGAGTCCTTAGGCTTCTCAGGGTAGCATCTTAACCATCAAGCCATCTCTTCAGCTCTATAAGCTATTTTTAAATGTATATATCACATATATGTATACACACAGTGACATCTAAATGGAATAGCTTCAACTATGTCTACAAAAAACATGAAAGATTGAAAATAATTGAGTTGTGCTTGCACCCTGAACAGCTTGAAAAGGAAATTCAAAATAAGCCTAAGAAAGGAATTAGAAATCATGCAAGTCTAACTTGAGGTTAAAAACAAAGAAGCCAGACATATGTAGGCTGCTGACCACAACGGCATGTGAGCTGCTTCCAGAACATTCAAGCCCAAGGCATGCCTAGATAGCCCTAAAGGGCACAACTAAATTAGAACACTGAAAATGCTAGAATCCTTATAAGATAAATGTTTTCCTCTACAAGTAAAAGTGATCGAAATTAGAAATAAAAAAAGAAATAGCAGTGCCATACAGAACAGAAAAAAAAAATCAAAAGACATTTAAAGTTCAGTCTGTGATGACAACAACTCAACACCTGCTTCAGGAGCTTTGGTAGCAAATGCCAGATGTTTGAAGCTTGTGTGAGCTGTGTCCCAGAGTGGGAAAGAAGAGAAAGCTATTTTACTCAAAGCTAAAACTATGACTGCAAAGGTTTACAAGTAGTCTACAGATGAAATCGTTTCATAGCAAATCCTGAATGTCTCAAAAGAATAAATCATCATTGGGTTGGAGGGGTGGCTTAGTGGGTAAGGCTTTTGCCTGCAAAGCCAAAGGACCCAGGTTCAATTCTCCAGGACCCACGTTAGCCAGATGCACAGGGGCCGCACGCATCTGGAGTTCATTTGCAATGGCTGGAAGCCCTGGCATGCCCATTCTCTCTCTCTCTCTCTCTCCCTCTCTCTGTCAAATAAATAAATAAAAAAATATTTTTAAAAAAAGAATAAATCATCATAACCAAATAGAGTTCATCCCAAGAATGCTAGAATGGTTTAGGAAAAGAAAGCCCACTAATATGCCTATGCTATTCACAGACTAATGTACAAAATGTATATGATCTCAATGAGTGTCAGAGCAAACATTGCTATATATTTGCAACATATATATATATATATATATATATATATATATAATGTTATCCAAACATAAACAGTAAAAGCAAAATGAAAACTATAACAAAAACTCTAACAATGACTTAATTTTCTCAAAAAAAAAAGGAAGGCATGGAATCCCAAAGCCATTGAATGAAAGTTTCATTTATTGTACTTCATTTCTAAGAAATGTGCAAGGCTAAAAATATGAGTCTGTAGCACATCAAACAGGAGAAAGTGTGGAGGGGAGGTGTGGGGGAGAGTGAGCTGTGGAACACAGGCATTTTCCATTGAGTTTTTCTGCAAGCTTAAAACTGCTCAAACAAATAAAGCCTAGTGATTTTAAACATGCATATGGATGTGTGTATATATAGTAAATATGGGAACAAAAACAACAACTGAAGTACTTGGAGCACATTTGATTTCAAAGACTTCATGTACCTTAATATATACAGAATCCATATAGACTGTTAAAGAATAAGACAAACTTGTAAGAAAAATTAGGGGATATAGATATAGTTCATAAGTAGAGAAATGAGAACAGCTTCTCAATAGCCATTTGCAATGAAAGAAATGCAAATTAAAATGCGATAGCATTTGGGGGCTAAAGGTTGGAAAATGTAATTTGGAAATGTAAGAGAGTAGGAAAGTAGACATTCATATGTTGTGTTTGTAGTGAAATAACAAGTTGGAGAACAACTTCTTTTAGAAAAATTAATGCTATGAATTAAAGTTGAAAATCCATGCTCTGTAATTACCAAATGCATTTTTATGAGTGCACATGTGGAAGTGATTTTGCCAACATTTATCTATAAAGACATTTGTTCTAAAATGTTTTATCATAAGCAAAGACTGGGAATGGCCTGTGGCCACCAGAAGTGTCCAGGAGCTATGGTATGTCCATGTGATGGAACACACATGGGGCTGGAGAGATGGCCTAGCAGTTAAGACACTTGACTGCAGAGCCTAAGGACCCATGTTTGACTCTCCAGATCCCACGTGAGCCAGACACACCCAGGTGAGGCAAGCACAAGGTCACACGTGCCCACTAGGTGGCACAAGTGTCTGGAGTTCGACTGCAGTGGTTGAGGCCCTGGCATGCCAATTCTCCACCTCCCACCCCCATAAAATAAAATATATATATATTTTTTTTTTAAAAGGAAGATACTTGCTCAACCATGTTTATTGCCGCTCTATTCACAATAGCTAGGAAATGGAACCAGCCTAGATGTCCCTCAGCTGATGAGTGGATAATGAAGATGTGGCACATTTACACAATGGAGTTCTACTCAGCGGTAAAGAAAAATGAAGTTATGAAATTTGCTGAAACATGGATGGATCTGGAAAGGATTATATTTAGTGAGGTAACCCAGGCCCAGAAAGCCAAACGTCACATGTTCTCTCTCATATGTGGATCCTAGCTACAAATGATTGGACTTCTATGTGAGTAAAACAAAACTCAGTAGCAGAAGCCAGTAAGCTAGAAAGGGGATATAAAGGGAATAGAAAGGGAAGGAGGGGGACTTAATAGGATGCTATTGTATATATGTAAAAGAAGAACAGATTAATAGGGGTGAAAAGGCCTAAGTGAGGTCAGGGGAAGAGATTGAGTAAAGGAAAGGTGGAGGGAGGGCTAATCAAAATCTAAGAGGATATAAATAAGTCATATGGAAACCTACTTTTCTGGACAATGGAACACTCAGAAGCCATAGATTGTTACTAAAAATTTTCAGTGCCAGGGATGGGATACCTTCCAGTGAGTTGTTGGCCAGGGAGGTCACAGATACCCCAAAACATTATAGGCCATTGCTGAGGCCCTTGGTCTCCCACCAGGAATAGATGGTAAGACCCTATTGCTGAAGACTCCACATACTGGGATGACAAGTTCACTGATAAAACCTGCTGGAGCTGAGCTGAAAGCCTCCTCCATGAGGACCAGCTGACAGAAAGTTGGAAAAAGCTACACTGCATGCAGGTCAATGGGAGAGAGAAAACACCAGTGAAGGTACTCAACAGTGGCCACTGCAAGCTTTTAATTTGGCCAGCCAGGCCAAATGAGCCAATGGATGCAATAGTGGCATGTCTGTTATGGGGGGAAACCAGCTGCTCTCTAATTGGACTGGAGGCCCGCTCCATGGGAGGGAACACATCCCTGATACTGAAAACCAGGTGTAGTCATGAGCCCTAAGGATGCAATGTCTGCTAGTGACTCACTAAATGTATATACTATGCTCACAAAACTGCCCAGTAAGCACTTCTCTTAATGTCCACACCCATATTTTAATGCTACTCTCACTTTTGGTTAGAGAAGCTTCTCTTTTCAGATGGTGGCAACCTTGGGATGATTCAGAAGGCACCATGGTGCTGAGAAGAAGTGACAGAGGCGTGCTCAGCACTGAAATGTCTCAAACACACCTTCCAAGGCTCAGGGTCAATTGCAGAAGAGGGAGCGGAAAGAATGTAAGAGCCAAAGGAAGAGTAGGACTCCTTACAACGTGCTCCTCCAGACACAAAGTGGCCTGGATATCCATGACCTCACAGTACCTGACACTACCTACATAAGACCATCATAATAGGAGGAAAAGATCATGACATCCAACTGAAAAGAGAGACTGATTGAGAAGGGGAGGGGATATGATGGAGAGTGAAGTTTCAAAGGGGAAAATGGGGGGAGGGAGGGAAATAACATGGGATATTGTCTACAATTAAAGGTATCAATAAAAATAATAGAATTAAAAAGTGAAATTAAATAAATAAATAAATAAATAAATAAATAAATAAAAAGGAAGATAGGGTGGGGAGACGGCTTGGCAGTTAAAGGTGCTTGCTTGCATAGCCTGTATGCCTGGGTTCAATCCCCAATACCTATGTAAAACCAGATGCACAACATGGTGTATGCACCTGGAGTTTGTTTGCAGCAGCAAGAGGCCCTAGTGCACCCATATTCTCTCCCCCCCCAATAAATAAAAACAAAAAAGAAGAAAATTTCTAAGTACTAGTATAGAATAATTTCAAGAACACACAGCACAATTTGTGAGGGAGTAGCTGAAAGTAATAATGGAATGGTGTCTAGAGACAGGTGTTAGGAGTGTGTGTGCGTGTGTGTGTGTGTGTGTGTGTGTGTGTGTACATGAATGCATACGTATGAGAGAATCTGGGGAGGGTGTGTATATATAAGCCTGGGAGCAAAAATAAGGACTGTGGTTCAGGGATATAAGGAAAATTCTTTTTCTTGCTATTTATTCTAATTTTCTTAGAATTTTTTTTCTCAGGTGCATATAATTTAAAACATTTTGACGAGCTGGTCATGGTGGCACACACCTTTAATCCCAGCACTTGGGAAGCAGAGGTAGGAGGGTCACTGTGAGTTTGAGGCCACCCTGAGACTACATAATGAATTCCAGGTCAGCCTGGGCTACAGCAAGACCCTACCTCAAAAAAAAAAAAAAAACTTAACTAAAAACAAAAAAGTCATTTTGAAAGCCAAGTGCAGTGGTATGCACCTTTAATACCAGCACTCGGGAGGCTGAGGTATGAGGATCATCATGAGTTCGAGGCCAGCCTAGGGCTACAGAGTAAAGTCCTTGTCAGTCTGGGGTAGACTGAGACCCTGCCTCAAAAAAAAAAACCAACCAAATAAAAAAACTATTTAGGTCAAAAAAACCTAGAACACGGAAACTCTCAAAGCACATGTGTAAGTACACACAGAGACAGGCAAATCCACCTGAAATCTACAATGAAACTGAAGTTTCCCGTGACACATTAGAAGCAACCCCACAAATTCAGAAGTAAAATAAAATTAAAATATTTTACTTTTGGGCTACAGAGATGGCTCAGCAGTTAAGGCACTTGCCTGCAAGCCAAAGGACCCAGGTTCGATTCCCTAGTACCCATGTAACACCAGATGCACAAAGTGATACATGGGTGTGGAGTTTGTTGCAGTGGCTAGAGGCCCTAGTGTGGCCATATTCTCTCTCTCTCTCTCTCTCTCTTGCTCTCTCTCTCTCTCTCAAATAAAGAAATAAAATATTTTAAAATGTTTTTTAAAACAATAACTTTTTGTAACTTAAACCAATGTAAAAGCATAATTTTAAACAACTCAAAATAGTTTCCAATTCTCATATTACATAAGAATAGGCATAGAAAAAGGTCAAACCTATATGAGGCACATTATAAACTTTACTTAAAAATATAAAGTAGGTTTTAAATAAATGGAGAAATATGCCACAGTATAAAATTGTCAATTTTCCCATAAATTACCATCTAAATCTGGGAAAATTCCTATCAAGTTGGCAATGAGTTTTGTTTTTACTTGGCAACCATACTGAAATTCATACATAGACAAAATATTCAAGAATAAACAAGAAAATTCTGGTATAAAATAAGAAGCTAACAAAATGATAATTTCTTTGGTCTATAAATGTCCCAAAAGATAGCATGAGAACAAAGAAAGAGAAAATCATAGACACAGTTGGCAGGGGTAATGGATCAAGTCTTTCAAAGGTAATTTGACCATGAACTTGAACTGTACATCTCATTCAGTCTAGCACAAAGCAGGTAGCGTTGCAGCATTTGTTCTTGAGGGGCACCAAAACTCGTACCCAAACATGTCCTAACATGTTCATGTAGGATGATTTCTATGAGACCATCATAACCCTGTAAGACCCAAAAGTCATGAACAGTCCAAATGCCCATTGATAAGAACTTAATTTATGGGGCTCAGGAATTGGCTCAGCTGTTAAAAGGACTTGCTTACAAAGTCTGACAGCCTGGGTTTGATTCACTAGGACCCATGTAAAGCCAGATGCACAAAGTGGTATATGTATCTGGAGTTTGTTCCTGCACCAGTAGGCCCTGGCATGCCTGGATACACACACACACACACACACACACACACACACACACACACATGCACAGTCTCTCTTTCAATAAAAATAAATAAATTAAATTAAATATAAATAAAATAAAATAATAAAAATAAATAAAAAATAAAATTAATTTTTAAAACACAATACATCCATATGGGGGAATCAAATGTAGTAGCTTCTTTTAAAAAATAAAAGAATTTATACTGATATTACAAGAGCTCCAAGATGCAGGATTAGACATTGAAACAAAGGTTAGAATGTTATATATTGTGAGACATATATGTGTCCAGAATATCATGTATTTATATACCTGTATGGGAGTGAGCACACACACACAACAGAAACAAGTGGCTGAATGGCATTTATTTATTTATTTATTTATTTATTTATTTATTTATCTATTTATTTATTTATTTATTTATTTATTTATTCATTCATTTTTGAGCGAGACACAGAGACAGAGAGAGAGGGAGAGGAAGACAGATAGAGAATGGGTGCGCCAGCAGCCTCTCAGCCGTTGCGAACGAAATCCAGATATGTGCGCCCCCTTGTGGTCAAGTGCAGCATTGCATCCTTGCATCACTGCATCTGGCTAAACGTGGGACCTGGAGATTGGAACTGACATTCTTAGGCTTAGCAGGCAGGCGCTTTAACCGCTAAGCCATCTTTCCAGCCCCTGAGTGGTTTTTAGAGACAAAACAAGGACTGGAGTTGCAATGGAATCTGTGAAACTTGTTTCATTTTGGAATTGAAAATTAAAAGGTCATAGTGATGAACAGTGTAATTTTTAGCGCTTCCCCAAAGGTAAATGTGGCAATCTTAAGTTTATTTACATATTGTGGTAGTTTGAATATGTGTCCCCCAATATATTCAGTGTTTTACTACTTATAGTTTGCATCTGCAATCACCTTGCTAGAGGCAATGTCACTGGGGGCTGGTCTTAAGGTGTGGGTCTGAGATTCCATTGTAAAGACATGCAAATGTGCCTAGCAGGAGTTCCTGAAGTGTGCTGTGTGACCTTTGGGCGGTAGTTTTGCTCTGTGGGCTGTGGTGGCTGGTTGGTTTTTCTCTCTCTCTTCTTGGCCCTGTGAAGAGCAGGCCGCTTCTCTTGCCATTATGGAACTTCCCCTGGATCTGTAAGCTTCAATAAATAATATCCCTTCCTCCATAACTGTGCCTGGTGTGGAAGTTCATCTCAGCGAACCTGAAGCTGTCTGCTACACATATCCATATAACTTTCCATATCTTTATAAAGATTTGAATGTTTGCCAACCTGATTAAAAGTCACAAAAGAATTTCATTGATCACATGTTAGTGTTGAATCAAAAACGTATTTTATGATATCCAATGAAATATTACACAAGTCATCAAGAAGCTGCTGGCAAATCTAGGGCTCCTGTGGAGAGGCAGGCTTTGTGTCAATGGCAAGCTTCTCTTCTGGTTTATTTTTCAAAGACTCCTCATAGCTTTGCTTAGGGATGAATTTCATAGCACACCATCTCTCCTCGTAGCATCTTGGAAAACGTCTGAAGTTTGATACCGCCATAGCATCTTTGTAGACATAAGATATCTGGTTATTTGAAAGGCCATCCAGGCATGATGGAATGAAGTCACATGCCCAAAGGTTAAAATTTCTAGACACATGTTGCCTCTTATCTGGGGAGATCTTCTTACGTCCCAAGCCCTGGGGAGAATGACAAGATTAAGGGGGAAATCGATTCAAGGTCATGTCATGTTGAGGGTCTCACTAAGACCAGCTACACGATGAGCACACATTTAATCACGTCATATGACAATCATTATAAAATCCAACCTTCTGAACACCGTAAGTTGACAACGTCTTGGTCGTATCATTCTCATGGCCACCAATGCCACTGGACTTCTAGAAACATGGACGGCCAAACTAGAGAGAGCTCAGCCAGAGATCACCTATTAACTGGCCTCAAGATCCAAGAACCCGAGAGGTTCCTCTCATCACTTCTGGCTGCCTCCCCAGTCCTCAGTGGACACATGGCTCTTTCTCTAAGCAAGGAGGTTGAATTCTGTCCATACCCTGTGGGATCCCCTGGAGTAAGCAGGGCCTTGGGTCTGTGCACAGGCGCTCTTGTTAACACTTGACACCTCACATGTGAATCTGCGAAGCACTGTGCATTTGATTTCACCACAGCTAAGTGAGAGCTAAGAAGGAAAACACTGACACACGAGACTGGATGGAAATAAGACTCTGGATTGCATAGACTGCACCAGAAAGGGGACGCTGCCTGCTCATGATGCCCCACCCCACCCCGTCAGTCAGGAGGCAGCAAGGACTGATGGGATGCTTGAACCAGGATGGTTGGAGGAGAAGACGTAAAGGGCCCACAGCAGGCCAATGGGGTCCCTGGGTTCAACCGTCTTCAGATTCAACTGACTGGGGATTAAAAATACTTGTTTTAAAAAATTTATTTATTTATTTGCAAGCAAAAGAGAGAGAGAGAGAGAGAAGAGAGGCAGACAGAGAGAGAATGGGCACACCAGGGCCTCTAGACACTGCAAACGAACTCCAGATGCATGCATCCCCTTGTGCATCTGACTTACGTGGGTCCTGGAGAATCAAATGGGGATCCTTTGGCTTTGCAGGCAAATGCCTTAACCACTAAGCCATCTCTCCAGCCTCCAAAAATACTTTTAAGTTACATCTAGACTAAACACATTGTCATACTATTCCTTAAAAAAATATATTAAAATGACTTGCATTGCATTGACTAAGTAATTTAGAAATGATTTAACATCTATGAGAAGATCTGCATGGTATATGCAAATAGTATACTATTTTATTGCAGACTTAAGCATCTGTTGATCTGGGTATTCACAGGAGTTCCTGGAGCCAATCCCTGTGTATACTGAGAGACCAGAGCATTTAGATATGTGTGGGGCAACCCCCAGAGGCAGTGCATTGGCTCCTGTTGTAGTCTATATAAAGAGACCAGCCTATGGGGCTGGGGCAGGGAGGAAAAGGAGAGGGATATCTAGTGGCCAGTGGCTACTTGCCTGGACATCACACGGATAACATATTTCAGGTAGAAGGTTGTATTAAGGAAAGGGGGAGGGAGGCTCTTGGAGACACAAATAGAAGATGCTGGCTATGCTATTCACATACTCTTCTGAAAAGCTATCAAAATGAAAAAGAAAACAAAAACAAAAAGAACAGGGGGAAGGGCTACAAGGTACTTGCTGAACATGTGACTATGGAATGGGCTGGAAATTTAAGAATTCACAAAAGAAGAGGAAAGAGGGAAGAGATCAGAGGGAGAGGGAAGGAGGCAGATGAGGAGGAGGAGCAGAAAGAGAGAGAAATATCTGGAACTGCAACTATAGAGTTTTAACCTACTGGGGAGCCAGGGCAACTGCTGTGAGTTCCAGGCGGAAGCCATGGGAGGTAATCTCCTCCAGGGACTGGAAGAAGCCCCAGAAAGGAGAGTACAGAGGTAAAGCCCTCTGAAGGAGTAGCCTTATCCTCAGAGAAAGCTGTGGGTGCTTGGTTTTCCATTTGAGGAGTAGTGTCACACTGATATAATTTCTAAAACATTGATGCTTGAGGGTGATTACTGGAACAATATCAACAGAACTCAGAGGGAGCAAACAGATTCAGCCAATGCAGCAAAGTGGGCAGAGGGAGGGAAAAGAAACAAAATGCAATGATACAAACCATAAATAAGAAACAAGCTGAAATAGCAGAAACAAACACCCATATATAAATGATCAAATTGTTGTAAATGGGTTAAATTCTTATATAAAGAAATCAGACTCTGGGTTTTTTAAACCTTGTGGCATTTATTTATAATGGGAGACAGACCAAAAACAAATAGCTAACAATTATGAGGATGAAGGAATGGACCATAACATTGTTTTCCTTTCAAAAAGAAAGGTATGTTGGGGCTGGGGAAATGGCTTAGTGGTTAAGGCATTTGCCTGCAAAGCCAAAGGACTCTGGTTTGATTCCCCAAGACCCACGTAAGCCAGATGCAAAAGGGGATGCATGCATCTGGAATTCGTTTGCAGTGGCTGGAGGCCCTGGTGCGCCCATTCTCTCTTTCTCTCTATCTGCTTCTTCCTCTCTCTCTCACATAAGTAAATTAATTTTTTTAAAAAAGAAGCAAAAGAGAAAGATATGTTGGCATACAGAGCAAGTTAGCAAACTTCCAGTATTTTCTGCGCAGCTGCCATTACCTGCTAAGACACCTGTAGAAATCCTGATTCCATCTCTAACAAGACACCCACTTTGGTGGATGCGCTCGTGTGAATTGTAAGAGTTCTCAAATTTTGCCCACCAAACCATGATTAGCTAGGTAAGGTTGTAAGGAGGGGAAACAATGGCTGTGAATTTAATTTGTGCATTTATATAATTCTGTATTACTAGAGCTCCTTGGGCATGATGTTTCATCTCCGTTTCCTCATTTCCAAATCAGAGGAGAGCAATTAGTCCACAGGAGTGTTGTGGGGACTAAATCAAACAATACAAAATGCTCTCATCTTGCACACATTGGATAAATGTTGACTATGACTAACAGCATCCACTTCAGGTTTGTTAAGGAGTCTCAAAGCTCACTAACACAACCTTCTACCTAAGCAATGTTAACCTTGTGATGTCCAGGCAAGTAGCCACTGGCCACTATATATCGAGCATTTAAATGCAAGCCATCTAAGAGATATGTAAAATATAAATGAGATTTTAAAAACTTAGTTTGGGAAAATGAATGTAAAATACCTCGATAATTTGTGTATGATATGTTGAATTAATAATTTTGGGAAAATATTGGGTTAAATAAAATATGCAAATGTGCCTTGACTTACATTTGAATAGACTCATTGGAAGCTGGAAATATTCTAAGTCAAAAAGTAAATCTTGGGGGCGAGAGAGATGGCTTAGCGGTTAAGGCGCCTGCCTCCTAAGCCTAAGAACGCTGGTTCCAATCTCCAGTGGTTCCAATCTCCAGGTCCCACGTTTAGCCAGATGCAAAGTGAGGCAAGGGCGCAATGCCGCACTTGACCACAAGGGAGCGCATGCATCTGGATTTCATTCGCAGCAGCTGAGAGGCTGCTGGCAACACCCATCTCTGTCTTCCTCTCCCTCTCTCTCTGTCTCTCTCCAAAAAATAAATAAATAAATAAATCTTGGGAAAAAATACATCTTGGGCTGGAGAGATGGCTCAACAGTTATAGGTACTTATTTGCAAAGCCTGATGGCCCAGGTTCAATTCCCTAGTACCCATGTAAATCCAGAAGCATAAAGTGATACATGAGTCTGGAGTTTATTTGCAGTGGCAGGATGCCCTGGTATGCCCATACTCACTCACTTTCTCTCTCTTCCTTGTTCTCTTTGTCTCTCCCTGTCTCAAATAAATAAAAATATTTTTTAAAATTCATCTAATCTGAAATTTCCCTGGTTTTCCCTCTTGGTACCCCTCAGAGATGGAGGGGGTCTCCCTCTCAGCTTGAGGTTTTCCTGCTTTATTCCTTCTCATATTCCTATTCTCTTAAGGTATAGCTTTCATAATTAAAAACAATTATATCTAATCCACATAACCCAGCATAACAAGGGTTTACTGTAGAGTACACTGTGTTTCCTTGATGATCACATGGCTGACCAGGTGCTGTGATTCATGCCACTGCCCAGAGTCCCAAGAGAAGATGGTACCAAATATTTTTGCACTCCATATCAATAACACAAGTCTAGATGTGACATTTCCATTGAATGCCCATCACTTTCATACACTCATAAAGACAACAAATTATAAGTACAAGACCATCTCTTTTATTAATTTCAACCTGGTTCTTTTATTATTTTTTTCCTTTTTTATTCTTATATATTTTTTTTTCGAGGTAGGGTCTCACTCTAGCCCAGGCTGACCTAGAATTCACTATGTAGTCTCAGGGTGGCCTTGAACTCACAGCAGTTCTCCTACCTCTGCCTTCCTAGTGCTGGGATTAAAAGCATGCGCCACCATGCCCAGCTCAACCTGGTTCTTTTTTAAAAAGATAAATTTATATATTTGTGTGTGTGTGTTTGTGTTGTATGTGTGCGTTTGTGTTGTGTGTGTTAGTTATATGGACATGCCAGGGCCTCCTCCTGCTACTGCATTTGAACATCAAACATTTGCACAGTTGGCATCTGGCTTAGGGGGGCAGCTTGGAGCAAGCACCTTTAACTGCTGAGCCATCTTCCCAGCCCTCACTTGTTTCCTTTTATTTTCTGTAGCTTCTAGAAAATTTAAAACTACAGTGGTTAGGGAGATGGCTTAGTGGTTAAACATGCTTGCTTGTGAAGCTTGCTGGCCCAGGGTTTAATTACCCAGTTCCCATGTAAAGAGGGTTGCAAAGTGGTACATGTCTGCAATTCATTGGCAGCAGCAGGAGACTCTGGCACACCCATACACACACTCAAATTTTAAAAATTTAGGAGCTGGAGAGATGGCTCATTAATTAAAGGCACTTGCTTGCAAAGCCTGCCAGGCCAGGTTCATTTCCCCTGAACTCACACAAAGCCAGCTGCATAAAGTGGTGTATGCATCTGGAGTTTGTTTGCAGTTGCAAGAGACCTTGGTGCACCTATTCATTTTCTTTCTTTCTTTTTCTCTCTCTCTCTCTCTCTCTCTCTCTCTCCTTGAAAATATGTACATAAAAATATTTTTCAACTGGGTGTGGTGGTGCACACCTTTAATCCCAGCACTTGGGAAGCAGAGGTAGGAGTTCAAGGCCACCCTGAGACAAGGGTGAATTCCAGGTCAGCCTGGGCTAGAGCAAGACTACCTTGAAAAAATAACCAAAAAAAAAAAAAAAAAAATTATTTTTTTAACTTTTAAATTAGACTTGTAGTCTTCACTGTATTTCTTTTTGTTGTTTGTTTGTTTTTGTTTTTTCAAGGTAGGGTCTCCCTTAGCTACTGGGAACCAAGTCCAGAGCCCATGCACCCCCTTGTGTGCATGTGGGACATTGCGTTTGCGTAACTGCAGCGATTGGTTTACCAGAGACCTGGAGATTGGAACTTGAGTTCTTAGGCTTCACAGGCAAGCACCTTAACCACTAAGCCATCTCTCCACTTTTTGACACTTTTTTTGTTACTCCAGTTTTGAGCAACAGATATGTTCTCTATATTTTGTGCACCTAAGAAAATCCAAACATCGCGATGTTGTTCCCCTTTTTTCCAGCCTCTTGTTTGATGTGCTAGAACTCAAACTCTTGGCCTCCCGCATGCTCTGCAGGCGCTCCAGCCCTGAGCTACACTCACAGCCCCCGCAGCGGGGAGAGGGGTACTCACAGAGTCAAAGTAGCATCCACAGTTCTCAAAGATGTGCCGATTGTCGTGCACAGAGAAAGGAAAGCTGTTGTTCACTGCTTGCTGTGGAAGAGCCGGGGGAGAGATGAAAAGGCACATGTCAGAACTGCAGGATGCTCTCAGAAGGGCGGTGCAGTGATGGGGAAGAGAGAGGCATGGAGGGGACAGGGACCTCCCCAAAACCAATTAAGCCCATCGCCAGTGTGCAGCAAGTGTCAGTTCAAGATTTCCCAACTCAACCTTACTGCCAACTCTCTAACAACCAGAACAGTGTCTTTTGAAGCACGTTATTTGGAGGCAAGGACGGAAAAGTGTGCAGGCTCACAGCACTAAAAGCTGGAAAGGACTTTTGATGGCTTGACTAACTAATGCGATCACTTGTCTGACCAATACGGATGGCAGAAGCTCAGCTCCTAGAAGCTTGGAAGCAGGGATCCCAGAAGCCGGAAGCCTGGACCGAGGCCCATGGTGAGTGTAGCTGATGTTTTGGTCGCCCTGCTGCTCCTTTATGCTACTGTGGTCTGGAAGTTACTCATGAGCTGGCCAGGGAGGAAGAACATGGCTGTCAATGCCTGGAAGCATCTTCCAGGTCCTGGGAGCGAGCCTTGCTCACTGCACCAGGAGGCAGCCTTCTCTCCCGAACATCTGGGCTTGCCTTGGAGACTTGGGGATGATAAATGGATAGGCAGTTCCTGACCAGGAAGAGTTAGTTGGGAGCTGGAGAGATGGCTCAGTGGTTAAAGCACATGCCGGCAAAGCCAAAGGACCCAGGTTCCATTCCCCAGTACCAATGTAAAGCCAGGTGGCACATGTGTCTGGAGTTCTTTGGCAGTGGCTAGGAGGCCCTGGCGCACCCATTCTCTCGCTCTCCCACTCTCTCTCAATCTCACTCTTTCTCTCTCTGCTTCTGCCTCTCTCGAGTAAATAAATAAATAAAATATTTTTAAAAAAGAGTTAGTTGGTTAGCCACACCTAGAGCCCATGTTCCAACTCACCTTCTCTCGGACTTTATATATTGGTGGCAGCTTTGCCTCCACTTGCTGTGGTAAGTGTGGACAAAGGGACTCTTTTAACATAGCATTCGTTATGGATTCTGGGGTCTTCTGCACGTTGTGAGGGAACTGGAAACACAGCACATGCTTTGATTAGAACCAGACACATCTGCGTCTGTGCCAAATAACAGGACTTCCTCTGTGAAGTGATTAAAACACGATTTGGGGGCTTCTGGCATGCAGTGAGAATGGTAGAGATCTGTGTAACTTCTAAGTGTTCTTTCTGAGACAAACATTTCAAGTCACAGGGGTCACCCTTGCAGGGTCTCAGGAGCCTGGAAGCATTTATACATCCTGACGGAAATGGTGTGGCACTTACGGCCCTCCTAGAGTGAATGAAAGTACTGGGAGATGACAGATAAGTGCTGTCAGAGGTCTTCCTCTGGCCCAGCAGCTCCAGTACTTGGAAGCAACTAACCGTGTTCACTGGAGGTCGGCTGGGTGCCTAAGACAAGGGGAAGGTGAGGCGCAAGGGGCCCACGGGCTATCCAATGAGAACCTAGGACAGTAGAGGCAGCCCGCTGACTATCCAATGAGAACATACGACCCTCTAACTATCCAATGAGAATATACGACAGTAGAGGGCAGCCCCTGACTATCCAATGAGAACATACGACCCTCTAACTATCCAATGAGAACATACAACAGTAGAGGGCAGCCCCTGACTATCCAATGAGAACATACGACAATAGAGGTGCCCTCTAACTATCCAATGAGAACATACAACAGTAGAGGGCAGCCACTGACTATCCAATGAGAACATATGACAGTAGAGGGCAGCCTGCTGACTATCCAATGAGAACATAGGACACTGGAGGGCAGACCCCCTAGAAGGGAGGCAGAAGGAGGAATGTGAAACTGAAACGGTGAGGATCCTGAAGTTCGTGTGCACGTGCCCTTGGGGTGTTCCTGCAAAAGGGAAGAAAGGAAACAGCGCTGAGCAGAGGAGGCGGGCCCAAACGGACCTCTACTAACCCTTTAGGGGGAATCCTGGGCCTGGGGTGGGCCTCCGATCTGTCCTGAGCTGGGGTGAGGGGGCCTGTCCTGTGGGTAGCCTGACCAATCAATACGTGGATGGATTCCCAGGCTTCACAAGAACAGGAGTGTGAAGTTGAGGGACCTTTGGGAGGCAGCTCTTCCCAGCCTCAGCATCGCTTGAGGGAATGGAGAGTCACAGTCTTCAGCCTTCACTGAAGGCTGGTGTGGGCCAGCACTAGATGGCTACAGGAACAAACTCTAATCTTATTTGAATGGAACCTCTTAAAAGCCAACCCAAAGGCCGAGCATGGTGGCTCACACACAGAATCCCAACACTCAGAAAGCTAAGACAGATGTCGGCCTTTAATCCCAGCACTCAGGAGGCAGAGGTAGGAGAATTGCTGTGAGTTTGAGGCCATCCTGATACTACGTAGTGAATTCCAGGTCAGTATGAGCTACAGCAAGACCCTGCCTCAAAAAAAGAAAGAGAAAGACAAAAGAAAGATAGCTAAGAGGGTTGCCCATGAGTTAAGGCCTACAAAGTGAGACCTTGTGTCAAAAAAGAAGTAAATAAAAAAAATTTTTTTAAGAAAAGCCTCTGTGGCTGGAAAGATGGCTCAGTAGTTAAGGCGCCTGCCAGCAAAAGCCTAGGACCCAGGTTTGATTCCATAGAACCCACGTACAGCCAGATGCACAAGGTGAAAGCCAGATGGCATTCATTGATAGTGGCTAGAGGCCCTGGCATGTTCATTCTTTCTCCTTTTCTATAAATGAATAAATAAGCAAACAAACCAATAAATAAATAAAAGGCTGTGAAGCAAGGCGTGGTGGCTCACGCCTTAAATCCCAGCACTTGGGAGGCAGAGGTAGAAGGATCGCTGTGATTTCAAGGACACCCTGAAACTACATAGTGAATTACAGGTCAGCCTGGGCTAGAGTAAGAGCCTACCTCAAAAAAAAAAAAGGGTGGGGGACTGTGAGATAAATGTTATGTTCTTTGTGGGCATTCTTTGCAACCATGAGCACCTGTACACACATAGCAACAGGCAGACCTTGTCAATGCAGGGCAGAGTGGGAGGAAGAAACAGAATACACTTTGTAACCCGCACTGTGGAATGAGTCAATAATCCAGGCACACAGAACAGTAAATGACTTACAGGAGCACATTGAAATGAAGGAACTACCATTGAACACATTTCAGTGGCTGGTGGGGTGAAGAGAAGAGAAATGTGATCGAGAATATGAAGGGACCAGACAAACCCACGTGCAGACTCCCCAGAGGGCACGTGGGTCCCTGAGGTGAGTACCAGGGAAGACGGAACTTTCCAGAGTACCACTCTCTGTCATCTAAGTGTTCCCTTAACTATGGATGTGTATTACACTGTCTTTTTTCCCACAACATAAATGAATAAATTTGTGTCTCATGAGAATTCTGATTATATATACATCTGGTTTAAAAACTCAAATAGTAGGGTTGGAGAGATGGCTTAGCGGTTAAGGTGCATGCCTGCGAAGCCTAAGGACCCAGGTTTGGTTCCCTAGTACCCAAATAAGCCAGATGCACAAGGTGGTGCATGCGTCTGGAGTTTGTTGGCAGTGGCTGGAGACTCTGGCATGACCATTTTGCCCCCACCCCAATAAATAAATAAAAATGAAACGTTTTTTAAAAACTCAAATAGGGGCTAGGGAAATGGCTCAGCAGTTAAGGCACTTGGCTGTGAAGCCAAAGGACCTAGGTTTGATTCCCCAGGACCCACATAAGCCAGATGCACAAGGTGGTGTATGTGCCTAGAATTAATTTGCAGTGGCTGGAGTCCCTGGCTTGCCTATTCTCTCTCTCTCTCAAATAAATAAAAATAAGAATTTATTTTTTAAAAACTCAAATAGAATGAAAAGCATAAGGCAATAGCCAGGCTTGGTGGTGCAGGCCTATAGTCCTAGCTACTCAGGAGCCCAGCTGACAGAGTGAATTTATGGCCAACCTGGACAACTTAGTGAGACAATATTTCACAATTTAAAAAACAAAATAAATAAATAAAAAATAAAAAGATCTGGGAATATAGATCAGTGGTAGAATATTTGCCTAGCAAGTTCAGAGCCTTGAGCCCAATCCTCAGTACCAGAAAAGAAAAGAAGAGAGTGAAATGAAAAGTTCTTGAAATCCTATCACCCTTTCCCTTAATGTTTTGGAGAATATATATATATATATATATATATATATATATATATGATAATTTTGTATGCATTATCATTGGCAATAAGATAAAACACTCATAATTTTTAGAAATCACATATGGCAGTATTTAATTTCTGAACATTGAATCTATCTATCTATCTATCTATCTGGTCTATATGTGGGTACAAATATGTATACATGCGTTCGAAGAACAACCTACAGTGTCCTCAGATACCCTCTACTTCTTTTGAGACAAGATTTCTCATTGGCTTGGAGCTCACCAAGTAGGCTAGACTGGCTGACCAGCAAACCCCAAGTATCCATTTGTCTCTGCCTCCCCAGCACATACCTTTGCCAACTTGATGGGAATTTTCCCAAAGTTAGATGGTAATTTATAGGAAAATTGACAATGGCTTGAGGCTCTGGTATGCCCATTCTCCTCTCTCTCTCTCTCTGTCTCTCTCTCTCTCTCTCCATATATATATATATATATATATCTTTCTCAAATCAAATAAAAAAAAATAAATAAAATGTTAAAAAATATTTAAATGGCTGGGTGTGGTGGCACATGCCTTTAATCCCAGCACTCAGAAGACAGAGGTAACAGGATCACTGTGAGTTCGAGGCCAGCCTGAGACTATAAAGTTAATTCCAGGTCAGCCTAGGCCAGAGTGAGACCCTGCCTCAAAAAAACAACAACAACAAAAAATTAAAATGGCCAGGTGTGGTGGTGCATGCCTTTAATCCCAGCACTCAGGAGGCAGAGGTAGGAGGATCACCATGAGTTCAAGGCCACCCTGAGATGGCAGAGTGAATTCCAGGTCAGCCTGAGCTAGACCCTACCTCGAAAAAAAAAAAAAAATATATATATATATATGAAAAACTGAAAAGCACTTTACCAATTGATCTACCTTCCCAGCCTGGATGCCTTTCCATTCATAAGTAACTTTTGGTTGTCTTCTCCCTCCTCTTCCTGTCATCTCCCCACAGATAACAATGTGAGCTGAGCCCTCATTGGGTCATGTGTGAAGAGGACGGATAAAAAGAAAAGATCATGTTGTCCGTATTGCTTTGCCCCTTCTCACTCAAAAATTTATCCTAGTGCATGCCTTTAATCCCAGCACTCGGGAAGCAGAGGTAGGAGGATCGCCATGAGTTCAAGGCCACCCTGAGACTACATAGTGAATTCCAGGTCAGCCCAGTCTAGAGTGACACCCTACCTCGAAAAGAAAAAAAAATTATATATATATGCAGGTGCATGTTTCTATGCACTGCGTGGAGGCCTGAGGAGAATGGGGATGTCCTCTATTGCTTGCCCATGTATTTCCTTGAGACAGTTTCTGGATGCAGAGCTGCAGTTTTCACGAACCCCACTGATTTTCTGGTCACTGCTTCCCACAAGACCGGGGTTACAGATGTGCAGTGCCATACCCATCTGGAAGTGGGTGCTGGCAACTGAACTCAGGATGAGTCAGCCCCTCTTAGGACATTGTGCTTGTGGCAAACACTCTTACCCACTGAGCTGTCTTATTTTTTTTTTTACTTATTTTTTTTATGAGACAGAGGAAAGAGTGAGAGAGTGTGGGGGGGGGAAAGGGCAAGAATTGGCACTCCAGGGCCTCCAGCCACTCCAATCAAACTCCAGACATGTGTGCCACCTTGTGCACGTGCATAACCTTGTGTGTGTGAGTCACCTTGTGCACCTGGCTTATGTGGGTTCTTGGGAGTCAAACCTGGGTCCTTAGGCTTTGCAGGCAAGTGCTTTAGCCACTAAGCCATGTCTCCAGCTGTCTTAAAGTATTTTTAATCAATTACTTTTAAAAGGTAAGTATAAATAGTACAAAGAGGCACCAAGCTTTCACCCCCACTTTCTCCACGTGCCTGAGTAGCACCCCTCTCCCTCTCAGGGAAGCTGGGGAATCAGGCTGGCAGGCAGTTATTCTGATAGCAGGAAGGATGGCCCACACTAGTTGAATGACAACTGGCTTGAGTTCATTAGTATTCTGTAAGTCTAGGGTCTAAATCCTGTAAAAAAAAAAAAATGTCTCTAGCATTTTAATTTCACTCTTTTAAAATATATACTTAATGGCTATAACATGATAGCTGTGGAATAAACCCTTCTGTTAGATACTGTAACCATGAAATACAACTTTTTAACTAGTTGGCAGTGAAATTTTTGCTGCCTTCAATCACTAAATGACTAAAATATTAAATAGAAAAGTGAAAGTAGGTACAAAAAGAGAGTCTCTCTTGCCTGGCAACAGCCAGATTACAACCAGCAAGGTCAACTACAAAATGACTGTCACCTCTAATGGGACAATTACTGTCCTGTCAAATGGGCCGCTGCTGATTCAAAGCCAACAGTTGCTTTCATTCTCCCAACTCGTTTATAAGTTACTTTGGGAAGCTTCCTGGTCAGTACTGATCTTTTTATGCTCTTAGATGCTGACAGCAGAAAGTATCCATGCTAGAGGCTTCAGTGGGGGAAGGGACAGTGCTTCCCAGTCTGACCCTGCTGGGCTTGAGACTAGAGGAAGACATGAAGCTTCTGACATGTGGAGCCTCATTTTATCACTCATAGTGGTTATTTTAAAAAAGAAAAAGCCGGACGTGGTGGCGCACGCCTTTAATCCCAGCACTTGGGAGGCAGAGGTAGGAGGATCACTGTGTGTTCAAGGCTACCCTGAGATGACAGAGTGAATTCCAGGTCAGCCTGGCTAGAGTGAGACCCTACCTCAAAAAACCAAAAAAATAAATAAATAAAAGAAAGAAAGAATAAAATTTTGAGCTGGGTGTGGTGGTCCCAGCACTAGGGAGGCAGAGGTAGGAGGATTGCTATGAGTTTGAGGCCACCTGAAACTACATAGTAATTCAGGTCAGCCTGGGCTAGAGCAAGCAAGACCCTACCTCGAAAAACACAAAACAAACAAAAAAAAAAAAAAAAAAAGAATAAGATTTTGAGGCTGGGCGTGGTGGTGCCCAGCACTTGGGAGGCAGAGGTAGGAGGATCACTATGTGTTCAAGGCCACCCTGAGACTACATAGTGAATTCCAGGTCAGCCTGGGCTACAGTGAGACCCTACCTTGAAAAAAACCAAAAAGAAAGAAGAAAGAAAGAAAGGAAGGAGGGAGGGAGGGAGGGAAAAGAAAAGAAAATAGAGGGCTGGAGAGATAGCTTAGCAGTTAAAGCACTTGCCTGCAAAGCCAAAGGACCCAGGTTCGATTCCCCAGGACTCACATAAGCCAGATGCACAAAGTGGCACACACATCTGGAGTTTGTTTGCAGTGGCTGAAGTCCCTGGCTTGCCCCTTCTCTCTCTCTATCTCTGCCTCTTTTTCTCTCTGTGTCTCTCAAATAAATAAAATAAAAAATTTGAAAAAAAAAGAAAGAAACTCTTCCAAGACTCCCTCACAGCTGAACTTGCCATGCAACCAAATGAGCCAGAAGCCTAAGCCTGTGGGGGAGGCTCCTGAGGAGGCTGCTTTTCCTGATCAAAAGGCACCGTCTTGAGTGGACAGGTGCCTTCTGTATTGTTGTACTTTGATTTTCCTGCCTGAGGTATGGGCTCTGTTGTAGTTCCCTTCTCGTTGCTGGCACAAAGCACTGACCAAAAGCAGTTGATGAGGGGAAAGGGTTTATTTTGGCTTACAGCCTCAAAGGGAAGCTCCGTGATGGCAGGAAAGGACGGCATGAGCAAAGGCTGGACGTCACCTCTGCCATAGCAGATGGACAATGGCAGCAGGAGAATAAGCCATTCTAACAAGGGGGACTGGCTATCAAACACCCCAAGGCCCACCCCCAACAACATACCTCCTTTAGCAAGGCTCACCTCCCAAATTACCATCAGCTGGTTTCAAGCATTCAAAACACATGAGTCAGCCGGGCGTGGTGGCGCACGCCTTTAATCCCAGCACTCGGGAGGCAGAGGTAGGAGGATCACCGTGAGTTCAAGGCCACCCTGAGACCACACAGTTAATTCCAGGTCAACCTGGGCCAGAGTGAGACCCTACCTCGAAAAACCAAAAAAAAAAACATGAGTTTATGAGGGACGCCTAATTCAAACCCCCCACAGGCTCACTACCTGCACATAGGCTCACCAAGCACCAAGCTTATAAAAAGAATCTGGAGCTCTGACACTCACTGGAGAAGCTGTCCCAGGCCTATCCTGATGCTTCTGCATTTCACTGCTACTTGAAAATTAGGAACTTTCACCTGTGGAGACACTAGTCATCACTAGTGATCAAACCCAGGGCCTTACACATGCCAGGTAAGTACTCTACTACTGAGCTACACGACTACACCCTGTAGTTAGCTTTCTATAAGATTCACCCAAGCACAGTTACAGTAAGGGTTAGTTTTAATGTATGTCCCACATATCATCAGGTTTTTGGGGTTTTTTTAGGCAACAGACTGGCCTTTTTTATGAGTGGGTGGGGAGAAAGAGAGAGATGGCGCACCAGGGCCTCCAGCCACTGCAGTCAAACTCCAGACATGTGCGCCACCTTGTGCACATGTGCAACATTGCGTGCTTACGTCACTGTGTATCTGGCTTACATGGGGCCTGGAGAGTTGAATATGAGTCCTTAGGCTTCACAGGCAAGCACCTTAACCACTATGCCACCTCTCCAGCCTTCCTCGGGTATTTTTTATTAAGGTTAAACTTCCTGCTTAAGTCTCCAGCAGCTGGCTGGAGGAAGTGTCACTGGGGGCAGATCTGAATTCCAGTCCAAAGGTATGTGCAGGGCAGGTTTGAGCTCCAATGGGGTCCCTACTTGCTGCTTTTTGGTGTTTGCTGGCTGGTTGTTTCTGCTTGGATCTGTGAAAGCAAACCAGCTTCTTCTGAAATTGATGGAAATTCCCCTGGATCTGGAAGCTTGAAATAAATCCCTTCCTGCTATCAACTGTGTCTATTTGGAAGCTCATCCAAGCAAGGTGATGAAAGAGAGAAAGCTATTTCATTCAAGAATCATTTTTCTCAGCCGGGCGTGGTGGTGCATGCCTTTAATCCCAGCACCTGGGAGGCAGAGGTAGGAGGATTGCTGTGAGTTTGAGGCCAGACTGAGACTACAGAGTGAATTCCAGGTCAGCCTGGGCTAGAGTGAGACCCTACCTCGAAAAACAAAAAAAGGGGGAGAAGAATCATTTTTCTCCTCATAGGCAGTTAGCATTACATGGTTGACACTATTTCCCATGTTATCTTGGCTGCCAGGGAATTCAGAGTCAAACTTTTCCCAGTCTCAGCCTCTTATTCTAACACATCTTTAAACTGGCTATTATAAATTTTTATTTTATTTATACTTTTCCGTTCTTAGTGGAAGGATGCAGATTACATTTTGTGTTTGCGTGCATGCATATATAAGACAAACATATGTTACAGTTAGAAGTTCCGCTCTGACTTCCTATGAGCCCTTCTCTCAAATAAATAAATAATGTGTTTTAAAGTTCTTTTGAGCTGGAGGGATTGCTTAGTGGTTAAGGCACTTATCAACAAAGCCAAAGGATCCAGGTTCGATTCCCCAGTACCCATGTAAGCCAGATGTACAAGGTGGTTCGTGCATCTGGAGTTCATTTGCAATGGCTAGAGGTCCTGGTGCAGCCTCTCTCCCTCCCTCTCTCTCTCTCTCTCTCTCTCTCTTTCTCAAATACATAAATAAATAATAAAAAATATTAAAAATTCTATTGAAAAATGGTGTAGAGGCTGAAATGTAAAATATTTCCCATAGACTCATGTGTTTGAACCTTGGTCCCCAGCTAGTAGTGCTATTTGGGAAGGTTGAGGAACCTTTAGGGGGTGAGGCCTTGCTGGAGGCAGTGTGTCACTGGGGGCAAGCCTTGAGGTTTTATAACCCAGCCCCGCATGCTCTCTGCTTCCTAGGCAATGTGGTGCCAGTTCCTGCTCCTGCCACGCTTTTCCGGCCATGGTGAACCTATACCCTCTAGGACTGTAAGCTGAATTGAACCATTTTCCTTGCATAAGCCACTTTCTGGCCTGGTATGTATCACAGCAACAAGAAAATAACTCACACAGGAGGGTTCTTGGGAAGTGCATGAAGCTGGGAAGGACAGTTTCCCAGTGATGGAGACAGGCAGATGATGCGTTCCTGAACTCCATCAATTTCAAGGCTGGTAGGACAGGAATTTCTATAGACTTAAAATGTGGCCCAAGATAATTTTTTGTGCAGTGTGACCCAGAGAAGCCAGAATGTTGGACGGCCCTAGTTTAAAGGGTTCAAGTATAATAATAATTCTTTAAGCAAATATTGAGTGTATCCTATGTACCAGATTCTGTTCTAGGAATTGAAGAAGCATCATTGAGTAACAAAGACAAAGGCCCTCAGGGAGCTTACATTCTAGGAAGAGGAGACAAGTAGTGAACAGAAGGTGAGGTATGTTAGGAAACAGACATCATGGGTAGGAAGAGGAGAGCAGGCAACGTTTGCTGCCCAGAGAGCTAAAAGGGCCCAGTGTGCTAAGAACTTTCCTTCCTCCCTACCTTCTTCCTTTTTCACTCCACCCTTCCTTCCCTTATTTCCTTCCTTTTTTTAATTTAAAAAAATTTTATGGCACCCTAGGTCTTCTTGCCACTGCAAATGAATTCCGGGTGTGTGTGCCATTTCGTGCATCTGGCTTTACATGGGTACTGTGGAATTGAACCCAGGCCATCAGGCTTTGCAAGCAAGTACTTTTAACCTCTCAGCCATCTTTCTAGCTCCCTTTTGTTTTAGTCAGGGTCTTGCCAAGTAACGAGGAAGGCCTGGAACTGTCCGTCCTCCTGCCTCAGCCTCCCAAGTACAGGGATCACATTGTGCACCATCACACCCAGCTTTAGATGCATTATTTCATTCAGTCCTCCCAGGTGAAGGAACAGAGGCCAAGGGTGGGGGGAGTTCCTCTGTCCTGCTACCCCGAGGGGATCTGGACTCATTTCTGTTCCTCTGACCACACCCCCCACAAGTCGTGAGAAAGCGCCCAAGGGTGCCATCTTTCTTACCCATCTTCCAGCCTTTTCCCAAGTGGGGTTGAAGCGACTCCCTTTGACCATCCTCTCCCAGGAGCCAAAGGTGCTGAGGCTGACCCTCTCACGGCTCCCTGGCCTCAGAAGCTTGACATGTCAGGACAGCCACTCCTCCTCCTCCTCTTCCCTGATCTTTTCTTCTTAGCCACGACCCAGGGAGAGATCTGGAATGCCTTTGCTGTCATGGAATGCCTATGTCACAATAGACAGTCTTCTGAGCCCCCTGAGGATTCTTTTTTTTATGCATTATCTTTTTTTCTTTTGTTTTTATTGACAACTTCTATACTTACAGACAATAAACCATGATATTTCCCTCCTCTCCCCCCATTCCCTTTCAGAAATCCACTCTCCATCATATCCCCTCCCTCTCTCCATTAGTCTCTCTTTTATTTTTTTAATATTTTATTTATTTATTTGAGAGAGAGAGATACAGAAATAGGCAGGTAGAGAGAGAGAGAATAGGCAGAGAGGGCCTCCAGCCACTGGGCCTCCAGCCACTCCAGATGCGAACTCCCCTTGTCCATCTGGCTTACGTGGGTCCTGGAGAATTGAGCCTTGAACCGGGGTCCTTAGGCTTCACAGGCAAGCGCTTAACCACTAAGCCATCTCTCCATCCCCTACTCTCTCTTTTAATTTGATGTCATCATCTTTTCCTCCTATTATGAGGGTCTGGTGAAGGTATTACTAGGCATTGCGAGGTCATGGATATCAAGGCCAATTTCTTTCTGGACAGTTGCATTGTAAGGAGTTGTACCCTTCCTTTGGCTCTTACATTCTTTCCACCACCTCTTCCACAATGGTCCCTGAGCCTTGGAGGGTGTGACAGAAGTATTTCAGTGCTGGACACTCCTCCATCCCTTCTTCTCAGCACTATGTTGTCTTTTGGGTCATCCCAGTGATCATTGCCATCTGAAAAGAGAAGGTTCTCTAACCAGAGATGAGAGTAGCATTAATATATGAATATGAACATTAAGTGTAGTGTTTTCAGGGCAGTTTGGTGGGAATAATATATGCATTTAGCCAGACAAGAGCAGGCTTTATACCCTTAAGGCTCATGACCTCCACTGCCATAAGCTTTTGATTAGGTTTTTCAGTACCAGGCATGTATTCCCTCCTGTAGAGTGGGCCTTCAGTCCAATTAGGGAGCAGTTGGTTACCACCAGAGCAGAAATGCCACTATTGCACCCGTTTGGTCATTTGGCCTGTCTGGCCAAACTTGAGGTTTCCAGTGTCCACTATTACTGATCCCTTGCCTCTTCAGCTCCCAAAGTATGAGCAGAAAGCCATAAGCTCCACACTGATGAAGCCTCAAGAACAGGTCAAAGAAGTGAGGACAAGATAATCCTGGCAAACATGTGGCGCCCTCTAAATCCCGGGCCCAATATCGGAGTTGATATCCCCCATGGTAACCGTTTCTCCCAACCTCTTAGTTTTCAGAGAAGCAAACTGAGTCCCTGGCTGGGGTTGACCTAGTCCACATCGACAGTGATGCTGTACCAGAACCCCTTCCACAGCTGCCTGTGCCCTACCTCAGACCCAACCATGGGACACACTCAGGTTCCTTCACCTGCCTGGCCCAGCATGGAGGCCACGAACAGGTGACATTCATGAACAGTTTCACTGGGCCTGATGTTGAGCGAAATTTTTCTGTGCTCTTTTCTATGATTGTGATTTTTTTATTCTTCGTGACAGCCTTCTACGTTGGCAAGTGAGTAAGCGAGGGTCACTCAGCCAACAAACGGGCGCCATCAAGATCAGGACTCAGCGCCAGAAATCGTAAATCCTTTCAAGGTCGTCACCTGGCCTCCCTGAGGCTTCAGTGACTGTTCCTGAAAGCTGGCCTTTGTCCCCGAGCCTGGACACACAGTCTCGCCTTGCGTCTGCTCAGGGACATGCTTTTGGCTTTGTTCATTTCCTTGGTTGGATGCTATGTGGATGACTCTCTGGGCTGTCCCACATGCAGCTAGGAGTGAGTGTCCACAGGAGGACATGTCCAGCTCCCTCTTCTGCTAAGAACATCGGTAGGAGTATGCGCCCAACTCTCTCGTGCCAAGAAACTGTCTTCAACCCCCATCTCTGTGAATCCACCCTCTGGGTTCTCACATGAGTTGCCATGTTAATGACCTGAGTCCTCGCCCTCTGCCAATCCGGGTGATCTAAAAATAGGCTCCTGAGCATGATGCCAAAGGTCCCACAGTCCAGCTGCATGTGTGACACAAAAGCCACACGCTAAGGAGTGAAGAGGAGAAGGCGGACAGACAGTTATGCTGGGAGTTACAATGGCAGCCTCAGTCTTGCCACAGAAATGACAGCTCCTTCCCAGGATGCTCCTGTCAGCTGTGAACCCAGATGTTGTGTGACATGTTTCTCAGAGAAAAACAACATCTTTATCAGAAGCAGCTGTGACCACTCACAAGAGGCCCTTGAGATCGGGTCTGCTGGGGATGTTCTCTGATAGAAGGAGACGGGTGGGGAGGACCCTTATGACATCTCGGGCACCCCTGTACCAGCTGTATGCAATGATGCACAGACCTAATGGTCTTAGTGAGAGAAGAAGTATATAGAGGGTGGACAATCCAGGGACAGGGAGCTCCATCCCAACAGCTATGGGAGAGGTTGTCATACATGCTGAGATAAGACCTTCCAGTGCTACAGCCCCTTTGAGGTCTCCATGCTCCTTATGAGCAGGCCCTCACGTATGCTCTGTAATGAAGCCCAATAAACTCATTGGTTCACCAGCGTGAACTCTGGTAAACTTGGCCTTTGTTCGGTCATGGGTGCCCTGCCTTCAGGAGCAATTGCTATCGGCTTCTCTCCAGAAAAGAGTGCACGCAGCAGTGGGCTGACAAAGTGTCTCTCCAGCTTTCCTGGGTGCTGCCCATCCTGCACACGGTGGTGTGAATATCCACTCCAGCAGCTACCCTGGGAGTCCTTCTGCTCAACAGCATGGTCAAGACTTGATATGTGGATCAAGAGCCAGTCTGGCTAGACAGGAGACCCAAATACCAGGGGCCCAAATACACAATACACATGGGTTCTCACTGTGCCCAGGGGTGGAGTCCTGGCTCACTGTGCAAGCTCTGCAGTGCCAGATGCTAGAAGACCAGGGCCCCCTCCTGCTTGTCACCACTCCACCAGCCCCAGAAGGCAGCTGTGATCTTACGGCCCCATATAAGGCATCCAGTTCCAGGCAGCACGCTGGAAAAGGGAAAGAGGGGAAGAATGTGTCATGACACAATGACACGCACTTGTCACTAGCTCTGCTGATTCCTTCTAAGAAAGGTCTTGTCAGTCACCACACGACAGCTCTTCTCTTGGGCTAGAATTTAAGTCACAGGGCTACACCCTGCTTCCCAGGGGCTGTGAGGTAGAGGTGGTGCTCACGGGTCACTAGCCAACTGAAAATTCTATCAGCATGGGAGAAACAGAACCCGTACCAAGTCCAATTCAAACAAAGGCTCTGCTACCACGACTGGTGCCATCTGATCTTGAATCTGAACTTCCCAGACGTCCAAGGAGAAGGGCATCTTCATCCCTTATAGTGTATGGGTGGCAGTTACCAGTATTGTGGTGACAGCGGACCCTAGAAAATACTTTGCAAACTCAAAAACTCATTGGGAAATTAAGGAGGGACACATATGATGTACATGTCTGTGATGCCTGTGTTCACTGAGCACTTCTTTTCTTTCTTTGTTTTGGTTTTTCAAGGTACGGTATCACTCTATCTCAAGCTGACCTGAAGTTCACTATGTACTCTCAGGGTGGCCTTGAACTCATGGAGATCCTCGTACCTCTGCTTCCCGAGTACTGGGATTAAAGACATGCCCCACCGTGTCTGTTATTTTAAATAACTTTCACGTCATCCCTAAGAGATGTGTTGGCTATTTTCCTTTCTTTCCCATCTATCTCCACTCTGCTGTACATCCTGAGGTCTGACCTACAAAGACCACCTCACTTAGCCCTCTGCCCTTTGGTGGAGTTGGAAGGGCCAGAAGTGGTAGGTGAAGGCAGTGGTGTGCTGGTTTAATGCCTAACAACTTTATCTCCTGGGGGGAAACAACTAGAGCTGGTTTTTGTTTCATCCTGTCGTGGCTCACTCTTGATTCTTTCACAAAGAGCAAGCAAATCGAGGTGACTTCATTACACTTGTCATGCCGTGGTCACACAGCATGGATGGAAGGTGCAGTGGACCAGCACATCTGCAGGCCAGCTGGGAAGGACTTTGGTGCCCATGATGAAAACAAATTGTTTTTTTTTTCTTTTACCCTCTATTACAAACTATCTGGAAAATTAACTGCAGCTCTCCTTCATAATTAAGACAACAACATCTGCAGGCTGGGGAGATGGCCCAGGGTTCCAGGTGCTTGCTTACAAGTCCTTCCAACATAGGTTCAATTCCCCAGCCTTCCATATAAAGCCAGGTGGGTGTTCTGTTGCAGTAGCAAGAGACCCTGCCATACAGGTATGTTTTAAAAAAGAAACAACTTCCAGATCCAGACAAGTAAGACCACCTAACAGACAAGAGGGAAAAGCTGATCACCCATAAAGCTCATTAAATGGAAACTCACTCACATTCCGGAAAAGTGTTGACTCTACCAATGGACATGACCTTAAGTCCAAACACTATTGGCATTGTCATGGTAACGGTTGGTTTTTTTCAATGTCCTGGCTGGAACGTGAATAGGTATACACTTTTGTTTCATTTCACACAGAGCTGGATGTAGCCCAGGCTGGTCTCAAATTGACTACCTCGCTGAAGATGACCCTGAATTAATGATCCTGCTTCCAACTCCCAAGTGCAGGCGTTACAAGTCTACATGACCATACACTGTACCGTATGCTTCCTAAGAGCCTTGGAGAAAAGTTTTGGTTAATGATAATTTGCACCAAATGCAGTGCTATATGCTGTGGATGCAGTCAGTCCTCACAAAGCCAGCTGGCTGGTGGGGAGACAGACACCGCTCCATAGGCAGCTGGTTTTAATGGTGAGAGGTTCCGGTTCCCCCAGAGTATCTGGCAGGGGAACCTAGAAGTGCTGGGGAGGTGGTCCAGAGGTTAAAGCCTTTTGCTCTATAAGCCTGCCAACCTGAATTTGTGTCCCCCAGCATCCATGTAAAGTTGGACCTAAAGTGGCACGTGTGTCTGTAATCCCAAGGTACCTCCGGCAAGGGGAGGCAGATTCAGGAGAATTTCCAAGCACTTGGGTCTTCACAGTGGCAAAAAAAATAACAAGCAGGATGCTGTCTCAAGCAAGGTAGAAGGAGAGGACCCGCACCTAAAGTTGCCCCGTGACCTTCCCAAGTACACTGTAGCAGGAATGCACACCCCCCATACACGTATATCATTAATAATAATAATAATAATAATAATAATAATAATAGTAAAAGAAACCCCGTGCAGGCCAGAGTGGCTTGAACTCCAGAGAAGGTGATGGACAGGAGCAGAGTCTGGAAGGCAGTGCAGGAAGGAATGTCAATTAGGCAGTTCCAGAAGCTGCAGGTAAGCGCCTTGCCTTCCGTGACCCTGGCCAGCTGACCAAGGACAGAAGGAGGCAGAGATGCAAGAAGAGGTCGCACATATACACTTCGGCAGCACATATACTAAAATTGGAACAATACAGAGAAGATTAGCATGGCCCCTGCAGAAGGATGACACGCAAATTCATGAAGAGTTCCATATTTTTGTATTAAAAAATGGCAAAAAAAAAAAAAAAAGAAGAAGAAGAAGAAGAGGTCACTACTGCACAACAAAGCACTTGAGCCTTGGCTTTCTTTTTTTTTTTTTTTTAAGTTTTTTTAAATTTTTATTTTTTGGTTTTTCAAAGTAGGGTCTCACTCTAGCCCAGGTTGACGTGGAATTCACTATGTAGTCTCAAGGTGGCCTTGAACTCATGGTGATCCTCCTACCTCTGCATCCCAAGTGCTGGATTAAAAGGTGTGTGCCACCATGCCTGACAAGCCTTGATTTTCTTTTTTTTTTTTTTTTTTTAATATTTTGTTTATTTATTTGAGAGAAAGAGAAAGGAAGATAGAGAGAGAATGAGCACACTAGGGCCTCTGGCCACTGCAAATGAACTCCAGACACATGCACCACCTTGTGCAGCTGGCTTACATGGGTCCTGGGGAATTGAACCTGGGTCCTTAGGCTTCACAAGCAAGCACCTTAACCACTAAGTCATCTCTCCAGCCCCAAGCCTTGGCTTTCTAAGGAGAAACATCTTTTCTTTTGCAGGGAGAAAAATTAGCTTCATTTTAAAATGCAGCAGGCACCTTGAGTTTATTCTTTAAATTTTGACAAAACGACCGGTAGGAAGAGCTAGTTTGATGCCTGCTCCTCTGCTTGCTGAAGTTGATGCCTCTCTCCCCATGTGTGCCTCAGTGCCTAATGGTTTTATATGAAGGCATCTGTTACTGCTTCCCCCTCTGAAAAGAGCTGCTTTTCTTAGTGTGTGGGAATGTAGAGTGAGAGTGTGTGTGTGTGTGTGTGTGTGTGTGTGTGTGTGTGCACAAGACAGAGCGTCTCACTGAACCTTACCTTTTTTTTTTTTTTAGTTAGAGTGGCTGACCAGTGAGACCCAGTGATTCTCTTGTCTTTGTCCCACTTGGTGCTATGGTTACAAGCATGCACAGCCATGCCTGCCTTGTTATGTGGGTGCTAGGGATCAACTCAGGTCCTCATGCTGACATAGAAATGTTGGGGTTCCTCGTCTAATGCACCAATAATGATACAAGAATTTTGAGGTTCCTTGCCAATGCACCCATAATTCTGGGCTATGCCCAGATTCTTTTCTTATGAATTCAAAGAATGAAATCCACAGACAAGAGGATAAGGTTCCTAAAGATTTTATTCTAGCTTAGAGGTTTAAGAGAAGAGGGTTTAAGGGAAGGAAGATATAGCTCTTACCCAGGAAGACAAGAGGGGTTTGAGAAACCTACCTCAAGACTCAGGTTGGGATATTTTTTTTTTTTTGGGGTCCATGTAGTATCTTGTTCTAGCCCAGGCTGACCGGGAATTCACTCAGTATTCTCAGGGTGGCCTCAAACTCATGGTGATCCTCCTACCTCTGCCTCCTAAATGCTGAGATTAAAGGTGTGTGCCACCATGCCAGACGCAGGCTGGGAATTTTTATGGGTGGGCAGCTGGCTTAGCCAATTAGACTTGATGTCAGGTGCCTTGGGGTCAAGATCTCTGAAAAAGGGCAAAATTCCCAGAAATCTTCATTCTCTAGAAAGGGTCTTCTCAGAAGGGAGTAGAAGAACTCCGTAAAGAGACTGAGATAAGGAAAGCAGAGCCTTCCGACGTTTCTGACCCACAGTAAACTGTAATGACCTAGAGTTTCCTCCACAGGCTCCAGGACAATTCTTGCATTTATTCAAGGAGAAAGCTATTCACTTTGGGGTCCTGTCAGACCCTAAACTGCCTCAATGCTTGCATAGCAAGTGCTGTTATCCACTGAGCCATCTCACCAGTCCCTCCCCCGTCTTTGGTGTGTGTGGTGGTTTGAGTCAGCTGTCCCCCATAAACTTATGTGTTCTGTATGCTTAGGTCCCCAGATGGTGGCAATTTTGGGAATTGGATCCTCCTGGAGGCAGTGTATTGTTGGGAGTGGGCTTATGGGTGTTATAGTCAGCTTCCACTCGCCAGTGTTTGGCACACTCTCCTGCTGCTGTTGTCCACCTGATGTCAGTCAGGAGGTGATATACACCCTCTGCCCATGCCATCAGTTTCCCCTTGCCATCATGGAGCTTCCCCTCAAGTCTATAAACCAAAATAAACCCTTTCCTCCAACAGGCTGCTCTTGGTTGAGTATTTTCTGCCAGTAATATGAAGCTGACTGAAACAGTGCCGGGGAGGGGGTGAGACAGGGTTTCATGTAGTCTAGGCTGGTCTCGAACTCTATGTAGCCAGGGATGACCTTGAACTCCATATCCTCCTGCCTACACATCCTTAATGTTGGAATTACAGGCACATGCCTCCGTGCCTGGCTAAGACAGCTGCTTTTATCCTTATAATTTGAATGGGACAGTTCTCAAAAAAAAAAAAAAAAAACCCTCAGAATAAAAGACAGCAGTAATTACATGTGTGATTCAAAGTGAAGAGATCTATGATGGAAAACAGCGGCTTCTGAAATCATCAAACAAAGCAGCAAAATAAATGTCTATTTTTCAGCTGAAGAGAAAATAAACAGTGTCTTGGAGCATGACAAGAAGTTCATTTCCACCCCACAGAGACAGAGAGAGAGAAGGGCGATAGGGCCCCTAAGTGAAAAAAAGAACTTTTCAAAATCTCCTGATCCTCTTGTTTTGTGCTGTAAAACATAATGGAGATTTCATCAACTTGGCAGGAAATTGTGAGCTAATAAAAGAGCCTTGTTAGGAAGATAATAAGAAGACAAAGTCATAAAAGTCAGACTTGGGCTGAGTTCTGGCTGTGGGCCTCACTCTCCAGCCCCACAGGGTTCATCAACTCAGTTAATCGAGCGAATGACCACAGATTTGTCCTTTCTTGCCTTTGCTCTTTCTTCACATTCCAGGACATTTTTACCCATAGAGTATATTTCTAAAGGCAGACAGGAAATGGACAAGGCTCTCTCAGTGTTGCTTCTATATCTAAGCCACCTGCTTATTTAGCCAGATGAGGCGTCCTATGCTTAGCCCCTCCCTTGTGGCTGTTAACGTTTCCTCTGGTTCTAGTATGTCTTGTCACAAAAATGTCAGCTGTGGCTTTTGCCCTTCTTCCCTCTGATGTCTGTGATGGCTATGGGGGAGGGAACCCTCCCCTCCTGCTGGAGTCCCTCACCTCTCCAGTTGTGCTCAGACTGGCAGCAGCAGTGTGACCCAGAATTCATTAGAAATGCAGAATCTGGGCTGGAGAGATGGCTTAGCGGTTAAGGCGTTTGCCTGCAAAGCCAAAGAATCCTGGACCCACATAAGCCAGATGCACAAGGGGGTGCATGCATCTGGAGTTCATTTGCTGTGGCTGGAAGCCCTGGTGCACCAATTCTCTCTCCCTCTTTCTCTCTCTCAAATACATAAATAAATAACTAAAATAAATGTTTAAAAACTTTAAAAAAAGAAATGCAGAATCCCAGGCCCCTTCCCAGACCTTCTAAATCAGAACCTGCATTTGACTAAGATTCCCAGTTGATCTGCATGCATGTTCAGGTTGGAGAAGCCCTCCCTAGGGCACAACGGGGCACATACCTTTGCCATCTCGGTCTTCAAATCCTTCCTCACTTCCAACGAGAATGGGCACAGTGAACTCTGTATCTGCAGGGAAGCAAGAAGCCTATTCCAGTCTGCTACCTCTCCTTGGATACTGTCCCTAGACCTTGAATATTTGGAAGCCAGCTCAGAGGCTAAAGAGTGAATTTGCATGGTGTTTACCTTGAAGCTGTCCCCTGGAGCTCAAAACCTCTCTAGACTGTACCATAGCCACCTTCCATGGTGCCTGAGATACAAGTGGGAAAGGGGGTAATGTGCTCCCCTGGAGGGTCCTGAGACACACGCTGTTCCTTTGCACAGTTACACAAACACACGCCAGTGTGGCTGTGTTAATGTTTAATTTAGATTGCTGCCCCATTGATTTTACCGTAGCTCAGGCAAATGAGAGCAAAACCAGATTCACGGTTTTGCCGTGCCACGGTCCAGTCGTTCTGACTGTACAAGAATGACCACATAAGGGCTGTGCGCCTAATTAAGCACTTAGTCAATAACCCGCTCCCTCTGGACTGAGTCATTTGCTTTATCCATCGCGGGAATGAGATCAAGCTGGGCAGTGACTGTGGGTAATTCATGCAGGAAGAACTCATTTAAGGTGAGGGTGGATTGATTGGCATTAGTTCTTTCAGACAGCAGAAAGTGCGCTCCCTCCTCAGGTGATTTCGATATTTCTTTACAAACGTGAGGCAAGGTCTAAACCCACATTCCCAGAGTGTGCCTGGGGTGGGGGACCTGGAGGACAGCCTGAGGGCAAGCATCTTTGCTCCCCTTGAGGAGCTGGGACATTTGGGCTCTGTCATTGATATGCATGGAGCTCGCTGCCATGTGATGTTGAAAATGTAATTTGATGTGTCTAAACGTTCTGCTGTGAGATAAGAGTTCTCCATTTTAGCCGAAGTTACAAGACAGCTTACTGACCTCCCTGTCTTAGCCGTGTGGCTCGTCACAGCACTGTTAGGGGAAATGTCAGCGAGGGCATTGGAGGGTGGAAAAACATGAAATCAAATTTCTCACATGACAATAGCCTGAATATCTGTTGGGCTTTTGTTCCCACAGAATATGGCCGAGTAGTCTCTTCAGCCTGATTGCATCCACAGGCGTGTTTGTCCAGCCAAGACAACCACTGAGCAGCTACACACATTCTCACAAGTCCCCACCCCTTCTTCCTTCCAGGGGGAGGTCTGGACACGCCCCCACACCACACCAGTCTCTTCCCAGAAAGATCATTTTCATGGCATCCCCTTGCACCTAAGACTCCAGCCATCTGCTAGGGTAGAGACATCATAAGACATCCTCTTTCGCTGGCATAATTAAGAGATGCTCTCCTTTCGAATGTTGTGTTCCATTTGCATTCAAAGTTATTTCATGTTCTCTCTCTCTCTCTCTCTCCCTTTGCCCTCAAGGAATTGTGGGAATTCAAGTTAATAGGCTTTTAATGGCTCTGTGATAACTGTGATTATAAACTGTGAATCAGATCGGGGGAGCATCCAAGTTCAGTGGAATATCCGGCAGAGACACCTCTGTTTGCTTTTGATCCTCGGTGGAGATTACTCTTTAGTGTTCAAACACCACCATCCTTCAAAAATAGAAGAAAAAAATTAAAGGCATATCATTTGCTTTGCAATTGCTTTGATAACAATTAAAAAAAAACCCTTTACACATTCTCCTCTTGATATATTCATGGTATTTAGAAACACATCCTGTTGCTAAAAATTAAATTTCAAAGTCTATGCGATTGTATATCCTGCTTCCTTTCTGAGGGGAAGATGCTGGTTTTATTTAAAACACATGCAACATGTTAGGGACACACGCACGCGCACACACACGCACACACACACCGCCTTCAACCTTTCACTGCCAAATATTTAGAAATAAAATTTTACTGTGTTCTCTGAACATATAATTACCACTTTGAGGCTAGTTAATGAAAATATACTTTTCTTTGAAGCATGTTGGCTCTCTAAATGAGCCTGTCCTTGTGGGTCCATAGATGAATCGATTGTGAGCCTCCTTGAAAAAGAGGCATTCTCATCATTGTTGCCAGATGTCTCAAGAAAACCTGCCAAGCTGGGGCTAGAAACAGCCTTAAAATAGGAGGCACGTAATTACATCATCAACCAATTAGGTCCTTAGAGCTAATTAGCTCTTGTTCCCATTGGCCAGAGCAGCTGTGACTTTTGCATGGATAGCCCAAAGACGTCCAGCAAGCATCTCCTTCCTTGGCCAATGATTGCATCTGAAAAGGCCACAGAGCATGCTCAGCCTCTGTTTAAAAAAAAAAAAAAAAAACTGCCTTGAACCCGGTGTGGTGGTGCACACCTTTAATACCAGCACTCAGGAGGCAGAAGTAGGAGGATCACTGTGAGTTCAAGGCCACCCCGAGAATACATAGTAAATTCCAGGTCAGCCTGGGCTAGAGCAAAACCCTACCCTGGGGGATGTGGTGGGGGGAGACCAAACTACCTTGCTGAGGTTCCTCAGCTCCCTTCCCAGGAAAATCCTTATGGCCATCCCTAGAGACCAGGTCCTGGTCAGGGTGAAATAATTCCCATGGTTGGAATAGATTCAGTAGAAAAGCTGAAAGAGAGAGAGTGAGAAAGAGAGAGAGAAAGGGCTTGGTCTCAGCAAAGGGAGTCCTGATCTGTACACCTCCTTGGAATACTCATGAGAATGAAAGCTGAGTGGTGGAGCCAAGACACACAGCGCCCTCATCTTTGGTCCCAATTCACACCTCAGTGCTAAAGGAGACATCTGAACAAGCAGTGGGAAGCCTGGCCCCTTGCGGGCAGGTTCGGTTCTGTAGAACTGCACGCACTATAGCAGAGAGCCTCACCTTCCAGGATTGGGTCTCAGTAGCACAGCTCCCAGACTGCCGAGAGTACTGGGATACTGGTGTTCAATGGTGCCGCCAACCCTGGCATAGGACCCAAGAATTAAGAAAGTATCATTGGGCTGGAGAGATGGCCCTTAACAGTTAAGGCACTTGACTGCAAAGCCAAAGGACCCAGGTTCAATTCCCTAGGACCCACATAAGCCAAATGCACAAGGTAGTGCATGCATCTGGAGTTTGTTTGCAGTGGCTGTAGGACCTAGTGCACCCATTCTCTCTCTCTCTCTCTCTCTCTCTCTCTCTCTCTCTCTCTGCCTCTTCTCTGTCTCTTTCAAATAAATAATTTTTTTAAAAAGTAGCCAGATGTGGTGGCACATGCCTTTAATCCCAGCACTCGGGAGGCAGAAGTTGGAGGATTACAAAGAGTTTAAGGCCACCCTGAGACAACATAGTGAATTCCAGGTCAGCCTGGACTAGAGTAAGACCCTACCTCAAAAAACCAAATAAAAAAAAGTATTGGGGCTGCAGAGATGGCTTAGTGGTTAAGGCACTTGCCTGCAAAGCCAAAGGATCCTGGCTCAATTCTCCAGGACCCACATAAGCCAGATGTACAAGGGGGCACATACATCTGGAGTTCATTTGCAGTGGCTGGAGGCCCTGGTGTGCCTATTATCTCTCTCTCTTTCTCTCTCTCAAATAAATAAATAAAATATAAAAGAAGAAAGTATTAGTAGAAAGGTGAGGTTTGGTAGCAGTGGCTCCCCCAAAGCCTTAAGAATACTCACATTTTATGCTCCAGCAGGTCTACTTCTGAAAACTCCAAGAAAATGACCATGTATGTGCACAGATTCATTCCCAAATATGCTCATTACAGTATTTTAAGGAAAAATTCTAACACAATATACATGTAACTGAACACAATGTGGTCTTAAAGAATGATATAGAAAAATAAAAAACAAACTAAAAGAGAAAGGCAAATACATATGTAAAATGGCCTTTAGAAAAACCATACACAGGCTAGTGGTAAAATGAAAAATTACACAAATATTTTATAATTGCCTCTTTTTCCTGTATTTGGGCTTTTCGAAATTTCCATAATGAATATTTATTGTTACTGTGGTCAGAAATAAAACCTAAAGATGTTTTTTAAAGAGAGCAGAGCAAACCAGCTAAGGTATGACCAAACCTTGCAGTCAAGACCCAGACAAGGACATGTGACTAAGCTACAATCTATCCAGAGTCAGCGATGGGGTTGGCTATGGTCAGATCATGAACCTGTGTGGGTGCCAGCACAGCATTCTACAGGTCATCCTCCAGAGTGCATTCTGTGCTGAGGAGGTGGTCCCTACTCTCAGGGGCTCACAGCCTGACACACTTTGATAGAACCATTCTCACTGGATCCTTACGACAGGCAGAAGTTCTCCTGTAAGTCCCCTGGAGCCCTAAATATAAGCCTCGCATTATGAAAAGTGAAATCACATCAAGTGTCCAGTGTGCTGAAGCATCAGACTTGGCCTTGCCCTAGACTCCAGAGAGGGAGCCTTGAAGCCCAACAGTGAGGAGAAACAGAGCTCGGAGTTCCAGTAAAAACGTTAAGATCTCTAAGCAGGAAGCCTGGGACCCACTGAGATGTCTTCACAGGTTCCTCTAAATACAATTGCTAAACTTTCCAAGTTTCCACCGTCAGGAGTCAGCCCCTTCCCAGAAGGTAGATAATGTCAATTAGGGAGATATGTATACACACACACACTTGTGTGTGTGTGTGTGTATTCACTTCTCCAGCAATGAAAAGCCAGGTATGGCCAGGCATGGTGGTGCACGCCTTTAATCCCAGCACTCAGGAGGCAGAGGTAGGAGGACCGCCATGAGTTCGAGGCCACCCTCAGAATACAGAGTGAATTCCAGGTCAGCCTGGGCTAGAGTGAGACCCTACCTCGAAAAACCAAAAAAAAAAAAAAAAAAAAAAAAAAAAAAAGCCAGGTATGGTGGTGCATCCTTTAATCCCAGCACTTGGGAGGCAGAGGTGAGAGGACTGCTATGAGTTCAAGGCCAGTCTGGGACTACAGAGTGAGTTCCAGGTCAGCCTGGGCTAGAGTAAGACCCTACCTTAAAAAAATAAAATTTAAAAATGCCTATTGGCATGATTCCTTGAGTATCCCAGATTAATTTTAGGCCAACTGACTGATTCCCCAAGGGCACTACCACATGATCAGTGCCAGGGGTTGGCACCAGGAACCAGATCTTAATTTATGGGGGCAAAATTGGAAGGCTTAGGGCTTGCCTCTCCAGCACCCCGCCCCCTCATCACGACAATAGCCTCACTGTGATCATATAGCACTTAGGTGGAGGTCACTGTGCCCCTTGCTCCAGCACAAGCCACTCAGAGCATCACACTGCCCTGGGAATAATGCTTGGTTCTAGAACAATCCAAGTAAGAGTGAATTAGGGGGGCTGGAGAGATGGCTTAGTGGTTACGGTGCCTGCCTGCTAAGCCTAAGAACCCCGTTCCAATCTCCAGGTCCCACTTTTAGCCAGATGCAAAGTGACACAAGGGCGTAATGCCGCTCTTGCCCACAAGGGGGTGCACGCATCTGGATTTCATTCACAGCAGCTGAGAGACTGCTGGCACACCCATCTCTATCTGTCTCCCTCTCCCTCTCTCTCTCTTTAAAAAAAAAAAAAAAAGAGTGAATTAAGCTCCATCCCAGAGCAGCCCTTTGAGCAGACTAAGAGCCCACTCTGTGCTTGCCTACAGACGCACATAGGCTACTAGCATCTGCTGTCACTCTCTACCTCCTTGCCTCGGAAAGAGGCAACTCTTCAAGAAGGCCTGCTGGAAGGCCAGAGGAAGCTCAGGCCCTGGAGCCACTGGCTGGATCTCACCAGAAGCCACAAGTATCCCCGCACTTGTCAGAAATTGAGCCAATGAGGATCAAATGAGTTCCTGAGACAGAAACAAAGGTCCTGGCCTCAATGATGTCAAGAGGGGAGGGGCACCGGAGGAGGGAGACAGTCACCTTCAGGATCAGAGCGCCCTACCAGAGGCCTGGCTGAAGCCATCAAGGCTAGGTAAATTTGTCTGCTTGGCCACCGCCGACATGAGTGTGGCTCAGCCTCTGCTGGCTTGCCTGCTACTCTCCAGAACCCAGGAACTGGTTTTAGTACTGACTCCCCAGTAGCATGCCTGTGCCTCTGATGGAATTCAACTCCCTTCCTCATAGACCCTCCACGTATTTGACTCCTACCTCAGCCTACCCACCCTGGGCTTGTCCTCATCTCAAAACACCATGTGATGCCAGGAGCGGTGGCCACGCCTTTAATCCCAGCACTCGGGACGCGGAGGTAGGAGGATCACCGTGAGTTCGAGGCTACCCTGAGACTACATAGTGAATTCCAGGTCAGCCTGAGCTAGAGTGAGACCCTGCCTCAGAAAACCAAAACAAACAAACAACAACAATAAAATAATACCATATACACCCTGGAAAGAATATCTTTGGCCAGATCCCAAGGACTGCCACCACAGTCCCACTGTCCTGTGTCTTGGGCTTTGCCTGAAGCTGGCATAGATGTGCGCCTTCTTTTCTAGAGTGGGGCTTCCTTGTGTTCACAGCACAGGTTTGTTTGTTATCCACAGGACCCAGTTTCTCCCTTTGAGGTGTGATTGACAGGTAAGCAAGCGTGAGGAAGACTTCGGAAGAACAAATGAACGACAAAGGCCCCACCAGTCCTCTTCCATTGACGGAAGTGGTAACATTGTATTTATTCCCTTTCCAAGTCAAGATGAGTGGACAGATCATATTGCTAAGGTTTATATCATTCGTATAAGACTGCACTTTTGCTGGGCGTGATGGCGCACGCCTTTAATCCCAGCACTAGGGAGGCAGAGGTAGGAGGATCACCGTGAGTTCGAGGCCACCCTGAGACTACAGAGTGAATTCCAGGTCAAACTGGGATAGAGTGAGACCCTACCTCAAAAAACAAAACAAAACAAAAAAAAAAAAAACCTGCACTTTTTTTTTCTGTCAAAGTAGGCGTTTTCATGTTTCATCTTTGTCGGCCACGTTTTCTAGATACTAGTGTACTTGGAAAGTTGGCAACCTCTGTCCTAATCCAATCTCCAGTGGAGGCATTTCTTGAATCATCTGTTGCCTATTCTCCCAAGTCCTACTTGTAAAGAGTAGCCCCTGGAATGCTAGTACCTCACTTTCTCTGGATAGCAGGAAAACTTCTTGGCAATTGGAGAGGAAGCAGCAAATGCCCTGGGAAAAGCCACTGGGGATGTGGTCTGGGGACAATGCTGCCCTTTGAACAAGAACATAAGCTCTGGTGGTAGCCAGCCTAGGAGTACCCTGGCACTGTCACTTACTAGCACTTGGTCAAGGTGCTAAATCTATTTATTGGTACATCAGTCTTTTATCCATAAGATGGAAATAATAGTGCCTGCATGGGAACACACAGTAGTGGCTTGGGGGCATAAAGAGAAGGGACCTAGGGAGTCAGAAATAAGAAAGACAGCATTGGGGATCCAGCTGGCTCGGAGCTTCTGGGAGTCTGTCCTGCCCCATCAGACAGACAGATGCCAACCTGAATCTGGATAGGTATCTATCCTCCTTACGGCTAGGGTAGGGATACGGCCAGGTGGCATGTACCTGGGAAGGGGTGAGCAGAGGGACTGTGGAGAAGGGATCCCAAACACTAAAGTGGAAGTTTTGTACCTGGAAGGCTCAAGGACAGGTATGGATTCATCACAGCTCTGCTAATGGGAAGCCTTGCTTAGGGATGCCCAGGAAGACAGTGAGCAATGACAGGCTGTTCAATGTGGGCTCCAGTCACAGGCCAAAGAGCAAGCTTTGCTGAACCACAGTCCAGGAAAGAATGACAGTCAAACGTCTTCTTTGTCAGCACACAGACTGTAATCAGCTCTGTTCAAGGTCATCCCCAAACCCCAAGGACAGTCCAGACACCTCCTGGCTCTCCTCCCTCGGTAATGGATGGAAGCAATGGGGCAGATAATCTGGCCGAATGGCAGGCGGGTAATCCAAAAGCTATTTCTACTTGGCCTTGGGAGAAGTGTCTGTGCTCATTTTGAATGTGGGTGTCTGTGAGTGCCCCTGCCAGATCTGTGTGCCCAGAGCGGGCTGAGCAGGGCCCAAGATGTAGGCTGGACTCAGGGCAAGTGTCTCCTTGGGAAGCAGCAATGGGCATGGTGGGTGCAGCAGGCAGAGGATGGTGAAGGGGGCAGAAGAGGGCAGTTTAGCAATGGCTCTTTATCTCTCCCTTCTTGAGTCTGGTCTCATCTTTCTTGGTTCTGCCCAGAACACTGCTCCCTGCAGACAGCGTGGCTCAGCCTCCTTTGCTGTCTGGCTCCAAGGAGATTTGAACCACAGGAGATGGGAGTCAAGAGAGAAAGGCCATGCTGGCTCTTCTCTGCTTCCTCCCTGCTCTGGCACTGGCCCTCTAGCTGTGCCTGCTTCCCTCCACTTCCTTAGTTCCAGGGACACTGTCCCCTCCCTGTCCTTCAGTTCCAGGCATGGTGACAGAGCTTCACCCTGGTTTTGTTTCCTCTGCATCCCCACAGATAGAGCATGATGTAAGGGAGGAGCTGGGAAGCCAAATTGGCAAACTCTGGGCTCAAATGAGAGATCCTTCCTCAGTAAAGTAAAAACGAGAGTGATAAAGGAAGACACCTAATGTCAACCTCTGGCCTCCATACACACACACACACACACACACACACACACACACAAACACAGACACACCTATGACCACACGCATACACACATGCAAAAAAAAAAAATCAGGCTGGCGATATGGCTTCACAGTTAAGGCACTCGCCTGCGAAGCCTAAGCACTGTACAGATTCGATTCCCCAGGACCTTCATAAGCCAGATGTACATCATCTAGAGTTCATTTGCATTGGCTAGAGGCCCTGGCATGCCCATTCTCTCTCCCTCTCTCTCCTCTTTTTTTTCTCTCTCTCTCTCTCTCAAATAAATAAATAAAATATTTTTAAGAAAAATCTCTTCAGTGGAGGCTTAGTGGTTAATACCCTTGCCTGCAAAGCCTGAGGACCCAGGTTCAGTTCCCCAGTACCCACGGAAGCCAGATGCACAAGGTGGCACATGTGTCTAGAGTTCGTTTGCAGTGGCTAAGAAGCCCTGGTGTGCCCATTCTCTATCTGCTTCCTTCTTTCTCTCTCTTTCTCTCTCAAATAAACAAAATATTTTTGTAATCTCTTCAGTGCTTTGATGTCATTGAATATACAGACAACATCCTTAGCATGGAGTTCAGCACGTGCTGCAAATCATTCTGGGTCCTGCCTTTATTCTGGCCACATTTCTCTTACATCATTGCCCTTCCCTCTCTACGTTCCTTCCATACACCAATGCTCTCTGGCACTACCCAACATCTGTACATTTCTCTGACCAACCCCCCAAACCCTTTCACCCCTTATCTGCTTTGCATCTACTCATCCGTCAGTTCTTACACATCACTTCTTCAGAGAATCAAGTATTCTTCTGGCCCCAGAACACTTCTGAACTAGATCATATGATGTATAGAAACAGGAACCTGCCTGCAGAGCTCCTTCCACAGTGTGAACTTGGTGTATATTCCTCTCTCTCTCCAGACAGTGAGCTGTAAGGATCATTGCCACGTGTGTACATCTCAGTAGCCTGGTGTGTGGTAGCTTTTCAGTAGTCCTGAGATCATGATATGTTTTCCATTAAAAATATGCCACAGGGGCTGGGAAAATGGCTTAGCAGTTAAGGCATTTGCCTGTGAAACCTAAGGACCCCAGTTAGATTCCCCAGGACCCACGTAAGCCAGATGTACAAAGGGGTGCATGTGTCTGGAGTTCATTTGCAGTGGCTGGAGGCCTTGGCGTGTCCATTCTCTCTTTCTCTCTATCTGCCTCTCTCTCTCTCTTTCTCTATCTCTCTCTCTCAAATAAATAATCAACATATATATGCCCCAGATGCTGGGCCCAGTGGTGTGGCCCCATTGTCCCAGCTACATCGGAGGTTGAAAAGAAAGATCATGAGTTAAACTAGCCTGTACTACACAGTGAGTTCAAGTCCAGCCTGATGATTAACTGAGTGAGACCCTGTCTTAAAATTCGACAGGAAAATAAAGAAGGGGAGGTTTGGGGAAGTAGCTTAGTGGTAGAGTACTTTTCCCGGCATATGCACGGTTCTGAATACAATCCCCAGCACAGAAAAGAGAGAAATACCACAGAGAAATTTCAAGGCAAATTGACCACAGGTTTTCAAAGATGTTGGCCCTCAAGAACTGAGAGGTGGGGCTGGAGAGATGGCTCTCTGTCTCTCTGTCTCTCTCTTTCTCTCTCTCCTTCCCTCCCTCCCTCTCTCCCTCACCACTCCCCTCTCCTTACAAATATATAAAATAACTCCCCCCCCCCCAAAAAAAAGAAGAGCTGAGAGAAGACCATATTGGGAAAAGGATTTTGGTTATTTTGTTTTCTTTTTTTTTAAAGATTTTATTTTTATTTATTAGAGACAGAGAGAGAAAGAGTGAGAATGGGCACTCCAGGGCCTCTAGCCACTGCAAACGAACTCCAGATGCAGGCGCCACCATGTGCATCTGGCTTATGTGGGACCTGGAGAATTGAACCTGGGTCCTTAGGCTTCGAAAGCATGCACCTTACCTGCTAAGCCATCTCTCCACCCCTTGTTTTTGTTTTCTGAGACAGGTCCTGATAATCCTAGCCAGGCTGGTCTCAAACTTATGGAAATCCTCCTGCCTCTGGCCACTAATGGGCTGAGATTCCAGGTGTATACCATCTATCACACCTGGCCTCAGTAAATGTTTGGAGCATAAAAAGTGGACAAAGAAACAGGAGCAGATGCAGCAAAGAGCAGCAGCTACATTGGAGGTGTTGAGAGGAAAGTGACCACGTGACATGAGGAGCCGAAGGAACCAAGACTTGAGACAAAAACCATGGGAGATATTGTTTGCAGACACAGCAGGGTTGGGATGAACATCCACATGCAGACTGGATAAGTGCTCACCTCTTCTTTCCTACTTTGTGGACACATATCACTTCTCTGTCCCTCGCTGAGAGAGCTGGGGCTAATTCCCAGGAGCAAATGAACCCTAGCGCGTCCAGAGGAGAGAAGAAGAGAAGAGATGTGAGAAGAGAGTGCATGGAGCTGGCTGCTGGCAGTGGAGTCAACCATTCGCAGTTGTGGAGAAGAGCCCTTGGACATTGGCATGCCGACGCTGACAACTGTCCATGAGCTGGCACACTTGGAATGGCCTCACAATCTGGTCAGGGCAGAGCATCCATTCCAGGAAACCAACGTGCTCTTGGGAGCCCCATTCAATCCAGGGTCAGAAAAAGAAAAAAGGCAACAAAGAAGGATGATTTGAGAGCTTTCTGGAGAAATTTGCATTACGGATCCTCTATTGGATTCTACTGTGTCTGATTCAATATCTTGCTATGGGGATGCTGTTGCTGGAGTTAGGGTCAGAGCCTGTGCCCTGGCATCCCTAACATACCAGGCTCAGCTGCCCATCCACAAAAAAACAATTAAAAGAGCCAAATGATAGTGAAAAGAAGAAAGGGGAGATTTATTCAATGCGGTCACATTGGAGAGAGAAACAAAGAGATTCAGTGACCCACGCCCAAGTCCTTGGCGTGAGGTTTGGGTTTTAAAGAGAGGGCCAGAGGTAGGCATAGCCAAGCATTCCTGGTGGAGGTGTTGTTCACCCCGTCACTGGGCTCCAGGTTCTCCTGCAAGGTGTTCTGACCAGTTGCCAGCACTGCGTGAAATCCCTCTCTGGGGAAACAAGTTTCCCGGCTGACTGGTACCAGGCTTTGGGCTTTTCTTTCTCACAGCATGAGATTCCTGAGGAAATTCCAGTTTCTTGGGGTTTATTATTTCACTGGTCTGTTAACCAAAGGAAATGGCACAAGTGTCTCTTTAGAATACCTTCCTTCCTGCCAGGCTAGTTACAATACTCTTTGGAAATGTTCTTAGAAGAGCCATGCTGACGTATGCAGGGGGATGTAAGATGACAGTTTTGACGGTTTTGAACACAGCGGAGCCTTTCTTGGCTCAGGTGACCTTACCTGAGGGGGTTACAGCACCGGTTTTGGCTCAGGTAACCTTACCTGAGGGGATTAGAGCCCCGGATGCTTAAGGTCTGAAACTCCTCAAGCCAGTGATTTTTCTGTCTCCTGGTCACATGGATGCGTGCATGGGGAGAGAAGGGGAGGAATACACTCAGTTTACTAGAAAGAAAAAGAACAAATTCCTTTCACAGTTTCAGCCCTGGGCTGGAACTGCCTTCCTGTGTCACTAGCGAGGCTGTCAGGGCAGATGGATGCGTGACCCTCCTTGAGGGCCTATGACCAACTCAACTGCTGCCACGTGAGCTACCTGGCTCCTAACCCTACCGATGTCTGCGCCTCTCAGATGTTCCACAAATGGATTAAAAATGATGGCTATGTGTGTGAACATATGCATATATGGAAAGTAGATAAATAGGGCTGGGAAAATGGCTTTGCAGTTAAGGCACTTGCCTACATAGGCAAAGGATCCAGGTTCCATTCCCCAGGTCCCATGTAAACCAGATGCACAAGGTGACGCATGCATCTGGAGTTTGTTTGCAGCAGCTAGATGTCCTGGTACACCTATTCTCTCTCCCTCCCTCTCTCTCTCTCTCTCTCGCAAATAAATAAATAAAAATAAAAAATATTTTTTAAAAAAAAGGAAGTAGTAGCCAGGCGTGGTGGCGCACGCCTTTAATCCCAGCACTCGGGAGGCAGAGGTAGGAGGATCGCCGTGAGTTCGAGGCCACCCTGAGACTACATAGTGAATTCCAGGTCAGCCTGAGCTAGAGTGAGACCCTACCTTGAAAAAGAAAAGAAAAGAAAAGAAAAGAAAAGAAAAGAAAAGAAAAGAAAAGAAAAGAAAGAAAAGAAGGAAGGAAGGAAGGAAGGAAGGAAGGAAAGAAAGAAAGAAAGAAAGATGGAAAGAAAAACAGATGGAAAGAGACCAGCAGAGAGAGGAAAAGAAAACGTGTTCTTGGTCTCACTCCTCAGTGTTGCTGTTGAGAAATCTGACACTACTCTTTGTTCTCTGCTTTCTGAAATTTCAAACCTGTAAGAGAAACCAAAAAACAGTGATTCCCCCACCCCCCACCCCCACACTGCTCTTAGGCTCATTACTACCTGGTGCTATGAGACAACAAATAAGATTGACTTCCAATGCTAGGCATGGTGGCAATCCCAAGCTCCGGGGAGACAAAGACAGCCCCATCGCTGCACCTTGCTGCACAGCAGACCCAGCAGAATAAGTGAGCTGGCAATAAAAGGTCCTATCTCAAAAAGAGGTGGAGGCCAGGTGTGGTGGCACACACCTTTAATCCTAGCACTTGGGAGGCCAAGGTAGGAGGATCGCTGTGAGTTCAAGGCCAGCCTGAGACTACATAGTGAATTCTAGGTCAGCCTGAGCTAGAGCGAGACCCTACCTCAAAACAAAAACAACAGAGATGGGAAGCACGTCTGGGAATGATGCCTGAGGTTTTCCCCTGCTTCTGTACACATGCACACACATGTACACATTGCACATTCATATGTACCCACAAACAAACAAAACTGATTTCCTACCCAGAGATCTATTCTGAGGAGTACAATCTACCAAATACTGAGAGTGGAGCAAATGAATTTTTAACATATTTGAGACATCAAAATATTGATCTGCTGTATGTTTTTTAGAAAGCTATTAAAAGATGTGCTTCAAAAAACAGAGATACAATAAGCAATATCAAAGAAGGGAAGTCCTGGGCTGGAGAGATGGCTTAGCAGTTAAGGCACTTGCCTGTGAAGCTTAAGGCCCCATGTTTGACTCCCCAGATCCCACATAAGCCAGACATACAAGGTGACACATGCACAAGGTTGCAGATGTGCACAAGGTGACATGTTCTGGAGTTCAATTACAATGACTGGAGGCCTTGGCATGCCAATTCTCTCTCTCACTCTCGCTCTCTTTCATAAAAAAAAAAAAAAAAAAAAAGCTGGAGAGATGGCTTAGCAGTTAAGGCGTTTGCCTGCAAAGCCAAAGGATCCCGGTTCAACTCTCCAGGATCCATATAAGCCAGATGCACAAGGGGGTACATGCATCTGGAGTTCATTTGCAGTGGCTGGAGGCCCTGGCATGCCATTTCTCTCTGTCTCTCTCTTGCTCTCTCTCTCTGCCTGTTTTTCTCTCTCTCTTAAATAAATAAATAATATATTTTTTAAATCAGTTTGTTGGGCTTGTCTCAAAAAAAAAAAACAAGAAGGAAGTCTTAGGACAATGGAAAAGGGGAATCACAGGATGGCAATGACACAAAAGAATGCCCAATTCAGGGTGGAAGACACAGGATTCTGGAAAAGAAAACGCGGCAAAATAAACTCCTCGTCTGGTGAAACTGAACTTGTTACGGGCAAACGTGAAGCTGATGATCCATGGAGCCTGCAGCCCACCAAAATACCCACCAGTACAAACTGCAGAAATCAAGTGGCATGTATTCAAGAGGAGACTGCAGTATAGGCCACATGTGTCAGCTGAGAATACATGCGTATGGTCATACTAAAGAAAACACTGGGCCTTGGGGAGATGGCTCAGTGGGTAACGTGTTTGCCATATAAGCATGTGGGCCTGAGTGTGGATCTCAGAACTCAGGAGGTGGAGGAAGGGTGATCAGAAGTTTAAGGTCACCCTCAGATCCATAGCAAGTTCAAGGCTACATGAAATCCTGTCTTTAAAAAACAATGCTTGAGGGCTGGAGAGATTGTTTAGCAGTTAAGGCACATGCCTGCAAAGCCTAAGGACCCCAGTTCAATTCTCCAGGTGCCACGTAAGCCAGATGCACATGGTGGCGCATGCGTCTGGAGTTCATTTGCAGTGGCTGGAGGTCCCGGTGTGCCCATTCTCTCTCTCTGCGTCTCTCTCTCTCAAATAAGTAAACAAACAGGGTTTGGCTGGGCATGTTAGCACATGCCTTTAATCCCAGCATTTAGGAAGTAGAGGTAGGAGGATTTCCATAAGTTCAAGGCCACCCTGAGACTACATAGTGAGTTCTAGATCAGCCTGGGCTAGAGAGAGACCCTATCTCAAAAAAAAAAAAAAAAAAAAAAACAAGGTTTGGTATTGACATTTAAATAGTACCTACTGGCAGAGGTAGGAGGATCGCTGTGAGTTCAAGGCCACCCTGAGACTACATAGTTAATTCCAGGTCAGACTGGACCAGAGTGAGACCCTACCTAGAAAAACAAACAAACAAACAACAAAAAAAAAGTAAATAGTACCTACTATGTGCCTCAAACGTAGTGCCATGAGGGAGGTACCAGTACCCACCCACACCTTGGAGAAAAGGAAGGAAACATACAAAGGTAGAAGGCTGCCTAGAGTTGTCGCTGCACAATCATGTTCTGTTTACACTGGGCATGTACATATATCATTGGGATCAAAGTGACAATTTAAAAACATACAGGGAGCCGGGCGTGGTGGCGCACACCTTTAATCCCAGCACTCGGGAGGCAGAGGTAGGAGGATTGCCGTGAGTTCAAGGCCACCCTGAGACTACATAGTTAATTCCAGGTCAGCCTGGGCCAGAGTGAGACCCTACCTCAAAAAAACCAAAAAAAAAAAAAAAAAAAAAAAAACATACAGGGGACTGGAGAGATGGCTTAGCAGTTAAGGCACTTGCCTGTGAAGCCTAAGGACCCAGTTTCAATTCCCCAGTACTCACATAAGCCAGAAACACAAGGTGGCACATGCATCTGGAGTTTGTTTGCAATGGCTAGAGGCCCTGGCATGCTAATTCTTTCTCTCTCTCTCTCTCTCTCAAATAAATAAATACAGTAAAATAAATTTAGGGCTGGAGGGATGGCTTAGCAGTTAAGACACCTGCCTGCAAAGCTTCAGGAGCAGGTTCAGTTCCCCAGTAGCCACGTGTAGCAGACAGCTTCAGGTTCGCTGAGATGAACTTCCAGACCAGGCACAGTTATGGAGGAAGGAATATTATTTATTGAAGCTTACAGATCCAGGGGAAGTTCCATAATGGCAGAAGAAGCTGGCCTGCCTTCACAGGGCCAAGCAGAGAGAGAAAAAGCCCCCAGCCACACAGAACAGAGAGCAAAGCTACAGCCCAAAGCCACAGCACACTTCAGGAACTCCAACTGGGCACACTTTGCATATCTTTACAATGGAATCCCAAACCCACCATCACACCTTAAGATCTGCCCAATGACACTGCCTCCAGCAAGGTGGCTGCAGATGCAAACTATAAACTAATAAAACACTGAATATATTGGGGGCCATATATTCAAACTACCACACCACGTAAGCCAGATGCACAAGGCGGCACATATGTCTGGAGTTCATTTGCAGAGGTCCTGGCATACTCACTCTCTCTCTCTCTCTCTCTCTCTCTCTCTCTCTCTCTCTCTCTCTCCCTGTCTCCTCCTTTCTCAAAATAAATAAATTTTTTTTTTTTTTTGGTTTTTCGAGGTAGGGTCTCACCACTCCGGCCCAGGCTGACCTGGAATTAACTTTGTAGTCTCAGGGTGGCCTCGAACTCACAGCGATCCTCCTACCTCTGCCTCCCAAGTGCTGGGATTAAAGGCGTGCGCCACCACGCCCGGCAAAATAAATACATTTTTAAAAATACTGTGATGAGATCAGATTGAACTGGCTGCAAATGACGTAGTGTGCTCAAGATCAGGCTCCCTGAAGGTTGTGCAGTGAGCTCCAGAGATGCAGCTTCCCTGAGTCATCACCTATGCTGATAAGGTATTTAAGGTGACTGAGGCACCCAAGGTAAAGGCAGGAATGTCCTTAAGTCTGCCCTTTCAATCTCCACTTTATTAGAGATCAGAGAAGGATCTCTCCTCTCCTTGTCTCTTGACTAAAAGGATTACCTAGATCTGTTGTTCCACAAACACCTGAGCTCCTCCTGAAAGGGAGTTCCCCATTCCTGGAATTCAAACCTCATCCTGGCATTGTGGTTGGTTAAGTGTAGCCCCAAAACTTGGCTTCATGGTTGCCTCTTCTTGAGTCAGCCCTAACTTACCCAGATCAATCAGCCCTCACTCTGGCTCACCTGAGCTTGAAGGTGAAGCCCACCCACAAGAAGGTTATAAGTTGATGCTTGCCAGGTAGGTGGCCCCTCTCTTGGCTGCCTCCTGAACCTCCAGGTTCTGGTACGTCTCCCCTCACCCTCTCTACCCCCTCCTGCCCCCCACATGGCAGGAGCTCTCTGTACTTTCTTTTCTTTTCTCTCTCAATCTCTTTTCACTTTTCTTCCAGGCCCATCACATGGGCTCTCAGACCACACAAAGTGTCCATTTCCCTGCCCTTGGCTTTACACTTCCCTAAGTAAATATAAAAGTTTAATGATTGTTCTTCTCAGTTTGGTTTGCCTAATTCTTTGTTTGAATACAGACATGAATTCAGGGTTTGGAGTTCAAGAACTTTCCTGAATTTCGAACACACACACACACACACACACACACCCATAACAGTGAGGTGGGCTCTTCAGTGACGCAGCTGTCTTTGAGTTGAAGCAGCTATGGGGGATGGTCATTCAGGATGGGATGAAACTTCTCGAAGGTTCAGCTCTGTAAGTAAACCATTACCCTGAGGCTGAGGGAAGAGCATCGGTGGGGGTAATCCCTACCTAAGTGGCTATGGGGAGGTCATGATCCAGGATGAGATGGGACTTCTCAGTGACATGGCTGCTTTGGGGAGTCATTGCTTTTGTAAGCAATCCCTCACCATGCTCTGTAAGTAACCCCAATAAACTCATTGATTCACACACATACACACACAAAAAAATACTGCATGGAAAATCTTTGTGTGCATCTTTCGTGTGCTTGTGTGAGAATATCAGACTCCAGTTCTCAGAAAAAGACACAGCATGACATTCACCTCATCGTGTGGGGATAGAAATGATCAGTGCAGTTGATACCGATATTATATTCATTGTGTTGTGAAACTGACACGCAGAGGCAAAGGGGTTTTCTCCATATCAGGTCCCCAGGTTTTTCTAGCCCCCAGCACTCTCCCTCTCCTTGTACTTCTCCTGTTCTGTAATCATTTAAGGGGAGCTATGGGAAAAAACAGGATAAACAAGTGCCACGAGGGTGAGTGGTGCTTCCTTTGGAAAGAGAGGGACCTTGTCTATAGCCATACCACCCTGAGCCTGCCTGATCTCCTCTGACCTCAAGCTAAGCAGGGTTGGGCCTGGCTAGTACTTGGATGGGAGAAAGAGCAGGACTTCATTTTGCAGTCGAGAAAACATGTTGAAATATTGTTCGTACAGTGAAAATCGTTACATCCCAGATCCAAATCACATTTCCATTTGAAATAGAGTCGATTTGCACCACCTACTGGAATGCACAGCTCTATAGAATCACAAGCTGTTTTGTTTTGTTTTGTTTTGTTTTTTTCCCCAAGTAAGGTCTCATTTTGTAGTCCCAGGCTAATCTCAAATTGATGACTACCTCTGCCTCCCAAGTGCTGGGATTAAAAGTGTGTGTTCCCACACCTGGTGAATCACAGGTTTTTAAATTGTGAAAACCCTTTTAAGAATTTAGAATTACATTTCTAGTTATCGGTTAGAAACTAGGCCCTTTGACATGTTGAAAATGCCAAACACTAATTTTCTACGAGGACCATTTTCTAAAACAAACTCTCTTTAGAAGCCAAATTTAATCATCCAGCTAAATTAACAAACTGTACAACTGTTTATAAAACTAAAATTATTAAGCCAAATACATCAACCAAAGAGATAGAAATGTAAAATAGAAGCAAAAATGAAATCAATACACATTATCAGTTGCTAAATCACTACTAAAAGCAGAATTCAAGCAGACAACTAGAAAATGACAGGAAACAGGCAAACAGGGTAATAAACAGAACATAGCTCAACATTAATTACAAAAGAACTCACCCAATGAAAATTTGATAGTGCTTATATCCAAAGTAATAATCATTGTCATAGCTTAATTACAGCCTGAACATAAAGGAACAACGTTTTCATATTTAGGCTCTTTGACTTTTAAGGACACCTCATCAAAAAATTTCATTTTTCACAAACTACTCTGAGCAATAAATTTTTAATATATAGTAGCAGCATTTATTATCATCTAACTGACAGGAATCCATAAAAAATTACATCTACAATGTCTATCATTCTAGATGAAATTGCTTTAGAATGGAAGCCTAAATACATTACATTTTAATTTCTTGAAACCTATTATAACATTTCACTTATTTTATGGGTATTTTTGTCTGAAAATTGATTTCATTTTTATATGTCAACTAAACTAGATGTCAACTAGATTAACTGAAGCATAAAATATGCTGGCAAGCTCTATTTACAAATACACATGGCAAAGTGGTATGAAAGTAACTATGAACTGACTTTGACTCTTCATTTCTTTGTTGTTGAAGGTAACTTGTATCTGACAAGCCTGGTAGTGATACAAATTATATACAAAGTTGCTAGAAGGTTCTCCATTCTCATTTTATTTCACTGCTCACTTGACTTCATTTTGAAAGTTCTAAATTGGATGTGTTGACTCACCCCGGTGATTCCAGCACTCAGGCGGCTGAGGTAGAAGGATCATTGTGCGTTGGAGGCCAGCCTGGGCTACAGAGTGATTCCACATCAGACAACTTGAGCCAGAGAACCTGCCTCAAAAGAAAAGGAGAGGAAAAAGAAAAGAAAAGGAAAAATAAAGGGAAAGAGGGAAAGGAGGGAGGGAAGGAAGGAAGAAGGAAGTTGTTGCAATGGAAAGCTGGGACTGTTTTACTTCTGCCAGTGGGTAGGAGGTCTTACCCAGAAACACCTTTATGCCATCAGCCACCAGGTTTCTCACTGATCAGATTAGACTAGATAACCAGCAAGCCCCATGTACTTTTGTCTCTGCCTCGCCAGTGTTGGGATTATAAATGAATTGGCACACCTGGCTTTATACAGAGTTCTGGGCATCTGAACTCAGGTCCTCACACTCACACAGCCAGCACCTTACCCACAGAGCCATCTTCCCAGCCCCACTCACCCTCATTTGAAATTTGTAGCCCCAGCCTCTTCTTATAGCTCAGCTGATCTATCCCCCACCTCCTTGCTACCGTCTGAGTTAGTGTTCTGTTTTACTGACAAAATGTGATTGTCGCGCCCAAGTCTGTCACCCTCATAAGGAGGCATGCTAAGAAATCTCTGTCCATGTCTGGACCTCACTGACAAGAGGCAGAAACCTCGCAAATGACCATGGCTCAGTGTACATGACGTGTATTAGGATATATATATATATATGACTGTGTTGTGGTTGGGGATGTGGCTCAGTTGGTGGAGTGCTTGTCTAGCACACACAAAGCCCTGGATTCAATTTCCAGCACCACATAAACCAGGCATAGTGGTGCATGCCTTTAATCCCAGCATAGCTCGAGGCATTGGTTAATCCTGACACTTCCCTCAGGACTGCTTAGGGCTCTCTGGAGTTACTCTTGCCTAGGCAGCCCATAAATGACAGAACAGAAGAGATGGCTAGAAGAAATGGAACATGGAGGATTGAATTAAATACTATTAAGATGAACTCATTTCAGTAATCATCTGGAGGAGGGATAAAGCTGGGACAGGGGACATGAATGGCCTCTGGTGGATGCTATGTGTGGCAGTTACCTTCTCACTGTGAGGATAAAACACCCACCCAGAAGTAGCTGATGGAAGGAAAGCCTTTATTTTGGTTAACAGGTGTCCTGGTCAGATCCATGCTGCTGGGATGAACCTCTAAACCAGACACAGTTTAGGGAGGAAATGGGATTTATTTCACACTTACAGATCCAAAGAAATCCCATAATAGCATAAGAAAGTGGCCTCACAGATCCCCACAGAGAGAGAAGAAACCACCACCAGCAACCCAAAAGCAAGCACGTCCCAGGAACCGTGGGCAGAGCTCAAGCACTCTGCATACCTTAGGCTGGAATATAGATCCATCCCCCAGTGACATGCACCCCTGTAGCAGGAGTCTGCCTGATAGAGGTAGAAGCTGCCAACTCAATTTTAATAACACCCGAGTCTATTAGGGGACATAGATTCAAACTACCTCAACAGGTTTTGTGGTAGTTTGAATAGATGGCCCCCAATATATTCAGTGTTTTATTAGTTTGTAGTTTGGATCTGCAGCCACCTGGCTGGAGAAGGTGTCACTGGGTGGATCTTAAGGTGTGGTGATGGGTTTGAAATTCCAATCAAAAGATATGCAAAGTGTGCCTAGCTGGAGTTCCTGAAGTGTGCTGTGTGGTTGGTTTTGGGTTTTCTCTCTCTCTCTCTCTCTCTCTCTCTCTCTCTCTCTCTCTCTCTCTTTCTCTCGCTTGGTCCTTTAAGAGGGGGCCAGCTTCCTCTGCCATTATGGAACTTCCCCTGGATCTATAAGCTTCAATAAATATCCCTTCCTCCTTAACTGTGCCTGGTTTGGAAGTTCATTTCAGCAAAATTGAAGCTGTCTACTACAGGTTTTATTTCATTTTTTAATTCACTTAGAGAGAGAGAGACAAAGAGAGAAAATGAATATGGACATGCCAGGACCTCTTGCCACTGTTAAAAAAAAAAAAAAAGGTCAGGTATATGCGCCACTGTGAGCATCTGGCTTTACATGGGTATTGGAGAATCAAACCCAGACCATCAGGCTTTGCAAGCAAGAGCCTTTAACTGCTGAGCCATCTCTCTAGCCCTCCACTTACAGTTTTGAGGGGAAGTTTCATCATAGCAGTGAAAGCATAGCAGAGCAGGCAGCTAGGGGGTGTCATATCAGCTTGAAGGAAACAGCAAGAGAGAGCTGCTCTGAACACCCAGTGGGCTGGACTAATCAACCTCAAGGTCCACCCCCATTGACACACCTCCTCCAGCAAGGCTCCACTTCCCCAAAACTCCATCAGCTGGGGACTAAATATGAGGCTTAATCCCAACATATGAGGCTATGGGGGGCATTTTACATTCAAACCACCACAGTGTGAAAGGGAATGATGGTGATATGCACATTGTGGTTCATTTCGCCATTCTTCATATTAGGTTTGCATTTGAAATTTTGGGGGGATGAAAAGACTTGAGAAAAAAAGAGAATGAAACGACCTATAAGTCAGGAGCCATTGTGGTAGAAATTTCTCCACTTTGAACACCTTCCTGGGATAGTATGGACCATCCCCTGCTCAAGATAGTTGCATTCCAAATGACCCCTCAGTCCTCCCTCTTGGTGACACTACCGTGGGTAACTGCAAAAGTGAATCAATACTTGTTGCAGTCAGGGAGGGATGTAAAACACAGCTCTCACCTGCAAGGAAATAAAAGATGGTTTATTCTGAGCTGAGGTGATGGCCCAGTGCTTAAAGGGCATGCTGTGTAAGCATGAGGATCTGAGTTCAGATCCCCAGCACACACGTAGAATGCTGGGTAAGCATGAGGATCTGAGTTCAGATCCCCAGCACACACGTAGAATGCTGGGTATGGTGGCATATACTTGTCATCCCAGTGCTAGGGAGATGGAGACAGAAGGCTCCCCCAGGGCTTGCTGGCTATTTTGTCTAGCTGAACTGGTGAAATTCAGGGTCAGTGAGCCTCTGTCTCATAAAAAAATGAGGTGGAGAGGCAAGAGAAGAAGACATCTGATGTTGACCTCTGGTTTCCACACACATGCACGCACATGTTCATGCCCACTCAATATGAACATATGAACACACCACACACATAAAAGCAGTTTATTCTGAGCCACCTATGAGTGACCATGGCCTGGGAACATAGATTCAAGTGTTCTCAAATAACATGTTTCAACCTTGAAGTAGTTACATGAGCTTCAATCGCCATAGAACAAGAAAGTAATAAATCAAGGCATTTTTGTAGAATCTACTGATGGGAACATCAGGCAAGAGCAAAGCAGAGAAAACGGGACATTTTAAGATTTGATGCCATTCATAGCTTTTGGATAGAAGCCAGTACTCTTCCAAAGATGTTACCCAATAATCAAAAGGTCAAGCACCACGTTGGCAATGAATGGCTACTAAGAGAACTAAAGAGAGGTCAGGAGAGATCATTCAGTGACCTAGTTTCGAGTCCCCAGTACCCACCCACATAAAGCCAGATGCACAAAGTGGCGTATGTGTCTGGAGTTCTTTTGCAGTGGCTGGAGGCCTGGGTGCTCCCATTCTCTTTGTCTCACTTCTATCTCTCTATGCTTGCAAATAAATAAAATTTTTGAAAAAGGAGTGGACTAAGGAGAATTTGGCTTTGGATCTGCAACATTCCAACTCTTCAAATCACCAAGTTCTAATCAGTCAGTCAATCTTGGACAATCTTTACTAGATGTGACTTGAACTTCAGTTCACACAGATGTACAAAGCATCATATTGATTTCATACTCAGGTTTCCCCAGAACAATTTGCAACACTTGCACTGATTTGTCTCTGTTAGGTCTGACCGTCCCCAATATGGAGTCACCAAGGACAGCAGGATGGGGACAGAGACATAAAGAAGTAGATTATCCACATTCCTCCAGCCATTATCCCCTCCTTGCCTGCAATGCCCCCAGGTCATGGTTTCCTGTCCCCTTATTTGGTAAATCACCTGGTCACTGTTCTGGTGTCACACCCTGGCTCTCTTAGATCTCCCCTCAGCTCTTCCTTTCCTCACCTTCCCCCAAGTGGAAACCCTATAAAGCCCCCTACCTGAGGAGCTCAGGTGGACTGCGCTCCTCTCTTGTGAGCCAGCCCTGGCAGCTCGTGCTTTTCCCAAATAAAGCTTTCATCCTGGCTTCAGAGTGGTTTGCATGGTCGTGGTCACTCCCGAACCTTACAATCTCAACCAGTTAATGGCTAAACAAGCTTGAGACTTAAGGGAAGAGTGCAAGTGTGTGCATGCTCGTGCGTGCTCATACGTGCGTGTGTGTGTGTGTGTGTGTGTGTGTGTGCATCTTACCTACCTCCAGGCTGTTGAAAGGAGGGCATTTGTAATGTAGATGAGGTCAGTCTTTTCTCCCAATGTTGACAGACAAGAGGAAGATTCCTGGGAGAAATGCCATAGGCCAATGAATATAAATGCTGTTTTGCTACTTCGAGCTTGTAAATGGCCTTTTGTCACACAATCACAAGGCTCTCCAGGAAGCGAGGATGGGACTAGCACTTTTAGTCAAGGTGAAGCGAATGGTCAGAACTTCCTAAGTCACTTGTGATAAAGAAAGCATCCATGTTCAAAACTTTCAAAATGCAATGTTCCTGCCTTCTGGGTAGTAAACACGAGAGTGCAGATGGATGATGGCATCTGTGGATTCTGGCTCCATTTTCTAGGGAGAGGGAAAAAAAAGTAAATAAATATGAAAAAAAAAACCTGTCGTATGTGGTTAACACCCACAGTTCCTGCCGTCACTGTGATCCCGCGCCGTGTGCACAGGCAAAGGATTCCATCAGCGAGGGCCCAGGGAGTGTGGCACTGAGAACAACCGGAAATCCATCCCTTCAGTGCTCAGGGGAAGGCAAACATTATGGAAATGGTTAGGAAAAGGTCCAGGCTGTCGCTCTGGCACTTGATACGAGTGCTGGGCCCTGCTTTCCTTTTGTTCTCACCACTGGAAGGTTGCTCGTGAGTGTTTCACAGCTGACGAATTCATCTGGGGCTGCAAAGGCCACGCCCTGAACTGGAAAGATACTGGGAGTCCTGAGCATGCGGGATAATTCTTCCCTCCCCCTTCATGTACATGCAGCATGCACGGCCACACTGGGACTTTGGCCATCTACAACTGAAGAACACATGTCAGTAACTTTGAAACCATTCCTAGTATTCCCGTAGGCTGTTATTCAGACCCGGAGGATAAAACTCAAACACTGCAAGAACGCTGCCGAGGAGAAAGCAATACCGGCAGAGCTAGCCTGCCCTCAAATCACTTGCCCTTATTATTATTATTGTTTTAATTTTATTTATTTGAGAGAGACAGAGAGAGGCAGATAGAGAGAATGGGCATGCCAGGCCTTCAGCACTGCAAATGAACTCCAGACACATGCGCCACCTTGTGCAACTGGCTTATATGGGTCCTGGGGAATCGAACCTGAGTCCTTTGGCTTTGCAGACAAATGCCTTCACCACTAAGCCATCCCTCCAGCCCAACTTGCCCTGATTTTGAAAGTCCATGCTAAGAGCTTGCAAAAGGTTCTGAGTTCATAGGGTCTAGAAAACTAGAAAACAAATTTCTTCAAGAGCAGTCGAAAAGATTTTCAAATATTTAGAAATACTCTGCTTAAATGTTATTAATCTACACAACAGCAAGTAAATAATTATCAGCTAATAAATAAGGTGTCAGGCATTTGAGACCAAAGCTATCTCGCCATTGCACTGGTAAATTGTTCATCCAGGCTACATCAGCTTATACTTCAAAACTGTCTTCTCTTGTCAAATTAAAGTGTGAAGCAAAGTATAGCTCATTAACTTGATAATTGTTCTTGACTTAAAAGTAGCTAGCATTTGATTGCATCTAAAATAGCCTTGCCAGGCATGGTGGCTATAATCTTGGCACTTGGGATGTATAGGGAGGAGAATCAGAAGTTCAAGGTAACTAGATAGCAAGTTTGAGGAAAACCTAGAATACATGAGACGCTGTCTAAGAAAAAAGAGAAACAGCAATAATAATCACAATAATCTTTCTAGAAGCCTTTTAAATCCCTCATTATTAGAACATTTCTAACCATGAAAGCCTAACATATGCATCTTCGGCTCTTTATAAAAGATACATTAGCACTAATATGTTGGCATAAACCATAAATATAAAAAAAAGGAAACATTTGAAGGATTTTTATTTACTGACTGCAAACTAGTTTTGTTCTCATTAATACTTTTTTTTTGGAGAGAGACACAGAGAGAGACAGAGAGAGAGGGAGAGGAAGACAGAGATGGGCATGCCAGCAGCCTCTCAGCTGCTGTGAATGAAATCCAGATGTGTGCACGCCCTTGTGGTCAAGTGCGGCATTGCGCCCTTGCATCACTTTGCATCTGGCTAAACATGGGACCTGGAGATTGGAACCACTGGAGATTGGAACCAGCGTTCTTAGGCTTAGGAGGCAGGCGCCTTAACCGCTAAGCCATCTCTCCAGCCCTCATTAATACTTTTTTTAGAAGGTAGCACAGTGGTTGTCTTCATTTTGAGAATAATGGTTGAAGACTGGGCAGTTTAAATCTCCTTCCTAGCTGTCACTTGGTTTCAATGGCTGTCATCATTCAATGTATCTCAGAAGATGAGTAGACCCACTTGAAAGAATTACACGGCCTCAGGGCTCCCATATCAGACTCATTTTTTCAACGGTATCCACAAATTACAAGAAGGATTTTCATTATTGTGTGTGTTCACACGTGTGCATGTGTGTGTGTGTGTGTGTGTGTGTGTGTGTTTGTGCGTGCACACACAGACATGTGCATGCCACAGTCCATGTCCTGAGGTCAGGGGACAACCTTCAGGTCACTTCTTTCTACTTATCTCCTTTGAGGCAGTGTTTCTCTACATCTCCCTGCTGCTGTTCCTTGGTGCCCTTGCCTGAAAAATTGGCCAGAAGATTCCTCCTCTTGCCTTCCATCTTGCTGGGATTACAGAAGCCAGCTGTGGCTTCTAACTTTTTACATGGGGTCTGAGGATCAAACTCAGGTCCTCAGGCTTGAATGGTAAATGCTTTATCCTCTGAACCATCTCCCTAGCTCCACACCAAGGTGTTTTTTTTTTTAAAGATTTTTTAAATTTTTATTTATTTATTAGAGACAGAAAGGGAGAGAGAGAGAGAGTGAGAATGGGCCTCTAGCTCCTGCAAACAAACTCCAGATGCATGCGCCCCCTTGTGCATCTGGCTTACGTGGGACCTGGAGAATTGAACTGGATTCCTTAGGCTTCACAGGTATGCACCTTAACTGCTAAGCCATCTCTCCAGCCCTTTTTTTTTTTTTTTTTTTTTTTTTACTTTTTGAGGTAGTCTTGCTCTAGCCCAGGTTGACCTGGAATTCAAATTCACTATGTATTCTCAGGCTGGCTTCCAACTCACAGCAATCCTCCTACCTCTGCCTCCTGGGTGCTGGGATTAAAGGTGTGGACACCACACCCAGGTCACACAAAGGTTTTAAAAAAATGGCTGGTTACTGAAAGCTGGAAAAAGCTGCACTGCATGTAGCCGTATGGGACACAGAAGTCATCAGCAGTGAAAACAGTGGACACTGAATATTCAAGTTTGGCCAGACAGGCCCAATGACTGAACAGGTACAATACTGGCATGTCTACTCTTGGGGTAACCAACTGCTCCATAATTGGACTAAAGGCCCTCTCCACGGGAGGGAATATGTACCTGGTACTGAAAAACCTAAGCAAAAGTCTATGGCAGGGGAGGTCATGAGCCTTAGGGGTATAAAGCCTGCTCTTGTCTGACTAAATGTATATATTATTCCCACCAAGCTGCCCTGGGGGCACTACACTTAATGTTCATGTTCACATATTAACGCTACTCTCATTTCTGGTTTAGAGAAGCTTCTCTTTTCAGATGGTGATGACCACTGGGATGACCCAAAAGGCAACATAGTGCTGAGAAGAAGGGATAGAGGAGTGCCCAGCACTGAAACACCTCTGTCACACCCTCCAAGGCTCAGGGACTGTTGCGGAAGAGGGGCGGATAGAATGGAAGAGCCAAAGGAAGGGTATGACCTATTACAATGCAACTGCCCAGACAGAAATTGGCCTCGATAACCATGACCTTGCAGTGCCTTGCAATACTTTTGCAAGACCCTCAAAATAGAAGAAAAAGATGATGACATCAAATTAAAATAGATACTAATGGAGAGAGGGAGGGAATATGATGGAGATTGGAGTTCTAAAGTGGAATGGGGGGAGGGGAGGGAAATATCATATGTTTTTTGTATGTAAGTATAGAAGGTGTCAATAAAAAAAAAAATTTTAAAAAATGGCTGGTGCCGGGTGTGGTGGCGCACGCCTTTAATCCCAGCACTCGGGAGGCAGAGGTAGGAGGATTGCCGAGAGTTCAAGGCCACCCTGAGAAGATATAGTGACTTCCAGGTTAGCCTGAGCCAGAGTGAGACCCTACCTCGCAAAACCAAAAAAAAAAAAAAATGGGTGGTTAAATTTTTACCTTTGTTGAAGGCCATTCATTACCATTCATTATTCTACTAAAGCAATAGAGTCAAGCTCACAAATATTTGGTCAGTTGTTTTACATGTAATATGTTTAGTCATATGAGGAAGAAAGATTATTAGATTGTTGTCTCTGAGCAAAATTTAAAACAGGATATGTAACAAACAGGGGAGCAGGAAAGGTCTTGCTGGCTGCCTGAGAACAGTCCATCTTACCCACATGTGTGGGGATAAAGAAGTCATTTGCACCTGACACAAAACTCAGTTAGGTGACCTGAGTTGGTCAGCTAAGGGTGTCATAGAACACAATGAAGTGTGAGAGGATTTTTTTTGTTTTGTTTTGTTTTGTTTTGTTTGTTTTTCAAGATAGGGTTTCACTCTAGCTCAGGCTGGAATTCACTATGTAGTCTCAAGGTGGCCTTGAACTCACAGGGATTCTCCTTCCTTAGCCTTCTCTTTAATCCTCTGCTGGGCTTAAAGGCGTGCGGCACCATGCCTGGCTAAGTGTGGGTAGGTTTTTAGACACCCTGCCAGTATGGCTGAGGGATCTATGAGCTTCCTGCCTCTGTGTGAGCTCTGCCAGCTCCCTTCCCTTAGCACCTTGAGGGTGAGCTGCTCTGCGTCCTGGGAACACCTTAATGTGTCCAAAACCCCAACTCCATTAGGAAGTTTTCTCAAGGAGGTGAGGAATTCCACTTTCTAAGGTAGGTATGCAGAGATAGCTTCCATAAGCTACATAATTTGTGACCACATAATCCTATGACGTTGGAAAGATTTCCAAACATATATTATCAAAAATACTCCCTCCACAGTATAAAAAAAATTTTTTTTTGGAGAGAGACACAGAGAGAGACAGAGAGATAGAGGGAGAGGAAGACAGATAGAGATGGGTGCGCCAGCAGCCTCTCAGCTGCTGCGAACAAAATCCAGATGTGTGCGCCCCTTGTGGTCAAGTGCGGCATTGCACCCTTGCGTCACTTTGCATCTGGCTAAACGTGGGACCTGGAGATTGGAACCACTGGAGATTGGAACCAGTGTTCTTAGTCTTAGGAGGTAGGTGCCTTAACCTCTAAGCCATCTCTCCAGCCAAAAAAATTTTTTTGAAAATCAAATGCTTCGAGCCAGGCATGGTGGTGCATGCCTTTAATCCCAGCACTCGGGAAACAGGCCAGCTCCCTTCCCTTAGCACCTTGAGGGTGAGCTGCTCTGCGTCCTGGGAACACCTTAATGTGTCCAAAACCCCAACTCCATTAGGAAGTTTTCTCAAGGAGGTGAGGAATTCCACTTTCTAAGGTAGGTGTGCAGAGATAGCTTCCATAAGCTACATAATTTGTGACCACATAATCCTATGACGTTGGAAAGATTTCCAAACATCTATTATCAAAAATACTCCCTCCACAGTATAAAAAAAAATTTTTTTTTGGAGAGAGACACAGAGAGAGACAGAGAGATAGAGGGAGAGGAAGACAGATAGAGATGGGTGCGCCAGCAGCCTCTCAGCTGCTGCGAACAAAATCCAGATGCGTGCGCCCCTTGTGGTCAAGTGCGGCATTGCACCCTTGCGTCACTTTGCATCTGGCTAAACGTGGGACCTGGAGATTGGAACCACTGGAGATTGGAACCAGTGTTCTTAGGCTTAGGAGGTAGGTGCCTTAACCTCTAAGCCATCTCTCCAGCCAAAAAAAAATTTTTTTGAAAATCAAATGCTTCGAGCCAGGCATGGTGGCGCATGCCTTTAATCCCAGCACTCGGGAAACAGAGGTAGGAGGATCGCCATGAGTTCAAGGCCACCCTGAGACTACCTAGTTAATTCTAGGTCAGCCTGGACCAGGGTGAGACCCTACCTCGAAAAAAAAAAAAAAAAGAAAATCAAATGCTTCTTCACCCATGACTAAAACATTACCTTTATCTTGAAGGAACAAATTAAACCTGTTTGTTTTGTGAAACTTTCTGTAAGAAGCATCCTAAGGACAGCCTCTTGTCATCACAGACAAAATGAGAAAACATGGAACACTCCTAGCAGAAGTAACTCATTTATTGTGTGTGTGTGTGTGTGTGTGTGTGTGCGCACGCTCGTGCACACCTGTGTCATGATATGCACGTAGAAGGCAGAGAACAATCTCTGGTGTCTGACCTCATATTCCACCTTCTTGGAGGCAGAGTTCCTCTGGTGTTCACCATCTTGTAGGTCAGGGTAGTTGGCCCACAAGGTTCCATAGATGCACCGGGATTACAGATACATGCTATAGCACCTGGCTTTACGTTGGTTCTGGGGAACTGAACTCAGATCTTCATGCATGCATGACAAGTGCTGTATCCACTGAGCCATGTCCTCGGCCCAAGAGTAACTCGTTTTTAAGTTTGACAACTCTTGCATTTTGTCACTGATCACCTGTGACCTCTGCATGGGGTATTCTAAGCCCTTCCTTGTTACACAGTGGTAGAGTCTCATAAAGGCCTTGTTTAGTCACCAGTTTTAACCATATGAACGGTGTCTTGCTAGCCAATCCAAGCCACAGTCTGCTTGTAGGAAAGAGCTGGCTGAGCACCAGCATTCGCCACTCTCTTCTGCTTCCTTACTGCAGACCGAATGTGACCAGCTCCTGCCGCCATGCCTTCCCCACCATTGAGGGACTTATTATGGGACTATCAGCTGAAATAAATCCTTCCTCCCCTTAAGTGATGCTTTTCAGGTATTTTTTCCAGCCGCAGCAACAACAACAATAGTAATAATAGTAAAGTTACAGTTCTCCCTGCACCCAGGGGTGGGGGTCACTGCTGGCACTCACTGTCCTAAGCTGTGGTTACAAGCCAAACTCCTTCAAAACTACCAGTCCCACTAAAAATGCAGATTCCTTAGAAGTACTCCAGAGATGCCAACTTGGTCGTGGCCAGAGGATCTGGTCTTTTAACAGCTAGACAAGGTGGTGTTCACCTGTAACCCCAGCACTAGGGAGGTTGAGGCAAGAGGATCAGGAGTTCAAGACCAGACTGGGCTTCATAGGGAGACTCTTGTCTCAACAACAACAACAACCAAAAAAACCCAACAATAGAAAACAATAAAATTCCACTGGCCTACCTTAGCAGTTTAATTTTCTTGGTGTGTGAATGTGTGCGTGCATGTCCACATGGGTGAGTGTGTCCATGCATCAAGGTGAGAGGACAACTTCAGGTGTTGTTCCTCATCTTCCACTGTGTTTTGAGGCAAGATCTTGGTTCGTTCACCACTGATTCATCAGGCTAGCTGGCCCAAGAGCTTCTACGGATTCTCCTGTGTCTGCCTCCCTTCCCATCATAGGTGGCCAGGATTAAAAAGACTCACAAGACTGCATCCAGATTTATGTGGGTTCTGCGAGTAGTCAAGTACTCATGCTTGCATAGCAAGGGCTTTCTTTGTCCACTGAGCTTCTCCTTAGCCCCAACTTAACATTTTTTAAAATTTATTTTTTTTAATTGACAACTTCTTTAATTGTATACAATAACCCATGGTAATTCCCTCCCTTCCCCCACTTTTCCCTTTGAAACTTCACTCTCCATCATAACCCCTCCCCTCTCAATCAGTCTCTTTTCAGTTTGATGTCATGATCTTTTCCTCCTATTATGATGGTCTTGTGTAGGTAGTGTCAGGCACTGTGAGGTCATGGATATCCAGGCCATTTTGTGTCTGGAGGAGCATGTTGTAAGGAGTCCTACTCTTCCTTTGGCTCTTACATTCTTTCTGCTCTGAGCCTTGCAAGGTGTGTTTGAGATGTTTCAGTGCTGAGCACTCCTCTGTCCCTTCTTCTCAGCACCATGGTGCCTTCTAGGACATCCCAAGGTTGTCACCTTCTGAACAGAGAAGCTTCTCTAACCAAAAGTGAGAGTAGCATTAATATCTGGGTGTGGCCATTAAGAGAAGTGCTTACTGGGCAGTTTGGAGAGCATAGTATATATATTTATCAAGACACCAGCAGACATTACACCCCTAGGGCTCGTGCCTACCCATCGTAGGTTTTCAGTATCAGGGATGTATTCCCTCCCATGCAGTGGGCCTCCAGTCCAATTAGAGAGCAATTGGTTTCCCCCACAACAGACATGCCACCATTGCACCTGTTGGCTCATTTGGCCCATTTTGAAAAGGCTGCCTGAATAGAGGACCTGTGTGCCCACGCACCAGCCCTGACAGTGAGTAGCCTTGTATGCCATTCCATGAGTGGACACCACTCTCTTCTACAGAAGGAATCAGTGAGCTCTTGATGGGTCAAGTAGAAGGAATGGGCTCCTCTTCGAGCTCTGAGTGCAGAATCAGGATTCAACGACCCAGAGCCTTCGCATGTCCAGCATGCAAATGAATGAGGCTGGCTAGTGTACAACACTAGGTCAAGGAGGGGATGGTGATAAACTGAAAATCATGCACCCCAAACATTCCAGGAGTGTAAAAGATTAGAGGCTGGCATCCTCTATCAGAGCAGCTGCATAGGAATTCTGAGTGTCCTGGCACCCCTACATTCAGCAGTCCCCCTGCCCATATGTGCCTTGCACTTAGTTATCGGACTAACAAAGTTTTACAGGGCCGGGGAGATGGTTCAGTGGGTAAAGTGCTCACTGTGCAAGCATGAAAACCCGAGTTCAGATCCCCAACACCCATGTAAAATATCAGGTGAGGCAGAAACCAGGAATGCCTAGGGCTCACTGGCTAGCTAGTCTAGCCCACTCAGTGAACTCTTGTGGTGTTTTGAACCAGATACCACCCCCCATAAACTCATGTGTTCTGAGTACTTGATTTCCAGCTGGTGGCAATGTGGGAGGTGGAGCTTGCTAGGGGAGGAACGTGAGGGTTATCAGTCCCTATCTAGCCAGTGTTAGCTCTGCTCACTCTCCTGCTGCTGTTGTCCACAAGGTGATGTCCAGCCCCTGCTCTACCATCTTTCCTCTGCCATCAAGAAGCTTCCCTTGAGCCAGAATAAAACTCTTTCCTCCCATCAGTCTTTTGGTCAGGTCTTCTGTGACCAAAATAAGGCGGTAACTGTAACAGCTCTAGTTCCATTGAGAGACTATCTTGAATAAGTTGGAAAGTGACTAAGAAAGCCCTCTGATGTTGACCTTGGGACACCCTGTGGTAGTTTGAATATATGTCCCCCAATATATTCAGTGTTTTATTAGTTTGCATCTGCAATCACCTTGCTAGAGGCAATGTCATTGGGGCCCGATCTTAAGGTGTGGGTTTGAGATTCCATTGTAAAGATATGCAAATGTGCCTAGCAGGAGTTCCTGAAGTATGCTGTGTGACCTTTTGGCTGTAGTTTTTGCTCTGTGTGCTGTGGTGGCTGGTTGGCTTTGCTCTCTCCTGCTTGGCCCTGTGGAGAGCAGGCCACTTCTCTTGCCATTATGGACATTCCCCTGGATCTGTAAGCTTCAATAAATAATATCCCTTCCTCTATAACTGTGCCTGGTCTGAAAGTTCATCTCAGCGAACCTGAAGTTGTCTGCTACACACCCTAAGTACTTGCACACACGTTTATGTATACACACACACACACACACACGCATGAATGCACACCACACAAACACAGACACACAAAAAAGTTTTATAAGATGAAGCAGATGGCTCAGCAGTTAAAGGTGCTTGCTTGCAAAGTCTGCTGCCTGGGTTTCACTACCTAGTACTCACATAAAACCAGATGCAAAGTGGCACATAAGTCTAGAGTTTTTTTTTTTTTTTGCAGTGGCAAGAGGCCCTGACACACCCATAACTCTCTCAAATAAATAAATAAAAATATATTTAAAAGTTTCATAAAGGATGTCCAATTTTGCTTCAAAAATACCATGAATTGCAAATAACCGAGTGAATTTATGATTGACTAAGACTTCTCTGAGATATTCTGCATTCAGGGAGAAATTTTTGCAAAGTGAGAAAGTCTAACCTACAAGTGGTTTTAGTATTTTAGCCTTGATTCTGAATATTAAAAATATTTTGAAGTCAACATTGTTTTTAATGTCTCAAACATTTTGAAAAGTGTTAAAAATGCTTGTCAGCCCTAGTCATTTCCCCTACATTGCCTAAGGGCTAAAATAGTTCTGTCGCCTAGTGCTGTCCTTAGTGTTGGTGAAACAGAGATGATCAGAAAGGACACCCACCTTTGAGGAACTTACAGGCAGTAAGGGAGGCAGATGAAGACACGATTTTTCTGTAATATGACAAGTGCAGAATAGAGCCTTAGAAGTCAGGCGAACAAAGAAAAGGAGCCTGAGGGGTAAGGAGTGGGAGGAACTTAGGAAAAAAGGATTCCTGAGATGAATCTTGAATGTGGGAAAGAATAAGCCAGGTGAGGCAAGAAAAGGGATACTAGGGAGAGAAAAAGCACCGGTTACATGGATCTTGGAGCAGGCCCCCAGAGGACCTAGCACTGCAGGCAGAGCTTCTCCTTCAACAAGCGTGTCCTAAGCAGAGAGGCTATCAGACAGTGGGAGAGGCAGGAGACGGGTATGAGCCCTGAGCCAGGACAACTGTCTAATGGGGCAGAGATGACAGTCCACTCTGAGCCGGTAGAATCCAGGAAGACAGTGATACAATACAAAAAGGAACATAAATTTGGGTCTTCAAAATTGAAGTTGTGGAAGGAATGACCCATGCTTTCTTCCAACATTCGATTTCAATCACTTGCATTAGAGGCAATGATAATAACTTTATAGAAACCCGCAGCATGTGTTTGATTATGGAAAAAAAAATTAATAAGCCCTTTGGGCTGGAGGAATGTATAAATTTTATCTAACCCAGATGTTCCCAGTTTCTCCGTGCCTCTGGGATCACCCTCTTTTCCCAATTAAATTAGTCCTAGCTTGTGTGTGGCTGCTGGAGACCTGGCCCCTTTCTGGGAGGACTGGTCCCAAGATCCCCCATCTCCTGCGTGCCTCTTTCTCTGTATTGAGTTTTTAATTCTACTTCATTCTTTTCTGCCTTTTTGAAGACTTACCAGCACATCTTCCCACTAAACTTCAAGAGCCGACACACTTCCCAAGAGGAAGGTATAATTTTTAATCTCTGAGGAATTATGAGTATCCCCATTAACCCCATTCGTACAGACATATACAATAGAATTTAAAGATTATTGAAACCTAATTTATAAATGCAAAAAGCTTAACATAATTATGTCCAATTATAAAATAATCAGAACAAAAGCCGGCGTGGTGGCGCACGCCTTTAATCCCAGCACTTGGGAGGCAGAGGTAGGAGGATCGCCATGAGTTCGAGGCCACCCTGAGACTACATAGTGAGTTCCAGGTCAGCTTAGGCCAGAGTGAGACCCTACCTCCAAAAACAAAAAAATAAAAAATAAATTAAATAATCAGAAGAAAAAAACAAAAGTCAAAAATAAGGAAAGGCTTAAAGAATGTTTAATTATTCCTCCTTAAAGGGAACTATTACGTTTGGCATACAGAAATGGACTTTAAAAAATCTGAGCCAGGCGTGATGGTGCACACCTGTAATCCCAGCGCTCGGGAGGCAGAGGTAGGAGGATTGCCGTGAGTTCGAGCCACCCTGAGACGACATAGTGAATCCCAGGTCAGCCTGAACTAGAGACCCTACATTGAAAAAAAAATAAAAAATCTGGGGCTGGAGAGATGGTTTAGTGGTTAAGGTGCTTGCCTACAAAGCCAAAGAACCCAGGTTTGATTCCCCAGGACCCACATAAGCCAGATGCACAAAGTGGTGTATGTGTCTAGAATTCCTTTGCAGTAGTTGGATGCCTTGGCACGCCATTCTTTTTCTCTCTCAAATAAACATTTTAAATACTGTTATAAATAAAAATGTGGATTGTTTGCTTTTCAAATACTCGACTATCATTTTACATAACACATATGTAATTAAGTGCTTCGTCATAAAAAACTGATTATACCAGTTTATTATGTATCCAAAATGTTTAATTATTCTCTTGTATAACATATTTTCAAACTTTTCCTGTAATAAACAATAATTTGCAAAGAAATTGGTTGCAAAATACAAATAATTAAAAATAATCACACTCAATACACGTTTTAAGTAAATGTCTAAAAAGTAGATTACCAGGCCCAGGCACGGTGGCTCACACCTTAAATCCCAGCACCAGGGAGGCTGAGGTTAAGAGGACCACCTTAAGTCCCAGGTCACAAATTGGTAGTGTCAAATGACTTCCTTCACTTGAAAACCTGTAAATTGGGCTTGCTCAATCACAAGGATTCCTTGGTAACTTAGAGCCAAATGAAAATCACAAACTGAGACAGGCAGATGATTACAAACGTAGAAACACCTTGCTTTTCTTTTTAAATCTCGCCATGCAACATCAAACTTTCTGTGGCTGCGTTAGGTATTTTAGGTGCCGAAACGGACCCTGAGAGGTTGGGCAGCGGAAGAAACCCCGGGGCCCTGCTCCGGGAGCCCCGCCGCGGCTCCGGCCTCGCGGCCCGCGGACGCCCCGCACCCGGGCACTGTGATGCAGCAGCGGGCGCGGGGCCGCGAGCGCCGGGGCAGCGGGCCGCCTCCCTCTCGGCGCCCGCGTGGCCAGGACGAAGGGACAACGACGTCTGGGAAGAAGTGACACCACGAACTCCGACCGCGCGACCTCCCAAGCCGTATCTGCCTTCCTAAGGCACGCAGCGACAGCGACGTGCCCCGAGTCCTAGTCCACACGACCCCAAGCCAACAAAGGCCAGAGGCCCCCTAGAGGGCGGAGCCTGGAGTCTGATCTCGCGATAAGTGACCACCAGCCACGGCTCGGACACGCGCAAGCGCGTTACGGCTCCCGCTCCTGCCGCGAAGGAGGAGGCTTCGGCCCCCGGGAGGCGGAGCCAGGCCTCGACTACCAAAACCTCGCGAGATTTGAGCGCGTCACCTCCGGTCCTTCCTGTCAGAGGCCGGAAGTGAGTTCCCAAGCGCGTCTGTGGTGCTTGCCGTAGGGGGATTGTTGTGACTCCGGGCTGGGACTGCTGTCGCCTGAGCCCTCAGCTCCCGATCTCCTGTGGGTCGAAGTGATGGAGGACCCCAAGGAAGCCGGAGCCGAGGCTTCGCCGGCGGGCGCCGCTGCTCGAGGAGGGCTCAGCCTCCTGCCCCGAGCGGAGTCCGAGGAACCTTCCGCCCAGGTGAGCGCGCCGCTGGCGGGCGGGCGGGACCTGCGGGGCTCCGTAGCCTGCGGGCCCGCGCCGCCCGGGAGGGAGGTGGGCGTTCTTGGAGGCGCCCCTCGGACCCCTCCAAACTGGGGCCGTCTGCAGGGGCGCCAGTGGCCAGGCGCGGGTGTTTCCTTGACCACGCACCCGTACCGGGCATGCCGCGGTCCCACGCAGGTAACTTACCCGCCGTGACTCCGGAACGACCTGGGCTTCTTTCCCGGGGCGGGCGTGGGATAGCGCGCTTCGGGAACGTGGCCCGCGGGGCCTCGGGACGTGAGGACTCAGCTAATTTTAGAAGGGCGCGAAGTGTTTGTCAGGCCGAAAGGGGACAGCGTAGGAGCAGGTCACGGCAGTGCCAGGCTCGGCGCGCGTTTGCGGGTGCGCTGCCAGGTGCCCCCTCCCCCTGGCTGCAGCGTCGAGACGTTCAGAGTGTATGTGTGATGAGTCGATGAAGTTGCTGTACGTTTGCTGTTGTTAAAAATAAAAAGTCCAGGTATCTTGACGCATCCGACTTTGGAAATGATGTATGATATTTAAATCCAAATATTTATTTAGCCCGGCATGGTGGCGCGCGGCTTTTAATTACAGCACTCAGGGAGGCAGAGGTGGGAGGATCGCAGTGAGTTCGAGGCCACCCTGAGACTACATAGTGAATTCCAGGTCCCCCTGTGCTAGAGCGAGACCCTACCTCAAAGAAAAAAAAACTTTTTTTTTTCGAGGTAGGGTTTCGCTCTAGCTCAGGCCACCGTGCCCAGCATTTTTAAAAGGCCAGTTAATTGGCTCTTTCTTTATAGCTGAAACTATATTCATTACACTACTCGATTCAGTCTCCCCCACCCTTTGACAGTATGTGAAAAAGAGCTAAGTAAATGTGATGATTTATGCCCGAGTTTATTAAGTAGTACTAATAAAATGTAGCATATGTTCCTTGTGAAGTCTGATTTGGTGGGTTCTTGTGTCCTCTCTTTATAAAGTGAGATTTTTCACTCCTAGCAGTATTCATTAAAGTTTCATTCCATATGTTAACTAGGGATCAGCTTTATTTCTTGGAGGCAGTGAAGTGAAGAGCCGAGCTGTGGTGAAGTATTCTTCCGCCCCTCCTCGAACAGCATTTGCACGCCTTGAAGAAAAAACAGACTTGAAACTCCCACCTGCCAACTGGTTACGAGAGAGTGCCAAGCTAGGGCCAGCAGGAACTACCATTCTGGGTAATAGTAAGAAAAGCAAGCCATTTTCAAGGTAAATTTTAATCCATGGTGTTTTTACCTGACCCTCCAGTCTCACTTAAACTCTTTAGCACTTGCTTTTCAGTTCAGTTTGAGATGTACATTAACTTGCTGATATCACTTTTATTTTAATTTTAGAAAAGATTATATGTGTTGTTCAAGGCCCTTTTTCTCCTCCCAAATTAGAATATGGTACAATATGGAGATACTGGTTGGTTGGTTTCCTTCCTTCCTTCCTTCCTTCCTTCCTTCCTTCCTTCCTTCCTTCCTTCCTTCCTTCCTTTTTTTGAGAGAGACAGAGAGAGAGGGAGAGGAAGACAGACAGAGATGGGCATGCCAGCAGCCTCTCAGCTGCTGCGAGCGAAATCCATATGCGTGCACCTCCTTGTGGTCAAGTGTGGCATTGCGCCCTTGTGTCACTTTGCATCTGGCTAAACATGGGACCTGGAGATTGGAACCAGTGTTCTTAGGCTTAGGAGGCAGGTGCCTTAACTGCTAAGCCATCTCTCCAGCCCTATATATTTCTTTTAAGTCTACAGCATGTTAGAACAAAGATGTGAGTGTTGATCAGGGCCACACACATTTGTAACCCCAAAACAGAGACTCTCTGGGACTCAGTGACCAAAAATGGCAGATCAGGGTTGAGAGAGAGACCCATATCTAAAGAAAATAGGTGGATAAGCCATAGAAGAGGGCACCCCAACTTCTCCTCTGGCTTACACACACATGCAGACACCACATATCACATACCAGGCATCACACATACTCCACAAACGAACACCAAGAAAAAATAATGCTATAAATAAGCAACTTGTGAATATAACTTGTACCTTCTATGGCACCAGGATCATTTCCAAACTACTATCTCAGAGTAGTAATGTATCTGTGGTTCTTGTTGTAAGTTACAGTGAGTAAGGCATTTGTTGCACAATTCTGATGACCCAAATTAGGATTTTTCAGAGCCCATGTAAACCTAGCACAAGCATCTGTAATCTCACCTGTGACAAGAAGGAAAGTATGGATACAGGAGAATCCTGAAGCTTATGTGACAGCTAGCCTGGCTAACACAGTAGCAAATAAGTGAGACCCTGCCTCAAACAATGTAGAAGGTGAGGTCTGACACCTGAGGTTGTCCTCTGACCTTCACTCACACACACTCTCTCATTCACACACATACACACATATCACAACTAGGGTGCCCACAGTCATATACACAAAAAGGTGTGCAGATTAATTCAAATGGCTGATTAATAGTCACCTATGGCCACCCAGCATTTTACATGGATTCTGGGGAATCAAGCTTGAACAGAGTCAGATCTCCTCAGGCGCTCATGCTTAAGCAGCAAGTGCTTTTCATTACTGAGCCATTTTCCCAACCCTGTAGCATTATTTGTACTAGCCAAAAGCTGGAACTAACCCAATTATTTTCTCTTAGAAAATGGCTTAATTAGGATATATGTTATAAGGTAGTATGAATAATACTGACATTGAGTATAAAAACGTGGTGGTAAATATTATGTTTTTCTCATGTAAGTCTCATAACCACCTTTTCAGATGCATTGTTAACTGTTTTGCCCATGAGGAAACAAAGTTACATGACTTAACCTATAGCAGATAGTAAGTAATGTGAGCCTAGTATGCAGTTGTAGATGAATGTCTTGACTCTACCACTTACTAATTGGAAAGTGAAGACACACAGCTGTTTTCCAGGCTTTTAGGCTATAGATGGGTCTCATGTAACTTGGAATAAGTTGAGACCTTACTGTTTTTTTCTTTACTCCTTATGACTGAATTCATGTAAAGTACAGTTTTCCCCCTATATATTTTTCAAATTATGGTATTGTGTATTGCTAGGAACATAAAATCCCAACATATGTTTTTTTTTTTTTTTTTTTTTTTTCCATCTCATCATGTAAAAAGACTAAAATGTTGAACTATTTGGTCTTGGAGATTTGGGGGGGGGTGGTTATGGCAATAATACCGATCACTTTTCATAATTATTACTGTTTGACCACAGATGCCAATGATTTTTAAGGCATGCCATTATTCTGTGTACCACTAAGAAGGAAATGTTGGCAATGTAATGTGATGTGCACTGCACTGGGGTTCAGATGTATTGGAATGTGGTATGTATATCCTAGAAACAATGAAGCTTGGTCTTCTGTTCAGCTTTGAACCTGTGGCCTTTTCCTTTGGTAGTTTTGGCATGGCATATGACTTCATAGATTCAGTGGGAAATGATGTGGATGTTGTCTCTGACTCTGAAGTAAGTGATAATCTGTTATTTCATGTAACTTTGGGAGTGTTTGGCATTTTGTTTGGCAGTTTTGAGAAATTAGGGATGAAATAAGAATTGTCTGATTATTGAATACCTTTTCTTAAAAAGTATTACTATACCTAAGACGGGTGTGGTGGCGCATGCTTTTAATCCCAGCATTCAGGAGGCAGAGGTAGGAGGCTCACCGTGAGTTTGAGGCCACCCTGAGACTACATAGTGAATTCCAGGTCAGCCTGGACCAGAGTGAGACCCTGCCTCAGAAAACAAAACAAACAAAAGTATTACTATACCTCATCTCCTTTCTTCAAAGAGAAGGGAATAACTCCAATAAGTGGTAGTGATAAATGTTACTATCAGTGATTATATTTAATAGTAAAAGTTGGAGCTCACTGTATTTGAGATTACAATAATATTATTGTAGTTTTCTTGCTCCTTGATCTGTAGCTTTTTTCCCCAATATATTAAAGCCCAGTATAATGCAACATTCCTTCTTTCATGCCTATGAAAAGGAATTCTGTTGTTCTTGACTGCCATTTATATTATAGTATGACTCAGAGTTTTAGAGGTCTGCCCTTCCATATTATTGATGTGCAGTTTTTTGTGTAAAGTCCCATTGGTATAACCTTAAGGAAAAAAGGTTTATTAAGCTTTAAATTGAATGAAATAAGAAATTAGAAAGATTCTAAGTTGCACTGAAGGGATCTTTTTATTTTTCCTCTTAATTTTTTTAAGAACATAAAAAAGCTGCTGAAGATTCCCTACAGCAAGTCCCATGTGAGCATGGCTGTCCACCGCATAGGAAGGACCCTCCTGCTGGATGAGCTGGATATTCAAGAGCTCTTTATGAGGTCATCGCAGGTACTACTTTGTGAAACTTCCAGAAGAGAATTACTCTTATCAGTTTGGGCACACTGTGCAGCTCAGGCATGTTGCAAGTGTGATTTTGTTTTTAAGAAATGCCATAGTGAAAATGTAGCTGAGTACTTCGGTTCTCTGAAGAATTTTTTTTAAAGAAAGAAAAGAGCCAGGCGTGGTGGTGCACGCCTTTAATCCCAGCACTTGGGAGGCAGAGGTAGGAGGATTGCCGTGAGTTTGAGGCCACCCTGAGACTAGTTAATTCCAGGTCAGCCTGGGCCAGAGTGAGACCCTACCTTGAAAAACCAAAAAAGAAAAGATGGAGAATATAGAAGAAAATTTTTACAATGATTTTTTTTAATAGCTGAGATTCCTTACAAGGGCAAGGATAAAGTCAGTGAAGAATGTTACAAAAATCTGAAATTTAAGGACTAGTTTAAAGGTTTTGAAAGATGCCAATATTCTAGAAATACAGCTATCAGGAAATGTGACTATGTTGAATGGCTATTCCTATGAATATAATTATTATATTTCACTCTCTAGCTTCTCTGCTGGTTAATCCTACTTTTCCCCTTGTTGAGGATGGGTGCTCCTATTAAATATACTCACAATGTTTTAGCTTCTCAGGGATGACTTTCCCTTTGCACTTCCTTTTTTTATGGAATGGCACCAAGTAGCTGATGTCCGCTCCAGAAACTACTCTTTAAAGGGTATTCCTGCAATGTGTACTTTTGGTTTGTTCTTACAGTACTGGGGATTGAACGTAGGGTTAGAAAAGCATTCTGCTACTGAGCTATACCCACAGCCCTTTTAAAAAACTTTTATGGGCTGGAGAATAGCTTAGTCAGTAAAATACTTGCTTTGCAAGCATGAGGACTTGAGTTTGATCCCTAGAGCCAATGTAAAAATGCTGAGCATGCTTGTAATCCCAGCACTGGAGAGGCAAAGACAAGAGAATTCCTGGACCTTGCCAACCAGGCAGTTTAGCCTAATTGACCAGCTCTAGGCCAATGAGAAATTCTGTCTTTAAAAAAAAGATGGATGGCCGGGCGTGGTGGTGCACGCCTTTAATCCCAGCATTCGGGAGGCAGAGGTAGGAGGATCGCCGTGAGTTCAAGGACACCCTGAGACTACATAGTTAATTCCAGGTCAGCCTGGGCCAGAGTGAGACCCTCTCTCGAAAAACAAAAAAAAAAAAAAAAAAAAAAAAAAAAAAGATGGATGGAATTTTTGAGGAATGACACCTGAAGTGGTCCTGCAATCTCTGCACTTGCATACATAATTCTTTTTAATCTCTTCCCCTCCTCCGCCCCCCACCCCATTTTGAGACAAAGTCTTCCTAAGTTGTGGAGACTGACCTTGAACTCCCTCTGCAGTTCAGGCAGGGCTTGAACTTGCAGTACTTCTTGCTCAGCTCCTGCAAAACTTTGACTTGGGAGAATAAGTTACAATTATTTATTTATTTATTTATTTTGCTTTGAAGAGCACAGTGTAATTCAGTTCATGTTTCTATACCAGGCACTTGGGCAATGTTGTGGATGTGACAGTGAGTCACAGCCCTTGTTTCTTAGCTTACATTTTAGTTGTTATGAACATAGGGACTTTTTTTAAACAAAATATTTTATTTGTATGAGAGAGAAAAGGACAGGGAGAGAGGGAGAGAGAATGGGCATGCCAGGGCTTCTAGCCACTGCAGATAGACTTCAGATGTTTTTGCTACCTTGTGCATCTGGCTTATGTGGGTACTGGGGAATTGAACCTGAATCCTTAGGCTTCTCAGGCAAGCGCTTTGATCATTGAGCAGTCTCTCCATTCCACAAACACATATACTTTGAATACAGTGTACAAAGTAGGGTATACTTCAGGCAGCAAAGAAAATACAGGAAAGGGTTACCTCTCCAGGCCTGACTTAGAAGAGGAAGGTGTGAAAAGGTGATGTAAATTGAGTGTAGAAAAAATGTCTTATGAGTATGTGCTTATGAAAGTGTTCGAAAAATAAAGTATATTTTGTGAAAGAGTATTTGGTATGTATTACTCAGGTTTTTTTTTTTTTTTTTGTTGTTTTTGTCAAATTGACAAAATGCCTATAATAATTGGTATAAAAAGAAGAAAGGTTTACTTCGGCTTGTGGTGTCAGGTGTTTTAGTCCCTCACCGGTTAACTCCATTGCTTTGAACCACTTACAAAGCAGCACATGATGGAGGAAGCTTCTCTCCTAATGATAGCCAGGAAGTTAAGAGAGAAAGAGGCCGGGCGTAGTGGTGCATGCCTTTAATCCCAGCACTTGGAAGGCAGAGGTAGGAGGATTGCTATGAGTTTGAGGGCCACCCTGAGACTACAGAGAGAATTCCAGGTCAGCCTGAGCTAGAGTGAGACCCTACCTCAAAAAACAAAAAGAAGAAAAAAGAAAGAAAGAAACAAAGAAAAGGAGCCAGGGTCCCAGTATCCTTTTCAAGGGCACATCCTCAATGACTTCTTTCCACTAAGCCCTACCTCCTAAAGGTTCCCCACATCCTAGTAGTGCCATGGACTGGGCGCCGAGCTTTCAACACATGAGCCTTTGTGGGACATTCAGGATCCAAACTGTAGCAATGCCAAGTTGTTTTAACTACATCTATATGTGTTTAATCATTTCTTGTGTTATTCAGACTGGTGATTGGACATGGTTGAAAGAATTTTATCAAAGACTGATAGATCAGAAGTGGCAGAGGAAGAAGAAAAGTAAAGAGCACTGGTATCAAAAGGCTATTCTTTCCAAGTTTCTGTATTACAGGTACTTGGCCACTTTATTATTTTTTTTGTATTACAATATTTTTTTATTGACAACTTCTATACTTACATACAAAAAACGCATGATATTTCCCTCCCCTCCCCCATTCCCCCTTAGAACTCCACTCTCTATCACATCCCCTCCCTCTCTCCATTACTCTCTCTTTTAATTTGATGTCATCATCTTTTTCTCCTATTATGAGGGTCTTGTATTGCTAGGCACTGTAAGGTCATGGATATCGAGGCCAATTTCTGTCTGGGCAGTTGCATTGTAAGGAGTCGTACCCTTCCTTTGGCTCTTCCATTCTATCCGCCCCCTCTTCCACAATGGTCCCTGAGCCTTGGAGAGTGTGACAGAGGTGTTTCAGTGCTGGGCACTCCTCCATCCCTTCTTCTCAGCACTATGTTGCCTTTTGGGTCATCCCAGGGCCACTTTATTTTTATTCTGACCTAAAATTTAGTTTGAATTTGATGAAATTAATTTATTAACGTTTGCATCTGTGGTATTGTTAATACTTTTGTGCAAATTGTATGCTTGATTATAGAATGTAGTTCATATGAATGTGTAGACTGTACATAAAGTTGAAGTGATAAAACTTTTTAAAAATTTCTGACTTGGCCAGCATCAATGGTGATGGGGCCGCTCAGCCCGTCCCATCTGCTGCAGAAGAGCAAGAATCGTCCACTTCCAGTCAGACACATGATTCTGAAGGGGCTTCCTGGCCTGCTCCCTTTGAAATGCCTGCTTCAGTTTCTGAAGATCCTAGCGCCTCTAGTCAGGTTAGTATTTGAGAACAGAACCAATGATCCTACTGAGAGAATAGATGAGAATAAGGAGTATTTTGTCCATTGATGTTTCATAGAAAAGGAAAAATGCTTTTACATTTTCAGTAAATTTACAGTAGAATTTATAAAAGCTAATATGAATGATTATATCAGATATTTTTGTTAAATCAAAATATTTTAAAGTAGCTTACTAATAGTTTTTTCCTCCTTAAAGTTATGAGTACTATATAACATAGCAGTAAACTTTAGATATGTAATGAGTACCTATCCAATACTAAAACTGATAAATGTGTTCATAATTTAAGTGGGTGAGATTGTTAGGCCTGAAATACTCTAAAATTTCTGGGTGAGATTCCCAAGTCTGAGCCCACATGGTATTGCAGCTTCTAGGAAGAAGGACCACAGAGGGCTGTCTGCTTTGTCTTCACTCTCTGTAGCTTCTCACTAGTGGTTCATTTGTCTTCATTCTGTGAGCCTTAGAATGAAATCTCTTCGTAGATGTTAAATGTAGCATGTCTGTTTTCAGGGAAATGATACTAACTGATAAGCCCAAAGAGATAAAAATAAGATCTTTAACTTAATTTACCTTTTTTGTTGTTGTTGTTTTTGGTTTTTTGAGGTAGGGTCTCAGGATTAAAGGCATGCACCACCACTCCTGGCTAACTTGATTTTAGTTTGAATGGATTTTAAAGTAGAAAAACTTTCCCATAGAACTATTACATCATGAGCTGGGTGTGGTAGTACATGCCTTTAATCCCAAAGCTCAGGAGACGACAAAGTAAATTCCAGGTCAGTTTGGGATAGAGTGAGACTCTACCTCCAAAAACCTATCAAAAAAAAAAAAAAAAAAAAAAAAGGCTGGAGAGATGGCTTAGTGCTTAAGGCATTTGCCTGCAAAAGCCAAAGGACCCAGGTTCAAGTCTCCAGGACCCACGTCAGCCAGATGCACAAGGGGGCACACGCATCTGGAGTTCGTTGGCAGTGGCTAGAGGCCCTGGCGTGCCCATTCTCTCTCTGTCTGCCTCTTTCTCTCTCTCTCTTTCAAATAAATAAAGAATAAATAAAAATCCTTTAAAAAAAAAACAAAACCCCGAAGCCAGGTGGGCACATGCCTTTAGTTCCAGCTCTCAGGAGGCAGAGGTAGGAGGATTGCCGTGAGTTTGAGGCCACCCTGAGAATACAGAGTGAATTCCTGGTCATCCTGGGCTACAGTGAGACCATCGAAAAACAAAAAATAAAAATAAACAGAAAACTATAAAGAAAAGGAAGGAGATACTTAACACGCAAGTAACTTCTTAGCACTAACCAAGTAGATTGAGAACTGGGCATGCTAGCGCACGCCTTTAATCCCAGCATTCAGGAGGCAGAGGTAGGAGGATCGTGGTGAGTTCAAGGCCAGCCTGGGACTACAGAGTGAGTTTCAGATCAGCCTGAGTTAGAGTGAAAGACTACTCCAAAAACAAAACAAAAAATGGGAATATTGTATGAATGAGAAGGGACGTTTGAGGGACTTAGTGCTAGCACTGTCACATACCATGATTTGAGTAAAGTTGTCTGGTAATTTGCTTTGTAATAAGGGTGGAGGTTGTAGATCAGGGATAGAGCACTTTTTTTGTTTGTTTGTTTTTTGTTTTTTCTAGGTAGGGTCTCACTTTAGCCCAGGCTGACCTGGAATTTACTATGTGGTCTCAGGGTGGCCTTGAACTCACAGCAATCCTCTTACCTCCGCCTCCTGAGTGCTGAGATTAAAAGTGTGTGCCACCACGTCGGCCCAATAGAGAACTTTTATAGTATGTGTGAGCCCTTAGGTTTGATCCCCAGTACTGCAAAATAACAATAAAATTTTGCTGGGCATGGTGGTGCATGCTTTTAATTCCAGCACTCCGGAATCTCTGTGAGGTCATGGCCACACAGAGACTAAATAGTGAATTCCGGGTCAGCCTAGGCCAGGGTGAGACCCTACCTTGAAAAACCAAAAAATAGAAAAAAAAAATTGTTTTAGAGTCATTATTCTATGTTAATTGCTTTATATACTTTATTATATGTGATTTATGTTACCAAAGGACTTTTTAATAAATACTTTCATATTCCTTGTCTTTAACACCAGTACCTTACATAACACCACATCACAGACATGCTCCTCTGTTACTGCTGCTGTGGCTACTGCCACTGCCTTGTTTTGTGGCCTTATCATTGTGTCTTTTCCTTCTTAGGAGTTCCTGTGAAACATCATGGAGACTTAGGAATCTGTAGATATTGATGTACAGAAAACAGATTGGCATTTATATAATTCCCCTGTGCTGTATACTTTGATGTGTTTATATGGATTTATTTCCATCCCTAGAGCTGCATATATAGCAAATACTGATGTTATCCTTTTATAAACAAGTAAACTAGGGCTTATTAAAACAGGTATTTTTCTCTGATCATATTAACAGGTGAAATTCAAGTCAGGGTTTAAATACAAAACTTAGTTGACATTGGAGGCCTGTATTTCACTGTCTCTTACCGCACACATGCGTAATTAAGGAGGCTATAGAAGCAGACGGATTGTATTAGCCAGGATGTGCTCCTAAGCAGAGCTAGACTGCCATTAAAACACTCTATAATCTATAGAATAGTTTTTAAAAGATTTATTTAATAATTTATTAGCGACAGAGGGGGCAGAAAGAGAGAGAATGGGCGCACTAGGGCCTCTAGCCACTGCAAACTAACTCCAGATGCATGCACCACCATGTACATCTGGCTTACATGGGACCTGGAGAATCGAACTGGGCCTAAGCCATCTCTCCAGCCTCAGATTACTTTTTATACCTCCTAACTTTTAAAATTAAGAGATTGATTTCTAAATATCACACTGAATTCTTTCCCCCAAACTAAAACTTACAGATTGAGGCTTTTTAAAAGCAGTAATAGAGGTTATGCAGCTGTCCACAATAAGGCCTTAGAACCAGATACTTTGTGAGATCATACCCTAGACTGCCCCCTCCAATATCTACCTGACAACAGTTTCAACAAAGCAGCCCATAAATTGATAATTTGTTTGCATAAACAATAAAATAAAAGAGCCTGAAGTTCTCTTTGGGACTCCTGAGTAAGAAAACAAGACAGCAAAAGTGCTAGAGATCACCCCTTGGCTGCTAGTCAGCGTACTTTGCAGGCACATCCACAGATGGGTTTCAGCACCTTGCACATGTTAACCTTGGGTGAATGATAGAGCATTGACACTGAAGGTTTCTGAGACAGCTGCTTTTGGTTAGAAAAATGAGTTTACCCAGCATCCAGGTATTCTCCAAAATGCATTCTTGACTTTGTTAAGCATTATGTCTCTTTTTGTTTGTTTGTTTGTTTGTTTGTTTTTTGAGGTAGGATCTCACTCTAGCCCAGGCTGACCTGGAACTCATGGCGATCCTCCTACCTCTCCCGAGTGCTGGGATTAAAGGCGAGTGCCCAGCTTTTTTTTGGCTTTTTGAGGCAGGGTCTCTAGCCAAGTCTGACTTGACACTCTGTAGTTCCAGGATGGCCTCAAACTATGTCTGCCTCCTGAGTGTTGGGATTAAAGGCATGCGCCACCACACCTTGCTGAGAATGAGGTTTTTGAGATTAGATAAATGGGGGAAACTTTGGATTATATAGAGGTGAGATAGATTTTATTATTGCAGTACCACCTAGAGGGCTTGGGTTTTGCAAGGGAGAGGGCTTCACTAAAAGTCACTCTGCAAAAGCAAGTATATGTCAAATAGCTTTTTTCATCCCTGACTCCAGAAAGTTTTCACTGGTGCCCAGGGTCTATGAATCAATGAAGCTTACATTGGGACATGTGCAACAGAAACT